>CM046842.1:1538940-1597478 GCA_025618425.1 Heliocidaris tuberculata
GGTTTAAAAATTATTAAAGAAGTCTTTACTTGGCGTCTTATGTGAAGCCTTTTAGCTATAAACCATTGCTTTATTTTATTCATTTTACTATTTAAAGTATCATTTAATTGGATAGGATCCTTCCCAGATAAAAACAAACTTGTAACATCGGCGAATAATGTGGCAGATAAAACATCACTGGCATATTGAAGGTCGTTGATATATCAATAATAATAATAATAATAATAAAAAAAGGCCCTAAATTGGACCCTTGAGGTACTCCTACTGTAATATCCTCAGACTGTGAATAAATTTTATTAATACATACATACTGTTTTCGGTTGCTTAAATAACTAATTATCCATTTTAATACTGTTCCTCTGATTCCATACGATAGTAACTTGTCTAGTAAAATATCATGATTAATATAATCGAACGCCTTTGATAAAACTAAAAATATCCCTATTGTTATGTTTTTTTATTTTCAAATGCTTTAGCAATTTTTTGTAAAATCAATCAAAGCATGAACAGTACTGTCTCCCTGTCTAAAACCAAATTGCTTACTGTATTATGTTATATTTAGATATAAAAGAAATTAGTTTATCATATACAATTTTTTTCAAAGGTAATCTGTAACTTTGTGGAGGCTTGATAAAATCTGAGCTGCAAGGCCCTAAATGCTATCAGTGTATGTAATATTTTGTAAAAAAAAAAAGTCCTGAAAAGTGCGTGCTAAACGCATCATCATGTGCTTCACAAAAAGTGAAAATATGCAAGTGACCGGAAAGCCAGACCTTTTCTCCCCATATACTACAGTGTCAGACTAAAGCGTACCCCAGTACGATTTCATGAATGGCTGTATTCCGTCATAGATATCTTGAAAATAGCATCATTATATTGCAAAACCTTTATATTCCTGGCTATTTATTTATCCTTCTGAACATCATTATAAAACACAAATATCAAAATTCAACAATTTATTAAATCAAACCTCCACAAAATTACCGATTCCCTTTAAATATAGGTTTTCCTGGTCAATTTCATTCTTTTCCCATTCCAATTCATGAACGTGCATTCAAATTCACACAGCGCACGCCCGCGAAATTATTCGGGCTTTCAAATTCAGAATCCGATTTCAATTTCATTTATGGGCGCTCTCATTTCATTTCCGTAAAATCAAAATCACGCATGTGCGTTCAATTTCCAAATGCGAGCGTTGCATTTCCTACTTGTGCATTCAAATTCACGCAATAATCACGATGAGCCTGTTTGGGGCGTTCAGTGATCAATTTGCTACTTCGTGCACTCAATTTAGTGGAGAAGATAAGATTTTTGAACAAGGGGGTTATGAGGGGGCGAGGGGGACGAACGTTGGTTGTTTCTGATAAAACGACCACACATATACAATCCACCCGCGCACCCCTTCCCTAACACGCAAAAATCTTATATTCATAGGCTTCTAGGTAGTATGTTAATTTTCTTTAAGGTTCTATATTGTTCTGAAGTTGTATCGTGGTAAGATCGATGCTGTCAATACACTAAAAGATTGCCTAGAGGACGTCAAGGTCTGGTCGGCCAATAACAGACTCCGTCTCAACGAACGTAAATCAGAACTGATCCACTTTTCATCGCAATTCAGGAGTACGGCGCCTCTAACAGATTTCACAACTGAGGAGGGCGTACTACAGACTTCTGAATATGTTAGAGACCTCGGCATTACATTGGACAATCACCTTATTCTTCAAAATCCCATAAAAAAACGTCTGCAAATCAGCGTCCTGGGGTATATACAGAATTAGAAAGCTCAGGAGACTACTCGACAAAGCCTCAACTGAAAGACTCGTCCACGCCTTCGTCTCCTCCCATCTGGATTATTGCAACTCCCTCCTTGCCGCCCTCCCTATTTCTCATTTATCTCCACTCCAGCGCATTCAAAATTCAGCAGCTAGAATGATCACCTTAACTAGGAACATGACCATATATCCCCTATTCTTCGCTCACTGTCTTCATTGGCTACCGGTCCATGATCGTATTACTTTTAAGATTCTACTTCTTACATACAAAATATCACATAATCTTGCCCCCAAATATCTTCAAGACCTAGTCTCCCTACGATCCTCCTCTTCTGTCAGATCCCTCCGTTCATCTTCCTCTATGCAATTAATTCACGGCCCACGTACGAAAACCCGATATGGTGACCGTGCTTTTTTATCTATTGCCCCCACCCTCTGGAACAAACTCCCACCCCATATTCTAAATGCCCCATCCACTGAATCATTCAAAACCCTTCTTAAAACCCACCTTTTTAATCAGTCATAGTGTACTGGAGGCGCACACAAGTATTTAGTTTTATTTAACTGTATTGTATTAGTAATATTTTATTTCATTTTGTTGCTTTTAAGCTATTGGATGTACCATGTATACTGAGTTAGACAGACCACCTGTGCGCTTAGAAACGCCCGTATAAAGCGCCCTATAAATGTAATTATTATTATTATTGTTATTATTATTATCTCATTACAATGATATCATTTCCTTATATGTTCATACATTCTTCAATATATCATGTTCCTGTATATGTTCATGTATTCTTCAATACTTTTTTTCCCCATAATTATAAGGCTAAGTCAGCACTGCATCCAAACAACACAACCACATTTCATTTCTAACTTATACTCCTTGATGACACCACACATAAAAAAAGACAACGCCCCAACACTAACCACACAATGCGTCAATTCAAAGACCAACTGATGAACAACATGATCTCACAATCTTACAAGTGGAAGCCAATAAGATATCAATAAACAACAAATAAGATGTTCATAATGTTCATGTAATCAGTTTCAAAGAAAAAAAATTATTGCATATATTTTTAAGATATTGGACTAAAGCATGATAATGGAGCCCAATTTATTCAAAACTAAGTAAAAAAGACCCACATAGACCCCAAGCTAACTAAATACAATAATTCTTTCAAATTGAATGCACTTATTTGGAACATAGTTGCCTTTTCACGAATATGAATGACCAACGAGATTCCGTCGCCAGCTTGAAATGAATGTTAATGCTCATTGCTCAAAATGCATACTCCTATTTTAAATTTGAATGACGCAAATGAACAATTTATTGCTTGGATAGTGAATCTGAATGACCGGATTTTGAATTTGAAAGCTGATCCAGTGCTGCGAGCGTGAAATGCGTGAAACTGAATGCTCGGAATATGAACTTGAATGACAAAATAATGAAATTGACCGGGAAAACCTGTATCATATCACATATCATATCATATCACAGGGGTGTCGTGGTCTAGTGGATACGTCACGGGACTGTGGATCACATGGTTCGCAGTTTAAGTCCCGCCGCGGACTAGTATCCTTTGGCAAGACATTAATATACATTTTTGCCACTCTCCACCCAGGGGCCTGTAACATAAAGAGATACAATCAATCTTACGATTAATTGTAACTTTTCAGTACATGGTTTGCCATAGACTTACGCTTGATATCAATCGTAAGACTGATTTATCTCTTTATGTTGCAGGCCCCAGGTGTGGTAAATGGGTACCTGGTAGGAATTTATTCCTTGAATGCTTTCATTCAGAGCCTTAGGGCAGCTCAGATAAAGCCAGAGTAATAGTAGTACTTTATAGGCGCTTTGATCATCCCCTGGGATGGATATGTGCGCGATATAAATGTAGCTATTATTATTTTTATTACCAGTCAGTCCTACTTTAGAAGATCGGTCTCTATAATGGCCCTTAGACCAATGTTACAAAGCGTAGATTCTTATCGTTTTCTTGGAACTATTTTGCAAAAGGAAAACACCGTCTAACCCTTTGCGTTAAATATCCTTAATAACTTTCTTGTTTAATGTTGACACGTATGATCTAAGCAGGGATGTGGAAGAAGCTTGATAATAAAAGCAAACAACAGAGAACACATATATTTCGGCCTTTAGACCAATGTTACAAAGCTTAGATTCTTATCTCTCTCTCTCTCTCTCTCTCTCTCTCTCTCTTTTTGAAATTATTTTGTAAAAGGCATACACAATACACTGTATTTACCTTTTCCTTGAAATATCCTTAATTGTTTTGCTATTTGATATTGACACGTATGATGTGAGATTTAAAATATTTATATAATAGAAAACACAGCATTTGAAAGAATAGCATTTTGGGGGAGTTGCTCACTCCATCCTCATCCGGAAATTATACTATAGAATCAACATTATTATCTTATTGCAAAGAATATCTAAATCATTATGACAGATTGAATATAGGGTATGTCATAAATTTATATGGCACGGTGAAGATCCTAACTGTTGAAGGACGATACATTGTAGATAGGGTTATTGGATGATTATTGCAATTGATGGTTTAGTTCAGGTTTGGTCCAGTTAATGTAAAAGTCTTATTTTATTTAAATTTTCATGATTTATACTTCCCATTGAATTGTTAGATGGTAAAACTAAGTTTACTCAACCCAATTGGCCGTCATGTAATAATGAGTATTATTCAGTTGGTACCTGGGACAAGGAATCAAAAACAATGTCAACTAGTGTTTTGCGATTTGCCATGGTATTTATTCATAGCAGTTCCTGATATTCCTTCTTCCTTGATAAAATTAATAATTTCCACGAAAGTAGTATGTTATTAATATGTTCACTTTGATTAATTTAACATCATAACGTGGAATATACATGTACAACATTATTACTGAATATGATGCAAGAGTAACAGTCTGAACTGACTCGCCTTATGACGATCAGAAACACTGTCCACCTGCGTAAGTGCAGGGCGGCATCTCTCCTTTCCGCATGACCCGAACGAACGGTTAACGAACAAGGAGAGCTAGTCTCTCCTCTTCTCTTGACTCAAACATTCGGTTAACGAACAAGGGGAGGACTACACCCAATTAAGATAATTATAATATCAGGTCTCTGGCCTGAGACACATTAGTGTGAAAATGAACACTTCTTTGCCTAAAACTGAGCGACAACTGAAGGCCATGTATTGGTCGTCCCCAGCACACAAACAATGTGTAAACCAAGATCCAAACCGGTGTGATAAAAAAAGTGCATTAAAAAAACCCATCTGAGCCTCGCAGACTGTTTTACTTGCAAATTGGTTTCGTTCAACTGACATCGGATCACCAAATGTATACAAAATCATGCCAGTTCTGCGATTTGGCAGCTCAAATTTGATAAAATGCTGCCACAAGAGCTATGGCTGTTAAGCAACGGCTCGCTGCCAAGCCGCTTTTTAGTATGAGCCAGCAATATATATATATATATATATATATATATATATATATATATATATATATATATATATATATATATACATATATATATGCATATTTATTTTGCTGGCTCATACTTAAAAGCGACTTACTCATCAAAATCGGTTACGAAACGAAAAAGTTATGAAAGTTTGAAAAGTTTCAATTTCCTTTCTATGGCGATCCTCAAATTAGCAATGTTGCTTCAAAATGGCAGGTTTAGTAGTACAATTCTCAGTATGTATTTTGTACACAAAATTTCATAATTTCTTCATTATCCCTAAAGATGCTGCTTGTCTTTTTGTGAACTCAACATATATTTTGATATATATCCTTGATATATATTAAAAGAAGGAGACAAGCTGCACCTTGAGAGATAATGGGGAAAATGTGAAATTTTGTGTACAAAACATATGGAGAGTTGTAGTACTACTGAACCTGTCATTTTGAAGCAACATTGCCAATTTGAGGATCGCCATAGAAAGTAAATTGAGACTTTTCAAACTTTCATAACTTTCTCATTTCGTAACCGATTTTGATGGAACTTAAAAAAAAAAAAATTGCTTCTCTCTTTCCCCCCTTTTTATCAAAAGCGGTCAGGTGACGGTTTCAATAGAGAAAAAATCTGTGTTTGCTGATGCTGCAAAATAGTTCGTGCGCATACAAAACTAGGTCTAGTCGAAAGTACACTGAGGTCAGCGAAATGTCCTTCTCGACAAAAATCCGCATTGATCGATGTGATGTGTACGTAAGTTGATGTGTACGAATACGGAAATCTCCGAACTCGCCTTCGCCTTGACTGCATAGAAACACACGGGCACAGCCGACTGACGGTCCTTAAAACTGATTTTTCCCCAGGGTTTCATTCTCATTTAAGATACACTGTTTTCTCGGAAAAGGATCAAACAAAATGATAATCAGAAAATACGAAAGTCGTATAATATACATGTACACAAAGAGAAAATAAATTGGAGAGGGAAAAAATGAAAGACAGACGTATATAAAAAAATAGATAATAATGAAAATGAAAGAGAAGGGGGATAGCGCCCTTTTACTCTTACAACACGAGCGTTTATTTTTGCTTACACCTGCTTCGCACATAAAGCCAATGAAAGACAAATTTCTGTATTATTAATAGGAACCAATCAAACATTTTGATCAGTTTAGGTGAAGTGCATTTGTGGGTGTGTGTGTGCGGGTACGTTTGTAATTGGAGAGTACATATACCTTAAAAATGTACCAGTATGGTCAGCTTAATGACACCTCTCAGATTAGGAAATACATGCGTTTTTCATGTAAAATCGAGGCCCATTGGCTATTGTGTGCGAAACCCCGTAAACTTCTGTGTGTTAGAAGCGGCACAGCTGAGACGCTTTTACCAGCATGTTTGGTAAGAGCGAGGAAGAGTTATACGTTGAGTTATGGGCATGAATGCATGAAATTTAACTGATTTTTATAAGTGTACATTGAACACTTTGTAGTGCTTGATGGTTTAGATACTCAAAGACAGTAAAATTATCATTTGAGACCAAATCGAACATAGATACACATTGCAGTAGATTAGGGCAATGTTTGCGTGTTAGAGAAGGCACGTTTCGAACCCTCTCCCAATATGATTGGTAAGATTCATGCATGTTCAAACCATAGACGTATATATATGGTTCAAACAAACATTGATGAAAAAATTAATATGATATGTGTCAATAATGCTGTACGTAACGGAGAGGTTTAAGAATAACAAAATTTCGTCACTTGTTTAAGATAGAAATATGCCTTCTTGCGATCGAACACACCTTGATATTAGTAATTAGAGGTCTAGGGTCCCAGAATTTACACTGGAAGAACAGATTTACCCGCGAACATTAATGATTATCTTTAATGTCATTTTGGCATGCGTTGAAAGGATAATTTAATGATTCATAAACGTAGGTGTATCACTTTGTAAAGATAAAATAAATATACCCTTATACGCCTATGAAGATATTCGTAATAATAATAATTCTGTGTAATTTTCTAATTTATCTAAATTGTTTGCTAAATGTTGCTTAGAACATGCTGGTAATGATGATCTGCCTATGTTTCTTTCCCCATTATTTTCTTTGATAGTAATGATTATTATTGTTTGTGATGACGGTGGGGCATAGTAATTGCATACTGTGATTACTCGTACTATAAGAGTATGCACGTAAGTTTGTTGACATCATCCTTTTTGATCAGTTTTTTATCTCTCCTCTCACATCTCACCTCTCTGTCTCTTTCTTTTTCTCTCTCTCTCTCTCTCTCTCTCTCTCCCTCTCTCTCTCCCTGTTCTTGTTTCTTGCACACTTCCTCCCCTTTCCTTTCTCAATTCTCCCTCCCTCTATTTCTCATTCCCTGTCTCTGTTCTTCCTCTTCTGCCCTCTTCCTTCCTATCTCCCTTTCTCCATCTCTCCTCACTTTCCCGCACTCTTCTTTTATGTACATAGCTATCCTCCCTTCCTCTATTTATCTTTCAAGTCTCTCCATGTCCACCTTCTTCCTTCGTATTTTGTTCTGTCTTTCTGTCCATGCTCTCATCTCTGTTTCTGTCTGAAGTCCATCCCCAATTTCACCCTACATATTTCTCCTCGTCCATCCCCCCCCCCTCTGTTTCTCTCTCTGTGTCTCTCTCTGTCTCTCTGTTATCCTCTTTCTCTGTCTGTATTTTGTTCTCTCCTTCCCCCCCAGCACGCGCTCTCTCTGTCTCTCTCTGTACTTCTCTCTAAACCATGCCCGTCTGTACCTTCGATGTCTCTCTTTGCCCTCCTTCTTCTCCCCCTCTCACTCACTCCACTGTCATGACTGTCCTTCTCTGTTTACATCACTCTCCTGTCTCCTCTCCCGCTCCTTTCTGTCTCTGTCTGTCTTTCTATTCCCCTTCCCTTATTTTCTCCCAGTCTCTCTCCGTCTGCCCAAATTCTTTCCCTTCATTGTCGTAAATCGCTGCTCTCATCCCCCCCCCCCTCACTCCTCCCCTCCACCAATTTCCTTGTCCCATCTCCCCTTTCTCCCCACCTTCTCTGCTTGTCTGTTTGTATGTCTGTCTACCCCCTCTCTTTCTCTCTCTGTCCATCCCCACCTCTTATTTCCTCCCTGTCATGCCTGTGTCTCTCCATCTCTCCCTCACTCTATTTCTCTCCCTTTCATCTCAATAATCTGTTCTGTCTCCATTTTCACTCCCTATCCCCCCTCCCCTTCCCCCTCTCTCCATCACTAATTTGATTCTTCCCCCTCAGTGCGTGCACTCTCCCTCTCCCCCCTCTCCCTCTCTCATCTTACCACCCACTCCCTCGTACCATCTCCTTCTTCCCTACCAGTCTCTCTGCTTGCCTGTCTGTTTCTCTCTCTGACTCTGTCTGTCTGTATGTCTTTTGCTCTCAATCATCCCCCGTCTCTCCTTTCTTCCCTGTCTTGTCTTGCCTTGCCTTGCCTTCTCTTCTGTTCTCTCTCCTCCTCATCTACTTTCTCTCCCCACCCTTCTCAGTCACCATCTTCCTCTCACGTCCTTTATCCCTTTTTATTCTCCCTCTCTCCCCTGCCTCTGTATCCTCCCTCCGTCTTTCTCCTCCCCCTCTCTCTCTATTATGACCCCCCCCCCCTCTCTCTCTCTCTCTCTAAACCTATCCTCTCGTTTTCTCCTTTTCTCTAGTTCTCTCTGTCTCTGCATCTTCTTTCCATTTCATGTCTCTATCCTGACATCTTAGTAAATTTTGAGATAATCATCTCCATTACTCCAAAACTATATACGCTATTAATTGATATCACCAAATTACTCAAAGTAAAATATTTTTTTGAAATATCATAATTAAAATTGAAAGATTTTTATCATCACACCCCATGGAACACTCATCTATTACTGAAATGAGTGGTAAAATTGGTGTCAAAGTGAAGTATTGTGGGATAAGATCTTTAAATTGAAAATATTATCATCTTAATAAATTGTTGACTTTCTATTCTAAAACAATATTGTATGATGTATATATTTCTAAAACAAAATTATAAAGAAAAAGCACTTTTCCAACCAAAGACGTCATTAACTTCATGTTTGAGAAGCTCATGACAGGAGAAACAGATAGACGAACCGTCAAGACAGGCACAGAATCGTTACCCTAATCCACTGAAATATGTATCTATGTTCGATTTTGTCCCAAATGATTAATTTTACTGTCTTTGAGTATAAACCATCAAGCACTACAAAGTATTCAATGTACACTGTAAAAATCAATTAAATTTCATGCATTTATGCCCATAACTCAACGTATAACTCTTCCTTGCTCTTACCAAACAAGCTGGTGAAAGCGTCTCAACTGTGCCACTTCTATCACATAGAAGTCTATGGGGTTTCGCACACAATAGCCAATGGGTCTCGATTTTGCATGACAAACACATGTATTTCCTAATCTGAGAGGTGTCATTTAACCTGACCATAGTGGTACATTTTTAAGGTATATGTGTACATTTAGGCAATAAAATCATGATTATATCCCTCCCAACATGTATTAGTAAAAAATTGCAGAATATCATTGTTTTTACTAGTTGAAAAACAAGATGACGTTATGATGCACGATTTTTTCCCAAATTTTATCACTTTTTTCACACATTTTATGTTTTGTTTTTACTCAAATCACAAAAATAACTCTCTGAATCGATCCCTCGTCATATTATTACTCAAAAAAGCTGTTTTATTTATCCAAGCATGATGTCTAATTCAAAAGATATATTAATTATGTAATTTCATCAAAAATTCAAGATGGCTGCCAACATGGACGATTTTTAACCGCATGGGACACGATTTGGCAATGGGAACATCAAAATTCATTAACAAAACACTTCAGGCATTATAAAAATATTTGGTTGAAAAAATGTATATTGATGGTGCACGGGAACCCCCTTTTCCGACTAGACTATATAGGCATATTGCCGCACTGGGAATTCTGAGCCATTGTCTAACCCAGACATGCTGGACACCTCTATGCTGTAGAATGCAAGGTACGCTACTTATGTCTGTGGAACCCCCCCCCCCCCCCAAAAAAAAAACAACAACAACAACAACAACAAAAAAAAAACAACAACAAAAAAACAAAAACAAAAAAACAAAAAACAAAAACAAAAACAAAAACAAAAACAAAACAACAACAACAACAACAACAACAACAGCAACAAAACAAAAACAAAAACAAAATCAAAACAAAAAAAAACAAAACAAAAAACAAAAAAAAAAAAACAACCCAAAACGAATTAAAAATCGAGAAAATCCAGTATATTGTTGTAGGCTTAGAAGATACATGTGGCACTGTAACTTGCAAATAATGGACTGTTACGATGAATAAATGCAACCCCCTTTTAAAAATTTGAAATAGAAATATGAGGTTATATTTCTCCTCCTTTAAAAACAAGCTTGAAAAGAAAAACAAGAACAATACTTCGACATTGCGTCACCTATGCCGAAACAAAAACAGAGAAAAATTGAACATAATTATTGTTATAGGCCAAGAGTAAAAGTGTGGCCCTGTAACTTGCAAATAATTGATTGTGTTCGGTGGATACACCCAAATTCTTCATTATAACAATTTACTAGATTTTTCACTTGTTTGTTGTCGCACAGCTGACGCCAAATGCATAATAGTGATAATAATAATTCAATGTCATTTGCGCAGTTGGAAAAACCCGATATTTCACAATGCACTCGCTGCTTCTACTTCTTGTTCATTGGGCATGGTGAAACTTTACCGTTAGCATCTCTTAGAGTTGTCTTCTTCAGTCCAACAAAGTACTCGTGAGTAGCCCTATAGCTTTTTATAATTTCTGAATATCACTAAATAATTTTGCATGTTCTTAAAAATGTTTGAATTAATGAAATAAATGATTGCTTGATGTTTGTAGCAATTACAGCTAAAAAATAAGAGAAAAATAGAATGTAGAAATAGTTATCGGTTTATTATTTCATTTGATAATCGAGAGTTGATGAATGGTATGTATTACGATCAAAATGATGATCAATATGTATTACGTACGATGATAACTTTATAACAAGCTGGGATAGTTAGATGGATTTTTCTGTCAGTTCTAAAATATATGTTACAATGTACTTACAAGACATAATGCTACAAAGAAGATAAAATACACTGCATTGTGTACTTCGTTAGTAAACCATTAGGGCATTTCGCATCCTCCCTCCCTCTGTTCAGTTCAGTTCAGCTTATATCAGTTTATTCCACATCAGGCAAACATACAAGTGCGTATACGTATACACAATACATAATTTATGATAATACATTGATGCGTAATACATACAAGTTCGATACGAATGTTGACGAGGCTGTGTACATACATGCATTGTGATTATACAAAAAAGAAAATCTTGTAAGTGGATCAGAACCTAAAAGAAGCTACGTTTGAACAAAGTCATTAAAGGTTGAACAAATAAAATATGCATATCAGGAGAAATGGCACTATGGAAAGTAAGAGAAAGAGGGAGAGAATGATTGGCAAAGAGAAGGTGTGATAAGTCTAGAGAGAAAGTGAGGGAGAGAGAGGAAGGGGGGGGGGGAGGGAGGGTGTAAGAGAAACAAGACATGTTTCTCAATTCCAAACACACCGATTCAAATATACAATGGAAAGTATTGTAACTCGCTTTACAAATCATTTATTATCTTGCTGGACAATATTCCCCTGGCACCAGACCTTTTCATGTAATACATGAAAAGGTCTGGTGCCAGGGGAATATTGTCCAGCAAGATAATAAATCTGCCAAGATTAGCCCACCGTATAAAAACATGGACCTATTAAAGTAGTAGATAGTAGGTCCGGTAAATTGCCACTTGGTCTAATGCCAATTGATCTATTAGCCAAATGGTCTATCATCATTCGGTCTAACAGCAATTCGTCCATCACCAATTCGTCTAATCAACATTCGTCTATAGCCAATTCCTCTAAAACCCATTTGGTCTAATACCCTTTTGGTCTAAACCCATTTGGTCTTAACACCACTTGGTCTATTATAATCAGTTCATCTAATGTTCACTTGGTCCAATCTATTTCGGCTAGAACCAGTTGGTCTAATAACCAAATAGTCTAATCATCATTTCGTCTAATAGCCATTTTGTCTAAACCCAGTTGATCTAACACCCACATCGTCTAATCATCACTTCGTCTAATTACCATTACGTCGAATCATCATTTGGTCCAATTCTCAGTTCGTCTAATAACCATTCGGTCTAATGTTCACTTGGTCTAATATCCATTAGGTCTAATACTAAAGACAAATAGGTTAGCCTGTCATAGCTATATATATACATTGCATGGGCCGTGGAGGGGGGGGGGTGGTAATGGGGATGCAGCCCCTTCACTTTTTGAGTAGACACGTTTCATATAATTTTGTTTAATGATGATTATGTGCAGTATACACTTTTGAAAAGAGATCACATTTTAAAGATAATACATTGTAATAATGTTTGGCAAAATGTTGAAAAGAGTAGTTGGTACCCGGGTAAGAGGCATCAGTCCCCACTTCAAAAAACGTTCCATTTCCCTGCATTGCGGTACATGTAGAAGTAATTAATGATGATGATAATGAATAGAAACAGAATGACATAATGGGAGACATGATGGAACAATGAATATAAAGAGTAATATAAGCATATAATACTGAATTAAAGATTAATAACATGAATAACATTACAATGGGGAGGATTGAAAGTTAAGGGATAGCAGGATAAATACGTAATGTAAAGATAGATAGAGAGAGAAAGAGAGAGAGAGGGAGAGAGAAATGGTAGAAGGATAAAGGAAACCATGGAGAAAGATGGAATAGAAGATTTGTAGAGGTGTCGTGGTCTAGTGGATACGTAACCGGACTGTGGATTACATGGTTCGCGGTTTGAGTCCCGCCGTGGCACTAACGTCTTTTGGCAAGACATTAATCTACATTGCCACTCTTACCAAGGAGATATTGGGTACCTCAGAGGATTGCCGAAAATCAATATGACTGTTTGTGTCATTGCCCTGCATGCATGTATGTGAACGGTGCAAAATGGTAGGAATGTTCTCTAAGGAGTGGAGATGGTGCACAATTGTGTGCGGGCTTGAAATCCAATGACCAGGGGTAATGATAAATAACATTGTAAAGCGCATTGAAGTATTCACATAATGCGCTATATAAATGTAATATGTTATTATTATTTATCATTATAAAAAGGCCAAAAGAAAAAGAAGAAAAATAGCAAAACGAAATCAAATATGAAAAGCAAAAAAAGAAAGAAAGAAAAAAAAAGAATAGTGCAAAATAGGAAAAATTATAGAAAGATAATCCAAGTAATACAGAGCAAAAAAAAAAAAAAGAAGAAGAAGAAGAAGAGAAAGAGAAAGATGATAGAAAAAATAATATAAATATTGACATACGGAAAGATGGAAGATGTGATAAAAGGAATCAAAGAATAACACAACTAAAGGTAAGATGAAAAAACGAAAGGATTAAAGCAAAGAATAATATAACGAAAGATAGAGAAATTATAGAAGGATAGAGATATACATAAGAGAAGATAGCAAAAGAAATGAAAGGATAACAAACAAAATAACAAAAGCAAAGTGCAATAAAACAATAATTGAAAATTCACTAAAATATTAATTGATTAATTAATTAATTAATCAATTTATTCAATAGATGATTAATTAAGTACATGTAATTAATTCATGCCATGCTCCATCAGGTCACCCTTTATCTCCTTTTTTCCCCCCAAAAAAATACTAAACATACAACTACTGCAAAAAAGTTCGAAAATGTCGGCCAGTGCGCCAAATCGAGACGTGACTGTAGTTAGTCAAAGCCACCTAGAGTAGTATTAAAGGGGGAAAACAAGCAATTAGCCCAGTCAGTAATCAATAGACGAAACGATGATTAGACCAAATGGTAATTAGACCAGACGACTATTAGACCAAATGACAATTAGACCACATGATCATTAGACTAAATGGGTGTAGACTAAATGATGACAGACCAACTGAGGTTAGACTAACTGACAAATATATCAAACGATGTGTAGACCAAATTGGTATTAGACCAATTGGGTTTAGACCATTTGATGATTAGATGAAATGGCAATTAGACCAAATGATAATGGACCAAATGGTTATTAGAAGAATTGACTATACACTAAATGGTAATTAGACGAAATGACAATTATACCAAATGGTAATTGGACAAAATGATGATACCAATTGGTTATTAGACCAACTGATATTAGACCAATTGGCTATTAGACCAACTGGTTGTAAACCAAGTGGCAATAAACCGTAGGTCCATGCTAAAAGGGAACTTTGGAAAGATAAGCATAGATAAATTGAATTGAATCGAATTGAAGCAGATAATTCATTCTATGCGGTGAGGTGCGCATGACAATGAAGAGAAAGCGGTTTCAGGAACGGAGTTCATAACCGCCTAATAGAGATTTCAATTTTCTTTTAAAAACAAAGTGGCTGGAAGCTCGTTTTGTAGACGCATATAATGAATTCCAAATTTAGGTGCACTACAAATAACAGTGTTAATCTTAAAACGAGTTCGCACTAATGGCAAATGAAAAAAAAAGAAGATTGCCTAGTAGGATAATTATGCATTTCACTATTTCTTACAAATATATCTCCCTCTCCTTTTTTCCTCTTCCTTTTCTTCTCTTTTTTAAATTTGCAACCTTTATTGAATTATCATATATTCATCTTCCACGATTCAGGTGATTAGGTACCAACATTGCACCTCATCATGGCGTCAAACGTTCCAGCAGAGCAAGAGAAAAACATCCAGCCACGCAAGAGAAAAGGTCATGACATGACATGGTCATGTGACATACACTGTGAGCCTATCAAATCTTATTGTAAAGAACATGAGATCCCTCTTTGCCATTTATGCGCTACCAAAGATCACCAGACACCATGTCACCTTGAAAACATTGGAGATGTCATTGTGAAGATGGGGAGAAAGCTAGATGACAAACGTATGAAAATAGAAAAAAGAAAAACACTCTTGCAGAAACTTGACTCTAAAATACAAAATTGCTTAGATTTTGCAAGTAACCATTTTCAGTCAGTCAATGATGTGGTTAACGCCACCTACGAGGGCAAATTAAAGAGAGTAAAAGACAAAGAACAGAAGGAGATTCGTCAGATCAACGAGGAGGCGGATGAGGAAATACGAATCATCAACGAGAAGAGGTACATACGGATCAAAGAATTTGACGAAGAAGCGGAAAAACAGCAACTAATTATTGAAAAAACCCAGAGAAAACTTATGTCAGACACAAAAAAAATCAATGGAGTAGTTAAAAAAAAGATAAAAGATCTTAAAGCTAAGAAGCAGCATGCAATCTTGACAATGGAAGATACGAGTTCTCAAATTGTAGGCATCAAACGAGATGACGAAACATTAATGAATGAAGCTTCTCGTGTCATTGCATCCTCTGATGAGAGTCTAAGTGCGAATGTTCATCAAGACATTGTTGACTGTCTTGCCCAAATACAGGGAGAAATTCAGAAAGTGAAGTATGTCGAGGGTGAAGTAGGTGGGGAACACTACGGAAGGATTGATGGCTATATTGGCAAATGGGAGCTTGTTAAGTCCTTCCAAATTCCATTTGGAGCGCCATGGATAACTGGTTTGATTGGTGATAATGTGATTGGGTGCGACTCGTATGAAAAATCCTTGTACGTTACAAATATCATGAGTAAAGACACATATGAAGTCATTGAAGGAGACATTGGTGACATGGAGGTTAATTCAAGCGCTGCCATAGACAACAACGTGATAGTATGTGGCAATGGTGACAGCTTGTATGGAACCATCACTCTCTATGACAGAAAATGGGATTTGATTAGACACATCACCATACCCACAAGTAAACCCGATCATAGTGAAGTGTACGTTGATGCTAACAAAGATGGGATGATCCTCGCTGCTGAGAGCGGTCAGTCTAATATATACGTCATCAATCCTGCTGATGATAACATAGTTAGCACTATTACGATGCAGGGAAAGTTAGTGCACGGTGAAATACAAGCCTTGTCATCAGGTGATATTGTTGTGTATACAGATCATGGATTCACGGTCATCTCACGATCAGGAGAAGAGAAGGTTGTCATTCAACGCGATGAGTTGGGCTTGTCATTTTGTTCCGTTGACAAACTGACAGACACCATCTACATCACATACTGGAATAAAAACCATAATAACTTAGCAGTTGATCAGGTGTCATGTGATGGTAACATCCAGGCAAGGAGGATCGTGGAATATGTGAAACCACCTGGTGGCATTTCAGACCGCTTCAGTAGCTTCGTAACCCCATCTGGGAACCTTGTAGCTACTAACGGAGACTTTTTTTGTGTGTACAAGAAAACTTTCTTTGTGTAAGTCGTGATAACACACATTCTTGGAATGCATCATAATGTAATTTACGATGAGGTGGAATGTAGGGCAGTTTTATTTTCTACAGAGTCCATAAAGATCAAATGAAATAGAGACTTAATTTTCATATTTGTGTTTCATAGTGAAGAAAAACTTTTTAATTATCAAACAAAATATTTATCATTGTGTCGGTGATTAATCAGTGATTTCCTCAACATTTCAAGTGTCATCAAAGAACACGGAAAAGAGCAAAATTTAGAACATATGTATGTCCTTTATATTTCTGACGCAAAGACATGGTATGGGGATAAATATGGATTAAGTGAAGGCTAATGTTCAAACTGAGAGGAAAATTTAATCCTCTAAAAATAACAATAAGATTCGTTCTGTTAAAAAACGAAATTATGATAAATTAAATTCCCTTTTGGTCATAATTCAGGTCTCGAAAGCATGATAATAAAAGACATTCCAGCATCTAAATGTGAGCAAACCTATTAAAAGAAAACAAAAACAGCAAGAAAATGAAAAGAGAAATCTTTATCATGAATATCATTATTATTTTTCATTATTATCATTAATTATTATCATTATTATTATTATTATTATTATTATTATTATTATTATTATTATTATTATTATTATTATTATTATTATAAAATGGGTTCAAGGCCAATCAGATGCGCTGAAATGAGTCACGTGTGCGCTCTTTTTTTTCGCTAACATGCACGGGAGTGCAAAAAGTGCGCAGGAAAAAAGCATAACTGCACTGCAGTTATTGATACCTATGCATGGATAGGGAAGTGGAAAATAGTTCACAGACCCATTTTATAAAACAAATAATTCACAGGTTTAAGTTCGTGATGTTAGTGGCGATGCGGCGCATCTCGGGTATCCACAATGTTGTGCAAAATGCACCCGGCTACGCCTTGCGCATGTTGCACCATTGTAAATACCCTCGAGTGCACCGCATCGCCACTAACGCTCTCTCACCTGTGCATTATTTGTTTATCATTATCATTATTATTATTATTATCATTATTATTATTATCATTATTATTCAGGTATACCACTACACCAGGGTTTCCTGCCACTCTTCTACGAAAAGGTCACAATGCTATATAATATAATGTTTTAAAAATCTCTCTTATGGACCAGTCCTTAGATAATGTATGAGCAGGAGCAGGTCAAGGTCATTGTACCAAATTGATAAACCCACTGAGGCAATTACTTGATACGCGCTCATGAAAGGTATGACTTGTAATCATTTTTTTAATGCACCGACGTTGCCTTCCATGGTAAAAAAATGGATAAAAAAGGTATTCATGAAGCACCTTCATTACTTTGGGGGTGATTATTCTAAAAACAACAAAGTAGGGCCTCTCCATATTCGTAAGATCTCTGGATATTTGGGGTAATTTGTACCATGTACTAACTACGAACTGGTCTGTGCTCTCGGCATAGTAACCAAACGTTATAGTCGTGGTACATACAGGGGCAGACTGGGCATGGGGATTTGGGGGAGTTTTGCCACGTTCCGGTCATAATTTTCCCCACTCGTATTTTAGTCCCTGTCCGCCCCCCGGTACATAATTTGAATTATTTCTGATTTTATGAATTATTGTATAAATAATTTTAGGTACAGGATAACGATTCTGTTCTTTATGTTCAATAGTTGCCGAGGATTGATGTTCATGTATAATGGGCTAATAGAAGAAGTGAACATTCCCAGTGGTAAGGATTTACGCATGCGCGCTGAGCTGAGCTCTGAAGACCATTATTGTACTTGTACACCACAGTAAGTTTATTATCACTTTACAAAAGATGAAAAATTGTACATAATGACTTTGACCTTCATGTATATATTGGGAAAAACAAGTTGTTAGAATGGAGCATATAGTTGAGTATAATACATTCTGATTGTAAAAGAAAGGGAAGGTCAAGTAATGACAAATAATCTTCAACATCTGTATCATAATCGATTTTTTTTTTCACATAACTTTTTTGTACGTCAACATACATAAATACAAACGTGCTGGCTTTGGTTCGCTTAGATTTGCTCGCGAATGTAGGATTTAGGATTTCCTTTTCATATTTCATTAAAAATTTAAGTGAATTACTACTACCTTTGAAACCTAGCCAAGACTGCATACTGTACAGTCGATTCCAATCCATTCACTTTGTTTGTAAAAAAAAATTCTGCCATTTCCTAAAAGGACTGTTTTTCGGAGGTTTGACAACTGAGGATGGGATATAGGTTTACCATCAAGGCTACCGTCAAGATGTAAGTAGCGAAGTGCGCGATCGCTGTGAAACAAACCCTACCAGAAACCCTGTGATGACCATGTCGAGGGTGGTTTTATGTTTGTTTGCTGTTATCAAAAATTACACGTTTCATCTGTTGTCATAATATCTAGAAGTTGATCGTAAACGAACATTTTTAACCATAATTGATCATATTGTGATATTTTTTTATAAACTCATCGTTATTTCAGTTCTTATGCTATTGTGGTTAATATTTACGCTAGTAAGTTGAATTTTGTAGTTTCATGAGTAATATTTTTTAAGGTTCCCGTGTGGATTTATATTAAGACCATTCAGTTAAATGTCCGTTGTACCGAAAGATGCTTTTGACCAATTATAAAAAAAGGCAAAAGTTTACAAAAGTTTTACAAAAGTTATGGTTAAATTTGCACAGGTTATTCAGAGTGACGATAACCACACATCTTGTCTGGGTTAAGACAGGTTTCATGAATGCAATGTGATAGATAAAATTGTGGTACGGTTATGACTCGTTCTATTAGATGTGAAACAAACAAAAAATCACCCCTGAAAATATCATGTTGTTTTGAAATTTACTGAACCTAGATATTAAATTCAGTGTACTATTGTATTTCGTATAAAGACACGTTATGATATTGTATTTTCTACACATTACAATATAGGCCTATATACATGTATATATGATATTCTTTTTTACTGTTCATTTGCAATGGCAAGATTAGCCTGTCTAGTGCTATTAAATGTACTTTTGATTAGAAAAAAGCATTGTAGAATTGTGAATAAAACTTCACAATTTAAGCTATTACTCAAAACCAAATAATAATAGTTCCATATAGTATCGAAACAGGTTCTGTATGTGTATTCAGTTCCATTTTTTTTTTTGTCTGGCAAAGGGTTTTGTTTCCTATAATTCAAACAGGCCTTTGTTCAGTCTAGCTGTCAATCGTCAAACATATTGTCAATTCTAAATGCTTCGCTTTTGCCGTGCAACACAATCAACGTTTGAAGATCTTAAATATAGGCCCATTAATATAGGTCCATTACTAAAATAAAAAGCATTGTTTAGTTTTTATTACAGATTTTCAGTAGAGTGGGAGCATTTTAATAGAGAAAGAGAGAGAGAAAGGCAGAAAGTGGGCGAAAGAGAAAAGAAAACAGAAAGTCACAGAGAGAGAGAGAGAGAGAGAGATGGTCGGGGATGTGAGATAGAAGATAAGAGTGAGAGAGAGAGAGCCCGTTGGGGGATGTGAATGTGAAATGGAACTTGGCAGCAAGAGAGCAAGGAGAATTCCAATAAGAGAGAGAGAAAGAGAGAGAGAGAGAGCGCGTTGGGGATGTGTAATGGAACTTGGCAGCAAGAGAGTAAGGAGAATTCGAATAAGAGAGAGAGAAAGAGAGAGAGAGAGAGCGCGCGCGTTGGGGATGTAAAATAGAACTTGGCAGCAAGAGAGCAAGGAGAATTCGAATAAGAGAGAGAGAGAAAGAGAGAGAGAGCGCGTTGGGAATGTGAAATAGAACTTGGCAGCAAGAGAGCAAGGAGAATTCCAATAAGAGAGAGAGGGGGGTGGGGGGGGGGGAGAATTCAGGAAGGAAGTCTTGATGAGGAAGATGGGAGAAAATTTACCTTTTAACTTACTGAGAATAGTGGAGTAAACATAGAATGACTTATATAAGTTAGTCCTTCCTTGGCTCCAATACTGTAAGGTGGGGGTGGATTTTCACCATCAAACAAACAAACAAACAAACAAAAAAAAATAGAGAAAGAAGAGAAAAAAAAAAATCCCTGAAATATCAATTGCAAAATCCCATCCGCATTGTATAAAGGGCAGGGGGGGAGGGGTAAATTGATGACCTAACAGACATAGGACACACACAAATCGACCAAGACTTGGTTCATTCTGTTTTTGTTTTTTTTAAGTGCACCATAATGAGGAATGATAACTGTGGCCCTTTTCATAAATATCATCCTTTTAGAAGGATAACTGTACATATTATAAATAACTTTTACTGTGAATAGTTTTTTTTTTTTTCATAATTGGCAAAAGAGCTCTTCTTCTCACTGTAATTTCAGCAAATAAAATATTTCCACAGTAACCTTGATTTAGAGAATGCTGAGACACGTACTCCTAATCCACAAGAGCAAATTGGGAATACATCTATACACTAGCGTAGCTGAAGGGGGGGGGGCAGGGGGCAGAGTGCCCCCCTGTCAACTTTTTTGAGGGCTGGCGAAAAAAAAAATACTTTTCTGTGAATAGTTTGTTGTTTTTTTTCATAATTGGCAAAAGAGCTCTTCTTCTCACTGTAATTTCAGCAAATAAAATATTTCCACAGTAACCTTGATTTAGAGAATGCTGAGACACGTACTCCTAATCCACAAGAGCAAATTGAGAATACATCTATACACTAGCGTAGCTGAAGGGGGGGGCAGGGGGGCAGAGTGCCCCCCTGTCAACTTTTTTGAGGGCTGGCGAAAAAAAAATTATGGCCACCCCCCCCCCCCCCCCTCACTGAGCGAGTTTTGGAGGGCTGGCGAGAAGGGGGAAAAAATACGGGTCTACCTTCAAGCAGAATTTGCCCCCCTTGTAAAAAATCCTAGCTACGCCACTGCATCTATACACGTCCCTCAATGTATTCACAATTTCAAAATCGAACTGCTGTTCTCGTGTGGTAGCAATGATAATTCTTTTTGACTTTCCTTCCTTTCGCTTTGTATACGCTTATTAAGGTGGGAAACGCGGTTATAAAATGACATTCCAAGGTGTGCCTACGCTGGGAGCCAACAATGGAAAATACTTCAATGAATAGATTATCAGATTGAATAGATGAAAAGAATATCATCACCTTTGACATCAATATCATACAGCATGTAATGATATCACACTCTGTCATGGCATGTTGTGATACTCGGGTAAGTTATGAATGCATCATACTTTGAATGGGCATGCATTGTGCCAGACAACTTTTATTCCTTACTAGGATTCCAACAGTGCACTATACCCCCCCCCCCTTCAAATTTGGCTGTTTTTTCCAAGTTTTGCAAGGTAGAAAAGAAAAGGATGGACAATTCTGCTCTGCTCCCCCCCCCCCCCCCTCTCTCTCTTTACTTGAAACATCCACAATGTCCTTCCTGTCTCTGTCTCTTCTCTTCCCCTCTCTCTCCTTAAACACACGTATCAACATGGCAGTTATAATTTTTTCTTCGTATAATTTGTATAATTCTACCTGTATTTGGTATGAAATTTAATGCTTTTCATTTTCCTTATTCTCTCGCCCTAAATAAGTCAAAATATTTAGAATGTTCATTGAATATAAGTTTGATAAACATGGGCGACGTTAATCTGTCCCACGGAAGGTAAGATATGTTCTTTTATTTATTTTTTTTTTCATTAGAATGATATGCAATAGCTTTCAGAAGTACATCAGGTGAGTCGCTAGTATGGGCTGATTCTAATTTTGGGCTTAATGGTTTCACACACAAACTAACACAACGTATTGAACTTCAATTTTTTTTTTTCCAACAAGAGGTTGTTTATATATGATACCTGGTATTCTATCTTTTAATTTGTGCACCGATCCACATACATTGCGTTGTTGAAAAATACCCATTATTTCACAATACGCACTGGTTATCAAATGTATACAACCAAACTGTACACTGCAGTATACTGTTCAACATCGTTCGCTGATGGTAAAGAATTTCTCATCGCAGCAGATTAATCCTGCAAACTATTTGTAAGTACATATCTTACATTAATAATAGGATATATTAACTATTAAGCAGACTTTAAGGCAAAACAGTAATGGTTGTCTTCTTTGTAGTTTGTTTTGAAATACGTGAATATTATTCATATTAGCCTGATATTAATATTCTATGTTTATATGAGTCGCAATGTACTAACGGGCAATCAGAATAGTAGACAGAATAATATCCACAAGACCAATCAGTTAGTTGTCTTGATATTCCGTCTAAGTTAATATTTCTGCTTTTCTGATTGTTTTTCCTCCCTTAACTTGTTCATGTCTTTCCCTCTTTCTTTGCCGACCCTCCTGTCTGTCATGCCTTCCTTTCAACTTGACAAATATCATTTTTTAAATGTGTATTATTATCTTAAACGATAGAGGTAAATCGCTACCAATATTTCATCTCATCATGGCGTCTAAATTTCCAGCAGAGCGAGAGGAAAAGGCCCAGCTACGCACTAGGAAAGGTCATGACATGACATGGTCATGTGACATACATGGTGAGCCAATCAAATTTTACTGTAAAGAACATGAGATCCCTCTTTGCCATCCATGTGCTACCAAAGACCATCAGAAACCATGTCATCTTGATAACATCGGAGATGTCATCTTGGAGATGGGGAGAAAACTAGACGATAAACTGCTTGCGATAGAAGAAACGAGGAAATGCTTGAAAAGACTTGATTCTAAAATGCAGTCCTGTGCAGCTTCTGTAAGTAATCGTCTTCATTCAGTTAATGATGAGAGTGATGCCACATACAAAGGCAAATTTCAGAGTTTGAAAATCAAACAGCAGGAGGAGATTCATTTGATCAACGAGGAGGCGGATGAGGAAATACGAATCATCAACGAGAAGAGGGACAAACGGATCAAAGCTTGTAACGAAGAAGCAGAAAAGCAACAACAAATTTTTGAAGAAACCAAAGCTAAACTTGTGTCAGAGACAAAGACAATCATAGATGTGATTGACAAAAAAATTGAAAAACTCAAAATTAAAAACCAGCATGCAATCGGCACGATCGATGGATAATATGAGTTGCAAGGTTAGACGAATCAGACGAGACGATGAAACATTAGTGACTGAAGGTCCTCAAGTCCTTGCACCACTTGACATGCTTCATGACAGTTTAAGTTCAAGTGTTCATCAAGATGTGGGTGACTATCTTGACCGAATACAGCGTGAAGTTCAGAGAGTGAAGTTTGTCGAGGGGAAAGTAGGTGGGGAACTCTACGTGAGGATTGACGGCTACATCGGCAAATGGGAGCTTGTCAAGTCAATCAACATTACATCCAGCGTTAAACGCCCATATGTGCGTGGTTTCACCGGTGATGATAAGATATGTGTGATTGACGGCAGTGACAATGCATGTTATGCTATAAATCTCAGCAGTGAACTCACAGAGAAAGTCATTGAAAGAGACGGTAACATGTATATTACATCAGGTACCCTCATAGACAGCAACGTGATAGTATGTGGAAAGTGGAGAGGAGACTGCACGGGTGACAGCTTAGATGGATGCATCACTCTCTATGACAGACAATGGAAGGTGGTTAGGGACATCACCATACCGAGGAATGAATCCATTTCTGATACAGTGAACATTGATGTTGACAGGGATGGGATGATCCTCGCTGCTCAGTTCGTTCAGTCTAGTATCTATGTCATCAACCCTGCTGATGGTAAGATAGTGAACACTATAACGATGCAGGACAAGGTGGTGTGGGGTGGGATACAAGCCTTGTCATCGGGTGATATCGTTGTGGATACAGATGGTGAAGAATTTACTGTCATCTCACGATCAGGAGAAGAGAAGGTTGTCATACACTGTGATGAGTGGAAATGTGCATGTTGTTCCGTTGACAAACTGACAGACACACTCTACATCAAATACTGGGATGGAGAGCGTGATATCTACGCAGTTGATCAGGTGTCATGTGATGGTAACATCAAGGCAAGGAGGATTGTAGAATATGTAACATCAGATCGCTTTCCAGAGGAAAGCCCATTTCTCGTAACCCCTTCTGGTAACATTGTAGCTTGTGAAGGTGACAATCTTTTCGTGTACAAGAAAACTTTCATTGTGTAAGTCATGATAACACGAACACATACCTGAAATTCATCATAATGTAATTGAAGATGAAGTGGAATATGGGGCAATTTTATTTCCTGTAAAGTCCATAAAGACCAGTTGAATGGAGACTTAATTTTCGTATTTGTATTTCATGCATTCTAGCATCTGAATGTGAGCAAACCTATAATAAATCAAAACAAAAACAAAATGAATAGAGAAATCTTTATTATCATCATCATTATTATTACTAAAGTGGGGTGGCTTAGCGTCAATTTTACGTTACAAGGTGGATAAAAGCACCATTCTTGGTACAGAGCTTCCTTATGGACTAACTTTTGATTTTAGAAGGGGAGCCACCCAAACCGGGTTCAGGATCAGGGTCAGGGAGCATGGTGCGGGTGACCCCTTCCATGGTCCAGAGATGTGGATTTTATGCACATTGTATCATATATGTGAGCTGTATGATGGAAATTATGCCCAAATATATTAATTTATGATGTGATATATATAAAACCGGAAGGGGAGCCACCCAAACCGGGTTCAGGATCAGGGTCGGGGTGACCCCTTTCCATGGTCCAGAAATGATGTGGATTTTTTTGCGCATTGTATCATACATGTTCATATGAGCTGTATGATGGAAATTCTGCACAAATATATTAATTTATGATGTGATATATTTCAAAACAGGACAGGAAGGCTCCGGGGTGTAACCCTACCCCAAGTTCCCCTTTCTGCCCCCCCCCCATGCCCCAAAGACACCCCCCCCCCCCACTCACACACACACACACACACACACTTTGGCCATGTAGATAGGTGTCTAGCCAAAATAGATATCAATTTTTAAGGTAACAATCAAACATCTAATAATACGCAGGGAATTTAACAGGATGGAGAGGGGGTGAACAGGGTTCATGGGGGACCAGAGAAACTTTCAACAAGGAGCAGAGAAACTGATTGTGAGAACAGTAGACAATGATGTCATAGTGATAATAATTGGTAAATTCCATGAGCTTCTGGAAATCCAACAAACAGCTGATATCTGTGTAGCTTTTGGAATGGGAAAGAAGTATAGGTATTACAGCATCAATTCCATTTGCCAGAATCTGGGTCCATCAAAATTCCAAGGACTACCTGTACCTATGTTCCATGCATATTCAGGATGTGACACAACAATGTATTTCGTGGAAAGGGAAAGAAGTAAGCCTGGCAAGCTTGGCAGAACTTCGAAGAGGTAACAGATGCATTCACCTTCCTAGCCAAGCATCCTTTCCAAATGCTGGATCCTCAGTCTGAGACCTTCCAAATGTTGGAGAGACTAACTGTAGTCCTCTGAGTCAAGTCAATGACGTAAGGAAACATATCTTCTGTCACATGAATTGTACAATAGAAAAACTGCCTCCCAACACAGAATGCACTTGCTCCTTCAGCGTATTGGAAGAGCCACACATCCAACAGGAGGTTCTAAGACACCTACCCTCTGGACAACCACCCCCCGATAACCACCCCTAGGATAACTACCCTCTAGGACAACTAGCCCCTAGGGCAAGAAGCCTCTAGGACGACTACCCCCAGGGACAATTACCCTCTAGGATAATTACCCCCCCCTAAACTAACTTTCCCTTGGACAACCACCCTCTAGGACAACTACCCCCCCCCAGACAACTACCCCCTATGACAACCACCCTCTAGGACAGGGGGGTAATTGTCCTGCGGATGGTTGTCCTAGGGGGTAGGTGTCTGGGGGTAGTTGTCCTACAGGGTGGTTGCCCTAAGGCCTGGGTTCTTAATTATTCTGTCAGGTGGGCCAAAAATATTCCTGAAATTACGTCGCGGGTCACTGAGTATTACACATACACACAGAAATGTATGGGACTGACGTGTCTTGCCCGAAAACATTGTGTATTAATTTTCTGGTTTTTCAATTCAGTGAGAGAAGAAAGCGAGCAAGCCAAAGAAATTGACACTTAAAAACCGTGAAATGTAATTTCGTCATCAAAATGTGCTAATTTAGAAAAGATATAAAAATTACAACGAGATTGCACTGCCCGTAAACGAGGTGGCGGGTGCCCGAATGCCAGGTAATTTTGATATTCTCGGGAGGGGGCTGCAACCCCCGTCCCCGGTCTCATACGCCTACGCACCCATCCAAGGACTGAGAAACAATTTCAGAATACACCTCCCGGTTTGTATCATAAATAATTATTATCCATATTTTTCTCTATTGATGATAACTCTTTGGTTTGACTTTTTTTTTTCAAACTATGCGTGGTAGGACGTGCTGTGATAACTCCTCGGTAGGACAGGGAACAGATAATATAACTAAATCATACTATGTTGCAGTCGGGTGTTGGACAGAAGGGGCTGACATTTAAATGGAGGAAAATGGAGTTAAAATACTTATTTGAAAAGAAAAGGGGCGAGTTTCAAAATAAAAGTGACGCTTTCAGATTGAATACTGGCAAATGTTAGACATGATGACAGGACACTGTTCAGGGTCGCAGGGGTACTTTCTTTCCCCTAAAAATGAAAATAGACCCAAAAGAATGGAAAACAGGCACTGATTACAATCAACAAGGGCACTTAGAAAGGAAAGGGGTACTAACAGAGGTGATAAGGGGACTTATTACAAGGAAGAGGGAAATTTGACACATGGTGATAGGGCACTTCTTAGAAAGGAAACGTGGCACTACCTACAAGAGAAAGGGGGGGGGGGATTTCCATAACCAGGAGGGACACTTTTTATGTAAAAAGAGTATTTTGTAATAAAGACACTTCACTATACAGAGGGGCACTTTTTATATGAATGGGACACTCTCCTACGTAAAAAATGCACTTTTTCTATTTGAAAGGGTCACCGCCCTTTGTAAACAAATGCATTTTACCTTTGCATAAAGGGGCACTTCCATATCTAAAAGGGCACTTTTATGTAAAAGGGACACGTTCTTATGCAAGATGGGCACTGCCCCAAATCCTGCTAGCAGTGCTGCCTCTGCTTACCTATCCCTGTAACCCCACCCCCCCCCACATCCTTGTTAATTTAATATTCGATTTCTGATACTTTTCAATTAAAAAATGACATTCTTTTTTTCATCTGTGCCGGGAAATTAGGTTTTGTAGCCCCCAAAATGGTAGTCCTCCCTCCATGAACCCTATTCATGCTCTGTGTATTATCAGATGTTTGACTATTACCTTAAAAAGTGATATCTATTTTGGTTAGACACCTATCTACATGGCCAGGGGGGGGGGGGGGCCTGGGGCATGGGGGCAGGAAGGGGAACTGGGGGTAGGGTTACACCCCGGCACCTTCCTGTCCTGTTTTGAAATATATCACATCATAAATTAATATATTTGTGCAGAATTTCCATCATACAGCTCACACGTATGATTCCATGTGCCTAAAATCCACATTTCTGGACCATGGAAGGGGTCACCCCCACAATGACCCCCCCCCCCCCCCGACCCTGATCCTGAACCCGGTTTGGCTGGCTCCTCTTACTGTTTTAAAATATATCACATCATAAATTAATATATTTGTGTAGAATTTCCATCATACAGCTCATATATAGGATACAATGTGCATAAAATCCTCTTTTCTGAAGGATGGAAGGGGGTCACCCCCACCATGCCCCCCCCCCCTGACCCTGATCCCGAACCGGGTTTGGGTGGCTCCCCTTCTAGAATCAAAAGTTAGTCCATAAGGAAGCTTTGTACCAAAAATTTCGTTTTTATCCACCTTGTAACGGTAATTACGCTAAGCCACCCCACTACTACTACTACATTATTATTGTTATTATTATTATTACTACTATTATTATCGTCATCATCCTCATTATTATCATTATCATCATTATTAGTCGTTACATTATGCTTAGGACTGGAAAAACCGACTGAATCACTATAACCCTCGGGTCTCTCGTCCCGGTACCACAATACCAGGGTTTCCCTCCACTCTTCTACGAAAAGTGCAGTAGTTCTTAACGTGAAAAGGTGGTGACTCTCCTCTCCACGGGGCCTCCATTTTAACGTCCTATGCGAGGGACAAAATGTCTTCCTTCGTCTATGAAACACGGGAGGAGCACGTTAATATACAACGCAGGCTTTGACAGTCATCCGACGGGGTGAATTCGAACCAACGAATTTTGGTTCGACAAGTAGACGCTTTACTGACTGAGCCAAGTCGCCTTCGTTTCCATTAACAAACAATAAACGATTTTACTGCTATTGTGATTTTGTGAGGGTTTCATAGTAATAGGTCCCAATGCTAGAAAGTTTTTTTACCTTTCTTATATACCATTTCTCAATACTCTATGAGCAGGGGCAGCTCAAGGTCATTTGAACCAAATTGCGAAACCATCTTGATAAGCGTTCATGGAAGGTATGACTTGTAATCACTACTATTTATGCACCAACGCTGCATTCCATGGTAAACAAAATGGATTTTAAAAGTTTATCAATGAAGCACCTCCATCACTTTGGGATTGATTATTCTAAAAAGCCACAAAGTAAGACCTCTCCATATTAATGAAATCACTGGATATTTAGGGTCATTTGTACCATGTGCTAACTACGAACTGGTCTTTCGTCTCGGCATAGTAACCCAACGTTATATAGGCTAGTTGTGATACATACAGGGGCTGACTGGCCATGGGGAGTTTGGGGATTTTTTTCCACGGACCGGTCATTATTTGGTTAAAGGGGCCTGTCAACAATAACAAGCGCTTCAAAATTCCCCACTCGTATTTTAGTTCCAATCCGCCCCTCTTTACATATTTCTGATTTCATAAGCTATTGTATAAAAGTATATGTGACCCTCCACCACAAAACGACCAATAAGTCGCAATGGGAGTTTTAGAGTAAACAGCTGAAAAAGGTGGTTCGGGGTGGAAATTTCGATTTTAAGTTTTTTTATATTTTCTGAAATTTCATTTATTAATCTACCATCTGACAAAATTTCAGGGTAAAATACTATGTTTAAATATGTTTTTACTCTCATTCAAAATGTACATGTTTTCCTGGACATTCAAGCTTTGTGTGTCAACTTGCTGGGATTGTACTTCACATCGCTTTTCTGGTACAGCTTAAAAACTATGCTTTGTCTGATATTCAAAATCTAAATAAAGAAAGAAATATATTTATTTTGAATGTATTAAAAGTTTCAACCCAATTCAATAAGTACTTCACAGTGTATGCTAGGGAATTTTGACTCAACCTTTTGTGCGACAAACAATAGGACACAGATTAGGCGCTCTTAAATGGTCACTCTTCTTTAGAGCCCGTTTTCTCCATTGTTTTGGTCATTAGCCTGTCTGACATGTTGACATTCTCATTGTAATTTACAAGGCTTCGCTTAGTCCATACAATACAAGTTATATATCATTTTAAAGCTTAGAATCTAAGCTTTCAAACTGTGTTGAAATTTTTGAAACCAAAATTTCCGACTTATCGGTCGTTTTGTGGTGGAGGGTCACATATGATTTTTGGTACAGGACAAATATTCTGCTTTGATGTTCAATAGTTAATGAGGATTTTTCTTCATGTATTGTGGGCTCCTAAAAGGAGTGAAAATTCCCAGTGGCAAGGGTTTACGCAGTCGCGCTGAGCTAAGCTCTGAATGCCCCGCTGTTACATACTTATGTTGCAACTATACACCGTTGTAAGTTTACTATCACTTTTCAAAATATGAAATATTGTTTATAATGACTTTGACCTTCATGTAAATATGGCCTTAATGCATATATTGCGAAAAGCTAGTCGATAGATTGTAACATAGTTGGGAAACAAAGCGATGTAAATACTGCAGAATGAAAACGACTTAAAGGTCAACTGATAGTCGAATAATGGATTTCTGCAACAACTGTATGCGTGTATAATGGAATTTGTTAGCACATCGTTTCTTTTATTTATTTTTATTTACATCGACATAGTACATAAATGGAGACGTAATAGTATATGGTTCGATTGAATTTGTTAGCTAATGTACATGTACATTGCTTTAGGTTATTTTTTCCCGTTATTTATCCATAGTTTGAGTTGATTATTAGCTTGAAAACCACGTATATCTGGAAAATGACTATTCAAGATTGCGTAACGTGCGATCGATTCAGAATTTATTACGTCCGTCTTTAATAATAGAAAAAAAAATTCTACCATTCCTTTAAAAAGTAGTTTATCATGTTCTGTTAGATAGGCTTTAAAGTAGAATACCGTTGTGCTTGTAAATACTACTTGCAAACATTTCTTGAACATCAATGCGGTTACTTAAATACTAGTTTATAGTTACATAATATCAAGAGGGGGGGGGGGGTTGTGTAGGGAACCTATACTTCATTTCTAATATAGGTTATTTGTACTTTGGGAGAGCGGGGTGGCGTTATCGTGTCACATCCTCTTCACATTTAACCCATATGGTATATCATATCCGTTTATCACCTTCACCCTACCCCCCCCCCCCTCTCTCTCACTCTCTCTCTCTCTCTCTCTCCCCCTCTCTCTCTCTCTTCCTTTCCTTTTTTTAAAAACAAAAACACGCTTTCAGCTTGGCATAGCTGTCTATATTTCATTGACTACATGTGCTAAAAATCACTTGAAAATACATGTACATAGCGGTCAGGTAGATAAAACCATCAAACCATCAAAGTTAATCCTGCATAATTTAATTAATTGATTTATTCATGGAAATGCTATCCTGCAATGTGTTAAGCGCTATAAAAGAACTGAATATTAATAATATCATTATTATTTCTTTATTATTATTATTATTGTTATTATTATTATTATTAACACCAAAGGTCCGACCTTATTGTATCTTATTGTAACGTAGTATGGGCAAATACATATCGATCTAATGTTAAGAAGCTATGTACACTGCAAAACAAGATTTTACGTATCATATCAGGTTCTCATCCACGCTCCAGTAGCGATCCTTTATATAAATCTCTTAAATTGCTTCGCATTCTAGATATAAATAAACTTCAACAGTGTACCTTGTTATATAAATGTCTAAACTCACAATTACCTTCCCAGTTCTGTTGCCTTTTCCAACGTGTTTCAGATATTCATAAGTATGGTACCAGATTAACCGATGAAATCTATATTCCCAAACACCGTAAACTTATTTTTAAACATAATATCCGTTTCACCGGCCCTAAGGTTTGGAACGATTTATCTGCACCCATGAGAAATTCTGTGTCTCTGTTAAGCTTCTCATAGAAGCTAAAAAAGTCGATGATATCGGATTGTAGTTCATGATGCCTTGCTTGTTTATTATGCTCAATTACTATCATTCTAACCTGTTTCCAGAATTTTTTTTTGTAAGAATGCCTGTGAATATTTCGGTATTTTACTCTCACCGTATATCTTGCCACTGTATTATCCATGCATGCCATACGACTCCATTATGATTATTACTATGTTGCAGTCCTCTTCCTTTCCCTCTACTCCAAGTTCCCTATCCTCTTTTCTCCCTCTCTCTGTCTGTCCCTTTCTTCTTTTCCTGCATCAAATTACTTTTAGATCTTTGCCATAAAAATGGGTTACTTTTCTTTTCAGCATAATACCCCATTTATATCCCAGGTGCAGAAATTATCAAAATCACTTCGAATTTCCATCCAAAGTTCCTGATAATTGGTACCTTTATGGGTTTGGAGGCTTCAGCCGTACACCCCCCCCCCCCCAATCAAAGGAAATCTTGGGTTACGGGGGGGGGGGATACATACACGAAATTGAAAATTCTAACTGATTTTCAAATTCACATGTTGTTGCTTTTTTCTTCTTTTTTCACTTAGTTGAATAATGATACTTTTTTTTTAGGATGAGGGGTACATGTACTGCAGTTGGTGCTCCATATATCGGTGGAATAAACCTACCTACTTAAACCTGAAATAAAGCTAATACATTTACCTACATGTAGTTTTTCATTATTATTGTAATTTATAGCTTACTTTTTTCTATGTTATTCCATAACCATAAATAAGAACCATGAGCTACACTACCGATTTTAAACTTATTCGTAAAGCTTGCTCAGCTTGATTCATACTTAACAACTGATGCGTTCACAGTATCACTATTGTCAAAACAAATATGATAACTGATCAAAGTGATAAGTATATGTCTTCATCAGCAATATATTATACCTTATTATAATTATATGTAAATAATGATAGCGCCTAGGCAAACATTTGGAGCAAAAAGTGCTACAATATAGGCCTACTTCTCAAGCGATTTATAACATACTTCATTTCCGCTCAAGGCAGTTAAGGTTTCATTCTGTATATTTGTACAAATCTGAATTTAGTGCATCATATTGTATATTTAGAGGATTTCAGACTATATATGCATGTTTCGCCTTTTAACAAGTAAAACAAGTTGAGCATCAAGGTAGGTGTATATTTTGGTTGTGTAAGGTAGAAAGAAAAATGAGCTTGCAGTGACTGCAAACAGATCTAGAGCAAGAATGCAAAGATGATTTCAATTAAGATCGGTTGAAATATGAAATCTGATGATTTTTGTTGTGTAATGAGTAAAGATCTCTTTGTGAGATGAAATAATTTCGCTGGTCCCGTGGATAAGTCAACATAATGGACTGATATGCACGGGATGCCAGCGCTGACACCATCATCTTTTGCCATATATTCTCCATATGCGACCCAGGTAAGGAAAATAGACTCGAGGTAGAATCAAAGAATGCGGCTAATAATATAATCAGTAATAATAGTTTCCCATACTATGTGAAATATAGAGGCATAATATCGTGATCTGCTACGAAAAAGGAGTATTTTCCTTTTATTAATCTTCAAGATGCATTTGTAGATTCAGGTAAATTAAATCAAATTTACCTTCTATCTCATCTTCCATTTCATTTGGCGTAAGGATAAGGTCTGTCACCCATCAGTGTGTTGTTGTTTTTAGTCTTCCTATATTTTGAAACATTATGAATCAAGTCTCATTCGTTCTTATTCTTTATTTTTCAGAGTTCTATTACATGTAAGTAATACAAAGCAAAATGGCTTCCAGCTTTCCTAGAGAAAATCCTGCTCAACTGAGAGTCAGGAAAGGTCATGACATGGCATGGTCATGTGACATACATGGTGAGCCAATCTCATTTTACTGTAAAGAACACCACATTTCTATTTGTAATCGATGTGCAACCAAATATCACCAGAAACCATGTCAGCTAGATGACACTGAGGATGTCATTTTGGAAATGAGGAGAAAGCTAGATGATAAACGGCAAGAGATAGAGAAGACCGAGAAATGCTTGAAAAAAATCGACGATGAATAGAGTCCGGTGCATCTTGCGCAAGTAATCATCTTCAGTCAGTCAATGGTGATGTTAACACCAAATACGAGGGCAGGTTGAAGAGGGTGAAAGACAAAGCGCAAGAGGAGATTCATTTGATCAACGAGGAAGCGGATGAGGAAATACGAATCATCAACGAGAAGAGGGACAAACGGATTAAAGCTTGTAACGAAGAAGCAGAAAAACAACAACACATTATTGCAGAAACACAAACAAAACTTATGTCAGAGACAAAGACAATACAATGTGTGTTTGACAAAAATATAGAAAATGTCAAAAGTAAAAAGAAGCACGCAATCGGCACGATGGACAGTATGAGTTGCAAAATTGAACGAATCAAACAAGATGACAAAACATTAGTAAATGAAGCTCATCAAGTGATTGTATCGCTTGATGAGAGTTTAAGTGTCTATCAAGATGTTGTTGACTGTCTTGCCAAAATACAGGGAGAAGTTCAGAGAGTGAAATTTATCGAGGGAGAAGTAGGTGGGGAACACTACGCGAGGATTGATGGCTATATCGACAAATGGGAGCTTGTCAAGTCAATCCACATTCCATCCATCGTGAAACACCCATGTCTGCGTGGTGTGATCAATGATGATGAGATATGTGTGCGGGACTCAGGGAACAATGACTTATATGTTACAAATATAAGCAGTGAGCACACAGAGAAAGTCATCAAAGGTGAGAGTTTACACACGGGTAATACATCATGCACTTTCATAGACAGCAACGTAATATTACGTGGCAAGTGGGAAGGAGACTGCACGGGTGACAAATTGGATGGATGCATTACTCTCTATGACAGACAATCGAAGGTAACTAGAGACATCACCATACCGAGGAATAACCCTTGTCATAATACAGTGAACTTTGATGTTGACAAGGATGGGATGATTCTCGCTGCTCAGCGGGGTCAGTCTAATATCTACGTCGTCAACCCTGCTGATGGTAATATAGTGAACACTATTACGATGGAGGGCAAGAAGGTGTGGGGTGAGATACAAGCCTTGTCATCAGGTGATATCGTTGTGGATACAGGTGGGAAAGAATTCACTATCATCTCAAGATCAGGAGAAGAGAAGGCTGGCGTACACTGTGATAAGTTTGGCGCGTCATGGTGTCGCGTTGATAAACTGACTGACAGACTCTACATCAAATATTGAGATAAAGAGAGTATGGTCTACGCAGTTGATCAGGTGTCATGTGATGGTAACACCCAGGCTAGGAGGATCGTGGAATACGTGAGATCGGGTAGCTCTCCCTACCATAGCCCATGCCTCGTAACTCCTTCAGGTAACCTCGTAGCTTCTGAAGGAGACAAGCTTTTTATGTACAAGAAGAGTTTCACTGTGTAAGTCGTATTAAGGGAAAACAAACACACGTGGTCTTCTTAACATTTTTATCGAAAACACAACATGAAAATATATTACATTTGGTTCATGGCTGCAATTTGAATCTTGGTAACAGGTCTGGCATAATGTTCATCATTGACTTCGCTATCCTTTTAAATTTCAGCACATAGATATATCATTCACGAAAAAAGAATATAGATATGTGGCGCATCAGCCTTGATTCTCTTATAGCTTTACTGATACCTGAAGTGTTGTATTCATGGCTAATATGTAGCTTTAGGTGTAGTATTATTAACACAATATTTCTTACATTTTTGTGTATCTTGTCATGATAATAAAGCGGTTTGGAAATGTTACATTCAACAAAGCCTTTGTTGTTGTTTTGGTTTACCCTCGTATAGTATGCTATGTGCCTTGCAAGTTCACGACTGTATAGAGTATATCCGAATCTGGCGTTTATTCATTGTTTACTTACTAGCTTGTAGGAATATAGGTTTATGTAAAACTGCCTGTAAGACATGAATTTAGCTACAATCCTATTAATACATAAGTTTCATTAAGTCCTATTAAAACAAAAACAAAAACAAACAAACAAATAACAAACAAACACTGAGAGAAACAAAAGATAATTGGAAATTACATTTAAGTATTTAGGTCACTGATTTTGATACTGAATAAATCATAATGGCTGTATGTTTGTTTCTTAAGTTTGAAAGTAAATTCAAGTTGTACTGTTGTACACAGTTACCATGGTTACACACGTGTAATTTGTCCTGAAAGCATATACCTTACTAAGGAGAATAATATCCATATAAATTTGCATGACCTCCTATTAGTACTTTCATGTACATTTATAAGATATATAAGTATACCCTCCCGTTTGTTTGTTTGTTTGTTTGTTTGTTTTTGTTTGTGTTTTTTTTTTTTGGTTTTGTTTTGGGTTTTTTTTCATTTGGGACTCACAGAATTCGTTGTTGTCAAAGAGCTTCTCAGTGGGAAGATGATAAGTTATCAAAATAGACACATATGACCTGTTTAATGATGTTATATACAGGAGTGGACTAGGAATAAACTTGGAGTGGGAATTTCGGTTTTGTAGTTGACCGCCCCCCCCCCCCCCCCATTTTTATATTTTTATTTTTGGGGTACGTCTTGGCCTTTTTGACCAGAAATTGACTGGGGAAAACTCTCCAAACCCTCAATGGCCACTATGCCCCTGGTTATAAATAGTGTGTTTTACTCTTTGGATAGACAATATTCTTTAGAATACCAGGTGTCCATTGTAAATAGCATCGTGCGGATTGTTTATATATTTCGAAACACAAGATGTAAAATATAACGATAGATGAGATATATCTTAAAGGGATACTCAACCGCAGATTGTGGACGTTTTATGGCGCTAAAGGGCACCGTGAACGTTACCTGATTTCATGCCGTTTCCCCCCCCCCCCCCCCCCCCCCCGGGACGCACTTTGGAGAGTCTGGTCGCCGCGCAACATGCACACTCCGCCTGAGCCCGAGCTCTCGTGCGAGATTCGGTCCGAAATGTAATCCCAGTAGTCCAACGGACGCGTTCGACGCACAAACTTTGTGTACGAATGAATGAGGCTTACGCAATCCTGACTTTCCCCACGGCCGCCTGGTGGCACATTTATATTTTGAGCGTGCGCCAGGTATGGTAGCCTCTCACTGTGCTCTTGTAATTTGTCTTGTTTTACTTGTGATTGTACAGTTTCCTGTAAGTTTGTTACTGTTAAGTTGAAGGTGTTGATTGTTGGATACACTTGGGAAGATTCTGAGTCGTTTCTTGTAAAGGAATCATCAGTATTTTGTCAATCCTATATTTCATGTGAGTACCTATATATTGTGAGTATATACTATGTATGTTAAGTTACACACAGTAGCTACAGCCAGGGGCGGCGCTACAGGGGGGGCAGAGGGGGCGACCGCCCCCCCCCCCCCATGATTTTTTAAGTAGTGAAAAAAGAAAAAAAAGAAGAAAAAAGAAGAAAAGGAGGAAGAAAAGGGAAGAAAAGGGAAGAAAGAAGAAAGAGGAGTATTAAAAAGAGAGGTCTTAAACATATAAATCTTTATTACCCCTGTTATTTAATGGAGAAAAAATATGACGTCATCTTTAGGTCGTCTTGCCCCTCCTATCAAAATACCCTGGCGTCGTGTAGCCATTATTACCCTGGCGTCGCCCCTGGCTACAGCATCATACAGCTTATTGTCTGCAAGGATCTGATAATCTATCAACAATGGAACCAGTGAAGCTTATTACCATTGTGTGGATTGTTCTACTCTTCGAGTGCATCTAACAAGCTCAATTTGTGTTCATCAAAAAATCACATGTACAAGACAGTAACTTACAAGAACCATGTAAAACTTCAAAAAAGTACAGTGGTATTCATGTATCATACTATGCAAATTCAGAAGCATCATTTCAGATTTCGCTTCTGAGTTCAGGTGTTATAGACCCGGACCCTGGTCCCACTGAGCATCGTGCTGTAACAAACCCTTGCCACAGAGACACTGATGAAAGACTTGAATGAAGATTTGCATAATGTAAATCACTGGTTGAAGGAAAATAGACTTGTGTTGAACACATCCAAAACTAAGTATATGATAATAGGAACATCGCAGGATAAACAATATCATTACTTAGAAGGCTCCTGCCATTCTTTACAGAGCATTGTGCCAAACTATTAGCGAACTCGCTAATTATGCCACATTTTGACTATTGCAGTTCAGTTTGGTCGAACTGCAATTTGAACCTGAGAGATACAATCATCAAGCAACAAAAAAGAATGGGCCGTACTGTGTTACAAGTAGATACTCGAACCCCAACAGTAGAAGTGTTGCAAAAGCTAGGATGGGCTCCCATAGAGGAGAGATGGAAATTTCAAAAAATCAAACTTGTATACAATGCTCTGAATGGAAATGCCCCTAAATATCTCACAGATTTGTTCACACAAGCATCAAACATCCATTTATACCGTACCAGAAGTGCTAGCAGTTTCGGAATCAATATACCAAAATGTAGAACTGAAAAAGGGAAGAAAAGAATTGCAGTTGATGGCTCATTATTGTGGAACAGTATGCCAAACTCAATTAGGATTGCAGCGACCCCACAATCTTTTATTTCATCATACTGGCGATTCCACAAACCTTAATCTCAGATTGACAATTCATCAACACCGCCAGCTTGACGTAATTGTAAGTTTGTATATTTTGCATCTCTATGTGTTTCATTTTTCTGCCAACAGGGCCCTATGGGAGAACAGTGTATGTTACTGATGGGGCTACCCTGTACAGATAAGACTTAATAATATAATAATAATAATAATAATAATAATAATAATAATAATAATAATAATAATAATAATAATCCCTTTAATTATTTTTTAGAAGATAATTATACTTAACCCCTACATTCTTAGGACATTAAGGATGCCAATCACCAGAACATTTATGCCCTTTAAGCCGTCTTGAATATTAGATAAATACTGAAACCAGTAACTGTTACGACATTGATCTTACTGATTTTTAACTTAGCATGTTTCTATAAGGTACATTGTGTAATCACGTTAAATCCTTTTTGTGTTGTTTGTTTCGTATATAGTTTATAGAATAAACATTTACCATGCGCTTTTAAATGGTTTCTAAATGTGCTCCTAAACATTACTGGTTGACACTTAGACACCACTGCTGTTACTCAAAACCACAGGAAAGAATTATTTCATTTCACGACAGTCGGTCTTGACCAAAAAAATCAAGTGTTCCCACCATAGACAAATTAAAACTTATAGACGGAAAGGTAGCACGCGCGGATTTGCCTCATTTGCATATAAGCTGCAGCGTCAACATTCAGTCTAAGCGTATTTAAGCGTATTTAGGCTCCGCCCATTTGGTAACATTTCATTTTTCCCGAAGCCCCCGATACCAAAAAATATCGATAAGTATCGAGAAACACCTTATGCATTATTCATTTTTGTTTTGCATACTCCGATTTATCAAACTTTGATTGGACCGGACCTTATGAATATGAATGTTCTTCAGAAGGAATGATTTGACCTCTTTTCGTCACTTCCGCTGTGAATTTCACGTCACCGCACAAAGTAAAAAAAAAAGTTGTGGAAAGTTTAGAGGTGAGTACACATGTATTTATGCTTAATTTTCGAAAATTAGAATATAATTATTTAGAACAAGTTCTGCCACTGTGAGTAATCTGTTTCAATTTCTCTACATTTTAAAGGGATTCCACTGAGCTGTATGTCATGAAACAATGTGTAATCTACTCTCGAACTTTCAAAACAATTTTCATCGTCATGAGCTAATGTTGCAGCTCGATTTCCCTTACCACCCTGTCACTCGTGACGGCTTACCCGGACTTTCGGGCGGGGCTATCTCGATACGTTTCGATAGATGATTACTGAATTAGAGAGATGACAATAGCCGAAAGATTTAGTAAACCTCTAAATAGATCGAACTTGGTCCGTAGACCCTATGTCAATGATTTGGTTATCTAAGTTAGATGTAGACGCATAGACCCTGTTAATTTCTGGAAGACAAAGGGCCCAGGTGAGGCCCTTTCTAATTGATTCTGTACTAGATCTACTGTAGGCTATTCTTGTGTGGATTTTTAAATACTTTATTATTTTTAAATTTAGAATAAGGAGGGGGTTCCATGTTGATATTTTTTCCAGAGACCAGTCCAGATCCCCGCCCAGGTCCAGGTCTACTTTGAGTAAATGTTACACACACAGTTTGCTATAATATAAACGCCGGGTTGTAATTTTAACGCAGCCAGTGGTTCTAGATCTACTTCTACTATCGTTTAATAGGCTTTGGCCCCCTTTTTTTTTCTAAACTTGAGCCAAGACCAAAGCCAAGGCAAGCATGATGAGGTTTTATTTTTTTATTATTTCAAGAGAGAGAGAGAGAGAGAGAGAGAGAGAGGGGGGGGGGTCATATTTAGTCTTCATTCTAGAACAGAATCAAAACCCAGGCTATAATAGTGGGATGGCCTTTTTTGCTTTGTTTCAGTATCGCATTCATTAGTCTCATCATGTTGACTTTGATTTCCCTCAGATAATAACATGGCAAGGAACTAACTTGTGGCTGATCTACTTGAAGATCTAGAGGATTTAAAGCCTAATAGACGTCTGCGTACTTGCACAACTCAACAACTGTTGCAGGTGCCGGATGAAGCGGACTTTGATGAGACGTGAGAAATAAACAGGTAGGTACGCCATTTGATCTCCTATGCAAACCGACTACACGCCGACGTAGTTGGAAAAATCGCTATAATTTTTATTTTTTCTCATGCATATATGATTAAATTGATCAGGCCTAGGCTCTACTCATTCAAGAATCTGTTCAACTTAACAATTTGTCTGTATAATCCGTTTAATGCACCTTTTTCAGGTAATTCAGGGTCCAAGGTATTCTCCGTTTGAAAATCTTGCAGCCGTTGTGTAGTCGGTGTGTGGTCGGTTTGCTTAGTAGATCGAACAGCCCGCTTCTTCCAAGTGAAGAGGCTAACGAACGAGAGACAGAATTTTCGGTCCAGTTAGACCTAGACCTGTTACAGCTAAAAATTATAGGTCTGGTAGTGGTAGTGTATCCAGGATCAGTTTACTTGGGGGGGGGGGGGGGGTGATGTGTTCACAATAAAGAGAGACAGTTTTTAGTTTACATTGTCCAACCAAAACAGCAACAACAAAGTCATCAATTTTTTTCTGAGAGAATAGACATTTCATTTGTCCTTTTTCTTTATCCACCACTGAGATCTGTTTTCTTAAGTGTAGTATTACATCAGCTTTTTTTAGTGTCTTTAAAAATTAATTATGAGATCTTTAGGGGATGTTCAGTATGATGTCCGTATAAATAATTTTTTTAGTCCTCTTAATAAACATTTCATTAATTCCTGCAAAAAGAAACAAACCAAATAGGATGGATGAACTTATGTTATTGATAATATTATTTATTATTATTTTCATTTATTAGTATCATTATTATTATTATTATTATTATTATTATCATTATTATTATTATTATTATTAGTATTAGTATTAGTATTATTATTATTATTATTATTATTATTATTATTATTATTATTGTTATTTTCAGGCCCAAAACATTACACTTTCAGTTAAAATCTATGAATCTTTTTAGGATGGATTGTAGTTAGGATTTATCGTCTTTGAAAACATCAAGAGGGTGAGGATGAGTGTATATGTGATTTTTTTTTTCTTAATATAGGATAATGCTTCTCTACTTCATCTATTACAGATGATGATGATGATGATGATGATGATGATGATGAAGATGAAGGCTTACCCACTGAGAATGAAGAAAAATTCTGAGAGGAACAAATAAATACTTAGCTGCTCCAGTTTTGCATGGTAGGTTGCTATCGGGGCGTTTTTTTTTTTTTTTTTTTTTTTGGGGGGGGGGGGGTGCAGAACAGCCTAATAGTACTCTTCATGATTTTTTCAACGCCTCTTAATTACCAGCTTCTCCATGGTTACGTGAAGCAGGGAAAATTATAGAATATGATGAAGGGGGGGGGGGCAAAATGATATATTTGCCCTCAATATTATGGGGGGGGGGGGCAATTGCCCACTTGCCACCCCATAATCGATGCCACTGGTTTATTAGTATCTCAATACAGTCTAGGTACACATTTTTTTTTTTTTTTTACATAAACATAATTTTCTTGAGACTTAACTAATTTGGTTTCTTTTGAATAGCCTTGAAAATTGTATGTGTCCAACTGGACAAACTTTTTTTCCTCTTTTAATACTTTTGAGAATTCCCACTTATTATTCTATTTCATATAAAGAGTCAACGTTAACTGTGTTAATAGGAAGCTCTAAATTTCAGTATTTTTTTTTAAATTCTAATTGTTGCTTTTTAATTATCAAATACACAATGGATTCTATTTTCTAAAATCTTTCTTCTTTTCTTTCAACAGACATGGATTTCTACTTCAGCTCTTCAGTGAAATAGCCCCCTGCTTTGATCAACATCATATTAAAATCATACCTGGATTCAAGTATAATATGCATAATTAGAATGACTGAAGGGGAGTTTAAAGTTATTCAGTTATATCTTAACCATCTTACTCACCCCCTCCCCATGTCAAACGTTGTAGTCATATGCAGCCATTTTTGTAGTAGCTCGTTATGTGAGGAGGTCTTCCTCTTCTATGTGGCCTAGTGAGATTACAGGGCCCCTAATGATATTAAGATAAGCAGTGCTAGAGCCACCTGGCCTCTCCTTCATTAAATCTTCTCGCAGTGTATAACAGATTAATAATAATTTAATTAACTAATTCTATGAATTTGTTATCAAGTAATTTGTTATTGAATTATTATTTTATTATTCATCTACCGAGAAAATTCATACTATTCAACATTTTATTTGACTTAAAACTATAGAATTATATCTCTATGTGTGTCCCCCCATTTTTTAGTTAGATTTATGATACCAGTATGCAATATACATGTACCAACTAAAAAGGAGATGAATCATTTAATTTAGATTTCTTAGAACTGTCAACATTATCTTTGTTTTTAAGAGTAAAATTTAAGTCATTGATGTGTGTTGAACATGGAACTTAGATGGTCATTTATTTCTTTTATCATTTCTTCTTTTGTGGGGTGTAGTGGGTAAATAATTTTTAAATTGTAATTCAAATAATTTACTTCTTGGAAAGGGATTGAAATTAATAATGTATGATTCATTTAGATTGAAATTCATTTTTTTTAAATTAATGTACGTACACATCCGGCCCGTACCCCCCCCCCCCCCCTTGGAAGAAAAGTATGCATTGTGCCCCCCCCCCTTTCTATAACGAACCCCCCCCCCCTTTTTTTTTCCTTGTCAGAGAAATTTTGGAGGGCTGGGGAAATTGTTTGTTTTTTGTCGCCACCACACCCCTCACTGAGCGACTTTTCGAGAGCTGGCGAGACCCCCCCCCCCCCAAAAAAAAAAAATACGGGTCTCCCTCCAAGCAGTTTCAAAATTGACAAGCCTCCATTTGTGTGCCCCCCCCCCCCTTATACAAAATCCTGGATCTGCCCCTGTTTGTACTATTCTCAAGAAGAGAATATTAGTTGACCTTGACAAGTCGGCTGTGCTGGAACTCTATTGTATTGTAGTATATGAAAAGAGTGTATGACTGCAGATAGATTATATAAATCATGTTGGATTTTTTAAAAGGAGAATACATGTAATTAAACGTACAACTAAGAAGTAAGACAATGTCTAAACTTTTCTAAAGACTGTCCTCATTTCTGTATGCAAGAAAATTTTTATTAAAAAGTGAGAAAATCTAAACGTATTTCTGATTCGACGTGTGTAAACAATTGCATCTTAAATCTTGATTGTAAGAAAGATATACATGTACATTGTAATTGAAAATTATTCCGTGAACATGATGAAAGTCCTCTCACGTTATATCAATGAAATGAACCATAGGGAAGGGGGGCTGAAATGAACCAGGACGTGTGATCGAGGTGTATGTATGAGAGAGAGAGAGAGAGCGAGAGAGAGAGAGGGTGAAGAAAAGATGAGAAAGGGCGCAAGTGAGAAGATTTGGTGAAAATGAACGTAGAGAAGGGGGGGGGGGGTGAGAGAGAAAGAGAAAGAAAGAAAGTGAAGAATAAAGGTGTAAGTATATTAAATCAGTTCGGGTCAGTTAAAATGGCCGAATTTTCAAGGTTCATAATTCTCTTTGAAAGGTATGTTGAAAAGGCTATAAGATTTACAAACTTGGCAGCAATGCGAAAGTTACCCTTAAAGAAAATTTAAGGATACCTCTTCCCCTACACCTAATATTTTATTCTTACTTTTGCCTTTCATCATACCCCCCCCCCCCCCCATATAACTTCTCAGTATCCTACTGGTCAAAGAGATTTAATTTCTTTGAAAAAATACTTATGAATGTAAAAGTTTTTCTCTTAATTCGTGAGATGTGATAAATATCAACAATATGAAGGCCTATTTGTGCATGTACAACTCGACCCTTTTCTGCTGAAAATCACATGTTGTGACCTAATTATCATAAAGATTTAATGACACCATATGAATGACGCCCATTCGTCAATTATGGATACGCCGTCATTAGCCAAGTGATGAATACATTAGCATACATGAATAAATTAAGCGGACTTGACCTTTCTTAATGCGCATGCGTGACACTGATTCACGTTTTTATTTTATTTGTGTGTAAAGCATATACACAGTAGGGAGCATCTTACAAAATGTGAAAACTCAATAATAATAGCATTTGTGCGATATTTTTCAATGAGAAATTTATAACGTAATAATTTCCATTAATATATGATTGAGAATTATCTAGAATTTGTGCAATACAGAAACATAACATAACAGGTGTACATACACGAACATTTCTTCAGTTTAAATATGACATTGTAACTTTTGTACTTCAATAATTTCCACCCTCTTAAAGCAACTGGTCGAACATTTGAACTTACTTTTATAACTGTATTATACAAATTCATAATTTATATCCCATTTTGATGCAATTAGATATTGCACACATATTCACGTTGCTTCTTAAAATAATTCATTTAACTTTATTTAACTTAACTTGAAATTTTACCTTATATAGCATATCAAGCAATTTTACCATATAATATTCCAGCTAAATTTTTTTAAAAATATTTTGTTTTAAAAGTGGGTTTGAAAAATCACCTCTTTTATTCATTACCTTTCCAACCTGACGCTAATTTATTTATCATTATTATTTATTACAATATGAATATAGTTCCATGTCTGTACTTTTATAATAATATTAATCATTTAATCATTTCTATTGTATATAATTATTCCTATTTCTGATGCACATTTTATGTAAACATTACACTATTAGTCCTTGGAATTCTGCATTGTGTATTTTTTATTAATTAACCGAAATTGAATTGAATTGAATTGAATATTAGTTCTTATATTTCGCTTTGTCATGCTCCAAATTCAATATTGGTAGGAGATTAGTTCATAACCTTTATAAATGCCTTAGGTATTGCAGGGTCAGTCCAGCTTATCATTAACATTTTAATGATGGTTCCGTTTGTTTATGGGGACAGTAAAATCAGTCGTATTTCAAATGAAATATACGCTCCCTATCCCGAACATGCAAAACGGCTTTAGTAGTATGGTCATTTGTAATATGTCAACTAATGTTTATTGTTTTACAGTTTATAGTCTCGTGTTGGATTTCACCTCGAGCCCTTTTACGTCACACTAAACGTTATTGTATCCTGAAATTGTTGATGATCATAATTAATGTAAGTAATTAATTCTTTAAGATCAACTGATATACTGACGCCACTCGTTCCCCTCTTTCCCATCTCTCTCTCTCTCTCTCTCTCTCTCACACACACACACACACACACACACACTATGTCTTTCTCTCTTTCTCTCCCTCTCTCTCTTATGCCTGATATCTCTAAGATTTTAGTATATCCGGTGACTTTGTCAAGTTGATAACAATATAACAGTTTGAATCAAACAAAATACCAAGTACAATAATATTTTTATGACAATTTATCTTTACAATTTCATAACATACTTCCATAATATTCGGTAACTTAACGGACATACCTTGGATTTTCCAGTATTATACAGTGCGTCCCAGAAAAAAACGAAACCGAAATTTATCGATGCTTAATCATATCTTAATCACAATTATGATTAATAAATGACACATATTTGTAAAGCTTGGAGTCTCTTATTTCACTTGATGCCACTCATTATGATACATACTTCATGCATGAGTGAATAAAGACAATATGAAGCAAGGGCTACCAAAAAGTCGTCTGGCCAACGATATCTGAATTTCAAAGAGATAATCATATTTCTAGAAAGTTCATTTAACACGATAAAAACTACTTTCGAAAAATAATCTCAAGACAATTTCAATAGCCCTGTCTATCACCTTTAGAAATGTGCGAACATTACAATGGCGTAGTGCGTAATCCGGACAAGATTTCTATGGGCAGTACAATAGGCCTTTGAAATTGCCCTTGAGTTTATTTTTCGAAAGTAGTTTTTATCGTGTTATTTTTTGCCCTTTCACATGACTCCTCAATCGGGAAAATGAGCCAGGGATGACAAAGCTCTGTTGGTGTAAATTGATGCTTGCATTTCCACGATTTATTAAAGGCTTCCAGATCGTCTCCATTCTGTTACCAGAAATACTCGTTGCTCTGTTGTTAACTGCATTGCCAAGTAGGTTTAATAATGAAAACTTACCTCACTATTAATCAGCTTTTATCATTTGTACTCACCACTCCATTTTGTTGACGATCAGCCATGCATGAAGTCTTTTGTCTTGTTTGTTTATTGCTAGGACAGGTAGCCAGTGCAAACGGATTCGTTTAATACATCACTGAAATGCAAGCATCACTTTACACCAACAGAGCTTTGTCATCCCTCGCTATTTTTTCCCGATTGAGGTGTAATATGGAAGGGCAAAGAATGAACTTTCTAGAAAATGTGACTATCTGTTTAAAAGTCAGATATCGTTGGCCAGACGACTTTTTGGTAGCCCTGCTTCATATTGTCTTTATTCATTCATGATAGAAGTATGTATCATATGAGGGGCATCAAATGAAAGAAGAGGATCCAAGCTTTACAAATATGTGTCATTTATTAATCATAATCGTGATTACGATATGATTAAACATCGATAAATCTCGGTTTCCTTTTTTCTGGGACGCACTGTATAAGTTGTTCGTTCGGTAATATGAGTTTGTCATTGTTCCCAACACAAGCTTGGCTTTCCGGGTCCTCGACCCGTTCTTCGTAATTTTTACTGTACTAATTCGTGTTGTAACATACATTGTACCGTATTTTGTCGCAGAACAAATATCTATGCTACTCTGAAGAAAAAAAAAAATCTTGTGTATTAATGTATTTTTATTCGGTGTGTATTCCCTTTCAATTTCAGATATATCAGCTAAGTCTACAAAAACTGAAACATATTTGATTTCCCTTTTTAACTCTTTTCCAGGTGATTTTAAAAAAATAAAAAATAAAAAAGAAGATAAAGGAGCTTAGCGTAAAGGGGTCTTTATGAAAGAAATATACGACATGATTATAAAGATAGAGAGAGAGAGAGAGAGAGAGAGAGAGAAAGAAAAGAGAGGTGCTGGTGACAGAGAGAGAGACAGAGAGAGAGGGGATGGGTAAAGAAAGAGGGAGAGAAATTGAATTGAATTGAATTGAAGGTTTTACTATCATTTCGTCGCAGCCAGTGGCTGAATAATTGACAACGGTGTTACAAACAATGAAAAAAAAAGAGTAAGAAAGAGAGATGGGATAGTGATAGAGATAGAACGAGAAAAAAAAGAGGGAGAGGGGGTTACAGACAGAGCGAGAGTTTTATATATATATATATATATATATATAATAATAATAATAAAGAGAGAGAAAGAGAGAGAGGGATCCCATTTGCCCTGTCCAGCCTCTATCGCTCTCTCCTCATTTTTAATTTTTTTTTTTAAATATATTTTTCATTTATTAATTTATTTTTTTTTCCATTTTTTAAAAAATTATTTTATTTATTTTTTTTTTTTTTGGGGGGGGGCAATTAAGTAGAAACAAAATACGAAATAAACAAACAGATATTCGTTTTGATATTCCATTTTCAATAAGGGAGTGGATCGTACCAGGGATGATAACCGTGAACCTGCTAATGAAAAACCAACAACCTTGCTCAAGGATGCCAAGATTAATATTTTACAGAGCACAAGTCTTTTTATCATGAAAACCTGAGTTCCCTACTTGCAGTTAATAGAATGTGTCTTTTCTGTATAATAAGCAAAGAGGCATTTATCCCTACTGAACATGAAAAAATCGCGCACACATCGATACATGTTCCTTACAGTGTAAACAGTTCAGAGGCATATAACTACAAATAGTATGATCGTGTAGTAGTCGCAGTATTATACCAGATTTAAAAAATCGTATTTGTTTTCATTTCTATTTGTGCACTCTTCCATTGCGGTCATTGCGTCTTGGAAATATTGGAATATCCGATAAATTTTATCACACCATTATACGTGTACTGTACTTCCCTTTTGATTTAACACGTACATAAATTATGGGGTAATGACATTTCCCTCCTCTTTATGTTATACAATGAATAGCGAGATTTGAAGGATGAAATAGATAATGTAAGCTATCTTAAAGCTGGGTCACCTGGGTGATGTAAAGCCGGATCTTGACTTGTAATCGTACCATGTTCTAATCTTTTTCATGTTTCACGCAAGAGAGAATTGGCCTGTCGTACTACGAGCAATCTGACACGGTATGGATATGGCTCGTCGCCTCATTTCGCTGCCCTCGGAATATCACGCAGTTCTCTTAGTGCACCGTGAACGTCACTCATATTACGCAAAATAACAACATAGGCCTACACTCTAGGTAAAATAGTAAATCCTAGGATTATATAGACGTAGGTACAATCCCTTGAATCTGAAGGTGGGAGACCCGTTTAAATGATATTTCAAATTTTCAAGCTGTGCATAAACTGGGTAGCGAACAATGAAATATACTTACTGTATATGAAAATATTATCAGATTGAATAGATGAAAAGAATATCATCACATTCGACATCCTTATCATAAAGCATGCAATGATATCACACTGTGTCAGGGCATGGTGTAATACTCGGGTAAATTATGAATGCATACACTGTTAAAACATGTATTAAAAAAATACGGATTAAAAAATTGTTGATTAAAAATCGCTCAACATTGGTTATAAAATGAGTGTTGCTTAAAAATGATTTTTAATCTTGCGTGGGTTAAAAATACTGTTGATTAAAATTATTGTTTTTAATCTTGTTGGTTACTTTGTAACCAACATTGATTAAAAACAGTGTTCTCTGCTTTCCCGCCAAAATGATAGTGCTAACTGTCGAGACACTTCATCTTTTTGTTGGTTAAAGTTTGATCAAAGTTGATTAAAATACCGATCGCGTGACTGAGCGCATGGATATTTGGAACAAATTTGCTGCGCGCATATCTATCGCAGAAATTGTTTGCGATAAAAATGGAAGGCGTTGTCATTCAAGTCGCTGAATGATTGGGGACTTTCAAAGAGCTTGTCAGCGTGTTTGAAGGTGAGAAACTCTTTTCATATCTGTGATAGTTGTCTAGCTTAATCTTGGGAATAAATAGATCTATAGTGTGATCTTTCTTTCTAATTAAAACGGCTTGGGGCCTAGTTCGACCTGCTCCATCTGGACTAGACCTGGCTAAGCCAGGCCCACTGGTAGATCTACTGACTACGCCTACGGTAGCTAGGAGGCGACACCGGCGGTATGGCGGTGTGTTCACCTTCGCGGATGTCCATATTTCGCGGACAGGTCAATACGATAAAAACTGAAACTAGAACTAGAACTTCAACAAAAAAAAAGATATAGCATCAATGCAGGCGTAGGCGTAGTCTACGGCCAGTGGGCCTGGCTTAGTCAGGTCTAGTCCAGGTCTGAGCAGGTCGAACTTAGAAAGCAAGATCACACAGTAGATCTATTTCTTTATAAGATTAAGCTAGACAACAATCACAGATATGAAAAGAGTTTCTCACGTACCAAATGAGGCTAACCAACAAATGGTTAAACATTTAACCAACAATTTGTTTAAGTTTAATCAACACCAATTTAACCAATGTTGAGCAAAATACGATTAACCAACAAATGGTTAAACATTTAACCAACCAAATAAAACTAACCAACAATATGTTTAAGTTTAATCAACACCGATTTAACCAACGTTGAGCGAAATACGATTAACCAACAAATGATTAAAACTTTTAATCAACCACAGGTTAAACTTTAATCAACAGGCCGTTGATTAAAGTTTTAACCTACAAATGTGTGGTTCACCTGGTAATCCTCGGTTGATTAAAATTTTAACCAACAAGATTAAAAATTTTAATCAACGTTCTAACAGTGTACCGTCCTGCAGTGATTAGGTTTGATACTTTGAACGGGCATGTATTGTGCCAGACAATTTGTACTCGTTACTAGGATTTCCACTGTACTATACCTTTTTTCCCCCTTCTAATGTTGATGTTTTTTTTCCAAGTTTTGCAAAGGAGAAAAGGAAAGGAAGAACAATTACGCTCTGCTTCTCTCCCTCTCGTTAACTTGGGATACCCACAATGTCCGTCATGTCTCTTTCTCTTCTCTTCATGTTTTTGATTGATTTATCTTTCCATTATCTGATTATCTATTCACAAGTCATGTGTGCATCCTCCCCACACACATATAACATGGCAGTTATACAGTGTGTCCCAGTGTGGGATTTCATGGCAGAAAGTTTCTATCATAATGAATGATGAAATAAACATATATGAAAAGCTCTGCTTCTCTTCTTTCATTTGATGCGCAATTTATTGTTCATAATTCACGAATGATTAAATTAAAACAATGAAAAGTGGTGTTACAAAATGTGCACCCACAAATTGCGAATTTGAGCGAGTTTTTAGGGTAATAAACGTAATTATTTAAAAAAGAAAAGAAAAGCTCATCTTAACATTCATAATCCTCCCTTTTATTTGACACCTCATGCTAAAAATGAATGATGTATGCCAGAAAACAAGTTAAATAAAAACATGCATGATTTCTGCCCAAATGCGTGAACATTTTTCTATTTTTCTTTTTCAAGATTTTATTTCTCACCTCATTCAATACATAAGTATCACATGCATTAACAAAGAAATACGATTTGAAAATAACATACATTCCAGACACTTATTATCATACATTTATTATATCAGTTTCATTAATTTTCTTGACACAAAACGTTCCCTTTATTTCTATGTATATTCATCAAATTACGTTTAAAAGCAATTATTCTCTCAGTCTTTTCAATTTGATCTAAACCAAGTTTAAAGTGTGTAAATGTAGGTTTTATATTCTTATATTTGCATGAATATATAAAATAACACGATTGTATTAACGAGATAAAAGTTATTGCGGGTTATAACCCCAAAACAAATTTCAATATCACTAAATGTTTTATTTCTTATATTTTTGGACTGCAACCAGTCATTTACATCATTCCAAAAAACAACTGCATATTCACATCTTAGAAATAGATGGACGATAGTTTGGATGTGGGTTTCACAGAAATTACAGGTAGGTGTACCTTTTATTCCAACTTGATTTCCAATGAGTGAATAGTTGAGTAAGAAGTAATTCAGATATCCTGACTTAACAGCTGACAATGGACTTACTGCTTGGGTGAATTTACACAAACACGGGGAATGAAAAGGAACATTAGAGATGGTTTGGATATAAACAGGATCAAAATTAAGCAAATCATCTTATACCTGGCCTGACCATGCAGCTCACGTCAGAACGAATTTCTACCATGAAGTGTGGTTTCCTTTTTTTTTCTGGGACACACTGTGTTTCTCATTTCCTTTTGTATCATTTTATTTGGTTTCCATTAAACCGTCACCCCTTTCAGCCCCGAAACAAGTCAAGGTGTTGATGATGATAGGCTGGTATATCAGCCTATCATCTGTTCTTCTTCTGAATGCGTTCTAAGATCGAATCAATAAAGATGAGCTAGTACAAACATAGGCAATGTTACACTGTTCCGTTCATGGTAAATTTTATTTCATTACTTTTTTTTTATTGTAATTCCATACAAAGCTAGTTGAATTAGGAAATAAGAGAACCGTTCGTAACATGCTGCCTGTCCGGGTTGACGGTTTTACACGCACACATCGTTCTTAAATCGAACACAACGCGTTTATTCTTTTTTTTTTCCAATGAGTGGAACATAATTATTTGCTATATGTTTGTATTTGTGCAGTGATCCATATGTATTATTTAGCCGGAAATACTCGATATTTTGCAAAATACACTGCAACTCCCCTTTTCAATTGCAAACATACAAACATACAAACTATACACTGTAGCACTACATCCTTGGCTGATGGTAGAGTTCTAATGGCGGCTGAATAATCCTGCAAACTCTTCGTAAGAATAGGTCTTACTTAGTATTGTATAAGATGTTTGTAAACATTAAAATTTGGGACAACGGTTTGATATTGTGAATGGCTTTCTTCTCTGTAGGTCGTTTTCAACCTAGTGACAACTGAGCGACGCAATACGGTTTGAATGTTTGTATTAGATACGATGTTATTTCTCAGAGACCAAATATTATTATTATTTTCACTTGTCAATCTCAGTATGCAAGAGAGTGGACCAGTTATGATACTAAACACGAAATGGTATGCTTGAATAACATTTCTGTGGTAGTATTGGGGGGGGGGGGGGGGCGGGTGTGTTTCTCGTTGTCTCCCCTTCTCGCCTTCTCCTTTTTTCCATCTCTCTATTATGTGTTCTGCTCAAGTTGCGACATATCTTTAGTTCTATTTATGTTGTCTCAAAAGATACAGGTAAATCGCTACCGTATGCATCTCATCAATCATGGCGTCCATGTTTCCAGACGAAAGACATGAAAGAGAAGGAAAGATCAAGCTGAGTACCAGAAAAGGTCATGACATGACATGGTCATGTGACATACATGGTGAACCAATCAAATTTTACTGTAAAGAACACAAGATCCCTCTTTGCCATCCTTGCGCTACCAAAGATCATCAGAAACCGTGTCACCTTGATAACATCGGAGATGTCATCTCTGACATGGGGAAAGAGCTAGATGACAAAATTCTGGAAATAGAAGAATCGAAAACGCGCTTACAGAAACTTGACTCTGAAATACAATCTTCTGCAACATCTGCAAGTAACCGTCTACAGACAGTGAATGCCAGGGTTAGCGCCACATACGATGGAAAATTAAAGAGTGTGAAAGACAAGGAGCAGGAGCAGATTCGTTTGATCAACGTGGAGGCGGATGAGCAAATACGAATCATCAACGAAAAACGGGACAAAAGGATCAAAGCATGTAACGAAGAAGCAGAAGAGCAGCAACTTATCATCAAAGAAACCCAAGCAAAACTTATGTCAGAGACAAAAACTATCAATGATGTTGTCTACAAAAAGATAAAAGATCTTACAAGTAAGACTCAGCGTGCTATTGGCATAATGGAAAATGTGAGTTCTAAAATAGTACACATAAAAAAAAAGGATGAAACGTTTGTGAATGAAGCTCCTCAAGTAATTGCTCTACTTGAAGAGAGTCTGAGTGAGAATGTTTATCAGGAAGTGGCCATCAATGTTCACCAAATACAGCGTGAAGTTCAGAGAGTGCAGTTTGTCGAGGATGAGGTAGGTGGGGAACACTACTCACGAATTGATGGCTACTTCGCCAAGTGGGGACTTGTGAAGTCAATCGACATTCCATTAATAGTTAATTGCCCACTAGTGCGTGGTTTAATCAGCAATGATGAGATATGTGTGCGGGACACGAGAAGTAATGACTTGTATGTACCAAATATCAGTAATAAACGCACAGAGAAGGACTTTGAAGGACCTAAGAACATGCGTGTTACATCATGCGCCCCCATAGACAGCAATGTAATAGTATGTGGCAAGTGGAACAGAGTCTTCACGGGTGGTAACTTGGATGGATGCATCACTCTTTATGACAGACAATGGAAGGTGATTAGAGACATCGCCATACCGAGATATCCATATTCGAACGGCAGAGTGTACGTAGACGCTGGCAAGGATGGGATAATCATCGCTGCTCAGCGCGGTCAGTCTAATATCTACGTCATCAATCATGCTGATGGTAAGATAGTAAAAACTATTACACTGCAGGGTAAGAAGGTAAGCGGTGGGATACAAGCCTTGCCATCAGGTGATATCGTTGTGCAGATACGTCTGAATGAATTCTTTGTCATCTCACGATCAGGAGAAGTGAATTCTAAAATAGAATGTTATGGGTGTCACGAATCACGGTGTTATGCCGATAAACTGACGGGCACACTCTATATCACATACTTTGACACAGAACGTAATATCTATGTCGTTGATCACGTGTCGTGTAATGGTGACATTTTGGAAAAGAGCGTCGTAGAATACGATAAATCGGACCGCTGTGACTTCACTAGCCCATGCCTCGTAACACCTTCTGGTAACCTTATAGCATGTAACGGAGACAAGCTCTTTGTGTACAAAAAGAGTTTCACTGTGTAACTCATACAAACTGACAGCAAAAACCTAAAATGACTTCATTACAAGATGAATATATTACATTCTGTTCATTATGTTCATAGCGTAGTTGTTTTTATGACATAATATTTAGATAATTGGGAAAAGGAATACAGGTAGAATACAGTCCTCTTGTTAATATAAGTTTTAGCAACCATTCAGTTATAGTAAAAATTCATAAAATACACAAAGCTATGGAGTAAATCAGTCTGTTATTGTCTTATCGGGTCACTCATACGTCAAGTAATTTATTAATAGCTCTATGGCGTTCTAGGTGTACGATTAACACGATAAAAACTTCTTTCGAAAAATAAACTCGAGGGCAATTTCAAAGGCCTATTGTACTGCCCATAGAAATCAGGTTCGGATTACGTAATACGCTATTGTAATGTTCGCACATTTCTAAAGGTGATAGGCAGGGCTATTGAAATTGCCTTCACTTGATTTTTCGAAAATGGTTTTTATCGTAATGATTATATATACACACTATATTGTAAGATTTCTATCTTTTAATGACTATCAAAATGATTTTGGAAATGTTACATTACTTCGTGTCTGTTTATTCTCGTATGGTATGTTACGTGATTTGTTGACGGATGCACTCAGTGTATTGAAAATCTTATTTTGTTTAACTACACGTGAGACGCATCAGATCCTCTGTTGTAACAGACAAACAAACAAACAAACCGAAACGGAACAAAACAAATCAACAATAACAACAAAAGAAACTGAAACTAGAAATCGCATTTATGTATTTACGTCATTTATTTTTCTATTTAGTAAAATATAATACCTTTATATATATATATATATATATATATATATATATATATATATATATATATATTGTTTTTTATATTATGTTTGGAAATTATTTCAATTTGTTCTGTGGTACACCGTTATTCAAATGCAATTTTGTTTATTTGTCTTGAAAATAAATGTCAGACTAAGGAGAATAATAACAAGATAACATTTGCATCACCTCCTAATTGTACTTTCTTGCCATGGCCAGTTCGCCCCTGGTTATATACATTTGTAAACAGTATGTTTTACTTGCTAAATAGACAATATCTTTATAATTTATGAGTGCATATCTATTGTGAATAGCATCGTAAGGATTGCTTAGATATTTCGGAACACAAGATGCAAAATACAACAATAGATGAGTGATATTCAATTTAACATTTATATTCATACCTAACTCATCAATTTTTGAGACATTTATTGCGAGCTGATCACAAAAAAGTAATAAATTATATGTTTGCTCCGAAAATTGTGGATTCCATTCCATTCTTGAATGTAAGATAAATACTAAAACCGGTTAGTGCATTGATCTTACTGATTTAAAACATATTTTCATAAGGAACATAGTATAATATATTTCTGGGGTTTTTTATACCTAGTTTGTGCAATATAAATTCAGCATGCGCTTTTAAATGGTCTTTATTGAGCTCCTACATAAAGCTTGCAAACATTTCTTGTTGACACTTGGATACCAGTAGTGTGTACTCTAAACCAGAGAAAAGAATGATTTCATGTCATGCCATTAGGTCTTTATGTAGATATTAATTCTTATATTCCATTTTTACCATGATCCAAATTCAATTGTTAGGAGATTAGTTCATAACCTGTATAAATGCCATCGTTATTGCAAGGACAGTTAAGTTTATCATTGACATTTTTATGACGGTTTTGTTTGTATACGGGGACAGTATAATGTCAATCGTTAAGGGAGATATGCACTGCTGAACATGCCGAAGGGTTGTAGTAGTACTGTACTATGTTGACTATTTGTATTTTTACCATAACAGACTACACCTCCAGTCAACGACAGCACACACTAAACTCTAGTCTATACTCATGATACTCGAATTGTCAGTAATCATATTATAAACACTCGATTATGTTACATCAGTTGATATACAAAGGTCACATGTTCTCCTCTTTTCCCATCTACTGCTTCCTCTTTCTTTTTTTCCATACTCTGACTTTGCCAAAATGTTTATGGGGAGGTCCAAAGCATTCTGTCCCAAATACCGACAACGTCTAAGATTTTAGTATATCTGGTGACCTTATCGAATTGATAACCCTCCAACAGCTTGAATCAAACAAAATACCGAGTACAATATATTTGTCATGACAATATGTCTTTATAATGTCATAATACAATTCCATATTACTCGGTAACTTAGGGGACATACTTTGGCTTTGCCCTTATCAATTAGATGTTTGTACAGTAATTTTGTAGTTTGGTTTTTTGTTGTTGTTGTTGTTGTTGTTGTGTTGTTGTTGTTTTTTTTCATTTTACCGGCTGTTCCTAACGCAAGTTCCGCTTTTCGGGTCCTCGACTCATTTTTCGTAATGTTTACTGTACTGATTCGTGTTGTCAAATTCATTGTACCGTATTTTGTCAGAAGGTAATACAATTGAATTTTAACCTTCGACCTGAGCATTACAGGAAAGCAAATTATTTACATGATCTATGCTACTCTGGAAAAAAAATAGGTGTGTGTTAATGTATTTTTATTCGTTGTGTATGATCGTGTCAACTGAAATATATCAGCTAAGATTATTCAAAATTAAAAGTATTTGATTGATTTCTTTTGTCACTTTTCCAGGATGATTTGAAAAATGAAATTTAAGATAACGGAGCATAGCGTAAAATGGGGTCTTTATGAAAAAAAAATATATTATATAACATGATTATAAAGTGGATAAAAATTAGTGACGGGCAAAGAGAAAAGAGAGAGAGAGACAGAGAGAGGGGAGAACTAGATAAGGATAGAGAGAGAGAGAGAAGAAAAGAGAGGGGCTGGAGACAGAGAAAGGAGAGAGAGAGAGGGGGGGGGGGGGGTAAAAAAAAAGAGGGAGATAAATTGAATTGAATTGAATTGAATGGAAGGTTTTATTATCATTTTCTTCGCAGCCAGAGGCTGAATGATTTACACTATTGATACAAACCATGAAAAAATTAGAGAGCAAGAAAGAGAGATGGGATGGTGACAGAGAAAGAAAGAGAGAGAAAGAGGGAGAGGGGTGACAGACCTCTATCGCTCCCTCCCTTTTTTTTGTTGTTGTTGTGTGTATGGGGGGGGGGGGGCAATTCAGTAGCCGAAAAAATACGAAAGAAACAGATCTTGCTATTCATTTTCAATTTTCAATAAGGGAGTGGATCGTACCAGAGATGATAACAGCAATCCTATTAATGAACACAAATCAACCTTACACAAGAATGCCAATATTGATAATATACAGAATACACGTCTTTTATTGAATACATGTGTTCCTTACTTGCAATTAATAGAATGAGTGTTTTCTGTATATTATAAGAAAAGGCATTTATCCCTACTTAACATGATTAAATCGCGCACACATTAATACATGCTCCTTTCATACAGTGCAAACAGTTACAGAGCACATAACTCCTAATAGTGTAATCGTGTAGTAGTCGCAGTATTATATCAGATTAACAGATTTGTATTTGTTTTCATTTCTGTTTGTGCACTCTTCCATTGTCATTGCGTATTGTGAATATGGGAATACCCGATAGATCTTATCACACCATTATACGTACTGCACTTCCCTTTTGATTTCACATGTAAAAACGGGGTAATGACACTTTATGATATACAATGAATAGCGAAATTTGAAGGATGAAATATATAATGTAAGATATTTTAAAGATGGGTCGAATGGGTGATGTAAGGCCGTATCCTGACTTATAATCGTACCATGTTCTAATCTTTTTCATGTTTCAAGCAAGAGTGAATTGGCCCGTCGTACTACGAGCAATCTGGCACGGTATGGATTTCTGTCATCATCATCCTTTAGATTCATATCATCATTTTAAAAAAATCACTTGACTGTATACCGTTGGTTGTTTCATGATGTTTTTCAAAAGTCACACTTTGAATACATGTAAATTTTGACTCGATGCCTGCTC
>CM046842.1:1597978-1658562 GCA_025618425.1 Heliocidaris tuberculata
CAAAATAAATGGCTATATGACGAATCATTTCAGTTCAGTTTTCAGTTTTATTTTCATTTCCAACAGAACAGTTATTTTAACAAGAAATCAAATATACAATTCAATATTCAATAACAAAATACATTTTACATGGTTTAAAGCCCGGGGGGGGGGCACTCAGGTATATTGGTGTACACATGCGTGTCCATGGATTTAAAAAATGCCCTCTAAACAAGTTTCACACTTTGGCGAAAAGACACCCCTTAACAAGGATTTCGCTTGCTTTTTTTCATAAAAATTACCCCTTAACGAGGATTTCGCTTGTTTTTTCATATAAAAATTACCCCCCTAAACAGGTTTAATTGATATATTACCCCCTAAACATGTTTGTCTTAAATATTACTCCCTAAACAAGATTAACATAACCAACATAAAAAAATACACCACTTGAATTCAAGATCACCTTTTGCAAACTGACATATTCTTCACCTTTGGTGGATACATTCTTCACACAAGGCAAACAGAATAAACTGCACATATAGGAACTGCTGTTGGTTAAATTACAAATGTTATTATTTACTTCAATTATGTAGGACAGGTTTCAAACTGTGTACTCCGTAATATGTTTAATACACGATCATCATTTGCTTACTGTTGAAAAAAAGAACAACTTTTGTAATTCACTTCCAGAGAAATAAACTGTATCGGCAAGAAATCCATGCACAATAATCACACACATGAAACCATTTAACAACTCCCCGTAATTGAGATCAAACACCCGTTTTTTCTGCGCACGCCACCGTTCAAAGGGCGTTCAAGTTCCTGAAAATCGGACTAAAAATGTTTTGATAAACAGTTTCGGTGTCAATCACACCGTCATGTAAAGATAACCTTGGGAATAGAAAAGGCTCATTTTTAATTGTGGTTTGATTAGACCATGGGCCGAGGCCTGTTTTCTTGCTTAGTTTTCGAGTTCCGTGGTCCATCTCTGGGAAGTACCTAAAAATGTGCTAGATATGTTCAAAACATGTACCTGAAACAGGAATGACAGTTTCCCACGTTTGAAACTTGGGCATTAAGTAGAAATGGCAGAAAACAAAGAAAAAGTAAAGAATTGGTTGCTAGGGACATTTTTACCTTAGCAACCATGAAATAGAGAGGTATATCTTCGAATATTTTGCAGCAGATATAGTCATTAGACGCAGAGATGGTATTTTAAGCAATGTGATGTCATGTAATGATGGTCAATCATATAAAATCTAGTTTGCATATTAATACCTTATAGTAAGTATCCTCCTAGAAACCAAGTATACATGTATGTGATCAAATGTCTCATGAAATGATCAGTGTAATCAGACATAGAATCAGATGTATTTGCTTTGCCTGAGGGGAGGACAGTGTCTGTCTGCTGCCCTATACCCCACGTCCACCCCTCCCCACCCTAATCAGTTCACACATCAGCCCCCCCCCCCAAAAAAAAAAACAACAACAACCCAAAACACACACAGACACACATGTACATCCATGAAGTGAAAACAACATAAATGAATACGGTGTATCACCCAAAATAAGCAAGATGTTTTCTATCCAAATTTTCATAATGTGCCCATTCTCTTTTTCAATTTAAAATTCGTACTGTGCCCATTCTCTTTTTTGAATTTACACACAGCCATCATTGACACACATACAGATCTACTTGCACATGTACTGGCAAGCCCCCCCCCCCCCCCCCCCCCCCCAAAGTTAATACTGAATAACTGACCTAATCAGAAAACAGAATAAATACGAGATATAAAGTGTTTGAGGTGTACAAATTAAAAGGCCTCTGAAGGTTAATCTCCTGTTTACCCTGGATACAAGTACATACCCCTCCACCCCAACCCCCCCCCCCCCAGCACTTTTCATGTATTCCTTTTAATCATTTGTTATCCTGTTCTCTTAATATGTATCACCTTATTTCTCTCTCTCTCTCTCTATGACCTTACATATGAAAAACAATGCAGGAATATAAGCATGACACATAACTGTATATTCATGTTGCATATTTTAATTTTTGATAAAATTCACTGTTGGATACTTGGATTTACAAACACTCTTGATATAATTCAAACCAGTCTTTACGTACATGTAGTTTGTATTAGCATCAAACAAGTACATGTGCGTAGGCCTGTATATATGTAAAATCACATTTTGCACAAAGTGTTCAACAAAGCTTGAACATTTTACTTTTTTCAGCAAGTAGTGATGTATTTTATTTATTCATGATTAAATGTGATCATGTCTGCCAAATTAATCAGGTAACCATTGTAACTTCTAAGCCCATGAATTGTACTTTACTAGTATTTTTGAAGTGTAAAACTCCTACTCACAGGTGCATTGAAAACCACTTCCAAAGTGAATGATTACTACATCTCATACCCCTAATTTTGGAGCACATCAGCAAAAAGTACATCTCAGCAACAGTCAATAACTATGTACATGTACATCAGAGATTTCACATCTGGCCTAGAGTATAGCAACTTCATGGTCCTGATTAGAAAGCTGTCAATTCTTGAAATTCGCTTCAATCTCATTCATTCGAACTTAAAAACAGAGACATGGATTGTCCCTATTTAGAAGATTTACATATAGATTAACTTTAAATTTGACATGTATTCAAAATCAAACAAAAAAGATTCTTAGTACATTGTTATTGTCAGAATATTCAATCCGTTTCACTGTACTTGAGAAAGGCTTAAACTTGTTATCTAATTCGCACTCACAGAAAAATACAGAACATTGCATTATTTATCATTTTCGGATATTTTACCGCTCCCACTACAAATACATGTAGTAACACATGATTCCACACAAAATTACAAAATTATAAGATAGATGGAGCAATGACTATGAGAGGGCATATGAATCATGAAAGCTAATATGCAGAATAACGGTATTCCACACAATATGGAAATGCTTGTGAGAATACCTGGCTGAAAAAAATTGTAACTTTCAAAACTGTGATAAAGCATGTAACACGTGTTTTGAAAAATTTCTTTTGTAAGGTATTATGTGTTATGAGTTAAGCTTATCTGCATATTAACTGAAAAACATACGAATTTACATTTTTTTTTAAATTTGTTCTCGCAAATAGGATTTACCAGACTATTTTGCGAGTGGTCAGATTTTAGATTGGGTAATCAACAAGCAGCAATGATATTATACATGTACTTTTGCAAAGTGAAGGGGTGAATTAGCACAGCCTGCATTGCATACAGCCACGCTGCGCTAGTATGTATGAATGTTGCCAATATTTCAGCATGTTGTTAAATTCGTGAAAATAACCCCCCCTGCAGTATATATGGCATATACAGAAATTTCTGTAATTTTAATACATGTACTTCACAGCCTTTAACCGCTCCTACTTCTGCAATTGACTTACAGAAATGTTCATATGACTGTTCATAGAAGTTCTTCTCAAGACCTGCTTCTTTGTCCTTTGGGAGGAATCTTGTGTAGTTCTGGTAGGAGGTAGTATGGCTGAAGTGATATCTCACATTCAAAGCAAGAAGGTCTTTCAGACAAGTCTTGAGCAGAATCGTCTCATCTTTGCTCATTTATGCAGCTTGTACCAGCTTACCTGCATAAATTGTTTCTCTTTCGTTCTTTTCCTTGTGAATTGTTTATCCACTGTTTTGTCCTTTTTTCCGTATGATGCACTGGACTGGAAGAACATGGTGAACCCTTGGCTAAATATATCATTCACATTACCTCAGTCATAGTTGTCGGACCTTCAAATGTGGCTCCATTACTGCTTCCGTCTTGCGTGGAATATCAATGGTCCTTGTGGCTGGGAGCATTGTTTTCAAAGACTAAAAAGAAACAGAAAAATATAAGAGATTTAATGCCATTTGCTCTTGTATAAAAAATGAAATACGATATACAATTTGATTTAAAAACACATTAAATCTAATCACCTTCTCCTACATTAATGTATATTGAACTTTTGAAGTGGAATTAAGTCCCCATAGCATACTGCCCGGAGTGGGGGGGGGGGGGGGCTATTTTAACGATAACGCTGATTGGTCAAAATGTGAATAGGTCTATCAATAGATTGTCTTCACCCAATAATTTTAGTATTTGTTAATATTGTAAAATAGGACACGCCATTCATTCACTCAGCATAGAAGTACTTCATTGCTAGCTTACCGGATTCAGGGACTCTTCAACTCTCTTACTATGCTACAAATTTGAGGCTTCAGAGTTGAAAGTGAAATTTTAAATAGTATTTTCCTCTCATGTATGAATGATCTAGAATGGACCATAGCCTTTAACACACACAAAAGCTATTGAAGCCTATTCACCTGTAAATGCTATTGTGGAGTACAAGGTTACCTCCAGATAAGCTTGTCCATGTACTATAAGTGATTAATTGATAAATCTACTACATGTACATGTATAATCCATAAGCTTGTACATGTATAAGTGTGTATAATCATGCATAGCTTTGCTAGAAAGTGAATGCCTAATTCATAATAAAAATGGGTGTTTAGACATTCATATTTTCATAATGAGACAGTCTACCTACAATGTTGTGATATCCTAATAAGGAAATGATTATTTGTGGGTAAATTCAACTGATTTTTAGATAAGCCCACTCAAAAAGTCAAACTAAACTAAAGGAGTCAATCCACAACACAAATACCAATGCATGGGACTGGTAGTTGAAAAGTTGTGCCCACAGTTCATGCAAGTAAAACCTGGTGAAAATATGACTGTTCATAATAATGCTTTCCCCCAAAACACAAAAACATAACACTAATCAAATACCTTCTTGTTCTGCTCTTTCTTGCTTCTTCCTGGCCCTCTCAATCCTAGTTTTGTTGGTGAATCGCTTGATTCAATGGTCATGGTGTAAGATGCTCTGTGTGGCAGGCATGGTACATGCACACAAACACTCAGAGTACGAGGGCTGTGATTGGCCATTTGCACTCAGGTCTCTAATAGCCCAGCTGTGATTGGTCACTTAAGGACCAGATATGACATCATCATAGCAGGAAAGCTGTCTGCTCATTGTTGCAACTTTATATCAAAATTGTGAAAATATGCCCAAATCTGCAAATGGGAACATTCACCACTGCTCTTAGATATATGTCCATTAATCATTTATGACAAAATAAAGTACTTCCCAGAGATGGACCACGGAACTGAAGAATTTTGAAGCTCGGCCCATGGCCTAGATAGAGTGAAGACATATTTAGTAATTCTCTCATTTCTACTGGTTTTAATACTGCTGGTCAAGCGAGTTTTTGTTTGTTACGGTATTGGATTATTGCAATGTCGTCCTACGACATTGCCTTGTTTTCGTTCACGTTCTGCATTCTTATTATTCTTCTTCCACCAAAATCCTATTTGTTTTGCACGTAGTGCTTCTTATCACTGTTTAGGTACTTTCCTGATGTCCATTTCCTTTCAAATTTCATATGCATGTTCCTTGCCATTTCATCTTGATCCTAAAACTTTTCATTTTTCGAAATCACTCATGCATGACCATCCAGGCGCCATTTTGTCCATTTTCATGCCATTTTCATGCCATTTTCATACCATTCGTTCTCCTGGCCTATCTCCACTATCCTACATTTTACAGACTTCTAACAAATTCCTCTAGATATTCCAAGAGTTGCTCTTTACAGAACAATAAAAATATTATACAAAAAATTCCATCTTCATACTCTACATTTAAGTCCGAAATCGGCCATGTGGAAAAACGCTAAATTTCTTGAAATATTCATTTCCGAAAATTAAAAAATGCCATAACTTCCTCATATCAATTCATTTTTGTCTCAAATTTAGACTGTCGCTTTATCTTGTCATTGCACACATTCCTGATAAATTTCATGCTTCAATGATTCCCCATAATATAATTAGTGCCCTCTATAGTTTCAAAAATGGCTATTTTCTTGTGGCCGTATCTCCGTCATGCTTGGATAAACCAGTACCCTTTTTTGGATTGAGATACTTCAAGATATACCCTTTTCAGCCAAATAAAAAAAATATACCTTATCACTGACCGACTTTGCGAAAATTGCTCGTCAAAATCACGATATTTACGGAAATGCTGAAACCACTTCAACTTGCTCTAATTTTGCGAAACTTTAACCTACGTCTTTGAAATTTTGTGGGTATGTGTATTTATGTATTTAACAACTGTTAGCAAAATTTTATGAAAACTGATGACGTCATCGCAAAGTAATTGCGGAAAAACCTCAATTTACCATGCATGACATACTATTGAATAATATGCTTATTTTAAATGGCGCCCTAACAACAGTCAGCTCAAAATGACCGCAATGAAATTCCCTTCTCGGGGATACCAAACACGGTATAAGGTCAAAGAAAATTTTCAGTAAATCGCGATTTAAATCAGGTCATAATACGGATCCTGCACAGTTTCCGCCCATGCTTTACACGTATTGTCTATGGGGCAAATCGGTTACACGACTTTGGCCCCCTGAACGATCTTTATTTTTCTTGAAATTTTGTAGGCACATTCTTTGAGGCAAAATGAAGAGAATCTCGAAGCCGGATTTTTAAAATCGGTCAAGCGTGACATTAAGATGCCATTTTGTTCTCTAAATCTATCCTGCATCACACGCTTCGATAGGATTGTCATAAAAATATGAGTGGTCTCAAAATGATGGCCATGAAATGTTCTTTCGTATGATACCAAATACGGCACATAAAGAACAAAAAAGAGCCAAGTTATTAGAAAATAAAGCCATTTCAGTACATGCCATTTAACGACATTTTCTTCAATACAATTCTACGCAAAGCCGATGTGGCGAGGTATGCTTTATGTCACATATAGTGTACAAGCCACATCATCATCATCATCATCATCATAATTATCACCATTATCATTATCATCATCATCATCATCATCATAATCATCATTATAACCATCATCATTATCATCATCAACACCACCATTACCATCATCATCATCATCATCGTCATCACCATTATCATCATCATTCTTTGTTTTTTGTTCGTTGTTTCTTGTTTTCACGATTCTATCATCTCCTTATTGTACAGTATGCATCATTTTCTCCCATCTTATCTTATATCATGTTTTAACATACATAACTTTATATTTCATCTGTCAACTTCTCAACAAAATGAAAGATGCGGACGACATTGCATGCACATCGTTCCGATACGATTGCAGTTCTAGTTGGAATCACTTATCATTCGAGCGAATTGGATAGCTTGGATACATTAACAGGATAATGCCTAAGCAGAAGGCAAAGAGAAAATCGGCGGCGCCTAAGGCTACCGGACAATCTGTGATGGCCAGAAGTCCACCTACTGAAGGCCGTAGGACAGCAGTGCGGGGGAGAAGTGTTCCAGCTACCTCCCCAGATGCGGGGGCCTCTACCAGCACACGGCAATCGAGGCGTCAGGAAGAAGAGGCGGCCCGGCCTGATTGTATTCTGCCCAGTGAAGAAGGTGAGCATGTTCAGGCCCCTTGGCCTATAATGTGCGCATTGATAGTCACAATAGTTGTCCTACTCCCGGGGGATTTGGGGTGGAGCATGACCAAGTGGGGCAGGGGTTACAATTGGGTAACCCTGAATTGCTGGCGGCACTAAGGGAAGCCTTGGGATCCTCGTTGCCCTTGACATTGAAGGAAAAGATTTGGAGAAGTGAGTTTATTGATATGGGGTTACTTTTGAAAAAATGCCCCCATACCACAGGAAGAGACAACAATGGTGCTCACGTTTTCCTGTTCCAATTTGCAGCTGCAACCGCAGCGTAAGATACCACGAGTTACATCGGTTGAGTAAGGGACTAGCGCGTTTTTGGTTTATGCGGCAGTTTACTCAGAAAAGCACCTAGCAAGAGTACAAAAAATACTTATGTATATGGACATTGTTCGAACTGCCGCCCGTTTCGGCGGATACGGTTGGCGCACGTATGATGTGCAATTTCGATTACGGCAAGAACGTGAGCCCATAGATCATGGGCGTTAATAGATAGTGATTTATGGTTGATGACAGCGGCGGCACCATACATGCATATGGGCGGTGATGTGGGTCGCAGGAGCAATTTTCGACTCTCCGGTCAGACAAGTCAGGAAAGGTTTACTGGCCTAGGGCGCGGCGCAGGGTGCGCTCCCGGGAGTGCCAAGGGGCGAGCAGGTTATTGCTACAAATTCGGTAGTACAGACACTGTTCCCGGACGCGTTATTTTTTCTGCGGCACAGATTGGGGCATGGTGCGTGAGATTAGTCATGTTTCAACTTTCGAGCAAAAAAAAAAGTTTTCGCCAGCCCTCCAAAAGTCGCTCAGTGGGGGGGGGGGGGGGGGGGGGGGGGGGGGGGGGGGGGGGGGGTCCAGTTCCCCTCCATAATTCTCTGACAAGCAAAAAAAAAAAAAAAAAAAAGTTTTCTGGTCGAAAAGGGGGGGGGGGGGGCACATTGCATTGTTTTCCCTCAAAAGGGGGGGGGGGGCAATCCCGGCCTAAATCCGCCACTGCCGACACTTCATCCCAAATTGTCCGTTAATTAGCTGAACACCAGGCCCTAGGTGTAGTGTAACCTATTTTTGTTATAAATTTGTTCATACGCTAAGCTTATAGATTCATAATCGATATTTACTTCTTGTCTGCGTTTGTGTGTGTTTGTAAATTGTAACCATTTTATTCTTTGACTTTTGCACATGCAGGCAATATTGCCAGATGATCTTCAAGTTCAGGACATACATGAGCGTTCCTTCAATGACGATGGGCCCAACCTTTCGGCAACCTTTCACCTGAAGACAAAAACAACTGATAGTTGGCAGCAGTGGCTTTCAGCTTTTCAAGAGAAGACTAAAGTCACATGGAGGGTAAAGACAACCATGCCAGCATGTGGTCGATCTGTGATATTCAAGGTAGGACACCAACCATGTCCATGGCATTAGACTGAATTTCTGTCTCCTATTTTTTGATAGCCTCTTATTCGGGTAGCGTTGGCTCTCTCCTCAGATAGCCGACCCTACCTAAATAAGAGAGAGGCTATCAACAAATGGGAGACAGAAGATTCGGTCTACAATCATATATATTTTTAGTTTCTTTGTTTCTTAAATTAAAATACCAGCCAGCCACACCACATCCCTGGCTATGTGGCCCTTCCATAACTGCAGACTTGTATTACATGGGAAAGGTGGGTGACTGTCATGGGGGTAATGACAGATATACAGAGGTCTAATATGTGGCAAGGACAAATAATGTAAACACTGCACTGGTGTGTGAGCAGGTAGAGGAATCAGAAGGTAGAGCTGTTGACAGATCAGACTGGTGTAAATGCTGCTGATTGAAAGAGTTGCTGTATCAAAATACATGTAGAGGGAAAATATGTAATTTGTTGTTTGTCTGAGCTCCAGTACATTGCATCACCTTTTTGTTACCAATTGTTATGAACAAGATATCTAGTACCCTGGCTTTAAAAAGTTTCATTTGACTAATTCCTGTTGTCATTTCCCTTTAGCAAAATATGTAGCCAATATTACATGACCCTCATAGGCGCCGGAAGTGGGGGGCAGGGGGGGGGGGGGCGGTCGACCCCCCCCCAAAAAAAACACGAAAAAGTGGGGGGGGGGGGCAAAATGCATTTTCGCCCCCCCCATAAAAAAATTAAAAAATCAGTAGTAAAGGAGTAAAAATCGTGTGTATATTAAAAGCTTGATTGCTTTATTACGTAATTGTAAGCCTTTATGATCATTTTTCGTATTCATGGAGATCACTGAAGACAGATAAAGCATTCAAACTTTAACGTAGTGGAGGTTTTGTATTAGACGCAGGTTGCCAGAGTTGGCAAAATTCTGCTTTCTGGCAGAATTTTGACCACTTTAGCATAATTTGACAAAATTTAGCAGAATTTTAGCATAATCCTGGTGTTTTTTTTTTTTTTGCTTGTCAGAGAATTTTCCAGTAAAAATGCACCCCAAAAATGCTGATAACCTTTTTTTTTTTTTTTTTGCTTGTCAGAGAATTTTCGAGTAAAAATACACCGCAAAAATGCTTGTCAGAGAATTTTTGAGTAAAATTTTCATTTAGCAGTAGGATCTGTATTGTTGTGAGAGGGTGGGAAAGCTTGTGTGTTTTTTTAGGGGGGAGAAGACATGAGCCCTTGAAAGGTGAGCCTCCTTGAATGTTTGCCCCCCCCCCATCCCAAACTGCTTCCGGCGCGCCTGATGACCCTGACCATGTCCTTGCAACTTTATAAATATCAAAATGTGCCATTATTGACTAATGAATTAAAGATAAATCTCCATATTCTACATATTACGTATAGATATTGCTCTACAGTTTACACTACATATTGAATATTGAATTAAAATGTGATCATTAATGTCACATGAACATACTTAGGCTAACAATCCACCATATTGAGTTACTTACATTGGTCGTTGCAACCGGCAATTTTTATCATTACCTGTATTCTATTATAACACACATTTTCCATACAGGGAGCCAAACAAGCCTACCATTATGCTCGAATTATAACTTGATCGGTAATTATGTTATGTAAATTTCTTGTAGTACTTGTAGTACTTGTACCTCTACATTGTTTCTTTCCTTCCTTCCTTCCATCTCTTTTTCTTTCTTTATTTGACTTGCTTTTTTTTAAATCCCTCTATTCAATATTTGTTTTTGCTCTTCTTCTTTCTTCTTCTTTTGTCTTCTTTTTTGTCTTTTTCTTTCCCCTTCTTTCTTCTTCTTTTTTCTTTCTTCCTTCTTTCTTCTTCCCTCTTTTTTCTTCTTCCTTCCCTCTTCATTCCATCATTGTTGTTTTTCTTTTCCTTCTTTTTCTTCTTCTTCTTCTTCTTCTTTTTTTTAGGTTTATATACATATATATATATATATATATATATATATATATATATATATTTAGAAGTATTTCTTTCTGTTTCATGAAATATAACAAGAACCATTCATTTGTTTGGTTATAGTTGATGCTGCTGCCCTACCACATAACTGGCTAGGTGCACTTCAAGACGATGGTATTGCTCTTGAAGAAATGAAAGAAAGACCACAGAGAGACCCCCTTGAGGTTGAGGAAACCACTGACCAACCAGATGAACAACTGGAAGAACCTATTTCCTCACAAGGTTACTTTTCTGTTGCATTTAATGAAATAGTAGTTGTCAAACTTGTTCCAAGTAATTAACTAATGTCTAAGGAAGGAATGATTCAATTTTGAGTTCATATCTAGATTTGAAGTATAGGGTGAAGGGGAACATGATTGTCATTGTTAAGATTTCACTCATTTTCTGGAAAAATGACAGTGACTAGATGGAAGCAGTATGTCTTTTATTCATTTAAGTATTAATTTCTTCATGCCTTCCCTAATCTCCGTAATTTATTTGATTTTTTTTTTTTTTTTTTTTTTTGGGGGGGGGGGGGGGAAGTAGGTAGTAGTTATAGTACTCCATCTGTACACAATTAGTTACCTCTTGATGCATGCCCCCAGACAGTACACTTACTCTCCCTCCCATATTAGCAACATATTGACTCGTTCCCAGATGAATCACCTCTAAAAACTATACCTCCCCTACAAATTTATTTGATGAACATCCCTGAAAAAAAGATCAGTTACATGCATTTCATCCTTATCCCTACTTAGGTAGTTGTCAGCTGGAAAATATATAGGAAAGACCTGGACATAAATCCCTACACTGTTTATACATTCTGTTTGATAAAGAACCAGTACAGCTGTCCCCATCCCATAACATGTATTTTATTTGGGTTTGTTCTCCCATTTTGATTTCTTCAAAAGACACAAAGTGGATGAAGATAGTCATGAAGTTACTGTGAGAAATGGGATAATGTTATGCCTGTATTGAAAGGAGGTAGTTGTTCTGGGGGGAGGGGGGCTGCGTAGGGTAATTGATGTTGTTGTAACAAAATAATCTGATTATCATAATTTTCATCTTTCCACAGATGGTGACACGTCACAAGAATGTGCAAATCTGGCAGTGATGTTCGACACACTGAAGAGAAAGCTGGAAAATAATCCAGAGACATTCAAGGAGCCAGTCAATGCCATGAACCATACTTTCCAAAAGATGACTGATAATAATATGGTGTCAGCCATGTTCATGTTTGGAAAGTATGGTACAACTAACTTGGCTCCCCGCAAGTTCCTCGATTCATCATTAAGATCACACGGACCAAACATTGGTGTACAACCAACTGCAATTGCATGACGGAAAGCTGCAATGGGGGGAAGGAGACGTCTGACATCTGGCAGACCAACCAAGGATGCTGCTGTAGCTGAACATGGCTACTCGAGGATGAGGTCAGAGCGTGTGCTGGGCGTGCATCGAACAAAGAGATCCAGAGTTGCCGCTCCTCACTCGCTGAGTCATGCTACAAGCATGAACGTAGCTTTGGGGAAAACGCACAGTGCGCAATAAATGTGTAATTGGCAAATTAAGTACACTCAACTAAAAAAAAGAAAGTAAACACTTTCCCATTCAGATTTTTTACAGAAGACTTCAATGAAAATTCAATGCAGCATAGCATATATCAAATTAAAGGAAATTTTATGGCCATTTAGGCTAGTAGGTGAACCAAAAGGAAAACTTTAGGAATGAGTGAGCACATTTGTTTGATTATTTTTTCTTCCAAGGTACAAAAGTAAAAATTGCAAAAATTGACAGTTTGTCATTCATTGTAAATGCCCTTCTACAACAGTGGGAACGATAGATCAAACTTACACATTGAGAAACTTGGCTAAAATCACACAATTGAGCCTTTATTCTCTGTTTCTACTTCCACCCCCCCCCCCTTTACCCTACAGCCTGCCCCTCCCCTCACCATTAAAAAGAACAGAAAAAAAGAGAGAAGTTTTTGCTATATCCAAATTTAAAATATGTTTTTAATGCCACTTGTAAGTGGGTCCAATGGTCTCGTTACCAAAATGTTTGTGGACAGTGTTATGAATGCAACATATTCCCTACATGTTCATTTTATTTTATTCCCACAGTGTATACTTGGGTTAATTATGAAAATTTGATTTTCCTCCTGTCATGCTTTAAGATAGACCTGTGATATATATTAATGCTCTGACAATTTGAAATGATTTTATTTCTGAGAAATTAGTAACTATGAAATGTCATAGGAAATGAACATAGTAAAATATGAGTCAGGCCACATTATAAATAACAATACAGGTATGACATTGAAAGATTGATGAAAAAATTATCTGATGGTCCCAAACTACTCTGTATAACTGGCTTTAAATCTCCATCTGTTCAGTTACCAGTTGCAACAAAACGTTGGAATTGATAAGATTACCATTATTTGCATATTTTCATGAATTTAAAGTGAGGTTTTAAAAATCTGTGCACTAAGTAATATTAAAATGCCTACACAGCTGTAAAGTTTTAAAACTTGCCGCTAAGTATTCTAATGTATAATAATTTTTAGACATACATGTATGACCTATCCTGAAACTATAAGGTTCATAAATGAACTTATTAATCACTTTTGTAAATGGTACTTTTAGCGATTCATCCTTGTTTTAAATGAAACTTTCAGATATTCATCAACTTAACTCACAGTCATTGTTTGTCAGATGAGCAAGAGCATACTTGTATGGGGTTGTTTCCTTAAGTGATCTGTATTAGAAATGTTAGCCAAAAAATAAAAAAAGGAATCAATCTTGTGGACATTTTAAGGACCAGCTACTACTTTAACAAATCAATAGATTTCGAACTACAGCCTATGATATCATTAACAGTCAAATCAGTTGGAATGTTTAAGACAAAATATTAAAACTTCATACTGTTTGGTTTATAATAATAATTAGGTGGTCTGTCGAATCGACAGATCACCTCTTAATTTCGTCAGAATTTTCTTTATTATTAGGTGGTCTGTCGTAGACAGATCACCTATTAATTTCGTCAGAATTTTCTTTATTAGGTGGTCTGTCGTAGACAGATAACCTCTTAATTTCGTCAGAATTTTCTTTATTTTTATTTTTCCACCACTTTCTTGTGAGCGTGATTACTCAAATTCGGCTGTTTCAATGTTCATCAAATTTCAGGCAGTTATCAGGGCTACTACAGGCAAGTGCCAAAAATTTTTTCATGGTCATCGGGTCATCGTGACGTCATCCAGGCGCCATTTTGTGAAATCACATTATCGATCATATCTTCATAACAAGTCATCAAAAATGAACCATATTTGATACACGTAAACTTCAGGTCAAGGGTCAACATAAAATGTCATCAAAATTTGCGCACAACGAAACCAATGGCTGAAACTTCAAGGAAATGCCGGTCCATTTTACTTCCAATTTAAAAATTCTTCAAATTCTTGTATTTTTTCCTCCCATTGCCAGATGAAAAAACGGAAAATCTCATACTAATTTACCGAAAACCACCAAACACCACCTTTTTTTTGCGGGGCTGATTACTTAAAAACGGAATCTTGAATCTTTATGAAAGTTGGCACAGACATCAGTTTTGGTAGGACAATTATGCGGTGAAAATAACAAGGTCATGATGTCATTAAAACTTTACCCAGGTGCCATTTTCTGAAAATCAACTTATGGACATGTATGGTAATGTATGTTCATAACAAAATGTCATTTCTCTTTCATAATTCAGATGGTCAATTTAACTGTCATCACATATATATGACCATCTTATCATTGTCGACCCTATCATGATTACTATCTTGCGCAATCATCATCATATCTTACAAAACAATTTACCAGTTCAAGACAGACCACCTAATTCGTCTTCAGTGACGAATTAAATTTCTAGTTAGGTGGTCTGTCGAATCGACAGATCACCTCTTAATTTCGTCAAAATTTTCTTATTAGGTGGTCTGTCGTAGACTAATCACCTCTTAATTTCGTCAGAATTTTCTTATTTTTTTTATCCTCAAAATTTTGTGCGCACGATATCTCAAAATTGACAAGATCAATTTCTGTGATTTTCATACCAGTTATAAAGCCCATAACGAAGATGTCACACGAAACTTTTCAAGGTCATCAGGTCATTGTGACGTCATCCAGGCGCCATTTTGTAAAATCACATTATTGATCATATCTTCATTACAAGTCATCAAAAATGAACTATATTTGGTACACAGGAACTTCAGGTCAAGGGTCAACATCACATCTCATCAAAACGCGCGCGCGCGTCAAATTTTAAAATTGCTCAAAATCACCCAGGGACCAAACCAGAGTACGTTTCAGGTCATTTTAAGCATTTCAAAAATTTGCGCACGCGCACGTTTGCGCGCGCGTTTTTGTGCGTTACGCCAATACGCAACGTAGAATTGCCGTTTTTTCGCATGGTTTGTCTTCTTGACACCATTCTTGACCATTTTCAACTATTTACACTAATTCTCGACCTTTCATAATGCCATAAGGGCGCAACGAACTTTAAAATTCGTGCGTGCGTCATTAGGCAAAATAATGTAAAAAGTGGTAAAAACATGCCTATCTTGAATCCGCCATAGCTCGTTAGAAAGCCTGGAGTCCCCCCATTTTTTGTACATTTTCTGAAAGCCTGTAAGTTGTAAATCAGAATTCATGAATAAAATTCTCCACATGTATGTTGTGACGTCATCATATTTGCATATAAACTCAAAAATTCGATTTTGAAAAAATAAAGTCATAAATTTTGTATTCATTCGACAATATTTCACTCATACCTGGTCAATTTTCTTCCAAATTTCGATATGTTGTAGGGGAGACAATTTTCTACAAGATCAGTATTCACCATTTTTCATTTTGACAAAGGCATCATGGCGTATTTTTGCTATGAAAGGAGGCACGTCAATTTTTCACATTTTGCGTGTATTCTCTATGGGAGATGACTTTTCTCAAATCATGATTCTGCATGCCAGTCTTTTTTTAGCCGAATCTCCGTCATTTTTGCTCTATTTTCCCCAAAATTTCAGTATGTGATAGCTGAGTCTGTGTGTGTTACATACATACGCACACACACCTACACACACGCACATATATGCATAAAGCATGTCATGATTATGCACTGACATTCTACAAGGGTAAATTTGAAAGTAACGATGGCCATAAAATGGCAGTGTGGTGGTTTATACATGTGAAATCTGACGAAATGTGCTTACCCCATTCAGATACATCAATATCAACATGGAAAAGGGTCATTCACCGTTATCAAAATTACCGACAGACCACCTAATTCGTCTTCAGTGACGAATTAAATTTCTAGTTATTATTATTATTATTATTGTTATTATTATTATTATTATTATTATTATTATTGATAATAATTGTAGTAGTAGTAGTAGTAATACTATTTTCATTATTATCAATATTATTATTGATATTGTTGTTCTTGTTATTACTGTTCTATTAATATTATAATTGTTCCTATATTTGTTTTTTGAATTTTCATCATTTCTTCATGATATTACTTAATTCATTATTTATTTATTATTATTATTATTATATTATCATTATTATTATTATTATTATTATCATCATTATTATTATTGTTATCATTATTATTATTATGGTTGTTGTTGCTACCATTATCATTGCTATTATTATGGTTTTGGTTTAAATTTGTATCATTTCTTCAAAATATAAGATCACTGCTAGCCTTGCAATTTTGCAAATGGGGTTTCCATGGCACTCATTCGTGCGATTACAAAGACATAATGTCAGACAGTACAAGAACGACAATTAAAGGAAACAAAAGAGTCAGATTTTTGTTATAGTGTTTTATGTCAATGAACAAGAGTGAGCATAAGAGAGAGAGAGAGAGAGAGAGAGAGAGAATGTGTGTATGTGTGTGAGCGAGAGAGGGAGAAAGATAGGGGGTGGGGGGGGGGAATGGGAGAGGAGTGGGTGGATGGCGGTGGAAGTTGTGATGGTGCTGGGGAGCTTTTGCAAGCAGTAGTTGGGCATCATGCCATATGAAAGACCATTAATTATTTTCCTTTTCCATATGTGAAAGCAAAATAAACAAAACATTAGCCTAAACAAATTCTTGATAATTTGAGCCGCTTCTGCTTTATAGAAAAGAATAAGACAATTACTTATTCATAACAAAGAAATTTTGATTTTTTTTTATTGGGCACTGTGCTGTCATAAAAAATGAAATAATGAATTACATAGCTGTCTCATGATAGACCTTAATTTACATTTTTATAAGATCCATCCCATTGATAGAAATTCAATTACAGTATCGTCCAAAACGTTTATCAAATAAGTAATGCAGCATGGCCAGCATGATGCATGATATGTATTTGCAAGGTGTTGTAGAAATGGTACACTATACTCTTGCATTACAGCCTTACAGGCATTAAATATTTTGTAATACATACACACAACCCAAGCAATTAAAAAAAGCATCGTGATATTGAAATACTGGTACACTGTTTAACATGTACTGTATTGCTACGTCATCGATACGTCGCCATGCACACGACCACTATTAGTCTGTACATCAAGACCCCTTTTCAAAAAAAAGCCCCAATCTGTGCCGCAGAAAAAAATAACGCTTCCCGGACAGCATGCAGATATACACACGCATGCGAGTGTTGCGGGCAGGCATCACACGGCAAATTCCAATGTCCAAAAGGTAAAGTCAGTCCTCAGAACACAGGCACCAACTCCAATTCGATTGCATCGAATTATCCCATTTTTAGGATCTTATAATAAGGTTGAGGACGCACATTATTTGCAGGAGGGATTTGAGCAGGGTTTCCGAATAGGCTACAAGGGTAATAGGATGGCGGTAGGAGCTCAGAACTTGAAATCTGCGCGGGAGCTAAATGGTATTTTGTTTGAGAAGCTCAGAAAAGAAATAGATTTGGGGCGCATTAGTGGTCCGTTCGAAGTTCCTCCTTTCCCTCACTTCCGGTGTTCCCCGGTAGGGCTGGTTCCTAAGAAGGAGGCGGGGGAATACCGAATGATTCATCATTTGTCGGCACCAATGAATAATTCAGTTAATGGGCAGATTGATCGCGCTGATTGTTCAGTAACATATGTGACGTTGATGAGGCGGTCACTTTGGTACAACAAGTGGGTAATAGCGCATGCATGGGGAAGGCCGATATAAAATCGGCCTTCCGCCTGTTGCCAGTTCACCCGGATGATTTTGATTTGTTGGGCATGTGCATAGAAGGGAAGTTTTACTTCGATAGATGTATGGCAACGGCATGTTCAATTGCATGTTCGGCCTTTGAAAAGTTCAGTTCGTTTCTGGAATTTCTGTTGTCGCAAAGTGGCAGGATCGCAAAATACCTTGCACTATTTGGATGATTTCTTTTTTGCAGGGGTGTCTCCGGTTGAATACAAACAGCGTGTGTAGTTTTGAGGCATTGTGCGAACGGTTTGGGGTACCAATAGCAGAGAGCAAGACAGTAGGGCCGGTAACAGTACTCACTTTTTTAGGCCTAGAGATAGATTCTTGTGCCGGTCAGGTTCGGGTTCCGCAAGAGAAAGTATCATCACTATTAGACCTAATTTCCGTAGTTCTGGGCAAGGAAAAGGTAACCCTGCGGAAATTGCAATCTGTCATTGGTAGTCTAAACTTTGTTTGTAGAGCGGTGGCGCCGGGTCGAGCCTTTCTCCGCAGATTGATTGATTTGGCGATTGGTATTCGCGAGCGATATCACAAGATTCGGCTTTCCTCGGGGCGAAGGACGATCTTGAGGCATGGCAGAGGTTTCTGCACGGTTTCAACGGAAAAGTGTGGTTTCCCGATCGCGTCACATTCTTTTTACATTTTTATACAGATGCATCTGGCAGTATAGGTTTCGGTGTTTATTTCCAAGGAAAATGGACACAAGGAAAGTGGCCAGAAGGAGTTAGTACCCTTGCATATTCTATTGCCTTCCTGGAGTTGTTCCCCATCACTGTCGGATTGTATTTATGGAGCTCTGACTTGGCTAACAAACGGGTGTTATTCTGGTCGGATAACCAGGCAGTTGTTGCTATTATCAATTCCCAGACATCAAAGTGTCCCTTGATAGGGGATCCAACATGGCGGCGTAGTGTGTGAAGGCGATTTTGTCGGCGTCTACGAATTTCAGCCTTTGATTAATTTATAACCCACGGACTTCAGCCTTAAATTCGTCAATTTGTACAAAATCCTGTCATGAGTAACCTGAAACATCAAAGAGAACCAGGTGAGTCTCCTGTGAAAAAGAAAATATACTTGAGTTCTAACCGCTTCGATGCGCTGGAAGATATGCATGTTGGTGAAGAAGTCCCACCCGGCCGCTCCGGGGAAGAAGCGGAGAGCATGCCTCCTCCCTAGTTCGCGGCTTTCGATAAGCGGCAGCAAGCCCGCCTTGACCGTATCGTTGAACTATTCCAAGTAGAACAAGCTGCCATAAAATTTGAGGTGGACGCTCTGAAAAAAGAGGTCGCAGATGTTACCGAAAAGCTTGCTCAAGCTGAAAGCAAAATAGATGATTTAGAGAACAGGAGTAGGCGAAATAACATAGTGATCGACAATGTACCAGAAAAGCATGAGGGATCCACAACATCTGATTACAGCAAGTTCGTCTCGGGGCTCTTGCAGGCCTGTAATATTACTGCTACCATCTAGAGGGCCCATAGAACGGGTCCCCCACCTGATGCTGCCAGTTCTACAGCACCTGGGAGGCAACCACGCCCAAGACCAATCCATGTTGCCTTCTCCTCATACGTGGAAAAAGAAAGGAGCAAGAAGGCTCTATCTGGAAGCTTCAAGAATCAGTCGGGGAGCAGATTCTATGTTTCTGATGATTTTTCCCGGCGGGTCCAACTACTTCGAAAGGAAAAGCTCCCTGAGCTTAAGAAACTACGGGAGGAAGGGAAGAATGCATATTTTGTATTCCCAGCAAAGATCGTGGTCCGAGACTCAATGCCTAAAAAATGAGCGCTAATTCTATGCATCATCTTGACCTTTTTTTTGGTCTCTATTTTTTAAAGCTTTACAGGATTTCATTGTACCTGTACTAGTTTTCTCATATGTTTATTGAATTGTACTGGCACTGCCTGTGCACTCACACTTATGTGAGGTTTTTGCTGCCTGTGGAGCATCTCAGAGATATATCCAGCTGGATAATGTGTTCTACTCGGTGTCATTTCAAATCAAAGAGAGTTGCAACCATTTGTTTTTTGCACATCTATTTGCTATTCAGGAGGAGAAATAACCACTTGAGAGTTATACAATGTAGTTTTTCTACATTGTTTATCAATGACAACACTTCATAATCTACGAAGGATCTGCATCCTGAAGGATCTGCATCCTTTCTCTAATTTTGATTTTAATCTCTATTTGTAGAGCGGCATAATAATTGAAGATGGTTTTAATCTTGCAGCTGTGATTCTTAATATTGTCTGAATAATAAATAGATTCATGGAAAGCTACAGTTGATCACAGTGACTTGGATTCAAGAACTCAGACTGAGAGTGCAGGAAGGGAGTGAAATCTGTGAAGGATTAGGCTGAGATTCTTATTTAATATTCATTGAACATGTTTGTTCAGGTGTGATAAGACAATGCTTAGATTGATTGATCACGGATACATCTGTAGTTTATTGTATCTATTTTCAAAACACAAAAACTCCAGGTTTTATAGTTTTTGGCTGAATCAATTCTTTTTGTTTGTGGTTGCAAATACTTCAAGAGTGGGTTCTCTTTGTTGTAGACATAAGTGATCTGTTAAATATGTAGTGTAGAGGGGTTTAAAAAAAATATTTTAGACGCTTACTCTTTTGCCTTATTGCAAACTTTGTTTGATGTGACATGTCTTTGTTAGGTCATGTTGCGCATGTGAGCAAGGCTGGTTTTGATTTGAAGCCCTGCTCTTCACCTTGCGCTTTTGTGTTTCTCTTGTTACGTTTTTTCTCAATCCACCTTTTATCATTCTTTTGTACCTTTTTTGTGATTTCTTTTTTTTTTTCTTTTTTCTTTTTTTCGTGGCAAACTTTATGCTATGATATATGTTATCTGGTGCATTTTAATGCTCTGTAGGTTTCCTTGTACAACTGTATGCAAGTATTACAATCTAACTTGTTTTTATTTTATTGTTGATGGTTATGTAAGTACATGTATGTTAAGTTGCCTTTATGTAGGATGGGTTTTTGTAGGTATTATTCTTATGATAGAAAGATGGTAATAAATTTACATTCATTTAATTGTCGAGGGTTACAGGATTTCAATAAGAGATAAACAGATATTTCATTATATGAAAAGTATTGGCAGTGATGTAATTTTACTACAGGAGACTCATTCAGACAAAAAAGATGAGAATATCTGGAAGTCTCAATGGGGTGAATTAGGTTGGTATTCAAGTTTTTCATCCAACAGTAGGGGAGTTGCTATTCTTATTAGAAACACTGTTTCTGTCAAGGTTATTTCAATTTTTAGAGACACTGGGGGTAGATTTTTTATTATGAAGGCAGTGTTGAATGGGTTACATGTGACTCTAGTGAATATTTATGCCCCTAACAAAGATGATCCTAATTTTTTGTTAGAAGTTTTCGCTGAAGTTGATAAACTAGATAGTCCTGTTTTAATTGTGGGTGGAGATTTTAATGCTGTAATTTGCCCCTTAGATTACCAAGGTTCTAGACAACAACATTCAAATAAAAAAAAATAGTGAAATGCTGTCAGCAACTTTGGAACAGTACACAACTTTGAAACAGTACACAAGGCATCAAAAGTCCCCTAGAGTCCTATCAAGGTTGGATTTTATTTTGGTGTCCAGTAATTTTTTAAGCAATTGTGTGAAGTCCAAAATTTTACCTGGGATAAAGTCTGATCATTCCATTGTTTTATTGCAGTCAAATGATAACCAGCCCTTGAGGGGCAAGGGTTAGTGGAAATTGAATTGTCATTATTTACATCATGATACTGATTTTATTAATTTGATAAAAGGAAATATTGAAGAATTTAAACAAAATCATTTAGATTCAGAATGCAACCCTAACTCATTGTGGGATGCATTTAAATGTTTTATTACAGGAGTATGTATTGAGTATTCTGCTAGGAGGAAGAAGGAAAGGAATAGAGAAAAAAAACCTTTTAGTTGATATTGATAGAATTAAATTACGATTATCACAACAACGCTAGATAATTCTCTTTTGTTGCAGCTAGAAGAACTAGAGGATAAACTTTTAAAAATTTATGATCATGAAACAAAAGGTTTGATTATAAGGTCTAGAGTTAGGTGGTTAGAAGAAGGGGAGAAAAAATCTTGAAAATAGAGCTTGGGAAAAGAAAAATATTAGTAAAATTCAAGATTTGGAAGGGAATATGATAACTGACCCACTTAAAATTTTAAAAGAAATTCAAGATTTTTATGGTAAATTATATTCATCTCAGGATGCTGCTCAAGCTTCACTAGATGATAATAATGTTAATGAAGCACTGTTTGATAACTTAGATATCCCCAAATTAACTGAGGATGAAAAATTACTTCTGGAGAATCCTTTGACAGAGCAAGAAATATTTGATGTAATTAAATCAATGAAAATGAATAAGACCCCTGGCCTTGATGGTCTCCCTGTTGAATTTTGTAAAGTGTTTTGGCCTGATATTTGTGAAATGCTTATAAATTCTTTCAATTTTTCCTTGCAAAATGGGATGATGTCCTCATCTTAAAGAAATAGTGTTATAACTCTTCTTCCTAAAAAGGACAAAGACCATTTGTTCATTAAGAATTATCGTCCTATTACACTATTAAAGGTCATGTAAAGTTTTGGAAAGCCCTGAAAAACTGTTCGTCAGATTTCTTCAATTTTTGTTGATAAATAGCAAGATACTAGCAATACTAAGACACTGTGAAGATTTTGCCTCCTAAAGTTTATGATTAAACAAATAAGAGGCAAAAACTAATTTATGTGCCGGGACAGGCACGTAAAATCCCAACAAAGGCAGCATGTGCTATACACTGTACACACACGTGTAAAACCAATAATGAGTAGCTACGCACAGTGCACACACGCTGTCTCTATGCGAAGCCCCAAGATTGCTGTGCGGGGAGCCATCGGGGTGGAAGGGTCCTATAGCATAATGGCAGTGATCAAGCATTCCTGACAGATATTTGCACTGAAATTCACCAGAAATCATAGATGGAATACCAAATGATCTCTTACAGACATCTTTTGATACAAGGAGAACAAAATGAGACTATATTTAACATGTTTCTTTTCAATTTCCTTTTTGCTACCAATACTGTAAATGAGCTTTAACGGTTGACTATAAGATATTGGCAAAATGTTTCGCTAATCGATTAAAACGATGTATGCAACCTCTTATACATTCTGACCAATCTGTTTTTTTAAAGGGTAGAAATATTGGTAACAATGTTCGGTTGATTTTTGATATTATTGAATATACAGACTTCACAAATATTCCAGGTTCAATTATTCTTCTTGATACTGAAAAGGCTTTTGATAGTGTCTCTCATAAATTTTTGATTCAAACTCTGGAACAATTTCATTTTGGAAATAATTTTATTAATTGGATTAAGACTTTATATTCTTCTCGACAGACTTTTGTTATTAATAATGTTTTTTTTAACAGAACGTATTTCTATGCAAAGAGGTATTTTTCAAGGCTGTCCTATCTCGCCGTATTCATTTTTATTTGTCATAGAAATAACGGCCCTGTCCATACGACAACATAGACAAATTAAAGGAATTCTTGTGAATGATGAAGAGGCAAAAATCTCTCTATTTGCTGATGATTCAGTTGTTTTTTTGGATGGGTCTGATAGTTCATTTAAATATCTTTTTGATACATTGCATACTTTTGGTTTATATTCTGGATGTAAAATTAACTTGAGTAAAACAGAAGCCATTTGGATTGGATCTAAATGTGGATGCCAAGAATTTCCTCATATTAATCAGGGAATCACTTGGAAGACTTCTCAATTTAAATCTTTGGAGATCAATTTCTCAATCAATCTGGGTTTAATTTTTTACTTGAATTATAAGGAAAAATTAAAACGAATAGAGCAAACTATCAATTGTTGGCGAATGAAAAATCTTTCTTTGATTGGTAAAATGTGTGTTATTAAGTCTCAGGTACCTCCTCGATTGTTGTATCTTTTTTTCGTTCTTGGTTTTAAAGTGCCTACAAAATTTTTCAAAGAGTTAAATAGATTATTGTATAATTTCATATGGAGTGGAGGCAGAGATAGGGTTCAAAGGAAATTTATGCGTAATAATTATAGGCAATGTGCCTTTCGAATGATTGACCCTTATGTTTTTGCCCTCGCTCAAAAGCTGTTCTGGGTGAAATGTTTACTTGATGATACTTATAACTCTTTATGGAAATCTATTGAATTGTCATTTTTGGAAACTTTCAATAAGGATTTGAATATTCTTTGGAAATCATATGCTCCTGAATGTGTTTTGCGATCTTTGGGTAACACACAAGTAGCTGATTCTTTGCGTACCTGGTACATGTATAGAGAACAGGCCACTACTGATATTTTTGATTATAAGTTTTCTGATCTGGGTGCATGTCAGTCTTTGTGGTTCAATAGACTAATTCGATCAAAATCCAAACAATATTTTTATTATGAGAAGTGGAATGATAAGAATGTTTGTACAATATTAGATTTACTTAATACACTCCTCCCTGGTCACAAGTTATTTGAAGAATTGGTGTTGGATTTTGATATATCTCGATTAGACAGAAGAAAATATAATTTTTTGATACAAAATATTCCTAAAGAGTGGCTAAATTCTGATTTTCAAAACGAGGATGTTCATAATATGTTAATTGCCAAATTGATAGGTATTAAAAAGCTACCTAGTTATGCATACAATTTAATGTGTGCAAAGTACATTCCTGATAAACGTTATGATGATTGGAACAGTAAGTTAGTTCCTCACAATACAAGCTGGGAAAAAGTCCACATGAATAACTTTAAATGTACCATTGACACTAAAATTCACTCTTTTTATTTTACAGTTTTCCATAGATGTATTGCCTTTAATGATTTTCTTTTTAAAATTAAAAGGAAGAACTCACCCAATTGTGTTTTTTTGTAGTAGATTTGCAGAAACATCACTCCATATATTCTGTGAATGTGAACTAGTTACCCTTTGTGGCAAGATTTATTATCTATAATATTGCAAAATCATGATCCTAATTTCAATTTGACAAATTTTGAAAAGCTTTTTGGTGTTCCAAATGATAGATGTGTTTCTTATTTGATTTTATTGTTAAAATACTTCATTTTTATTTGTAAATTTAGAGATGTTTTACCAAATTTTGTTGCATTTAAATCCATGGTTAAGAAGCAAAAAGAAATTGAATACCATTCGGCAAAAAAAAAAAAAAAAAAGAAATAAACTCCCATATCAGTTATTGTTTCCTGTTGAACAATAAGCTGCCGGAAGATTATGTTTTGTCCTTGTCTTACAGGTCGCAGAAGGTCTTCCGTGCTGCTCCTTTGTGATTCGATAGTCCATTGGACGGGATGCTATGCTGCACTATGTGGCCGGCAGGGATTGGGCTTGGTGGCTGACGTGGTGTTGAAGGGCGTCAGAGGCCTGCACTTACACCAGGTAGAGCAACGCATTCAAAGAGGGATTTATGAAGACTGCTATTATCCATATACCTACGTAGTCATCCATGTCGGAACAAACGATATTGGTACACACAGTAAAAGGGATTTGTTCCGGCTTACGAGCGCAACCCTCTTCTGTGGTGATATGGTCCTGCATTCTGCCACGAGTGACTAATGCAGGATTCCCTGAGGCGGACCAGCCGAGTATCAATAGGACAAGAAGGGCTGTCAATAAACACGCGAAATCACTTTGTAGAGGAATGGGCGGCTTCGCGCTGGACCATGACTGATTCGCCGCGACCAATATGCACTCTTCCGGCATGATGGGATTCATTTGTCGGAGCAAGGTATGGAACTTTTCATGAACAGTCTCCACGACGGTCTAATCAGGATCATTTAATTACATTTTCTCGTATGTCTGTTCTATGGTTCTTGTGGAACTAATTATATTCTTATATTATATTGCTTTGACAACGTTTGTTTATGACATGGAAAGGCTGTAATGGAAGTAGGTTTTTGGTGCACATTGTTATGTAGGGCAGTCAAGTTTACTACTGTTAGATATTATGTGTTGACATAAAAAAAAAAATTATATATATATATATATATATATATATATATATATATATATATACATATATATATATACCTAAATCCTACTTAGGGAGAATTTTTATGCTAAATAATCAACGGAAGGGCGAACTCGACGTCAAAGGGAATATTTGGATTCGCCTCAACGTTTCCAAGCTGAAATTCTCAATGGCTGGGGTTCAACACAATGTTTAAAATCTACTTAAGTAGAGGGCAGTATTCAATCTTACTTCCTACAAACCTTGAGTCAAATCGGGTCAAAAATAATCTGGCATTATAATCGTGAATGAAATTGTGTCTATATACCATGTGGAGGAAAACTGGTTGTTTAGGCGAATTGATGTATATCATGATAATCTTTGCAGAATCGGGTATATATCAGCATTATCTATCTATGTAAATTTTACTCCATCCATCACCTACGTTATCCCAAAACTTCATTACAATATACAAACTGTATAAAAAATGAATGCTTTTGATCCTAAAATGTGCCCCTGATTTTTTGAAAACTGTAACATATCTCTGAATGTTTCGCTGATATGATAAGCGTACAACTGTACAGCGTTAGCATGTAGTGTGAACGAGAACAGCGAAAAGCGCATGCGGCCAGTACAGTGCAGCGCGCGCGGTGCCTATGCGCTAGCGGTGCCTGCGTGCTGCAGCTGGCCCGGAGCGCCCCGCGCCGGTCCGGCCGGTCGCGGGCGGCGCGGCGCGGCAAGCGCAAGCGTTCTGATCTCTCGACCTCTGCCATTTTTACAGACTCGCTGCTATTTTAACGTTAGAATGTAAACGAAGCTATGTACAGGACATCAACTTCAAGATCAAGAGAAAAAGCCGAGAATGTTGCTAAACGCTACGTCCAGGCTGTCCAAGATCCTGGATATATTGCCGAAAAATGGATCAATTCTACTAAAGGTGGGCTAATTAAGAGTTAAAGTGCATGACTATGCGGTATGATTCAATGAGCGAGTGACTCAATGAGCGACTGATTTGCTACTTGCTATTATAGTATAGTATTAAATAACAATAAAAGTAACGTTAGAACTAACGTGAGAGGGGTCTAAAATGCCGACATAGTCGGTAGCTCATTTAAGGGTAAAAAAGTAAACGTTCTATAATGTCTACCGATCTACACCTACGTCTACGGTAGACCTTTTAAGTTTAACAATTGAACGAATTGCCCTAGGCCTAACGTTAGTCAAACATGTCAAACAGTGAATAGGCCTAACGTTAGGCTATTGGGCTAAGCCCTGCCCCTAGAACATGAGATCATGATCCAGACTAAAAGTAAAATCTAGCCTCGGCTAGACCTCAACAGTGAGATCTAACTAGCTAACGTTAAACATTAAACATTAAAAGTTTAAAGTGACTAATTATTTAGACTTAAGTTTATTAGGAATAACTTGAATCTAACTTTTAACGAAGGCCTGAATTCTCGAAAGTGGACTCAAGGAAGCATGGCCTCCACTAGCGTACTGAAGCCTGAAAGGGGGGGGGGGGAGGGGCACAGGCCCCACCCCCAAATAAATTTTGACCATGGGTTTTTTAATAATGTGACATTACCTATTATTATTAAAGCCAAATCTACCAAACATTTTGTACTACAAAATGTTTGGAAGTTGTACAAAATTGTAGAAAGTAAAAAAATTTTAATTTTCCTGGCAAAATTGAGCTTTTTTGCTATTGTTTATGGGATTTTTGCTCGCTCACTTTGTTCGCTCACAACTTTTTGCAAAACTCAGTTTTCATGGCAAATCATGTTTTTTCATTACTTTTATTTCTAAAACTTTTAGCTCGCTCGCTTCCGTTGCTTGCACAACACAGAATGCACTGCTATCATTGACTGAAAAAAATGGGGATCAGCCCCCTCAAAATTTTTGGCTCATACGCCACTGATGGCCTCACAACTGTTGGCTTATGAATATTGCCTCATTGGGTGCATGATATGCTTATCAGTGCCTATAATATCATAACTCCAGGTAGCCAATTGCCTATATGTTATCTTTAAATAATCTATGCTACAGTAACTCTTACAGACAGGATAGTCTCATGGAAGCAAGCTGTACAATTAAGAAGTTCTAGTGGAGTCTGATTAATAATAGTGTCTTGATGGCAGAAAATCTACTCAGAAGTGCCCTTGAAGAATCAGCCGTTACATGTACATGTAGCAAACTACAACACAGTTGGACTTTATTGCAAATCAGAGAGGAGCTCAAATCAAATCAAACAGCCATAGATTTGTCAAGATTCTAGATTCGTGATTTTACTGGTTTGTTGTTTGATGGTTAATTTTTTTTTTTGCTTTTATTTTATCATACTTATTTCCAGCTTGTATTTTAAGTATTTGTAACTTCATATCTACTAAAGATATTTTTCAGGACCCCCTCCCCCCTCATCTCTATTGCAACCTTGTTAATGCTTGCCTGAATAAATGAATACACATCAAACTCTAATGAAGTCATATTTTAACATTTGTATTTTTCATTGTCAGGTCGTGGTGTAGTGGCCACTAGGCATATTGAAAGGGGGGAATTCATTACCGAATATGCAGGTCAACTCATTACAGAACAAGAACTGGAAAGGAGGGAAAAACAAGTAGAAAGTGTGTTCCGATATGAATTTGCTTGGAGAGGAAAAAAACTATGGTAAGTTTTCAACCAAACTTTATGAAAGTCATCATTAAGAGAATGGACTTCAAATTGGATTTGTCACTCCTAAGGGGGGGGGGGGGGTGGGAGGGGTTAGGGGCAAAGCCCTTGTACCAATTACTTCATGTTTATCAGGAATCTTTGCTACACCAAGGCATGCCAGAGTCCAGTATATTGAGTGCTTATGTGTACGGATAATGAAATATATTTCTTCATTGACCACCCCCCCCCTCTCTCTCTTCCGGGTCACGCCATTTGCCCAAGGGCATAGTACAAGTTGAGGGGCTCTCCTCATATTACAGAACATATTTGTGACAGTGGTGTAGACAGGTCCTCCATCCTGGGGGAATGATTCAGCAATTTGAGGAGAGATATTCCTTATAATGTGAGCGAGAAAAAAACAAATCTCTTTTATCAATAACAATTTTATATTCATATTTTTTTTAAATTATATGTTTTATTAATTTTCCAATCACAACAGATCACAATATTAGCAAATACATGTATTGAAAATGATTCTGAAAAAAAAAATCAAAAAAAAAAATCACAGGATTTTATATTCATAATGATATTAATGGTAATAATAGGAGAAAAAATAATAACTATAAGAATAATACTGAATTTATGATATAAAAACGAATTATTACCCCCCCCCCCAAAAAAAAAAAAAAATAGTTTTTCTATCTTGAAACCTGGGGGATGATTGTACACAGCATCCCCCCCACCTTAAAATTTTTTTTTGGGTGCATCCCCCATCCCCCCTGTTGATTAATGCCCCTGATTTTTGACCTCTCCATTATTACAAAATGCATGACCCTATTCTAACCAAACTTAGAAATCGTCTGTACAGGATGGACTTAATCATTGGGGGGGGGGGGGAGACATATTATCATCCCTCATGGGTGTCAGGAGCATAGCTCCCCCCTACCCCCTCATACCAAATGGCCAGGGGAAGGGGGGGGGGCTTGATGGGTAAAATCATACTAAAATGCATGTTCAGCCTCTGTCTGTAGGGTTCATTACAGGATTTAAATCACACTAATTGAGAATGAGCAATCATTAGCGAAAGCAACTCTAGTGTAAATCATGTGGGGCCATCTTACATGTACATGCATCCAACCCGGGCATCAGGGCAACTGAGGTAATAGTTTATTTTCTTGCTTGAAATGCTAAACTTGGCAGGAATGATCATTAGGAGAAGCAGTTTTAAAGCTGATAAAGTGGGGCATCAGGACCTTCTTCCTCAACTCCATTGGGTGTGGGGGGGGGGGGGGGGGGGGGGGAGTTGTTTAGCCAAAGAAAAAATAAAACCTTTGAAAACTTATCTAAAGTTTTTGGCTCAATTGATTGTTACCATACAGTACATAGAGGGACTTATTCTATTCATAGAGGAATATTTCCCCCCCCCCCCCCTCCTTGCTTTAAAAGGAAGGCAGATGCGTGTTCAAGTGAGCACCAAGCCCCTGGGGTTCTTGTAGTAAACCACAGCATTTGAGGTCAATTATTTCATCAAATTTGTGTCACCTGATCGAGATCAATGACTGATTCTGTGCAATATGAGACTAATTTGTTTTTGTGCCTTTTTTTTTTCTTGCGTGAACAACATTCAGAAAGATACAATGTGATCACTTTCCCTGTCTGTGCATGTGCAAGGCCTTGAGAGTTCATTTTTTTTTTTCTGAATTCAGAGATTTTTGTCCAACGAATATCCCTAGTTTCATTCTTTTTAAAATTTCAAATGCATTAAACAGTGTTACTATGCATTGTTTCCAAGTATTTCAGAATTTCAGATATGTTCACACCCAATTTACATGTATGTGTTTTTCTATTCGTGTGGGCCCATATTCATAAAACCCTGCTAAGCTAGTTGGCAACTAAAATGCTCCCAAGTTGTCAACTAGGCACTAGTAGGTATTCATAAAACCCTACTAAGTCATAGTTTGCAACTAAGCCCTATTCATAATGCCTAGTTGGCAAGTAAATCGTCTCTAGTTGTCAACTAAATCTACCCTAGTTGGCAACTAGACCGAAATGCATATTCATTAGCTTAGTTGGCAACTAAATTTCATTGAAAAGTTAGAGTTGATGTAGAGTACCTCTAAATCACTAGTTGGCAACTAAGCGTTATACATCGCTAATTGTCAGGGGAATGACATGGTCCGAAATTACATGGAAGAGAAGTGATTCGCGGGAGAAATGAAGAGGGTAGATTTTGAGAGAAATAGGCGTGGTTCCACGGGGGGGGGGGCTCAATTGACGACAAAGGTGCAATTTGAATGTTATACATTACACATATCCTTCAAGCCCCCAATAGCCCCCCCCCCCCCCCAGAAAAAAAAAGTTGATCCTCTAGAAGCGCGCCTGCATACATTATGCAGATTTTCTAAAGTGCTGTAGATTTTCCCCAAGAAAATGACGTTATCTAACATTATATGAATTATGATTTACGTCATAAATAGCATTACCACAAAAGGGAAAATAAATCATTGTTTCAGTCATTCTGCAAAAATTAAATTTTGTACTTGCCTCCCTCCCCATAAAGAATACAATAGTGTGTCATGTGACTTTTTGCACTTTGCATTTTCCTTACACATTTGTTTGTCAGTGTTTGTCATGGACATAATAGGCCTACTAGTATTTTGACAAGAAGACACCCATGGGTGGATATGTGTGAGGAATAATATCCTTAAAGCACTTGAAGCCTTCTGAAAAAAAAAAAGAGGAAGAGAATGTGGAAGAAAGGTATAAAGAGGGATGCAGAAAAAAAAACTTAGAAAATTAAAAGAAATATACACTACAGAGAAAGAGAAAACGAGCGAATGACAGAGAATAAGGAAAGTATGAAAGACGAAGTTTAACACCAGTCATGAGGGATAACTATTAAAATCATCAAACCCCACAAATGTATTTAAGTAAAGGGCATCGATTGGTGGCCGTTAATGCCACCAATCAAATCTATTCTAACCGAGAGCACAGCAGTCAATTCTCTAGTTGGCATTTAAATCTTCCCACGAATACTGATTTAGATGGCAAACTGGACTTAAAAGACTGTCAGTGCTGCACAAAGGATTACGTAAATTAACTTTACAAAGCCATGTACTCTGTATTCATTAATTCCACCAAAGCCGACTCCACCAGACAATGCCAGAAGGCAAACAATGGCTAGTTACCAACTAGCTGAGCGACATAGTTGGCAACTAGGGGGATTTAGTTGCCTACTAGGGGTTTTAGTTGCCAACTAGGGCTTAGTTGGCAACTAGCTTAGCAGGGTTTTATGAATATGGGCCCTGGTTGTTTGTGATTGGTGGCACCGAGTGGGGGGGGGGGCAGTGAGAAAATTTGTTGATGAGCATGGGGTGCAGCAAATGGCAAGACTTGCTTTCTGCCCAGATACAAACCCTATCATAACAGCTAGGGATGTCTCAGGCCAAACCATTATTGAAATGGACAGTATTCCTTAATATTCCTAAAATACAGCCTAAGCTTGATTTTGCAGTATATACATCAAAGTTCAAAGTTCATGGATGTATAGCTCATTAAACAAAACTAGCTAACACTATCCATCAAATATATCAAAGGTAAAAGCTACTTGTAAGTCATGGCTGTGTAAGCAACAAAAAAAAAAAAGGTTTTTATTCAATAACTTAGTAATATATCTGGGAGTTAATGAAATTTTATTAGATATGATGGTACATATGGTATCAAAATAAAACGATTTCGGACTACGTGCGTCAAAGGTCATAGCTCGTTCAATATGTGAGAATAGGTTTTTGTTGAATAATTTTAGTGATGTTTTAGGGATTTTAATAAAATTCTATATAAACTTACGAAGGTACAGTTCAAAGTACATTGCTTATTGAATATGAAAAAATAGGGTTTTTTTTTTTTTTTTCAAAAAATGTTTGTGAATTTTTGATGCAAGAGGACATCAAAATAAAAAGAAAAAGAAATGGGAACTATAGCATCTTTTCTTTCTGCACCAAAATATAGGAATATTGTGAAGGATCAATACATGTACTTTAATAGGCAAACGCTTGCGATTGCATCTTATTTTTGTTTTCACTGTACCCATGTCTTTTATATCCTGACAGTAGTAGTTGTATCAAAATCTCTCATTAATAGTTAATAGTACAGCATAGCAAAGTCACACGCAAAGTATTTTGCTAACTATAATTGTAGACCTGCATACATGTACTTTATACATGGCTATTCCTGCTTGTAAATTTTAGATATTATTTCAACTTGTATCTGACGAAGTGGTTCAAATAATGATTTGTTTTCTTTCTTATTGGTTTAAATACAGTGTGGATGCAAGTGAGGAAAATACCAGGCTCGGCAGGCTTTTGAATCATGGAGAAACAGATGCTGAGAGAAACTGTAGGGTGAAGGTCGTAGCGGTTCAAAATGTGCCTCATTTATGCATATTTAGTACAAGGTTAGTGCCTCGACCAACTCTAATGTGTTAGTACATGTATTTTAGTGGATGGGTCTTTCCAATAAGTTGGGAACAGGGATGGTGTCCCCAGTAACCTTGGTATTGGCCAAAGCTGTCATAAATTCAAAACTTCATGTTGAACATTTCCTAATATTGCATATTTTTCAGAGATTTTACACAAATGTATGACAAATCAAAGCATTAATATAGGAAGGTGCTGCTTGTTTGTCAAGAAATGGTTTTCCTGTACTTTAGTTTACCGATGTTACAAAGACACCATGTCACAATTTGGGGTCCCAACTTTTTGGAAAGACCCATATGTAGAATACATGTATGTGTTTAGTTCATTTTAATATCCATTTTATTAATTTATATATTTTTTTTTTTTTTTAACTGAAAATAAATCAGGCAAAGGAGATAGGACAGGTCAATATGAATGGAAACTGTAGGAAAAAATTGAAGATCACAAAAAGACTGAAGAAAACAACATGAAGAGCTTACCCCTGTCACTCAAACATCAGTTGTTCAGCATGATAACAGGAAGACCATTTATATTGTATGGAATGTTTACTCTTTGAAACCTTTATTCTGGATAAATTCCTGGGAAAGTATGTGAGTGTACGTGTGTGTTGAGAAATAACAATAAAAAAGAAAAAATAATAAATATGAGGGCAAAGGTCTTGGGTCATAATGAACATGAAAAGTTCTCATATTCTCACCTGTTAAATTATGTTAAATTTATGACAATCTGAACACAACAGAAAAAGTAATCCCCCCCCCCCCCCCATTTCAAAATGCCTGAACTTTTGAATAAAATGGTTTTGAGTAAAATAATTTGGTAGGAGTATTCCTACACTAATGTACTAACTTTTGAGTTTAAAAATGTGATTAACATATCAGGCCATGCATGATTGAGCATGCATAAAGGCCAAAAGTGTCACTTTTCAAAAGTCATATGAATCATTTTCATGCGAAAATAAAAGTGAATAATAGCATTCTTTTCTTTCTTTATCACGTGTATCACATCATTGATGTGGTAGTTTTTTATTTCAAAATTTTAGAAAAATTGATTAAAAAAAAAAATTAAGATCACTGAACCATATAAAAAAAAATGTGAGGCACTGAAGGTGTTTGGATTGATGTAATGGCATTAAGCGATAGTGGATTAACATAAATCATACTTGTTTATTCATCAGAATCAGAATTTGTCATTATTATGAATCATTAATCTAAAAAAAAAATACCCATTGTGATTTTTTAATTTGACATTTTGGCTTTGTTATGAGCTCACTCATGCATGGATTAATGGATCTCATCAAACATCTCCACATGATAGTTAGTTGATGAATGAAGGAACACTCCTGCCAAATTATTTTGCTCAAAACCAAATCATTAAAAAGTTATGGAATTTTGAAGAAAAAAAAATGGGAATTATTTTTTTGTTTTGTTTATGCTCTATTTACCTATATTTGTAATTATTTCCATTTCATTTTGATTTTCACAGCAAGAGCAGAAATCAGGACATTTAAAAGGCGATATCCAGCCTTCAGGCACGATACACAAACAATAGCGACCAAAATGATGAATGAACTGAGGAAGAGCCGAAAAGTTTCAGAAGAAAGAATCAAACGACTTGGGATTAAAAAATCTTGAGGTCATAAAACTACTATATGTTTGGTTTTATTTTTGTTTTTGTTTATTCTTTGTTTGTACTTTGTGTATGATTTAGGTGCTGGTAACAAAGCAGGCGTGCATACATTGCAAGAATTTATGTTATTATGGGCCTTAAATTTGATGGAATTGGCCTGTCTTCGAATGTTCTGGAAATTAAGATGGCTAGGGTATGACATCACCACCCCCTTTTTTAATTGAGCATTTCATAGTTCCTAAAAAGGTTCACTTCATAGACTTATTCATTACATGACTGTCTGTTGTTTCAAATAGTCTTGCTTGCCAAAAAGCTGATACTAGCTTTTAAAATCCTTAAAATCAGTACATACATGCAACCATACATGGTAGCTAGGGGTACTAGGCTTTTGTTAGTGTAAGCATGGATGAAGTTAGTTGTTTGGATTCATTTCAGGTGACTTCTGTTCATAAGATCAAGTACAATACCTTATATTGCATGCTCACTGAAGTTTTGTCTGTGTTCTTCAATACTTACAAAATGATTGACCAGAGTGAATGTGAAGAACTGGAATGGAAATCATTTGATAAGTAATTGTCTCATATATATATATCTTACAATCTTACTATTTTTGTTAAAATGTGGCAGCTAGTTCATGTATTTGTAGAATGAGTTGGACACTTTAAGGAGAAATTCATGCCATCTCTCCCTTGTCAGCACCCCCCCCCCCTTCTCTGCTGTACTAGTGTAGCCAGAATTACACCCCAGAAACTTCAAAATATTGAGAAACAAAGTTTACTTCCATATAGATTGCAGTTTTTTTTTTTATACAAAACATAACAATTCATGACAAGACTACAAAAATTTTGCAAAATGTTTATTACATGCATTGCTTCTTATAACATATAGCAGTAATTATGTATTTCTTATTACCAAATATACATTTGTGTGTTTATTGTTCCAATACGAAGTTGGACACTTATGACAAAGGTTCAGAATGTTTGCCCATTGTTATTACATGCAGTGTTCGTTATCATTTTTCAACAATTATGCTTTACCTGATATACATTTTGTTTGTTTATTGTTTTAATTAAAAGATAGGACAATTATAATTACAATAATTACAATGTGTGTGATAAAGCTCATTTTTAATACATGCAGTGGTTTTTATTGCTACATAGAATGATAGAGCATCAATACAATGCTTTGTACACACAGTTTCCCTAAATGTCACATAAAGTGTAGATAATGTCTATAAATCATGACAATAAGTAAATGAATGTGAAATTGAAAGGAAATGTTTTCAAGAACTTAGATTTGTATGGTGACTTGCATTGTTTTATCCAGATAAACATTACTTTCATAAAAGAAAGAAAATTGTAAAAGGTTTAGGTAGTTATAGTGAAAAATTTCAGAGCAGATGTAATACATAGCATGGTAACTGAAGTTTTATTTTTGTCTTCTTAATACTTCAGAAATGATCAACAAATTGACAAGATCTTATGTGTAAAACTCGAATGGGAATCATATTTGATATGCACCTGAAATATTGTACTATTACACTGTAGTAACTAGCACATGTATTTGTGAAACAAGCTGGACATGTACTAGAAGAGGACGTAGTTCATGACGTAATTATCAATAGTTTCTTTGGCATGTTTGGTGTTTCAGTACTTCCTGGATAACCAAGATTTGGCACAGTTTCTGCCTAAACTCCATTGTGAATTGTTAGTTATTACACTGTGTATCAGTGGATGTTTTCACACTGTGATGAATTACTGGTTTCATGTTCTAAAGAATGTTATTTCCAGTGAGAAGTACATTTTTACAGGAGGGAGATTTCGAACGAAATTTTAAAAAAATGAAAAACAGAATACTAAGTTTTAGTAATGTACTGTCATGCCCCAATTTCAAATTGATTGCTAAAGGTCAATTCTAACATGAAGATGTGTATCATATCAGTCTATAAGTTAGTTGATCATTTGAGTGAGAGGCAGCTTTACATAACAATAGACTGCAAGGAATTGGGATTGATTAAGTTTCTTATCCTGCTTATGGGAAATTGTTTAATTCACCTTGGGTTGGGATATAAGGAAAATGATGACTGAGATGTGAAAAACCAAAGAAAAAGCAAATGACGTGGGATAAAATCTTGAGGTCCTAAAGTGAATAATCATCAGTAACACATGGTGATTTGTTTCTGTATTAATTAAATCACTGGGCCATGTCACGACTGTGAGGCTAAAAAGTTATATTAACAGAATATTGAAATACATGTTAAACTATTTACTAAAATGATACCTAGCTTCAGTTTGTATATATTTATGACATTATAATTTTCAATGTTTCACAATATTAAATTTTGGAATTTGCTCTTCAAAGAGTTTCATTGTTTTAAATTAATTTTTCAAAATTTTCAATTTTTAAATGTTCAATTTTGGAATTGGCTCTTCAAAGAATTTCATTGTTTCAATTTTTCAAAATTTTCATATTTGAAATATGCAATTTTTGAATTTGCTCTATAAAATTTTCATTGTTTTAGGTCTTTTCCTTTAATAAAACCTGTCAGATGAAGATATGGATATATATGTTGGACGTTACAAAATAAAGTTAAGCTGTAGTTAAGACGAAGAATGCCATTTTCAGTGAGGAATACATTGTTGACAGTAAAAGTTTCTGACAAAATAACGTACATGTAGCACATGTATTTGTGAAATAAGTTGGACATTTACTAGAAGAGGACGTAGTTCATGACATAATTTAATATCAATAGTTTCTTTGGCATGTTTGATGTTAAAGTACTTCATGGATAATCCAGGTTTGGCGAAGTTTTATGCCTGAACTCCATTGCGAATTGTTAATTATTACACTGTGTATCAGTGGATGTTTTCACATTGTGATAAATAAAGGGTTTTAATTAAAATTCACTTAAACAGGTGCACTTCTGTCCTCATATGATATTTCTTGGTGTTAGTTTCACAACTTGATTTTAATAAGTCATGAAGTAAGTGATGTGTTTGCCTATAATCATGGACACAGTCTATCTCTTTATTTGTTAGGGGGCACCACACTAACACTTCATGCTGTAATTAAAGATGAAGAGGAGGGAGAGTGTGTAAGAATCTCACTAAATTGTGTTTCAGGGTAAAATGTTCTTCCATATGAAGAAAAAGTTCAAAATAATTGTCCACGTTATCTCAAGTTGCACTATTTACTTTTTTTTCCTGGAATTTTAGCTCCCTATGGTGGCACAATTGTTGCCGTTGCACTTTTTTTGCAAAGGGGGGGGGGGGTGTCACAGCACAAATTTCGTCTGCTGCACCAAGCTGATTAACTTTTAATCTGTCTAAAGCCCTGAGTCAAGAAATTACATACTTTAATGTTATTCATGCATGGGTTTGTTTTGAGGTAGGGATGTGTGTGGGGGTGTATGTGTGTGAGAGGGATGAGGGATGTGAATAGGTGTATGTATGTGTTGGGAGGGGGCAGGTCAATTTACACCAAATTTACATCAAATTTCAAAAGACAAGCTGTTCTGGCACTCAAAATATCTAATAAAAAAGCCTAGTGAATTTCTCTCCCTCCCCTTTTCACTCTCTCTCTCTCTCTTCTCTTCTCTCTCTTCTCCCTCTCTCTTTCTCTTCTCTTTCTCTCTCTTCTATCTCTCTATACTATACATCTGTGTCTCTCTCTCTCATTCTCTCCCTCTTCTATCTCTCTACACTATAGCTCTGTGTCCGTTTACATCTCTCATTCTCTCTCTCTCTCCCTTCTATCTCTCTATACTATACATCTGTGTCTCTTTATCTCTCATTCTCTCTCTCTTTCATACAGAGGACTGAATTTACATGAACTAACGATGCATGGACAATATTTTAATGTCATAATGTGATGGAAAGGAGAACTCATGTACTTACAAAAAGAAATGTGACGAAAAGGGGAACTGCATGTACTTTACAAAGGGAAATATATTGATATATGTGACGAAAAGGGGAATTGCATATACTTACAAAGGGAAATATATTGATATATGTGACGAAAAGGGGAATTGCATATACTTACAAAAGGAGATATATTGATATATGTGATGAAAAGGGGAACTGCATGTACTTTACAAAGGGAAATATATTGATATATGTGACGAAAAGGGGAATTGCATATACTGACAAAGAGAGATAATATATGCTATATAAAACGGAAAGGGGAACTGCATGTACATAAGGGCATTTTACACCTTCACGGATCGTAACACGGATCACCCTGGATCGCCATCCGTGGTGGACATAGAGTTTTTTTTCCCCTCATGCCCCAGTCACATAATGCTCTGCGTCCGGCGTTGCGTCCGGCGTTGCGTCCAAAAAGTCCATAGAAAATGACTGACTTTTTGAACGCAACGCCGGACGCAACGCCGGACGCAGAGCATCTATGTGACTGGGGCATTAATTGTACAGACGGAGTAAATACGGTCCCAACTGGGTATTTATACAGATGAGTGAGGTGTTTACACGGATACGTAAGGTATCAATACGGATCTTGCCCTAGAGATTCCCGGAGCGAACACGGACCTAACGGTATACGGGGTCCTTACACGGTCTGCTCAGGGCGGTTCACGGTCTCTACTGGGATTTGTTTGCAGTTTGCAGTTTGCCGTTGCACCAAGGATAATGCCGGATGAGTGCCCGGTGCATACACGGTGATGCCCGGACTTAACAAGGAAGACCCCGGAACGGCGATCCGGGGTGATCCGTGTTAGATCCGTGAATTTGTAGAAGGCCCGGAGAAGGCCCTTTACAAAGGGAAATATATTGATGATAATGTGACGAAAAGGGGAATTGCATATACTTACAAAGGGAAATATGATGCTATATATTACGAAAAGGGGAACTGCATGTAGTTACAAAGGGAAATATATTGATGATAATGTTACAAAAATGGGAATCGCATATACTTACAAAGGGAAATAGATGCTATAGGGCCTATATTACGAAAAGGGGAACTGCATGTTGATACAAAGGGAAATATATTGATGATGTATGTGACGAAAAGGGGAATCGCATACTTACAAAGTGAAATATATTGATGTTATGTATTACGAAAAGGGGAACTGCATGTTAATACAAAGGGAAATATATTGATTGATATATGTGACGAAAAGGGGAACTGCATGTTGATACAAAGGGAAATATATTGATGATATATATCACGGAAAGGGGAATTGCATGTACTTACAAAGGGAAATATATTGATGATATATGTGACGAAAAGGGGAACTGCATGTTGATACAAGGGGAAATATATTGATAATATATGTGACGAAAAGGGGAACTGCATGTTGATACAAAGGGAAATATATTTATTGATGATATATGTGACGAAAAGGGGAACTGCATGTTGATAAAAAGGGAAATATATTGATGCTATATGTGACGAAAAGGGGAATTGCATGTACTTACAAAGGGAAATATATTGATGATGTATGTGACGAAAAAGGGAATCGCATACTTACAAAGTGAAATATATTGATGTTATATATTACGAAAAGGGGAACTGCATGTACTTACAAAAGGAAATATATTAATGCTATATGTGACGAAAAGGGGAACTGCATGTACTTAGAAAGAGAAATATTTTGATGATATATATCACGGAAAGGGGAAGTGCATGTACTTACAAAGGGAAATGAATTGATGCTATATGTGGCGGAAGGGGGAAATTATGTACATTTTCTAACAATGCCGGGCAAGAAATATTGATATTTTGTGACAGTATTTTTCTAGCCCTCGCTCGGTCTGCTCAAGTTCGCAAACTCAAGCTGAGATTCTGATCATCTAATTCTACAGTAAAATGACTTTTTACCTATAAATTATAAAGGCAATTATTCGGTTTGAATGATTCATTTGGATTCATTGCTATTATAACCCTACAGAATACAAGTAGGCTACTACAGAATACTAAGGGGACAACACTGCCATGGTTGTTACACACTTCTTGGTACAGATGTGCTGCATTATATTCTCAAGAAATACTTCTTTTTATGTTTTTTGTCAGATCATAAAATGTACTTATTCACTTCTTTGTGAAATATATACAGCCCAGTTGATAAGGCGAAGGAGCCGACTTTACAGATACAGAAAGGAGAAGGCCCCTTCTGTTCATTTTGGGGTAAAAATACCTTAGGGCGAATTTTTGAGGGGGCTAAAAACTGTATATTCCAATATAAACGTGGAGGCAGAAGAACTACATCCTCACCTTTTTTACTACCTCCGATTATACAGAAATATTTTATTAAAATCAAAATTTACCCCTGCATAATCTAATTAATGTGAATTAGATAAAATTCCCCTTTGCGTACAATTTTTGAGCATTCGCCCTTTGGTTGAATCTAGGAATATATATATATATATATATATATATATATATATATATATATATATACTAGCTGAAGCAGCCCGTGGACATATCATCCACGGGCGCTAGCTGTGTTTATGATTAATCACAAGTATTTACAACATGTAAGTATGTATTATTTATCCAAATCTTGCATGAGTTCTGAAGAAAATACATTTTCATCTTGATGAAGACTAAATGACGATTGTTCTACTTTATGAATGACTGAATAATGATATTTATTTATGTTACGTCGGCCCTGTGGCCTGTGGATGACACACGATCTCATTTACACCTGGGCGGGATTCTCGCACACAGAGCATGGATATAATTATTGACCTTTCACTACCGTACCCCCTCCCCCACCCCATCGCCTCCCGTCACCCTCAGCGCGAGGGTTAGTATCCTATACGTATTCATATCATAGTGGAAATATTTTCGAAGGAAATTTTGGTGGGGGGGGGGGGGGGCTCCCTCTTTACACCGTGGCAACCGATATTCCTAAGTGAAATAAAGAGTCCTAAAATATGAAGTGACCGAATCCCCCCCCCCTTTTTTTTTTACATCTAACAGTTACATGTTCCTCCCGGCTTCACCCTGTCTCATTGAACATCAACCCCCACAAAAAAAAAACAACACAACAACAATAAACAAAACAATTATATCACAGAAAGAATTAAGTTCAACTCAGAAACAGCCCCCCCCAAAAAAAAAAAAAAAAAAAAACGAGAAAAAAAAACACACACACACACACCAACAAACAAACAAACCTTGAAAGTTCAATTTATAAAGTAATGGAATGCTTACAAAAATCAAACTTCCAAAGGAGACGAATTTTCACAAATAAAAGGCAAAAAAGGTTACGGGCACCTGAATCGATCCGAATCGATTGCGACGACTGCCCCCCCCCCTCCCCCGATGTTTCATTGAGGCCTGTACATCATCCGCGTAATACATCTAACAGTTACATGTTCCTCCCGGCTTCACCCTGTCTCATCGAACATCAACCCCCACAAAAAAAGACAAAAAAAAAAAACAAAAAAACAAAAACAAAAACAAAAAACAAAACAAACAACAAAAACAAACAAAACAATTGTATCACAGAAAGAATTAAGTTCAACTAAGAAACAGCCCCCCCCCAAAAAAAAAAAAACACACACACACACACCCACACACACCAACAAACAAACAAACAAACAAACAAACCTTGAAAGTTCAATTTATAAAGTAATGGAATGCTTGCAAAAATCAAACTTCAAAAGGAGCCGAATTTTCACAAATAAAAGGCAGAGAAGTTTACGGGCACCAGAATCGATCTGAATCGATCGCGACGACCGCCCCCCCCCCCCCTTCGATGTCTCAATGAGACCTGTACATCATCCGCGTAAATCACTTGCAGAATTAAAAAGCAAATTGCAGTAGGAGCAGATTTTGATACTCTAAACCGGGAAACCCGTCTATCTCTGATTTTTATACCATTATTAACGGTGATTTTATATCTTCCTTAAGGTATTTTACATCCTATTTGAGCATTACATCATCGTCATCATCATAGACCTCTTTTTAGCCAAAAAGGAACCTTAAAAGAAATTTACCCTACTTTGGAACACACTACCGAACTGTATCCCCCCCCCCCCTTCCGCAGATCTATCATCTCTGAATTTGCAATACCCTTTACTTAATGTTTGCTCTTTTTTTTTTTGTTGATACCCTAAACGCGTAATCCGGGTTATGCGCTTATCGTTGAAAAGGTACCCTTTTTATCCGTTTTCATGTACGAGTACCGGCTTCAATGAGACATGTCCCCCCCCCCCCCCATCCCACCCACCACCTCATCCCCCCCCCCCCCCCCCGCCGTAAAACCATAGAGTTACACACGCACTAAACTGTTATGTAACCATGAAGCTACAAATAGTACATGGAACAGTACATGTACATGTGCGAACAAATAACACGTGTGCTGTATACACTGAAGCCAATATACACATGCGAATATGGCCATGGAGAATACGTCACGTGGTTCTTTGGCAATACACCAATGAAGTTTCTCCCTTTCACAGGTAATCGGTATGGGTTGGAGGCATAACAGAAGGTACTTTTTCCGTGCTACGACAGTGAGCTGTTCCATCGACAGAAATATTACTCCCTCCGGATATTCAATGTTTAAAAGTGAATTTATGAAATATGGACGGCACTTCAGCACTTAAAAAGTGCCTCCCGACCATCTGGGGACTATTCCCCGCCCGTGGGTACCAAAAGGTGAGGACCTGAAGAGCCAAGGGAGGCGCCAATTCGAACACAAAAAAGACCCCAAATCCTTAGCGTATTATATTTAAAGATATATATATATATATATATATATATATATATATATATATATATATATATATATATCATGTATCCTCTTTTTACACGTGAGGCTTACCAGTTGATATCATTGTGTTGAATGTTGGTTATATGTTCATGTTGCATGGCTCTTAGCCTTGTTTGTTACGTTATCAACGCCTTGGTGAGGCGAACTTGTGGAAATCTGGAGTATGTTTTCTCTATTATTATACATACAGATACATACAGATACGCAAAGTGGCGGCGGGCATTGCCCGTGTGGCGGAAAATTGTACAATTTTTGCCTCTGCGCATATCTATAATAGTATTACAAGTTTGACCGGCTGCTCCACCATACCTCATCAGGAAGGTGTTATCGTTTTCAGACGATTTGTGATGGGAGAAATTGGCCATTGCATCTTAATTAGGCACCATGCAAACTTGCAAGTTTGCTATACCGTGGGGCCAGGTTTTTATTGAAGTGCGATGCAGGCAGCTTTTCGCTCGTTTAAATGCGGGGAAGGGGTTGGCCTGTCTAGCCAAGGACCTCCCGTAGGAGTGATAAATCCTTGGTCTAGCTGCACATGGTGTTCACCCGGGGGGGGGGGGGGGGGGCACTCACGTATATTGGTGGTACGGGGACGTGCCGCTTTGATGACCCCCTTTTTCAGACCCCGATTTCCGTTCTCTAGATACTCAGTTCCGCTCAGGAGCCGCTCAGCCCCGCTCTGAAGACCCCCGTTATGAAACATATCCATTCGCATGCGGCCGGGAGCGTGGCGGAGGCAGTGGTCGCTCGACCTGGTCTCGCGCCCTAGGCCCTTTCGTCGCGCGAGCCTTGAAAACTGCTCCAGCTAGCTAGCTACTAGCGCTACACGGCGCGGGCGCGGCCCCCGGCGCGGCCCGTCCCGAGATCCTGCGATAGCGAAGGTGTACCGCCGATAAAGCGAGGTTAGTTTTGTAGTTCCCTAGACCCTGTTTTTCACTCTGCCCAATAGATCATAGTTCCCAAGACCCCATATTTTACACCGTGAAGTCAGTTCCTTAGACCCCCTTTTCGGGGATTCGTGAGGCACACCCCCGTCAAAATATAATTCGAGTGCCCCCCCCCCCCCCAGGGGATGTTCATCGTCTGTAAGTGGCACCCTATGCAGAGAGGAAGGTATTGGTGGGGATGCCTGAATAAAATTATTTTAACAAAATTGTAAAAAAAAAGAACCCGGGTCCTTCCAAGAGGTAAGGTTGAAGCCGTCAGTTTAGCCGTACTTACCCACTAAGTTGGAGGTTGCTTATGATAGGCGCATGTTTACACATTATATGAATGAACAAGTTTTTATTACATGATTAATGACGTCGCTGTGATGATTGTAATGCGGAGGCCTAATGATTTTATAATATGTATGGAAATAAAACTCTATTAAAACCACAATCAAAGGCAAGTTCGAATTTTAAGTTCTATTTTGTCTTTAGTGAGTGTAAACATAGATTACCAAAAAAGTGGCAGAATAATAATACAATTTTGAATCCGTAATTGAAAACTTGTTACGACACGTATATAGTATGGTGAACATAATAAAAAGAATATAAGACAACATAAATCAAAGCAAGGGAAGAGAAAAATACAAGGAGAGTAAATGTTGCTGCATAATTTATGTGAAGAGTAAATAAAAAGAGAGGAGAGGTGGAGAGGAGAAGGAGAGAGAGAGAGAGAGAGGGGGAGAGAGGGGGGGGCACACGATGGGCATACTACAGGGGTAGTGACCATAATTATAATAAGTTGCATATAGAGCGTAAAGACATGACGGGAAGGATAAATACATTTTAAAAAAAGGCGAGACATGATTAGACTATGCACTGATATTAATTTATATTGTAAGAAAGTATAAGAAACAATTTCAATTTCCTTTTAAATGAATAAAGTGAGGGGGCAAGTTGAATGTCATTATGAAGAGAGTTCCAAAATTTGGGGGCTGTATAAATAAACGTGTTTTGAGCTAGAAGGGTTCTCAGCAGAGGTAGATGAAAGTCATTACAGCGCCGGGTTGGGTACTTATGAGAGGATTTATTTTGGGTGAACATATCATCAAAAACGGAAAGAAGCGTGTCGTTATTATAAGAATACATGAAATGACGTAACTGAGGAAGATAAAGATCTTTAATTTTCAATATTTTATTTTCGAAGAAAAGAGGATCCGTATTGGAGCGAAAATGAGAAAGGCAAATGATACGAAGAGCTTTCTTTTGTAATAATAATATTCTGTTTAACAAAGTTTGGTGCGTATTGCCCCATACCAGTCCATAATGTAGACCAGAGAGGAATAAAGCATAAGTAAGGAAGATGAATGGAGATGTGTTTTTAATCTATTCATGACACCAATATTTCGAGAAAGTTTTACAGATGTTGTCAATATGATACTTCCAGGAGAGTTTATTGTCAACTGTTACGCCCAAAAATTTAGTGTGAGAAACACTCTCCAACGGGAAGTCATCGAATTCAATATTTATTGGCAGTGAGTCTATAGTGTTACTGAACAACATATATATTTTTTTTTTTTAGATTAAGTGAAAGTTTGCTCTAATCCATTGTAGAATCTTAGATAGTTCAGAATTAACCGTTTGCGCAAGAGTGTATAGATTGTTGTTTGAAAAGAACAGATTCGTGTCGTCAGCAAAAGTATAAACGATAAAATATGGGATGATCTGCAGAAATCATTTATATATGAAATAAATAAAAGTGGACCTAGGAGGCTTCCCTGTGGAACACCACAGCTAATATTACATAAATCTGATGAACAATCTTTTAAAGAGACATATTGCTTTCTGTTAGAAAGATAGTTCCTGAACCACTCCAAAGCCTTTTCACGTACACCGTAATGGGAAAGTTTATTAAGTAATATAGCGTGGTTTATTGTGTCAAAGGCTTTGGATAAGTCCAGGAAGATACCAACCATATGAGAGGAATTATCAATAGCATGAGCTTCTCTCTCCACAAAAGATAATAAAGCATGAATGGTACTATGCTTTTCCCTAAAACCAAATTGAAAGTTAGAGAAAACATTATGATCTTTTAGGAAGGCAACAGATCTAATATATATGATTTTCTTAGATCTTAGAGGAAGAAGATAACAATGAGATCGGTCGATAGTTGTTTACATTTAGTTTGTCCCCCTTTTTAAATAAAGGAATGACTTTGGCGATTTTCATAGAGTTGGGAATTTGCCCATGTAGTAAAGACGAATTAAATATATGTACCGGGGATATACTATGAATGGAATAATGGCTTTAAGGATAACATTATTGATATCATCGTAGCCAGAACCTTTCTTGTTGTCTAGATTTGAAAGGATGTCTATAATTTCATGGGTATATGTCCGAGTAAAAAATATAGAATTCTGGTCAGCTGGACCAAGAAAATCTGTAAAATGTTTATTGGAAGAAGGTATATTTTTGGCAAGGTTATCCCCTATGGAGGAAAAGTGGGTATTAAATATATTAGCAATGTTAACAGGCTCCTGTACAATTTCATCGTTAAGTTTGATTTCCGTTATAACAGCTTTATTGTTTGCCACGTTCATTGCTTGTTTGAGGACTTTCCAAGTGTTGTTCATATCATGTTTATGTAGTTCAAGTTGGTTTATAAAGTATTTTTTCTTTTCTAAACGTATGATTTTAGTCAATGTATTTTTGTAGGATGTATGTTTGTGTTTAGTTTTGTCTGTACCTTTTGATTTGTACTTATAATAAAGATGATTTTTTTTCCGATTTATAGACCGGAGTAGAGACTTAGATATCCATGGAAGTCTAGGGGACTTTTTGTAATTTCTATTATTGTCTCTTTGTTTGGGAATGAATATATCTAGCTGGCTGTTTAGAATATTACAAAAGATATCGTACGAAGAGTCCACATCATCTATATCAAAAACACATGACCAGTCCACATTTTCAAGACTAGCACTTAAACGGGTTAAATTCGCATTGTTAACTTTACGTCGTAGAGGGCGGGGACCATGATTATTAAGTGACTGAGATACGGTGTAGTACGTCAAAATTGGATAGTGATCGGTTGTATCTGAAAGAATGATGTATGAATCAGGATGAGGAATAACGTTGGAGAAAATATTGTCTATTAGAGTGGCAGATAGATTTGCTACTCGAGTGGGTTTAGAAACAAGTGGCAAGAAGGAGGCAGATAAGAAAGTTTCAATGAGCTCATGGGCGATATTTTTAGTGGCACATTTTAGTGTCTTTAACCCGTTGACGAGTTAATTATCTCATTCCCATAGGCTTAACACAGGAACCGTAGGTAATGGGTTAATTTGAAGTCCCCCATCAAAAAACAGTCCTTATTATTAAATGTTGTACTTCGAAGCAAGCTGGACAAATGTATTATAAAATCGTTTCCACTGGAGCTCGGAGGTCGGTAAACAACACCTACTATTACATTCTTAGCACCTGGCGCTTTAATTTCTATAAAAAGAGATTCAATGATGTCATTACGAACTCAGATGTTATCGTGAACAGAGTAAGAAAAGTACGTATAGAGCGACACCTCCACCTGTTCTTCCTTGCCTGTTTTTGAAGATAAAATCATAATTATCAAGAGCAAATGGTAGATTGGAATCCTGAGACAGCCAAGTCTCTGTCAAACCTATTACAGATAGAGGTTTGGGTGAGGGATTATTCAAAAGTAACTGTAGATCATCAATCATCTTAGTATCCTGGTGCCGGAGCCATCCACACACAGAGCCCGACCAACTCGGCCCCAGTTGGGCACAACATTGCGCATATTTCTTTGTTACATGGTTGCCTAACAAAGCAAGAGGGCGCCATATTGTTACCCACCGGAGCAGAGCCGGTGTCATAGGCAATTGGTTCCGGGCAGGCGATTGGATCCTCCGGAACCAATCGCCTGAATATTTACCCGCCGATTGGATCCGCCTCGGTCCAGAAGATGCGATAGTCACAGGCGATTGGTTCCGGCCAGGCGATTCGTTCCGTGGAACCAATCGACGAGGGATTTAGCCGCAAAGGCGATCCGAATCTCTATTGTGCTAACGTACCACGTCATGATAACACCCCTACAGAAAAATGTACTCTTCTGATCACCTTTTGCAACCAATCAAACTCCTCCAAATCAGCCACACCAACAAAATGGACGCTGTTGCCTATTTGAGAATTGTGTATAAGAGTGCAGATATTCTTATTCATAATGTCAATGTTATTTCCCCGCTTCCCATCGATTGGTCGTTGGGAAAGGGGGGGGGGGGGGGGTCGGGGGATGACCGGATGAGTGCAGTTGTGTGTTAGCTACATGTAGTTAGAAATAGAAGTATCAATTATTTCGTAAACCAATAGTTTTTCATTAACTTGAAAACTTGCCAGGTACATGGGCATCAATCCATGGAGGACACATCCCCACCCCCCCAAAAAAATATTGAAGGGTGGGGGACACAATAGGGCATGCCCCCCCCCAAAAAAAAAAATAAAAAAATTGAAGTCTTATACAAAGCCCTGTGGGGGACAACTTCAAACGAAATACTGTAATTCGGCTCTAAATTATGATTTTGATTGGCAAAAACTCGCATTATTATGGATCATGAATTACTTTGATGATAATAGTAATGATAATAATTTTTGAAGTCTTGTATTTCATATACAAAGCCCTGTGGGGGACAACTTCAAATCAGTAAAGCACTGAAACTCGGCTCTAAATTATGATTTTGATCGGCGAAAATTCGCACTATTATGGATCATGAATTACTTTGATGATAATAGTACAATAGGCCTATTATAAAGGAGCGAGCGAAAATAACCACTTTTTTTTGTTTTTAAGAGCATTCCAAATAAAATTTTCACTAATTGGCCGTCGTTTATGACATTTTAAAAAAGAATTTCACTAACTGATTAATAACAATATCATTTTTCTTATAAAATCAGGGGGGATATTTGCACACGCCATCCCCCCCCCCCCCTCTCGAAAAAGTGAGGGGGATATATCGCCCCCTCCCCCGCGGGATTTACGCCAATGTCATACCCTAAGTGCCTTGAGTGAAAAGTACAATGATAACGCTCCTTTGTGTCTTCTCGAGCAATTGTGCAAGATGCCCTTTAAATTTCATTTTTGGTAAATTAGCGTTAACATCATTTTCATGATCTTTATTTTTTTTTAAAAGATGGCTTCGCACTGTTGCATTGCATATAGCATTTTAAACATTATTGAAAAGGTCACGCAAAATATTTCCTCGATCCCCTCCCCCACGGAATTAAAAAGCAACATGAAACTCAATACTCTTAACAATATTGATCATAAAAAAGTAGGGGCAGCGGAACGGGGGGGGGGGGGGGAGAGAGAGAGAGAGCTCTTCATAATTTCGGCCCGAAAATAAAATGAAATGAAACCCCGAGTATCCCGTCGGTGTATATCTTTCCAGAAGCTAGAACCATATAGCTGATGCGGCTAGCGATGACAGATTCGGTTCTGCGTTGAATAAGTAGGCCTAGCAGATTTCCCCCTAAATTAAATGTCCAAAATAATAATTTAGAAAATGGTTAGCGCTCTACAAAATTGCTCATCGTCATCCACCACGTCATCAGCCATGTTGATCCCAGATATATAGATCAGATCGTGCACGTAAGATAAGCTAGCTAGTGGCGCGAGCGGATACAAAATTGCGCACGCCTTCTGAGATGTACGAGGCTACACGACCTAAATTTCATGAATAATCTCATGGGGAATTAAATTGGTAGTCATACACCTCTTGATATTGAATGACAAATAAGCACGAAAATATATTTTTAAACATATTTCACCTATAATAATAATCAAAATGTACCCCGAAACCTTGGCTAATGTCGGAACCAAACGACGGCTTTCGTTCCGTATCGGCCAAAGGTGATACCAGTCACTTGAATCCACCGGAACGAATCGGCTAGTCGTTGGGTTCCGAGGAACGAATCGACTAGTCCTTTTGTTCCAACGGAACCAGGAACTGATCGACTATGACACCGGCCAAACTCCATGTATGGATGGCACCGGCTGGTGCAGAAGAAAGGAGATAAGAAAATAAAGGACAGCGGAGCAAAGACGACAGATAGAAACAACTGACAAACACGCACACGACGAATTATACAAGGGCACAGTAAAAGAATCTCTTGACATGACAGAGAGAGAGAAAAAAAAGAAAGGTTTATTATAAAGGGCACCGACTATAATACGGTCGTACACAAGAAAAAAAATGGAGCTTGTTAATGGCATTTCTCCCGTTAGGAAAAGATATATCGTTGGCTACACCATGCATAGGTTATACCATAAGTCTTCATAAAAAAAAAGAACAAGAAAAATTATATATAAACATATAAATGACTGAAGCCGTCTGTACGTATGGAGGCTGAATTGACCCTTAGGTATGAAAATACAATAAAACAGTAGAGAGTAATAGCTTACAAGTTCAGATAATTAAAACAATTATTATGAAAGACATGAAATGTTCTCACTCCAAGCGGTTCATTCCCTCTTCCGCATATATGGTACATAATTGTACAAAACATAACATTTCAAGAAATTTTAAACAGCGTCAAATTAGAGTCCTAAAAGGAGCATGTATGAAACGGAGTTCATCTGTATAACTATTTAAATTGGTTATAGTTTAAGAAAGGAGAGAGAGAGAGAGAGAAAAAAAATCTGAGAGAAGGGAGCATGATGTCTCCCAAGGATAGCAAAGAAAAAAATATTAAAAGGAAATCGTATTAACATGTAAGCTAGTATGTATTATATGAAGGAAGCAGAAATTGGAAATTACGCCATTCCTATAGGGGACTCTGAGCTGCAAGTGCCCAAAGTGGGTGTATTTTCCCGCACCTACTATAACTATGACTGAAGTATTTATTGTATGTGACCCTAAATTGTGTCAGAGTGTCACCATTCAAACACAAGCAGTGTTGACAAGATTGATTACTCACAAATACCACTCTATACATTCAGATAATTGCAAGGGCAAAGGCGATTCTGAGCGCATCAGATTGCCTACATGCATATACTAATTAAACATAATTCCCTGGATACATACTACGTTGATCTCTGATCACTGAAGTAGTAAATCAATTCACCAAAGAAGAGAAAGAAAGAAAGAAAGAAGAAGAAGAAGAAGAAGAAGAAGAAGAAGAAGAAGAAGAAGAAGAAGAAGAAGAAGAAGAAAAAACAGAATTAAGTTTTATTGAGAAGGACCCTCCAGTTGAAAGTGCATTACTAAATTTAATAGAAAAAAGTGAAGGAATGTGGGGCCACAATTTGTATCCAAAACGTTTACCCTACGCATATACACACATGCAAAATACTACAAATCAGGCTGAGAATATACATAGAAAAAAGTTATATAATACAGATACACATTACATAATCATGTAAATGGCTTCAGTATCTCGTCCGTTATTATCCGGATTAGAGATTATATGAGAGCATCGAATAAAAGCATGTAGAAAGTTTTTAAAAGTCGCTCAGCGGAGGGTTGGGGCTATTATTTTACACGTTTGGAGGGAGGTTTATCATAAAACGGGAGATTTACATGCTTGGCGGATATAAATGGGTAATCAAGAAAACGACGAAAAAGAAGCACCGTGAATAATAAGAAGAGTTTCTGGTACAGTTGCTCGTAGTACCATCAAATTTTTGTGAACATCAATAAAACATGTGAATTAAAAAAAAAAAAAAGTGACAGAAGCCTGGTCACTAATAATAGGCTATAATAATGTTATGCACAGTACGAGCTCAATTAATGACTAGCATTAAAGAGCATGTTGCAACCGTATAGAAGAAGGTTTGTCTTTCTGTCGTGAATCTCAAGGAGGAGGCACTTCTCCTCCATCTCTTCCCGCACTTTTTCAATATCATCTTGTTATTTGGGTAGCTTTCTTTCTTTCAATATCTGTAATTCTAGCAGAGGAATCTGATACACATGATTCTAGGGTGCTGACCTTTTTTCTCGTTTCAGTAAGACTTAAATTAAGCTGGTATATGTCGGTAAGAACCAGGTCAAACTCACTTGACATTTCTAGCGACAGGGCATGAATCATATCCTTTATCTCAATCATATAGCTGCGGCCCCATCGGTGGGAGATATTGCTGCCCCGGTAATCGTCGGCCTGGCGTTTTGTGATGATGCCGGGTGATCGACGAGAGCAGCGGCTGCCACGCCCAAACTCTCCTTTGGCTTTGGTCCATTTGGTTTAAAGTCTTTTCACCTCCAGAATCCTTCTTTTTTTTTTTTTTTTTGCCTGGTAACGACATTCATTATTGAAGACTTGTAGATATATATTCCACAAAACAAGATATCAAATGTTAATCATTGAATTGGTGTAGACTGTCAGTTCAAAATTCGGCAGGTCGCCAGTAAGACGTGCGTGCGTGCTTTCAGTGCATGGGCAGCGATGTCTTAATGCAGAGATCTGATTAGTTCTTTGCATCAGAGCATATTGGAAGAAGTAGTTGTGTCACACCATATGTTAGTGATTTCCACTCCAAAACTAGGGCGATCTCCATCATGACTCAAAGAGTGAATTTCCCCCTCCTCTGACTCATGTATGTTTAGAGAATAGTTTGGTCGAATTGATTTTTTTCAAAGATTAGATATTTAATTTTACTTACCAATGAGACAAAACGCCAACAACAACAACCGCTTGGAGGACACAATGTGACTCATTGCGTTTGCTATCTTCATTTTTGTGTTATTTGCTGATGGAAATCTAGGCTCCACTAGAACCCTAATACCAGCTTTGTTCCACAGATGATCTGGTCTCGTGCTGGGAGACTGTAAAAATAAATGCAACACGTTTCACTTTGGGGGTGAAACGATCATTTCCCTTCTCTGGGTGTACTGCGAAACGCATGAGCGAACAACGGACGTACGCGTACGCGCGCTTAAAGTGAGCTGAAATTGACAAGAAGAACAATGACTTGAAAATTTCCAATATTAAATGAGAAATAACTTTGAGCTCTAAAGATATGACAATAGGTTGATTTTCAGAAAATGGCGCTTGGATGACGTTGTAACGACATGATGAACTTGTGATTTTAACAGCCAGATGTTCTTACCAACACTCATGTCTGTGCCAACTTTCAAAAAGATTCAAGATTCCGTTTTTAAGTAATCGGCCCCGCAAATAAAGGGGGTGTTCGGTGGTTTCCGGTTAAATAGTATGAGATTTTCCGTTTTTTCATCTGTCCTTGGGAGGGAAAACTGCAAGAATATGAAGAATTTTTAAATTGGAAGTAAAATGGACATGCATTTCCTTCAAGTTTCAACTATTGGTTTCGTTGTAGAAGGCAGGATGGACGAGAAATTAAGGAAAAGATGGACAAGAAAACGACGTCTATACTTAAAAAAAAAAAAAACGAATTGAGCTATAAATGTATTACTTGGTGTGTATCTTGTTATAAGATATGGATGTATCCAGGCATTCTGACGAGCTGTGGCTGATTCCAGATAGGAATGTTTTTGAAGTTAGAGTTTGACGCGCGCGTGTGGCATTATGGAATGTCGAGAATGACTGTAAATAGTTGGAAATTGTCAAGAATAGTGTCAGGAATACAAACCATGTGAAAAACAGCGTTTTTACGTTCTGTACGCGCTGCGCGCACGCATAACGCACACGCGGACGCGCACGCACGGAACATTTTGAAATGCTTAAAATGTCCTGAACCGTACTCATATAGCGCGCGGCATACTAGCTACCTCGCCGCATGAAGGTTCAGCTCCAGCAGACACGTATATTCTGAATGAATAACTGAACGGCAACTGACTTTTGTAAAGAAGGACGGACACGTATAGCGAACGAGACGGAGCCAGCCCGGGGGAAAGTGGCGGGAAACTTGAACGAGCCATCCGTGCCACGTGGACCTCAAGGGGGAGGCCATTGCTGAAAAGATAACCTGAATCTAAAAAGGAAACATTCTGAGAAAAGGGACAAATATTATTATTTGCACCTGGGGGTAAGACCTGGCCAATTCGGCGTATATCTTTTTTCACCTTTCATTTTTATTAGCACATTTAACCGTATTCATAACCAACTGAGTAATATTTTGCCTCTTCATGCTATAAAATATGGCGGAATCCTCGGGAGAGGAAGCATATGAAGAATTTGCCACGGCTATATTTAGCCAAAGCGCACAGTCAGGATCAGGACCACCATCACCAGTCATAAGGATGGAAAGTGATAGTTCAAGGGGCAGAAGCCCCAGAAAAGGAAGTAGGATTAATCTAGAAATGCAAAAAGGAAACGAAACAGTAACGGAAGATAATGGTGAAACATCGGATGACGAGGGGGGCTGGCAGACTTACATATCTAAGGGGAAAACAAGTACTCAGAGAGAGAGAAAGAGACAAAGAACAAGCAGCACGTTCGTAGAATCTCCTACAGGGAAAAATCAAATACATTCTAAAGAAATAGATTTAACTGTAGTAGTAGAAGGAGTAGACAACAATATAGCTCAAATCAACCCAGTGAAAATGGCCAAATTCTTACATCAAGAAATAGGACAAATCCAGAAAGTAGAAAGGAGGAGAAAAAGTTTGAAAATAGTATGTAAAGATGCCAAACAAGTAGCGAAATTGAAAAACGTTATAGATTTTGCAGGGAAAACAGTAAAAGTAACGCCTTATAACCCAGAAGAATACAAGAAAAAAGCAGTAATAAGAGTAAGCCCAGACGTACAAGAAGAAGAATTATTGGAATGGCTCAAAAAAGACAAAGTAGTAGGAGTGAAAAGATTCAAAAAGAAAATCAATGGTGAAATGAAAAACACCAGGTCAGTGTTACTGACATTCGAAAGAAAAGAAATACCGACAGAACTTCTATTTGCCTTTGAGAGGTATTCGGTTTATGAATACGTGCCGCAAGTACCACGCTGTTTTAAATGCTAAAGATTTGGTCATGTGGCTGATGGATGTCATTTCAAAGAACGCTGCGTCCGCTGTGGAGGGGAGCATTCTTTCAATGAATGTCCTAACAAAGGAACACCTAAGTGCTGTCGATGTAATCAAAATCACTCGGCGGCATATCTTGGTTGCGCGACATATAAAGACGCAGTGAAAATCCATGCAATGAGACAAAGTGAAAAAATTTCCTACGCAGCTGCAACCAAAAGATTCCACGAATCCAAAAACACTGTCCCTGCACAGGATGCACAGGTAATCTTCAGTGAGACAGAAAGAAATGATAGACCTTCATATAGAAATGACAGACCAAAACTTCTGGAAAAAACCCAAAACAAAGAGATAGGCCCGAAGCCCGAATCCGACAGAGTAAAGGCCGAACAGTGCCGAACAACAACTCCTAACATAGGTATTCAAAAAATACAGAAGACACAGTCAGCAGGACACAACCCGGCATCGCCGTCTACTTCAGGTGTAGAAAACAATACGGGACACCCTCAAAGAAATATGGAAATAACTGTAAATAGTGTAGATTTTCTAGCATTTATGGTGTTTGTAATAAACAATATGGAACATGAAACGTCTAACTCAAATAGAATCCGTCTAGTAGTTGAAGCAGCACGTTACTGCCTGGGTGTACATACCATACACCCAGAGATGATTCATGAAAGATTAAAATAATTATGGAGTATAGGCGGGGGCATTCAACATCATATCGCCCACGCCTGAGCCCTCTCTGGCTCTCTTCCTTCATTTGTCTATCTATCTTCTACCTTTCTCTCATACTTTATGGCTATTATTCTCTTCCAACTCGCTTTTCTGTTACTATCTCTATACCTAGCCTTGTTTCTCATCTTTCATGCTCTCTCATCATTTTTTTAAAATCCTTTTGTATATATTACAGAATTTATAATCAATCACGGCCTTGGTGGGCAAACATAAATTGTTTAATTAAGGTCAATGATGGGTAAAGTATTTCAGTGGAATGCTCAATCCATGAACGCTCATGGCTTTGAATTTTGTAACAGAATAATTAAAAGCGCTAGTGAAAAAGAAAAGCCGAGTATTATATGCGTACAGGAAACTTGGTATGATGATTACAATATCATCAGTTTCCCAGATTATACGTTGATAATAAAGAATAGAAAAAACAGGAGAGGGGGCTTAGCCTTTTATGTACATAAGTCAATTACTTTTCAAGTTATAAAAACACCAGAAAACCAGGAATACCAAATCATAGATATATCTATGCATAACCATACCTTTTCAATAGTAAATTATTACAACCCTTGCAAAAAAATCACGGCATCGGAGCTAGATGAAATTTTATTACACTGCAAGGATCAAGTTATATTATGTGGGGATTTCAATGCACACAATCCAGTATGGGGTAGTATGGACATAGACGCAAACGGAAGGACAGTGGAAGAATTCATGCATAAATATGACCTAGTACTTCTTAATGAAGGTACGTCAACAAGAATAGACCCACACACAGGGCGTTTCTCTTGTTTAGATCTAACATTTATGACCAAGGAATTAGCAAACTTTTGTAAATGGTCGGTACTGAAACAAAATTTTGGAAGCGACCATTTTGTTATCAACTTTAATTTACCCTTCATTTCAAAGAATCCCCAAAAGGAGAGAAAAGTTGGAAAAAATGAAAATACAATATATGTAAGGAGATCCTTGGATAATATCGATTGGAAACTGTATAAAATGGAAATAAAGAACCAAATAAAGGACTGTATAAAGGAATACCAGGAAACGGACCTACAAGGTAAGTACGATCTCCTAATAAGCATAATTCTAGCTTCCGTAGATAAATTAACCAAAAAGGTAAGAAATGCACATACAGAGAAGCAACCGGTGCCTTGGTGGACGAAGGAATGTACAAAGGCGGTCAAAATTAGAAACGCTGCAAAAAATTGTTTTATGTACAAAACTCATCTATATGAGGATTTCCAGATTTATATGGAGAAAAAAAGAATAGCACAATTAGTCCTCCGAAAAGCAAAAAGGGAATACTGGAGAGACTATTGTAGGAAGTTCAATCGGATGGCGGATATTGGCACCGTGTGGAAAAGAATCAAAAACATAAGACAATGTACAAACCATGCAATACCTAATTTGATTATGGAAGCAGGAAAGGTTATTGGTGAAACAACAACTGAAAAAGCAAGCATTTTCTTAAATGTTTTCAACTCTCTAGACCTAGATATAGAAAAGGAAGAACTTGCCAAGAGGAAAAAGAGTGAAGCAAACCTTTCAGAAATTATAAAGAACATGGAAAACCATGAGGATAATGTATTAAATGAAGATTTCAGTCTCAGTGAACTCAATAGTGCCATGCTAGAACTTAAAAACACTGCTCCAGGAAAGGAAGGCATACGGTCCAAAATGATATGCAATCTCCCGGAAGAAACTATCAAAATGTTACTAGACCTGTACAATGAAATATGGAATAGAGGTCTTTTGCCTAGCCAATGGTCTCAGGCTATACAAATTCCGATACTTAAAAAAGGAAAAGACGCCTCAAATCCGTCGTCTTACCGCCCAATATCACTAACCCCAATACTGTGTAAATTGATGGAGAGACTTGTGAAAAACAGACTCTCGTGGTAATTGAAAGGGAGGACATTATTACGCCCATACAGTCAGGTTTTATGAAGAATAGAAGTACAACTGATCACTTGATTAAATTAGAAACAGATATTCATAAAGGAATGGCTAATAAAGAAAATACTGTTGCGATATTTCTTGACCTGGAGAAGGCATACGACGTAGTATGAGACAAGGTATAGTTTATGAATTACTCGATCAAGGCTTCACAGGAAAGATTTTAAAATGGATTTATGCATTTATGTCTAATAGAGTGAGTCGTGTTAGAGTGTGGCAACCACATATCAGAACAGAAAAAATGCAAAATAGGAATACCTCAAGGGAGTGTAATTAGCCCTTAATTTTCAATTTTATGATTAACGATCTAGGAAAAATACAGGATACTGTGGAAATATCAGTGTATGCCGACGACATATGTATATGGTTTTCCCACCGGAATAGATGTTTATACAAAAGAAGTTACAAGTTGCTCTAGGCTTAATTGAAAAGTGGTGTGATAGATGGGGTATGCATCTCTCATCTTCAAAGTCTAGAGCCGTAGTATTGGGCAGAAAAGAAAAGAAAAAATATTGATTTACAAATTTACGGCAAAAGCATTCAACTGGAAAAAGAACACAAATTCCCTTGGAATATGGTTCGACTCGAGATTAACGTGGAATAAACATATAAATGAAATAATAATAAGATGTAAAAAAAACTTAATCTTATGAGGTGTATAGCCGGTACCAAATGGGGCAATAATTCGGAAATTCTTTACAATGTTTACACAGGCTTAATCCGATCAGTGTTATATTATGGAAGTGAAGCTTATGACAGTGCGAGTTACTCTCTTAAAAAGAAATTAGACACCATACAATACCAAGCCCTTAAAATTGTCACAGGCGGAGCTCAATTAACCTCTCTGCAAGCTTTACAAGTTGAATGTGGGGAAATGCCATTGCAACTAAGAAGGAATATGTTTTACTGACAAATATCTCTATTATATTACATGCAGCAAAAAGTAATCATCCTACAAAAAGAGTCCTATTACCGTGTTGGCAATACGAGAGGTACTCGTGGAAAAGGGGCCAAGGTCCTCTTGTAAAAGATTACGAACTTGGAGGTTGGAGTGTTGAAAAACTTACCGAATGCACGACAATAAAACCTTATGGCACTATAAGATGCCAGGTATATCTACAGACATTAAGGATCTTGTCAGTAAGAAGTTTTCGTCATTAATAAGTCAAAAAAAATTATGCAAATGAAATTATTAGAAAAAAAATGGAATCATTGTTTAAGAGTCTATACAGATGCTTCTAAACAACAAGAAGGGTATGCGGAGGCAGCTTTTTACATCCCAAAACTCAGCGTAAGTAAATGTTTCAAAACATCTGAAATCTCCATCATGAGAGCAGCAAATTGGTAGCAATTTAATGGCACTTGAATGCACTCGAATGGATAGACGAATATCATCCAATTGCAGTCGTTATATTACGGATTCAGTCTCAGCTCTAGAATCCATTAAGAACGTAAAAAATCAAGTATGGTAGTTGAGATATATCGAAAAGATTATTGGCCATTAATTCCTTTGGAATCGAAGTAAATTTTGAATGGGTACCAGCCCACTGTGGCCTATCAGGAAATGAACGAGTTGATTTGTTGGCAAAAGAAGCTTCGAAGAAACAACACACAGATATCATAGTAAACCAAAGTAAAAAGTGAGTTTATGAGAGAAACAGAAATTTATTACAAATCCATGTGGCAAAACCTCTGGGGGAACGATGAGAATGAAGACATTTGTATGGCATCAATAGAGATGTAAACTCTGTTTTCAAAGTTAAAGGATTTTAACCGAAAGGATGAAAGATTAATTCATCAATTTAGACTTGGTAAATGTAATCTGAATTACTATAAATATCTAAATAAAAAACACAACACTGGACTATGTGAAGAATGCCAAACAATAGAAACAATCGAACACTTTTTATCAGTATGCCCAAAAATACGCAAGACAAAGAAAATAGAATGTATAGTGCACTAAAGGAAAAAAAATCCCAAAAGTATGTCACCTACTAGAAACGAGGAATATAATAGGAAGGGTTTTAGCTTTTATAAAAGGAAGTGGAAGGTACAACGAATTGTATGCTCAAAGAAGCATTACAGTTACTTTTGCATTATCAACATTATAGTTAGTGTAGTGATATTTATAGTTACGTGTACACACAACATTAGAGTTTACGATATTAAAGGAATTTTCATTATATAGTTATAAAGATTATAAAAGAAGTAAGAACATGGTGTTTCTGATTCTGCTTGCTGCTGCTGATGCGGATTTATACATTATTGGCAATAAATCGCCGATCTTTCCTATTGATGTAATGACGAAAAAAGGGTCTTCAAACTAACCTTTAAACATAACAAATTGAACCTATCTAATACACTTCACTTCATTCATTCCATTCCTATATTTTTCATTATAATAACATGCTCAATAACAAAAATAATAAA
>CM046842.1:1659062-1789062 GCA_025618425.1 Heliocidaris tuberculata
AATGGAGAGTGATCTTAGAACACTCCGAGTCATGTGCATCATAACAACTTTCGAATGACTAAAGTTCACAATTTGAACTCTTGGTAATACAATGAATAACCTATGTTTAACACTCCTACAAAATATCAACCCAATCCGACAATTCATTCCATGGCGGTTGCTATGGCCTTTTGATTCACTCTCTATTGATTTTCTTTCTTGTTTTCTTGCTCCTCACGCTTGAATGGCCCCTTCTGTAGATCAGCTGAGCTGCAATGGCACGGCTGAGCAGGCTATCCTTCCAATATTATTTTCTCATGTTATCATGTATGTTATTATATATATGTTTTTATAATTGGTAAATAAAATAAGAATAGTCTACCCTTAAACATTCGTTCCTGCCCTTCAGCTGAATCTTTCAAAAGAAATCTTAAGACTTATTTGTTTTCTCTATGATTGGATTTGGTTGTGCGCACTTGGAGAGCAAAATAATTACTTTGTTTCATTTTTTCTTATTGAAAATCGCTTGAGCATGTTTATATGGAAAGGCGCTGTATGTATGTATGTAAATCGATCAAATCAAATATAGGCCTCAACTTTAGAGCTCATTTCCTCCCTCCCTAACTGATACAAGCAAACCTATCTTACAAGCTCTTTTCGTTCGTCTAAATCAAAAGGGTTATTAAGTTTCAAGTTTAAAGCTGAGACTTTGTTCTATCCAAATAGAATAAAATCAGATTTGTTTGTTTGTTTGTGTGTTTTTTGTTTTGTTTTGTTTTTTTTGTTTTTTTGTTGTTAATGTTTTGTTTGTTTGTTTGTTTGTTTGTTTTTTCGGGGGGGGGGGTGGGGGGTGGGGGGGGGGGGGGGGTGGTTTTTGTGGTGCCGGGTCCACATGTTTCAAGGACGTTTTTTGTTTAAAGGGCCCTGTCCAAGGGTCCCCGCCCGCAATACTCGCAATACACGCGAATACACCCTCCCTTCCCTTTCAGTCACATAACAAGAAAAAAGAAAGGTGAAATAGGGTGAAAAGAAAAAAAAAAATCATTACAAGGTATGCGAATTCGCTGGCTCGCAATTTATTCATTTATTTTCATTTTTAGATTACATGCAAACATGATACTCGGTTGAAAGGCATCAGCCCCTCCACGAGAAAATATGGCCATACGCCAGGATTTGATCATAAGTGAGCTGTTCTTTTATTTACGGGTGTGAAAAATTCGGGAGTGGGAAGGGGTTGGTCTTGAAGTTCTTGACAAATTAAAGTCGGTTTATTTTTAAGCTTGTGCATGCAATCCGGTGAATATAATTTAGTCAAAATTAGAAGTGAAAATTCTAAATAGAAGTCCTGCCCCCTCCCCGAACATGATTAATACATATCAAGCATCATCTTCTTCCTTTTCATTGTGGTTCTGGACATGTTTCAGCTTCCCTAACTGGCAGTAATGTATGATAGTCTAATGATCCATGTGCGAGCGAAGCGAGGAGCAAAAGTTTTCAGACTTTTGAACGTTGAAGTCCTATGTTTGTGCATTTTTTTTTACGGCGATATAATGAAAAATGACAAGAGAAACTTAATTTGGGGAATGTCGAAAGATATTTTAATTCGTGCTTTAACCCTGTCGTTTTTCTTTAGGATTTCATCGATATCAACATAATTTAGTATGATAAATGCTTGATTTCATTATGTATTATAAGAGTTTCGGGGAAATCCTTACTTGGTAGTATTATGGCATATTCGAGAGAGCGGAATGACAAATACTTTGCCGGGGGGGGGGGGGGGGGACATGTGCATGCCCCTCTTGCCTCCAGCCCCACTGATTTACATTGTAGTTTAGTAATGGGTACCTGTTAAGGCCGCACCGATTATTTGAAGCTATATAAATATGGCTCTTTTTGTAAGAAACAGTGGGAAATATTGGGTAAAAGGAGGCATTTATCAGAGGTGGGAAGGGGCAATTAAAAAGAGGTGAAAGAGGCACTTATGAGGAAGAGGGCACATATTACGTAGGGAAAGGGGTAATTATCAGAAGGGGGAAAAGGACACTTATTAGAAGGGAAAATGGGCACCTACCAGAAGCATAAATGCTCTTATGAAATGAGAAAAGGGCACAAATTAGACAGAATTAGGGCATTTATCAAAAGGAGAAAAGGGCACCTATAAGAGAGAAAGGAACAGTTTTCAGAAAAAAGGGAGACACGTTTTGGGTACTTCAAAAGTGGTCCCCCCCCCCTGCTCCCACGAGAGCGCCGCCTCTGCCTACCCTCCAAGGGCGCTAAAACCCGAGGGGCATTTGGTGTCTGTGTTTGTTGGGGGGGGGGGGGTCTAGGAGCAACAAAATTCCCCAGATCGTATTTGTGGCGGGTGTCACACGCACACACACACGCACACACACAGAGGGAAGGGGAATAATATCCAACTTATATTTTTAACTAGGTACATATGACATTGGGAATGCACCGCATGACTTCCCAAGGTCTCGAGGGAAAGGGGAGGGAGTTAGGAAAACAATGTTGTGATGGCAGATGCAAATAATCTCGAATTGTCAGGGAAATGAAAAGGAATTTATATTTCGCCCACATTGATTTTAACTTGAAGAAAATTATGAGCCGAAGATTTAGAACTCCAGTAAGAAATTGACAAAACGGTCCAAGTCAAAATAGAGTTTGTGTCGCAGACTTTAATAGGGGAAGTATGGGGAAGGGAGTTAGGGGCAGGATTAAGATGAAACAATTTTTGTCAACCTGGAAATAGTTTTTCAGAATACTGCTGACTGGCCGTATTCTGAAATACTATGGGGTGGAATTAAGGAATTAAGCTACAGGGCCAAGAAAGTTTTTCCTGATGTGTTTTCCTCCCCGGAATATGAAAAAAATTCGTGAATTTTATCTGATTTTCAGAATAAAGATGACTTAAAAACATTGCAATGTAATTGGATCGACGTCAATGTTTATTAACATAAAAAAGAGTCGTAATTACGATAGCCACAAATATATTTTTTAGAGTTTGTATGATCCTTCCATTGTCATGGAAATTAAGTTAAAAATAACCATATACATCAGTCTGGGATTATTTTAACCCCTTATTCTAGGAAATTATAAATGATATGGAGAGACGAAGAACGAAAGAGAAGAAATGGAAAAAGTATTGAAAAAACATGAGAAGTCAAGAAAATAAGAAAAAGAAGACTATAGAAAAACAGAGGGGGAATCACATCAACTACACGTGGCCTTTAGGGTGCTGCAATCAGTTAGGTTTGATATATTTCAAGATATGTATCATACACTGAAGTCCCTTCTCTGTGCAATGAAAAGCTACTTCAGTGAAAGACTTGTGTCAAATTTTGCATAGAGCTATATAGTTCGAAGAAGAAATAATAATGGGGGATCGGACCTATTGTGTTGAGTTGAATGCATGTAGGACGGAGGAATAATGGGGAGGCGGCTTTGGTTATACGTGCGTTCGAGCAGCGTCAGCGTTTGTTCTTATGATGAAAAGACAGAAGTCTATTGACTACTGATATAAAGAGGTAATAGGAGAGAGAGAGCCCTACTGCTAATCCCTGTTAAACTGAACTTCCCTCAGTGACATAACAACATGTATGCATAGGCGGCTATTACAGGACTCAGGCCGACAGCATGGTCTGATGATAGTATTGATTTGATTTGGTTTGATGGATTCATGATATATTCTAGAGTAAAAATCCCCTCATTATACCATACTTGCCTCTTAGCTACTTTTTTGCTGCATATCTAGATTAGATCAAGCTAGAACGACACGCACTCTAAAAAGAATATGCTCATGCGGACAAATATTATTGCATGCAAAGGGCTCTTTTGGTATTTATTTTTAAATGTAATTTTCAATTCGATAATTCAAAAAGACATAAAAAACTGTATTTTCTCATTATCTTATACTAGTTTCACTTTCTGCAGAGACGTCGCTAGAAAAATTTTGAATGGGAGGGGATGACGCCAAAATTTTTTCCGACAAATCTTTAAGGTCTGAACACTCGAATTTGCCTACAAAAAATGCCGCACCCTAAGCTGTACCCTACATAGTTTCAGTGGCTATACCCTAATTCCCCCCCCCCCCCCCACACACACACACACAGACACACACAGAGCTTGATCATACCGGCCAGGCGGCCACTATTCTAATCTAAATACAGAAGTTACATAATTATCCTGGCTGCCCAAATATTTGAATATTCTGGCACCTCTCTACCTAAATATGAAGTGTTGCATTGTTGCCCGAATATCGGAACTTAAAAAAATCATCAGGGGAGGGGGGGGGGGGGGGGGGGGCGCAGCCCATTATCGAAGGGGTGCCTTTTGTCCGAATATTAACTTTCCACTATTTTTTTTTGGGGGGGGTAGCAGAAACAAATTTCCCAGATATATTTGTGGCGAGTGGGGAACCGAAAATTTAAGCAGTGGAAAGGAGAAATAATGGCCAACTTTAAATTCTAACTAGGCATATGATATTGGGAATACACCAAAGGCCTTCCCAGGTTCTCGAGGGAAGAGGGGAGAGGGGGTTAGGACCAACAACAACCAAAATGATACCATGCAAATCATCTGTAATTGTCAGGAAAAAGAAAACGGTTTATATTTTCGCCGACAGCGCTTTGAACTGGAAGTAAGTTTATGGGGAACCGCTGGCCCCTCTAGATCTGTAGGGTCCATCGAGGGATGGGAAGGGGGGGGGGCAGTAAAACGGACCCCCGCAAAAAGTAATAATATGTATATGAAAATTGTATCCCGGAATAAGATTCATAATGTATCTTTTCTCAGTCACACGAGAAAACATTCCATTTCGCGCCCAAAATGAATGGTAAATGAATCATAAGCTAATTTCAAAATAATGCCGACTTTAAAAATATGACAATAAGAGTTTATCGGCAGCGGCGTCGATGGGGGGGGGGGGTTGCTGTCGGCAAAGCGCCACCTCTGTCGCCAAAAAAGGAGGGAGAAAATGGGGAGAGGGAAGAGGAAAGAGTAAAGAAAAAGGAGAAAAGAGAAAGGAAAAGAGAAAGGGGGAGAAAAAAGAAAAGGAAAGGAATTCAAAACTAAAACAGAAAGAAAAGAAGGAAAGAAAAGGAAAGGAAAGAAAAAGAAGGGAAAAACTTTTTTTTTTTTTTTTTTCCTCGCTCTCAAAAAAGTGAATAGATAATATTCGGGCAAAATGCGTCCCCCTTCGGCAATGGGCTGTACATAGCCCCTCCCGAGGATTTTCAAAGTTCCGATGTATGGCCAGCCACCACTTCATATTCGGGTAGAGAGGTGCCAGAATATCCACATATTTGGGTAGTGAGGTTTTCTTGATATGTAACTTCTGTACATTTTTACTAAGAAAAGTTTTTTTTTTTTGTTTTTTTTTTTGTTTTTTTTTTTGTTTTGTTTTTTTTATTTAGAAGTTGAAAAGTTGATATTCGGGTAAAAGGCGTCAGCCTATCCCCTTGCGAAAATGGGCCCGTATGATCATGACTTCTACATCTGCGATTTTCTTGTATCATTATGTAAGGGGAGATTAGGGTGTACCGTGTTGCATTTTTTGGCAAATTTAGATGCCACACCCTAAAAATCTGTTGGCAATTTGGGTGTCACACCCAAAATTTTGATGGCAAATTTGGGTGTCCCACCCCATCCCCATTCGAATGTTCTAGCGATGCCCCTGGATATCGGCGTTGATTCAATCTTCATTCCTCTTTCTGTCTGGACTACAAGATCCCTTATCTTTCATCTTATTGCATTTTGTTTTGTTTTGCCAAACCCCATTTGAAGGGGAAATCTAGGAAAATCTGTACTGTCCCTTTCCTATTTAATGGTTTTTAATCTCCGATATGTATACTTGAAATACATAGGCATAGCCAGGGGGCCCATGGGCACTGGCCCCCCTATTCAGCCCCTTTAAAAAAAGTGAAAACGAAAAAGCGGGAGAAGTGAGACAAAAAAACCTAAAAAGGCGCTACGAGTCGTTACCTTTCAATCACAATTTGCTAAAACGTCAAAGTTTTCGCGCTTCGCGCGGGAAAGGGGAAATAACTCCCCCTTCCCTGCACCCACACCTATTACATACAAATTACTGAAAAGCAGTCCGAGCGTCGAACTATAACTTTCCGCCTAAAAAAATTGTTTGCTACGAGCTGTTATCTTTCTCTCATATTTGTTTAAACGTCATAGCTTTCGCGCTTTGGGCGGGAGGGGGGGGGAACTTCCTCCTCCCTGCACCCACCTCTGTTACATACAGTGCAGTATTGCGTCCAAAACTGAAAAGCAGTCCGGGCGTCGAACTAACTTTCCGCCTAAAAAAAAAGGCTGCTGGCCGTTATCTTTCTCTCAAACTCCCCCCTCCCTTCACGCTGTGCGTGCTAATCACCAATTTCGCACGCTTCGCGTTCTCACAACCCAACCCCCCTAAAATGAAATCCTGGGTACGCGGTTGGATCCTTCACGTCTGCCCCCCCCCCCCCCCCATTGAAAAATCCTGGCTACGCCAATGTTGAAATACCACGCCATGCTCTGCTCATATGGCTCAATAAGTTTCACTTCTTTAATACACTACCCCCGAAAATCAACACATGTGATGTAAAAAATAGCTCAATACCATTATGACTATGATGATGATGATGATAATAATAATAAATAATAATAACAACAATATCAAAACCATGATGCTAATTCTAATCATAATCTTAATCATAATAATCACGATAACAACAATGACAATACTGATAAATAAAAATCATGTCTATATTGACATTTGATGGGTAGCCTCATCAGTATTTATACTGATGAGGCTTGGGGGCAAATCAATTACTAACCCAGCATTGAAAGCTACATGATTAATACTTTTTTTGATAGGGTCCTGCCATTACATCAGTTAGGGTTTGATATATTTCAAGATAATGTATCATACACTGAAGCCCGTAGTCTGTTCATTGAAAGGCTACTTTGAACAGTGAATGGCTTGTCTCAAATTTTGCATAGAGCTATAGTTCTTCGGAGAAATAATAATGGGGATCGGACCTATTGTGTTGAGTTGAATGCGTGGGACGGAGGAATAATGGGAGGGGCGGCTTTATACGTGTGTCCTCAATGACAAAGTAAAGTGTTATTATGCATAGGCGGCTATTACAGGTCTCAGGCCGACAGCAAGGACAAATGTTAGTATTGATTTGATTTGGGTTGATGAGTTAATGATATCATAATAAGATATTCTAAAAGTAAAAATCCCCTCATTGTACTATATACTTGTCTCTTCGCTACAATAGTTATTTGCTGCACATCTAGAAAATGATCATGGGGAAAATTTTAATATCATTACAAATAAAGGGGTCTTTTTGTCTTTAGTTCTAAATGTAGTTTTCAATTCGAAAATTCAAAAATACATACAAAACTGCATTATCCTATAAAAGTTCATTTCTCTCGTTTTCCTTGCCCTTAAATTATAAGTAGATTTTTCCATCATCATTCACGTCTTTAATTTCTGATATTGATTTCCACGTCTTATCCACATGCTATCATTTTAGAACATAACATATTTTTTTAAAAGATAAACATGCCAACTGAGGAAAATAGAACAAGAATCAGAATATTTGGAGAAAACTGAGAAAAGAGTGTGTGTGTGTGTGTGTGTGTGTGAGAGAGAGAGAGAAAGAGAGAGAGGGAGAGATTGAGAGAAGACGAAGGCAATCATTATATTGGGTTTAATGGCTGCCATTTCCATTAATTATGTGGTGTTGTGTTGTTGTTTTTTGTTTCCACCAGCGCCGTTCTAGATCTTTTTTTTGGGGGGGGGGGGGCACACAATGATCGTTGAAATGCAATAGATATATTCTAGTCATACAAGATAAGAAGAATTGGAGAAGGGGAGAGAAAGGAATAAGAGGAGCAATAAAACATAAAGAACAATAAACTGTTAGGCAAGCCAATGCCATCGGAAACTCACTCTATTTTTAAAATATTTATATATTCTATTTATTTTGTTGTTATTGTTCCAGTACTACACACTAGCCTTTCATACACATATACTGACAGAAGAGGGCGTACTTCCGGAATCAGTGAATGGTACCAAGAGCTTCTTTCTTTGAATTTATCAAGAAGATTGGCTCGGATCCGGGAAGACTGCATAATAGGCTCTATGCGATCGTTATGTAGAAGGCTCGGAGCTCATTGCAGTGTTCACGCACAATTAGAACGCATCAGTTGCGGATGCGTTCTTATGCACCACGACATTTCGCTAAACTACCTTAGTGTGAAAAATATTCTTAAACCTTTTGTTTCGTTTAAACGATATACATTCGTAAACATGTACATTAGACAAGGACATAGTTTTATGCGCGTGATAAAGTATTTGTGCCATATACTTTTTATTTCACCTATGTATTTACTTTCCCTACGCCTGTTAACAACATGAGAATCCACGTGACAGTGTACAATAGCACGATAATTATGAATGTATAAAGTGGTGAACACAGCCCTTTTTCAATATGGGTCATAAAGTTCTCAGTTTGAGACTTAATTAGACTCAAAATATAAGTTGAATATATTATTCAAAGGTGATATCAATAAATCTGGGTTTGCTGTATGATACTGGCCTTAAAGGGCAATCCAACCTTAATAATAAGATGATTTGTGTGAAAGCAGAAAAATAAAGAAAAAACAGGATGTTGAAAGTTTGAAAGAAATCGGACAAGGACTAAGAAAGTTATGGGTGTTTGAAAAATGAGATCACTACATCTATGTGAATCTCAAATTGGCAATTTGGTGAGTCAATTGTGACATTTTTGTGGACAACTCTCCCATTTGTCGTACACAAAAATATCATTAATTTGCGGTTTTCTTCGAGGTGCTCTTACCCCCGGGGCAGTACTCAAAATATATTGGAAATAACATATTGTTATTGGTCCTCATGAACGAAAAGATCCTACTGAGTAATGCATTTTGAAAATAAAAGTGACATTTTAGTCATTTTGTGTGTTAGAGCGAATGGGGGAGTTGTCCACAGCTACATCACAGTGACATTACCTATTCGGCCAATTTGAAATTCCCATATGCATAGTGATTACAACTTTCAAAAATTCATAACTTTCTTATTGCTTGTCCGATTTCGTTCAAACTTTCACCAATCTGCTTTTCTGATTTTTCCTCTTTCTTTCAAAGCAACTTGCTATAAAGGTTGGATTTCCCTTTAATAACATCATGACCTGGGCCTGTCTTCAAATTTAACTTTCTATTTTTTATAATTGTGTATTCTCCAATTGCTTCTAAAACATTGAAACATTGAGGAAAAATCAGCATTGATGTTTCAGTCATTAATAACATCATGACCTGGGCCTGTCTTCAAATTTAACTTTCTAACTATTTTTATAATTCTGTATTCTTCAATTACTTCTAGAACATTGAAACATTGAGGAAAAATTCAGCATTGATGTTTCAGTCGCCTTTAAATCTATTTGCTATTTCATTTGCATCTATTAGAACGCAGTCAGCATTCTCAACCAAACTGGATGAAATATCCTTCTAAGCTTTTTCTTCCCTAAAAATGCATTAATTCAATATATACCACGAATTTTCGATATTGTTTAGTTCTCTTTAAAAAAATGGTATTATAACTTTTTTTTTAATTCGATTGTCTCTGTGAGAGTATTTATGTTCCTTTTTATAATTCAGGTGTTTAAGGTCTTTTTCGATTTCTTCATACAAACATTAGGCCTATAGTTTTTTTTTTTTAACCTTTTCACAATGCCAGATATTGTTCTTATGTTACTTATTTGAAAGAAATTTCATATACATCTGTTATAACATGACCCCCCCCCCCCAAAAAAAAAAAAAATAAATAAATAAATAAAAAAAAAAAAATAAATGAAAGATAAGATAAAAAAAAAATAAAATAAAAAAAAAATAAAATGAAATAAAAAAGTAACCAAAAAAAATAAAAATAAATAAATACAAAAATGCAGTAGTTTTATCGCACTGATCCGACAATATCTATCCTGTCTTTAAACAATTTGCATCAAAGTTGCCAGATTATAATTCAGCATCAATTGGTTCTGCACATCAAAACATTTCCTAAGTTCTTTTCCATCCATTTTTGGCACTATGTTCTCTCAATTTTTTTTAAAAGTCCATCTCCTCCTTCGCTGTAAATATCTTCCACTATAAAAAATGTGTGTTTCTCAAATAATAATATTTTGAATAGTGTGTATAGAAAATGAAACATCTATCGTGTTGTTAATTTTCGGAAGCACAACCCTGCTTCTTTAATGTTCTGCATCCATAAAAGAAAAAATCTTAATAAGGTCAGGTCCTCTTTATTATTTTTTGTATTCAATCGATAGGGCGTAACTAAAATCAAATTTTGTTTCTACTATAGACCACCTACAAACCCTCATTAGACCCTGGTCTAAAAAACGAACGTTGTTCGCCCAACGTAAATAAAGAGAAGGTTTTTACTTCTGTACTGGAACTGCGCACGTGCAAAAAAAAAAAAAAAAAGAGACAAAAGACAAATGTTTAAGGTAGCTTAGCGAAATGTAGTGGTGCATAAGCACGGGGGTTTTCAACAAAAGAACGCAAGCGGCCAATCAGCGACAGCGTTTCTCGCTTCCGGGATTTTACCCCCTGGGGAACGAAGACTCTGTGTCTGACAAAAGCGATCCCGTCTCCCGGTGCTGAAAAGCCGCGATTTATTTTTGGTCTTCTCTGTAGACTCGTTAAAACGCTATAGCCCCCTCTACGGCTACATTATTGTGTACTTCTACGTGTTTTTCTCTACGCGGCAAACCACTATCATGACAGGTCAAGTCTGCGGGACACATTCATGATGATCCGTTGTATTAAATTTTCTCAATACGTATCTATCTATTCTTGTATTTATATACTTCGATAAAAACACTTGTAAATAACAATCTAATTGTTTCGTTCTATCTTACTGGGGACTCTAAAACTATAGCATTTACTAAGAGCAGTGAGTCTATCAGTATCGAAATTCTCTGTCTTTTAAAAATATTTTCAATATATATTTTCATGGTACGCTAAAATCAGTATGTGGGCTTTATCGTTTAACGAGGGAATTCAAGAGGAACATCGATTTGAATACCGTTTTAAACATGTTTTCCTCATGAAGAGTATTATTGTTTACTCATAAATATTATTTATTTCTTCTTTCATGGTTAAAACAAATATCCGAGAGAGTCTGGATCATTATTACGAGGTTAAAAGTATTGCGTGCCTTTCAAATATATTGCTCTTATTGACTTCAATTATTTCTGCCCATCACCTTTTTCTGTCAATGACCTCTTCCTAATTGAGATCCCAATCTCCATCAGAATTTTGTGCAGTAATATATGCGCCCACAAGTATAAAGTGCATGAAATAGTAGGTAAAAGGTTCGAAATTCGAAGGAAATCGTAATTTCTGATTGCCTTGCTTCAGTCTTATAATCGCAAATCCAGAGGGACAGGGTTACATGTCCCCCCCCCCCCCCACATGATGGTAATTGTCATTATGGTGATGATGATGATGTCGATGATACTACTACTAATAATATAATTACATTATTAATAATATTAGTAAGAAGGCAAAAGATTGTTGTTATATTGTGATAGGGATGTGCACTGATGAATATTTCGGATTATATTGTAAACATTCTTGTTGTCATGGCAATAAAATTTCAAAGTGATTTAGAAGCTCGAAGGGGGGGGGGGCGGGCTGTAAAGGTTGCGCCGTGGCTAATTATTTACATACATCAGCCAATCCTTTTCAGTTGTTTATCCATTCCTGAATAGCCTACTGAAGCAGGGAATGATAACATATAAAACGGAGAGAATGCAGCCCGTTCATTTGTCAGTAGTCGGAAAATTAGTCAACGTAGAGCAAGGGCGGCGCACCCGGGGGCCAGGGGGCACAGTGCCCTCCCACTTTTTCAAGTACCCCAAAAGTGCCCTTTTTACATCTGAAAAAATGCCCTCCTTCCTCTCTGATAAGTGCCCCTTTACTACTAAAAGTGCCCCTTTTCCTTTCTAATAAGTGCCCCTTTCCCTTCTAATAAGTGTTTTTTCCCTCCTGATAAGTGCCCCTTTTCAAAATCTGATAATTGGCTCCTTATCTCTCTAATAAGTGCCCTTTTCTTCTGATGATAAGTAAATTTTTACTTCTGATAGGTGCCCCTTTTCCCTTCTAAATAGTGCCAACTTTCCCCTTCTGATAAATGCCATTTTTACATCTCATTAGCTCCCCTTTTCCTATCTAATATGTGCCATTTTCCTCTTCTCATGAGTGCCCCTTTTCACTTCTTTAAGTGCCCCATTCCATCTCAGATAAGCGCCCTTTCTTCTTCGGATAAATGCCCCCTTTTACGTATGTTTCCAGTTGTTTCTTACAAAAAAAGCCATATCTAACTTCAAAGTATCGATGCGGCTTTATGTAGTAGCAGGTACACATATTACTACAATATAAGGCAGTGGAGCTGGAGGCAAGAGGGGCATAATGCCTACCCCCCCCCCCCTAGTAAAGGAATTCTTATTCCGCTCGCTCGAATATGCCCATAATTTACACCAATTAAGGGCAGTATTTTCTGAAAATCTCCCCAAAACTCCCTCGCTACGCTCGCTAGCTCTTATGAAAGCAAGCAGATCGCATAAAGTATGTTGATATAGATGTAATCCTAAAGAAAAGCGACAGGGATAATGTATGAATTAAAAGATAATTCGACATTCCCCCAATTAATTTGTTGTTGTCAATTTCATTATATCGCTATAAATGATTCTCAACCAAAGGAATTCAGCATTAGAAAAAAGTCTGAAAATTTTTGCTCGCTCGCTTCGCTCGCTCGCACATGAGTCATTAGACCACCACACACAACTGCTAATTTATTGGGGAAGCTGAAGCAGTGTCCAGAACCACAATAAAAAGGAAGAAGATGATGCTTGATAATGTATTAATCATGTTAACTGGGCTGTAGGGTAATACCAATGTCACAAAAATGGTCCCTTTTTTCGTTTTATGTTCACCCCTTGTAGGTGCCCCCTTTTCCCAAAAAGTGCCCTATTTGGCTGGTGCCCCCCCCCCCACTTTGAAAGACGCTCCGCTGCCCCTGACGTAGAGAAATAGCCCAGGCCAAACCCGGTTCAAGCTGACAAGCTTTTTGTGAATAACATGGATAGTCTAAGTAACTGTAAGGGGGTAAAATCTCATAATTTATGTAAAATGGGGTGACTATTTCGGGAAGGTTCCCAGACTATATGTAAGTTCTATGTAAGTAGGTCCTATTTAAGTTAATTATAGGCTAAACTGCAAGTTCAGTGCATGATAATAGAAGGACGATACAGGTAACAAACCAGTATTATGTAACAGGGAACAAAGAAAGACATCCCAACGGAGTGAATAGGCATTGTCTAGTGCAGGTGTCAGGCCACCGGCCGAGGTGCGCTTAATCTCTCCAGAATGGAGAGTGTTCTTAGAACACTCCGAGTCATGTGCATCATAACAACTTTCGAATGACTAAAGTTCACAATTTGAACTCTTGGTAATACAATGAATAACCTATGTTTAACACTCCTACAAAATATCAACCCAATCCGACAATTCATTTCATGGCGGTTGCTATGGCCTTTTGATTCACTCTCTATTGATTTTCTTTCTTGTTTTCTTGCTCCTCACGCTTGAATGGCCCCTCTGTAGAACAGCTGAGCTGCAATGGCACGGCTGAGCAGGGCGATCCTTCCAATATTATTTTCTCATGTTATCATGTATGTTATTATATATATGTTTTTATAATTGGTAAATAAAATAAGAATAGTCTACCCTTAAACATTCGTTCCTGCCCTTCAGCTGAATCTTTCAAAAGAAATCTTAAGACTTATTTGTTTTCTCTATGATTGGATTTGGTTGTGTGCACTTGGAGAGCAAAATAATTACTTTGTTTCATTTTTTCTTATTGTAAAGCGCCTTGAGCATGTTTATATGGAAAGGCGCTGTATGTATGTATGTAAATCGATCAAATCAAATATAGGCCTCAACTTTAGAGCTCATTTCCTCCCTAACTGATACCAGCAAACCTATCTTACAAGCTCTTTTCGTTCGCTAAATCAAAAGGGTTATAAAGTTTCAAGTTTAAAGCTGAGACTTTGTTCTATCCAAATAGAATAAAATCAGATTTGTTTGTTTGTTTGTGTGTTTGTTTGTTGTTGTTTTTTTGTTGTTGATGTTTTTTTTTTGTTTGTTTGTATGTTTTTTCGGGGGGGGGGTGGTGTTTTTGTGGTGCCGGGTCACACATGTTCAAGGACGTTTTTTGTTTAAAGGGCCCTGTCCAAGGGTCCCCGCCGCAATACTCGCAATACACGCGAATACACCCTCCCCTTCCCTTTCAGTCACATAACAGAGAAAAAAGAGAAGGTGAAAGAGGGTGAAAAGAAAAAAAAAATCATTACGAAAAGTATGCGAATTCGCTGGCTCGCAATTTATTCATTTATTTCCATTTTTAGATTACATGCAAACATGATACTCGGTTGAAAGGCATCAGCCCCTCCCACGAGAAATTATGGCCATACGCCAGGATTTGATCATAAGTGAGCTGTTCTTTTATTTACGGGTGTGAAAAATTCGGGAGTGGGAAGGGGGTGGGTCTTGAAGTTCTTGACAAATTAAAGTCGGTTTATTTTTAAGCTTGTGCATGCAAGCCGGTGAATATAATTTAGTCAAAATTAGAAGTGAAAATTCTAAATAGAAGTCCTGCCCCCTCCCATAACATGATTTATGCATATCAAGGATCATCTTCTTCCTTTTTATTGTGGTTCTGGACATGTTTCAGCTTCCCTAACTGGCAGTAATGTGTGATAGTCTAATGATCCATGTGCGAGCGAAGCGAGGAGCAAAAGTTTTCAGACTTTTTTCTAACGTTGAAGTCCTATGTTTGTGCATTTTTTTACGGCGATATAATGAAAATGACAAGAGAAACTTAATTTGGGGAATGTCGAAAGATATTTTAATTCGTGCTTTAACCCTGTCGTTTTTCTTTAGGATTTCATCGATATCAACATAATTTAGTATGATAAATGCTTGATTTCATTATGTATTATAAGAGTTTCGGGGAAATTTTCGGAAAATATTATCCTTACTTGGTAGTATTATGGCATATTCGAGAGAGCGGAATGACAAATACTTTGCCGGGGGGGGGGGGGGGGGGCATGGCATGCCCCTCTTGCCTCCAGCCCCACTGCTTTACATTGTAGTTTAGTAATGGGTACCTGTTAAGCCGCACCGATTATTTGAAGCTATATAAATATGGCTCTTTTTGTAAGAAACAGTGGAAAATATTGGTAAAAGGGGCATTTATCAGAAGAGGAAAGGGTGCTTATCAGAGGTGGGAAGGGGCACTTATGAGGAAGAGGGCACATATTACGTAGGGAAAGGGGTAATTATCAGAAGGGGGAAAAGGGCACTTATTAGAAGGGAAAATGGGCACCTACCAGAAGCATAAATGCTCTTATGAAATGAGAAAAGGGCACAAATTAGACAGAATTAGGGGCATTTATCAAAAGGAGAAAAGGGCACCTATAAGAGAGAAAGGGAACAGTTTTCAGAAAAAAGGGACACGTTTTGGGTACTTCAAAAGTGGTCCCCCCCCCCTGCTCCCACGAGAGCGCCGCCTACCCTCCAAGGGCGCTAAACCCGAGGGGCATTTGGTGTCTGTGTGTGTTGGGGGGGGGGGGTCTAGGAGCAATAAAATTCCCCAGATCGTATTTGTGGCGGGTGTCACACGCACACACACACACACACACACGCACACAAAGAGGGAAGGGGAAATAATATCCAACTTATATTTTTAACTAGGTACATATGACATTGGGAATGCACCACTGGACTTCCCAAGGTTCTCGAGGGGAAAGGGGAGGGAGTTAGGAAAACAATGTTGTGATGGCAGATGCAAATTATCTCGAATTGTCAGGGAAATGAAAAGGAATTATATTTTGATTTTAACTTGAAGAAAATTATGAGCCGAAGATTTAGAACTCCAGTAAGAAATTGACAAAACGGTCCAAGTCAAAATAGAGTTTGTGTCGCAGACTTTAATAGGGGAAGTATGGGGAAGGGAGTTAGGGGCAGGATTAAGATTAACAATTTTTGTCAACCTGGAAATAGTTTTTCAGAATACTGCTGACTGGCCGTATTCTGAAATACTATGGGGTGGCGAAGGAATTAAGCTACAGGGCCAAGAAAGTTTTTCCTGATGTGTTTTCCTCCCTGGAATATGAAAAAAATTTGTGAATTTTATCTGATTTTCAGAATAAAGATGACTTAAAAACATTGCAATGTAATTGATCGACGTCAATGTTTATTAACATAAAACAGAGTCGTAATTACGATAGCCACAAATATATTGTTTTAGTTTGTATGATCCTTCCATTGTCATGGAAATTAAGTTAAAAATAACCATATACATCAGTCTGGGATTATTTAATCCCCTTATTCTAGGAAATTATAAATGATATGGAGAGACGAAGAACGAAAGAGAAGAAATGGAAAAAGTATTGAAAACATGGAGAAGTCAAGAAAATAAGAAAAAGAAGACTATAGAAAAACAGAGGAGGAATCACATCAACTGCACGTGGCCTTTAGTTAAGCACTTTTTTATAGGTTCTTATGCACCACGACGTTTCGCTAAGCTTCCTTAGATCAAGCTAGAACGACACGCACTATAAAAAGAATATGCTCATGCGGACAAATACTATTGCATGCAAAGAGCTCTTTTGGTATTTAGTTTTAAATGTAATTTTCAATTCGATAATTTAAAAAGACATAAAAAACTGTATTTCTCATTATCTTACACTAGTTTCACTTTCTGCAGAGACGTCGCTAGAAAATTTTGAATGGGGAGGGGATGACGCCAAAATTTTTCCGACAAATCTTTAAGGTCTGACACTCGAATTTGCCTACAAAAAATGCCGCACCCTAAGCTGTACCTACAGAGTTCAGTGGCTATACCCTATTCCCCCCCCCCCCCCACACACACACACATAGAGAGAGCTTGATCATACCGGCCAGGCGGCCACTATTCTAATCTAAATACAGAAGTTACATAATTATTCTGGCTGCCCAAATATTTGAATATTCTGGCACCTCTCTAGCGATGCCCCTGGATATCGGCGTTGATTCAATCTTCATTCCTCTTTCTGTCTGGACTACAAGATCCCTTATCTTTCATAAGCTTTTGTTTTGCCACTTTAATCCCATTTGAAGGGGAAATCTAGGAAAATCTGTACTGTCCCTTTCCTATTTAATGGTTTTTAATCTCCGATTTGTATACTTGAAATACATAGGCATAGCCAGGGGGCCCCATGGGGGCACTGGCCCCCCTATTCAGCCCCTAAAAAAAGTGAAAACGAAAAAGCGGGAGAAGTGAGACAAAAAAAACCTAAAAAGGCGCTACGAGTCGTTACCTTTCAATCACAATTTGCTAAAACGTCAAAGTTTTCGCGCTTCGCGCGGGAAGGGGGAAATAACTCCCCCTTCCCTGCACCCACACCTATTACATACAGTAAAATATTGCGTCCAAATTATTGAAAAGCAGTCCGAGCGTCGAACTATAACTTTCCGCCTAAAAAAATTGTTTGCTACGAGCTGTTATCTTTCTCTCATATTTGTTAAAACGTCATAGCTTTCGCGCTTGGGGCGGGAGGGGGAAAAGTCCCCCCTCCCTGCACCCACCCCTGTTACAGTGCATTATTGCGTCCAAATAATTGAAAAGCAGTCTGGGCGTTGAACTAACTTTCCGCCTAAAAAAAGGTGCTGCGAGCCGTTATCTTTCTCTCAAATTTGCTATAAAACGTCAGAGCTTTCGCGCTTTGGGCGGGAGGGGGGGGGGGAACTCCCTCCTCCCTGCACCCACCTCTGTTACATAGAGTGCAGTATTGCCTCCAAATAACTGAAAAGCAGTCCGGCGTCGAACTAACTTTCCGCCTAAAAAAAGGTGCTGCGAGCCGTTATCTTTCTCTCAAACTCCCCCCTCCCATCCCGCTTTGCGTGCTAATCACCAATTTCGCACGCTTCGCGTTCTCACAACCCAACCCCCTAAAATGAAATCCTGGCTACGCGGTTGGATCCTTCATGTCTGCCCCCCCCCCCCCCATTGAAAAATCCTGGCTACGCCAGTGTTGAAATACCACGCCATGCTCTACTCATATGGCTCAATAAGTTTCACTTCTTTAATACACTACCCCCGAAAATCAACACATGTGATGTAAAAAATAGCTCCAATACCATTATGACTATGATGATGATGATAATAATAATAAATAATAATAACAACAACATCAAAACCATAATGCTAATGCTAATCATAATCTTAATCATAATAATCACGATAACAACAATGACAATACTGATAAATAAAAATCTTATCTATATTGACATTTGATGGGTAGCCTCATCAGTATTTATACTGATGAGGCTTGGGGGCAAATCAATTACTAACCCAGCATTGAAAGCTACATGATTAATACTTTTTTTGATAGGGTCCTGCCATTACATCAGTTAGGGTTTGATATATTTCAAGATAATGTATCACACACTGAAGCCCGTAGTCTGTTCATTGAAAGGCTACTTTGAACAGTGAATGGCTTGTCTCAAATTTTGCATAGAGCTATAGTTCTTCGGAGAAATAATAATGGGGATCGGACCTATTGTGTTGAGTTGAATGCGTGGGACGGAGGAATAATGGGAGGGGCGGCTTTATACGTGCGTTCGATCCGCGCCAGCGTTTGTTGTTATGTTGAAAAGACAGGAAGTCTATTGACTATTGATATAAAGAAGAATTAGGAGAGAGAGAGAGAGAGAGAGAGAGAGAGAGAGCCCAACTGCAAATCCCCTGTTAAACTTCAATTGTCCTCAATGACAAAGTAAAGTGTTATTATGCATAGGCGGCTATTACAGGTCTCAGGCCGACAGCAAGGACAAATGTTAGTATTGATTTGATTTGGGTTGATGAGTTAATGATATCATAATAAGATATTCTAAAAGTAAAAATCCCCTCATTGTACTATATACTTGTCTCTTCGCTACAATAGTTATTTGCTGCACATCTAGAAAATGATCATGGAGAAAATTTTAATATCATTAGAAATAAAGGGATCTTTTTGTCTTTAGTTCTAAATGTAGTTTTCAATTCGAAAATTCAAAAATACATACAAAACTGCATTATCCTATAAAAGTTCATTTCTCTCGTTTTCCTTGCCCTTAAATTATAAGTAGATTTTTCCATCATCATTCACGTCTTTAATTTCTGATATTGATTTCCACGTCTTATCCACATGCTATCATTTTAGAACATAACATATTTTTTAAAAAGATAAACATGCGAACTGAGGAAAATAGAACAAGAATCAGAATATTTGGAGAAAACTGAGAAAAGAGTGTGTGTGTGTGTGTGAGAGAGAGAGAGAGAGGGGGGGGGAGAGATTGAGAGAAGACGAAGGCAATCATTATATTGGGTTTAATGGCTGCCATTTCCATTAATTATGTGGTGTTGTGTTGTTGTTTTTTGTTTCCACCAGCGCCGTTCTAGGCCTTTTTTTTTTGGGGGGGGGGGGGAGCACACAATGATCGTTGAAATGCAATAGATATATTCTAGTCATACAACATAAGAAGAATTGGAGAAGGGGAGAGAAAGGAATAAGAGGAGCAATAAAACATATTAAAAGAACAATAAACTGTTAGGCAAGCCAATGCCATCGGAAACTCACTCTATTTTTTAAATATTTATATATTCTATTTATTTTGTTGTTATTTTCCAATACTACACACAAGCCTTTCGTACACATATACTGACAGAAGAGGGCGTACTTCCGGAATCAGTGAATGGTACCAAGAGCTTCTTTCTTTGAATTTTCAAGAAGATTGGCTCGGATCCGGGAAGACTGCATAATAGGCTCCATGCGATCGTTATGTAGAAGGCCAGCTCGGAGCTCATTGCAGTGTTCACGCACAATTAGAACGCAGCAGTTCCGGATGCGTTCTTATGCACCACGACATTTCGCTAAACTACCTAATATGGTATTACTCTATAGAAAAGTAGAATTTATGCCTAATGGTTTAAAATCACACCTCCTTCAAAAATAACTATCAATTTTTAACAACTATGGTTAACATAATAATATTTACAAAACCAGAAAACAACAGGTTTTCAATGGAATAGAAATACAAGGTTGTTGTAATGTTTCACACCTTGTGGTTTTTGTTTAAATTAAACACCACATACTGATCAGGAACTTTCATAATTTCAGGTATTATACATGTATAACATCCCTTATGGAAGAATCACAGTGTTACCACATAATAAACAACACTGTGAACCAAAGTGTCAAACACAGTATGATACCACATGTATGTCACTTGGGATTTCGGGACGAGTGGTAACGCTGTGTGATTAGCACACTGTGATATTATCAGTGTTACCAAAGTAAAGCAATTACACAGCGTTACCACACGTCCCAAAATCACATATGGCAACACAGTGGACATCATAACACATTGTGATAATGACCACATAGCTACCACATATTCCCCAGAGTCACCACATAGTCAACACATAGCACAACCACACTGTGAGACCAACCATATAATCTACAACACTGTGGTATCAAACACATAGTCCGCCACGTTGTGGTATCCACCACATAGTTTACCACACTGTGGTAAATTCTACATATTATATTATGTGGCATGTATCAGACCACAGTGTAGGCTTTTAGTCTACCACAAATCTACCACAATGCGACATAAGTTCCTCAATGTGGCAAATATCTGGTCCATCTGGTCCAAAATTAAATAAATCATGTGGAAGTGCCTTGTTTTAGAGGCAGAAATATTTAGGTAATTTTGACAATTAATCAAAGAATACACTTTTCAAACCTGAGTCAGTTGATATATGCATTTCACAGAACAAGTGAAAATAAAAATACATTGTGCTTTGATTTATGTAATATGTTATCACACACATAATTTGGTGTATAAATTTAGATATGGAAGATATTGTCAGAGTTTGAGTGAAAAAAAAGAATACATTGTCCTTTGGTTTATATCAGCACACACCTTTAAATGTACTGTTTAATTTTCTTTTCATGTGCAAAGGCGCAAGTTCGATGGGTGAATCATGTATAAGTTTGATTACCTATGCTTTCTGGATAATCTGTGAAAATTTCGATGCTAACAGACTACTTTTGGCCAAGAAATGATTTTTAAAAAAAGTAAACAAAAATAATAAATAAATAAATAAATAACGAAATCACTGGCTTGGAAGAAGCTTTACTTGAAACGCTTTCATACAGAATAATAAATATTACTACTGTTTTACGATTTTCCCTCAAACTTTTACCTTTACTGGGCTTTGATAATAGATATGCAAATGATTATTAACGGTTCAAATCCCAATTTAACACTTTGGGATTTCTGCTAGAAACAATGTTTAACAGTACCTTAAAAACAAATAATAAAGAAGTACTTAGGTACATCTTTATTATTTGTTTTGTGATTTCGGAATGACTATATTCCTAACAATGTACCATTGGATCAAATATTGTATCTCCAAATGCAAACCAATTGTAGTTTGTGTACAGGTTGTGATGTATGTGATTCCCTGATACTCAATGAATCCACAAAACATTATGTAATCTACAATAATACAGTAACTAGTAATTAGTACTTACAAACCTGACTGCCGTCAAGCTTTAAAAGTTCTTTCTTTGCAAACAAATACTCTGAGTGATTTTTAACAGATTTATGCCTTGGTGGACCAGGAAGCTGATGTCTGAATGGATTAAAACTGGGTGGAGATCAACCCTAAAATAATGAGACAGCCTAAAGCAGACTTAAACAGTCTTTTCAGCTTAAAAAATAGGCCAGTCTTCTAAGAATTAGTATTTCTACCAATTAATCAGCTTTCCACTGGCATGTCTCTTTCCCTTTTAGTTTTTTGTCATTTCCTTGATTTTTCCTCTTTTCCTTCATTCTCCTCCTTTTTTCTCAGCCAGCCTATCGGCTCTCCTGAAGGCAGCTCTCACGTTCTTGACTTTCTTGCCCATTCCTTCCCGGACCTGCCCTGGAGCTACATCTGGGAACTTAGATGTAGTGTAGTCTGCATGGAGGAGGGGGGGGGGGGTTAAAAGACTAAAAATCTATTTAAAGATTATAAAGGTCATTGTTTTCTTCTTTCAATCTATACTAAACCCAATGCATTAAGAAGGCAAACCTGCAGTGGTCAACATTCAGTGACTTTACATTAAAAAGTATGTTCATCTTAAGATCCAATTTGGACAGAAAGTGTAACTGTCTACTTTGTCAATTCAGTGCAATAAACAAAATTTAGGTTCAGTCCAGACGCTATCTTCAGTCTCGACGAAGTCAGTCATGTAAGACCGAGTGTAGACCCTATGTCAATTATGTATTCAACATGAAAGAAGTCTTCTATCAAATTTCAATTTTCTCTGACTCAAACAAATGAAATGGACTGTATTATTGAAAATGTAACTTAGACTAGACCCATCATCATTTATTCTGCAATCTAAATCTTAGCTGTACTTACCATGTGCAGCGAAGACCTTGGCTTTATGCACCTCCCAGCCATGCTTCGGGGGCCTCCCGTACTCCATGGCCACGGGCCCAGTGCATCTCGCATCATCCATCACTTTTTGTCAACAACAAACTCGCTCGAAGTCACGGAAACCTGGTTGGTTTCTGTTTTCCCAAGAGAAATTCACCCGATAAAATGAAGTCTAAGTAATAAAGGACTAACTGTCTGAACACGGGTCGTATACATTGCGTATCGAACGCTACATCAGCGAGAGTTAACGGTAGCACAGCCCAGCGCATGGAAATATACTATGTGTAAAAAAAATATTTAAAAAAGCATTTGACACTTTCGTTTGTTAATAACTCAAAAGTTACAACTCGTAGGCCTATCGGACTAAGATTTTCACAATTTCAAGTTTCATATTCATTTGATGTTTGTTTTATGACATCTCTTTGAATACTACTTTTAAAACATTACTCTGAATTTTTTCATTAGATTTTCACTTTATGAAAATCAAGGCCACAAGTGATTAATTCAGAGTGATTAATTCAGAGCACAAACAGTAAGTTGTCATTGTTCATTGCAGCTGAAACCCCTGAGAACCTCTTTTGACCCAGAGCCATGAATCATTAATGACACTGGATAGCAAAAGGTTGGCTGAATTTACAGGTTGGATGTAGGATGACAATTGATGTGCTCTGAATTAATTACACACACACACACACACACACACACACACACACACAGCTTTTTCGGTCTCAATTTTCCAAAATCAGAGCATTATTTTAATTATGTTAATGAAGGAAATTTCACAAAACGTATTTCAAATAAATTTGACAACCTTCAATTGTAAATCATTAGCTTTTGAGTAATTAACGATCAAAAATGTCATATGTTGGGGTTTTTTTTTTACACCTAGTATATACTGTATGCATGCATGTACGTATGTGCATATGACGGTGCCGCGCATGCCGCAGCGCACCACGCATGATATACATTTATAGTCGACTTTAAATTTTATGAACCTAGAAAAGTTCTTTCCGTCGATTTTTTATTTATTTATTGTTTTGTTTGTGGCTTTGTGATCCCTTGTTGTCTTCGAGCAATTTCAGCTTTGTTACCCCCATACATCTACAGGCACTGTTAAGCAACCCAAGACAAAAGGGTAATACTGTACAATTTCTTGGTATATCCTCCGTTCGTTGCGTCACAGGTTATGCTGCATGAGATGATTTTGATATGCAAATTATGCAAATTGCTCAAGGTTACCCCTTGGGCAACAAAGCTGAAAATGTTCTTTGACCACTTATGATTTCAAATCAGCGAAAACACTTCAACGGAAAGGACTTTTCTAGGTTCACTGTTCGCTGTATAGGGGCGTCAAATGGACAAACAGTCCATGGACTAAAATAAGCGCAAAATAAGCGTATCTTCTCCATACGCCCCTAAAGCGCGTTCATTATTGGACCTCCTTTTGTGTACGCGATTAATCACGCGAATTTTTCAGAGAAAAATCTGCATATCCCATAGTCCATTGTAGAATTTTGGCGGTCGAGACAAGATAAGCGAGGGTCACACGAGGCGTCATTTGCTGACGTTAGGACAGCGTCAGTGACTTGGTTCGGTCTTTTGCTCGTCCTGAAAGAGTGACTTATTGTTTTAAAAAGTGATTACAAATGAACAGTTCAAACGACACTTTTCATAACTTGCGTATGGGTTCATTTTCTTAACGGGTTTGATTAGCGCTGCTAACGACGCAATCGAAATGACGCTTCGTGTGAGCCGGGTTTTAGCCTTTCGCTACAACCCTCGACCTAAGAGGATAAGAAGAGGAACAATTTTGAACTAGTACTCTAATTGAAAGGCAACAACACAACATATATATGTTTATATATGAAACCTGTGACCTGTGACCTGTAAGCATCGATCTTCATGAACTTTTCCATTTCATCTGTTTTTTTTACTACCTTGGTAAATCTTATCAAAGGTTATGTAAGATCCATTGGACTACTTATCCTTCCAGGAGTGATTTTAAGGTAACCTTTCAACATGCTTTGCATTATTTCTCTTGAATATTTGCTAAATCTCAGCTCAGGACTACTGTGAGTACTTACGGTTACTACATTCAGTCCCATATATTCATTTTGGTGTCAGGGGCTCTCAGCTGTAGCATACTATACTATACTGTTAAAAGAACCGTATTTCAAATCTCCATTCGTGAACATTTGAATGCACGTCTACAGACAGTTCCCTGAACTCTATCGTTAACAATGGAGACCGCACCTGTAACCAGATCTAAAGTGAAAGGATACAATGCAGCACTTGTTCAGGAGATAATCAAAGACATTGTCACTGACAAAAGATTCCTCTCACTCATTGAAACATCTGTCAGCAAACGACTGGTTGACCTTCAAGAGGAAATGGAGAGACAAAAGAGTGACATACTTGAGCTTCAAGTAAGCAATGACCAAAAGATTGATGAGATCGCCAGTCTGAAAGAAAGGCTGAAATTTCAGGAGCATCGTGTGCAGAAACTCAGCAATTCACTTGACGCACAAGAGCAGTACTCAAGAAGAAATTGTCTGAGGCTCTTTGGTTGTCCTGAGCGAGAGGGGGAGAACACCGATGACGTAATCTTAGACATCGCAAGTGGTTTGCTGAAGGTCAATCTACAAAGGGAGGACATTGAAAGGAGTCATCGAGTTGGAGCAAAGCGAAGGAAGCAGGATGGTACGACAATCCCAAGGGGAATCATCATCAAATTTAAATCTGATAGAAAACGGCAGGAGATCCTGGTCAGCAGACGTCATCTCAAAGGCAAAAAGATGATACTTGTGGAAGATCTCACAGCCAGAAACCAGGAGCTGCTGAAACATGCACGAGAGCACCAGAAGATCATGTCGGCTTGGAGCATGGATGGTCGTATCATAGCACTGTTGAGAGGAAACAACAAAGTGACCAAAGTGATTCATTGTGAGGAAGACTTAAAATCTCTCTGAACCATTTATATATTTCTTACCTGATCTCATGTGATTCATTGATGAATTATACTTATCCTGGAAGAATGGTTATGTTATTGAACAATCACTGCTCTACTGTATAGCCTACTACTTTTTTATGTTCATACACATTTCTTAGCTGTTTTTGTTGTTGTTGTATATGTTGTTATAATCTGTATATACGTTTCCCCACCCCAATCTATGTAATACTTGTCGAAGGCAAATCTCAACTACTTTAACGCATGAATGTTCTACATGCATAGAACTAGATATTCAGGATATAGATTGCACATCTAATAATACTTCAGTTGATGATGCTAATTATGTTCTAACAAATGAGTACAATGATGTAGTAAAAGACTTATTTTCTAAAAATAATAGAGTTTTATCCATGGTACATTTTAATTGTAGAAGTATTAAAAGAAATCTTTATAACTTCCACAGTGTTCTTGCCAGTATTTCTTGCCCATTTTCTTGTATTGCACTATCAGAAACTTGGTTAGCAAATAATGAAGAAATTCAAATTCCTGATTATAGGTTTATTGGAAGTGGTAGGCAAAATAAGCGTGGAGGTGGTGTAGGTTGTTTGATAAAAAAGGATATGAAATATAAAAACCGTAAGGACTTAGAGGTTTTTAATCAGTGTATAGAAACAGTTTTTATTGAGATATATTCTAAAGTAAATAATATTATTCTTGCCATAGTGTACAGACCACCTGGACAAAATGTATCAGACTTTTTTACTGCTTTGGAAGGCCCTCTAAGTGCAATAACTCGAGAAAATAAACAGAGTTTTCTTGTTGGTGATTTCAATATTGATCTTTTAATGACTAATTCCCAACAAGTTCAATATTTTATTGATCTTTTAGTAACTTATTCCTGCACACCCTTAATTTTAAACCCAACCAGAATAACACAAAGTTCAGCAACTCTTATTGATAACATATTCACAAACCATATGGATAATATTTTAAAATCCGGTATACTTGTAAATGATGTCAGTGACCATCTTAGCGTTTTTACTATTATTAATTGTGACAATGTTTTATACTCAAAGCCAAAATGTTTCAAACGTGTTATGAATGATGATAATGAAACTAATTTCTTGAATTTGTTACAGTCTTTCAATTGGAAAGATGTGTATGAAAACAGTAATGTTGATTGTAGATTTGATGTTTTTATGAATAAAATAACCAGTGCATACGATCAATGTTTCCCTTTTAAAGAGAAATTAGACAGAAAATCAAATGTAAAACCATGGTTTAATAATGATCTAAAAAAGATGTGTAGGAAAAAGAATATTTTGTATAGGAAATATGTAAAAAATCCAACTGACTATAGAAAATTAACTTACACTAAATATAGAAATAAAGTTACTAGTGCAATTCGTCATTATAAGAAACAGTATTATAAATCTCGTTTTTGTAAAGTACAGAATAATATTAGGGGCACATGGAATGTAATTAATGATCTTCTTAATAAAAAAAAGGGCAACAGTGCAATATTTCAATATTAATCATCTTGGTAATGATATATCTGATTGCAAGGAAATTGTTAATTTATATAATGATTATTTTAGAACTATTGGATTAGACATAGTTGATAAATTGCCTCATACTGAAAATACTTTTGATAAGTTTTTGCCTCCTAGCAACTTTTTAAACTCTTTTTTTCTTAGCCCCATACAACCTAGTGAAATATTGAAAATTGTGTCTGAATTTCAATTGAACAAAAGTCCTGGGTATGATGGAATTGAATGCAGTGTTCTTAAAAAGTCTATCCATTACTTAGTTAAACCTCTATGTAGTATTTTTAATTTGTCAATATAGAGAAGGGGACATTTCCTAGTTCCCTGAAATTAGCCAAAATCGTACCCATATATAAGAAAGGGGATAAGTCTATTTTATCTAACTACAGACCCATTTCCATTTTATCTGTTTTTTCTAAGCTGTTTGAAAAACTTGTTCATAAACGTTTATTGTCTTATTTATGTCATAATGATATTATATCTACAAAGCAATTTGGTTTTAGACCTAAATACTCAACCTATATGGCTTTAATGGAGTTCTGTGATAAAATAGCTAATGCGTTTGAGAACAAACAATTTGTTATTGGCATTTTCCTTGATCTTTCAAAAGCGTTTGATTGTATAAACCATGATATTCTTATAGACAAATTGAAATATTACGGTATAAGAGGTACTGCCTTAGATTGGTTCAAGAGCTACCTTCACAATCGCAAACAGTATGTACATATGAATGGGTATTCATCCCCTATACAAAATAGTAATATTGGTGTTCCCCAGGGATCTGTTTTAGGCCCCTTGCTTTTTATTATGTATATAAATGACTTACATTTTATCAGTAATGTCTTAGATTCAGTTTTATAATGCAGATGATAGTAATTTTTTTATAACTGGAAATAATATACAAAATGTTTGTGCAATATTAAACAAGGAATTATGCAAGATAAACCAGTGGTTTTTAGCTAACAAATTGAAACTAAATACTGATAAAACATCATGCATGGTATTCCACACCAAAAACAAATTTATTGATTTAAATTGCATTAATGTCAAAATTGCTGGTTTTGATATTCCAGTTGTAAATACAACTAAATTCCTGGGAGTATTATTAGATAATAATTTGACCTGGAAATATCACGTACATGACATATGTTGTAAAATATCAAGAGCAATTGGTGCAATCAGTAGAATAAGTGCAATTGTACCAACTCATATTCTTCTAAATCTATATTTCACTATGATATTGCCTCACCTTACGTATTGCAATATTGTATGGGGAAATTGTGCAAAATATCTTTTAAATCGTATTCATATTCTTCAAAAACGTGCAATCAGGATAATTACAAACTCTAAGCCTTACACTCATTCAGATCCTTTATTTTAAAAAATGAATTTATTAACTATATATGATATTCATAAATATGTAACCTGCACATTTATGTATCAGTATATCAATAAAACCTTGCCGAAATTTCTGGATAATTGTTTTATTAAAAAAAATTATATGTATAACATTAGACAGAACAATAATTTCTATGTTCCTAATTATAAATATGATTTTTCTAGATGTACAGTCAAATACTCAGGGCCGATCATGTGGAACAATCTCTCGAATACCTTGAAATGTTGCCAAAGTCTTTCAATTTTTAAACGAACATATAAAAATCACCTTTTAAATTTACGTTAATTTGCCTTCTCTCTTCCTCTCCTATTCCCCTTTCCCACCCGTATGTTGTTTTTTTTATATTGTAGTTCTATTTAGTTGCTGTTTTAGGGATTGACCTTAGAAAGGCCTGTAGGCCTATGTCAATCCCACCACTTTCTGTTATATTATACGTATGTTGTATTCTTGTTTTTCTCTTGATTGTTATGTATTTTTTATCGGATTGTGGAAATAAATAAACTTAAACTTAAACTTAAACTTGAACAAGAATGGTATTTCCACATAATGGACTAGAAACACACTGTGGCAGTTATGTGGTAAGCGGTGTAAACTGAATGGGTAGGCCTATAACTGCATGAGTAAATATTATCTGGTAAACGGCACTACTGTTAACACATAGTTTACACATAGTCTACTAGAAAACACACTGTGGAAATTATGTGGTATAGTGTGTATAATGTGTTCGACTATGTGATTATTATGTGGTAAACCACATAGTATACCACATAGTATGAAACCAAATGGTGTGGCAACACTGTGAACAAGCCATTTCCACATAATTTACCCAGAGTTGACTATGTGATCATAGTGTGGTAACAGTATGGTAACATTGTGATTGTTCCATATTATAGGGAAAAATCGTCACCTTTTTCTTTACATAAGTAAGGATAACAATTCTTAGGGTTGACTGTATACAAGAGTGCAACCCACCTGTTTGCACATTTCTGTTACAACTAATATTTTTCTAATGGATTATTTATTTCAAAAATACACCTCATAGTGCAGATGGATATTAAACTGTATTTTTTTTCTATATTGTCACGGCTTTGGTATTAAGCCGGTTAAAGACAAAGAGAATGAAGACTCTGAAGTCATGTCATATATTACTTCTTAGACATCATTATGAGATAAAGAGTACCATACTTGCAAAAGTTAAAGTTAATATTTTTTTTAAATGGGCCTAATCATGGAATAAGTCTCCTCTCATTCAGTGTATATGCACACACTTGCATGTGTATGTCTATTAAGGTGGAATGATGTCACCATAGCGTTGCACGCAATAACTCGATACTGTGCGGAGTGAATGAGGGGTGACATATTTCACGATAACGCCTAATAATGTAATGGCTCACTTACACACATTGTTTTCTCAGAATTGACACCAGAGGAGCGTTTCATCAAGAGTTTTGTCAGTGATTTTTACTGACAAATTTGCTCTCAGCCAATCAGATGCAAGAATTTTAGTAGCTTATAACAGATGTCGGTAAGGTAGTTTAGCGAAATGTCGTGGTGCATAAGAACGCATCCGCAACTGATGCGTTCTAATTGTGCGTGAACACTGCAATGAGCTCCGAGCCTTCTACATAACGATCGCATAGAGCCTATTATGCAGTCTTCCCGGATCCGAGCCAATCTTCTTGATAAATTCAAAGAAAGAAGCTCTTGGTACCATTCACTGATTCCGGAAGTACGCCCTCTTCTGTCAGTATATGTGTATGAAAGGCTAGTGTGTAGTACTGGAACAATAACAACAAAATAAATAGAATATATAAATATTTTAAAAATAGAGTGAGTTTCCGATGGCATTGGCTTGCCTAACAGTTTATTGTTCTTTATGTTTTATTGCTCCTCTTATTCCTTTCTCTCCCCTTCTCCAATTCTTCTTATCTTGTATGACTAGAATATATCTATTGCATTTCAACGATCATTGTGTGCTCCCCCCCCCCCCCCAAAAAAAAAGATCTAGAACGGCGCTGGTGGAAACAAAAAACAACAACACAACACCACATAATTAATGGAAATGGCAGCCATTAAACCCAATATAATGATTGCCTTCGTCTTCTCTCAATCTCTCCCTCTCTCTCTTTCTCTCTCTCTCTCTCACACACACACACACACACACACTCTTTTCTCAGTTTTCTCCAAATATTCTGATTCTTGTTCTATTTTCCTCAGTTCGCATGTTTATCTTTTAAAAAAATATGTTATGTTCTAAAATGATAGCATGTGGATAAGACGTGGAAATCAATATCAGAAATTAAAGACGTGAATGATGATGGAAAAATCTACTTATAATTTAAGGGCAAGGAAAACGAGAGAAATGAACTTTTATAGGATAATGCAGTTTTGTATGTATTTTTGAATTTTCGAATTGAAAACTACATTTAGAACTAAAGACAAAAAGACCCCTTTATTTGTAATGATATTAAAATTTTCCCCATGATCATTTTCTAGATGTGCAGCAAATAACTATTGTAGCGAAGAGACAAGTATATAGTACAATGAGGGGATTTTTACTTTTAGAATATCTTATTATGATATCATTAACTCATCAACCCAAATCAAATCAATACTAACATTTGTCCTTGCTGTCGGCCTGAGACCTGTAATAGCCGCCTATGCATAATAACACTTTACTTTGTCATTGAGGACACACGTATAAAGCCGCCCCTCCCATTATTCCTCCGTCCCACGCATTCAACTCAACACAATAGGTCCGATCCCCATTATTATTTCTCCGAAGAACTATAGCTCTATGCAAAATTTGAGACAAGCCATTCACTGTTCAAAGTAGCCTTTCAATGAACAGACTACGGGCTTCAGTGTATGATACATTATCTTGAAATATATCAAACCCTAACTGATGTAATGGCAGGACCCTATCAAAAAAAGTATTAATCATGTAGCTTTCAATGCTGGGTTAGTAATTGATTTGCCCCCAAGCCTCATCAGTATAAATACTGATGAGGCTACCCATCAAATGTCAATATAGACATGATTTTTATTTATCAGTATTGTCATTGTTGTTATCGTGATTATTATGATTAAGATTATGATTAGAATTAGCATCATGGTTTTGATATTGTTGTTATTATTATTTATTATTATTATCATCATCATCATCATAGTCATAATGGTATTGAGCTATTTTTTACATCACATGTGTTGATTTTCGGGGGTAGTGTATTAAAGAAGTGAAACTTATTGAGCCATATGAGCAGAGCATGGCGTGGTATTTCAACATTGGCGTAGCCAGGATTTTTCAATGGGGGGGGGGGGGGGGCAGACGTGAAGGATCCAACCGCGTACCCAGGATTTCATTTTAGGGGGGTTGGGTTGTGAGAACGCGAAGCGTGCGAAATTGGTGATTAGCACGCACAGCGTGAAGGGAGGGGGGAGTTTGAGAGAAAGATAACGGCCAGCAGCCTTTTTTTTAGGCGGAAAGTTAGTTCGACGCCCGGACTGCTTTTCAGTTATTTGGACGCAATACTGCACTGTATGTAACAGAGGTGGGTGCAGGGAGGAGGAAGTTCCCCCCCCCCTCCCGCCCAAAGCGCGAAAGCTATGACGTTTTAACAAATATGAGAGAAAGATAACAGCTCGTAGCAAACAATTTTTTTAGGCGGAAAGTTATAGTTCGACGCTCGGACTGCTTTTCAGTAATTTGTATGTAATAGGTGTGGGTGCAGGGAAGGGGGAGTTATTTCCCCCTTCCCGCGCGAAGCGCGAAAACTTTGACGTTTTAGCAAATTGTGATTGAAAGGTAACGACTCGTAGCGCCTTTTTAGGTTTTTTTTGTCTCACTTCTCCCGCTTTTTCGTTTTCACTTTTTTTAAAGGGGCTGAATAGGGGGGCCAGTGCCCCCATGGGCCCCCTGGCTATGCCTATGTATTTCAAGTATACATATCGGAGATTAAAAACCATTAAATAGGAAAGGGACAGTACAGATTTTCCTAGATTTCCCCTTCAAATGGGGTTAAAGTGGCAAAACAAAAGCTTATGAAAGATAAGGGATCTTGTAGTCCAGACAGAAAGAGGAATGAAGATTGAATCAACGCCGATATCCAGGGGCATCGCTAGAACATTTGAATGGGGATGGGGTGGGACACCCAAATTTGCCATCAAAATTTTGGGTGTGACACCCAAATTTGCCAACAGATTTTTAGGGTGTGGCATCTAAATTTGCCAAAAAATGCAACACGGTACACCCTAATCTCCCCTTACATAATGATACAAGAAAATCGCAGATGTAGAAGTCATGATCATACGGGCCCATTTTCGCAAGGGGATAGGCTGACGCCTTTTACCCGAATATCAACTTTTCAACTTCTAAATTAAAAAACAAAAAAACAAAACAAAACAAAAAAAAAAAAAAAAAAAAAAAAAACTTTTCTTAGTAAAAATGTACAGAAGTTACATATCAAGAAAACCTCACTACCCAAATATGTGGATATTCTGGCACCTCTCTACCCGAATATGAAGTGGTGGCTGGCCATACATCGGAACTTTGAAAATCCTCGGGAGGGGGCTATGTACAGCCCATTGCCGAAGGGGGACGCATTTTGCCCGAATATTATCTATTCACTTTTTTGAGAGCGAGGAAAAAAAAAAAAAAAAAGTTTTTCCTTCTTTTTCTTTCCTTTCCTTTTCCTTTCCTTCTTTTCTTTCTGTTTTAGTTTTGAATTCCTTTCCTTTTCTTTTTCTCCCCCTTTCTCTTTTCCTTTCTCTTTTCTCCTTTTTCTTTACTCTTTCCTCTTCCCTCTCCCCATTTTCTCCCTCCTTTTTTGGCGACAGAGGTGGCGCCTTTGCCGACAGCAACCCCCCCCCCCCCCATCGACGCCGCTGCCGATAACTCTTATTGTCATATTTTTAAAGTCGGCATTATTTTGAAATTAGCTTATGATTCATTTACCATTCATTTTGGGCGCGAAATGGAATGTTTTCTCGTGTGACTGAGAAAAGATACATTATGAATCTTATTCCGGGATACAATTTTCATATACATATTATTACTTTTTGCGGGGGTCCGTTTTACTGCCCCCCCCCCTTCCCATCCCTCGATGGACCCTACAGATCTAGAGGGCCAGCGGTTCCCCATAAACTTACTTCCAGTTCAAAGCGCTGTCGGCGAAAATATAAACCGTTTTCTTTTTCCTGACAATTACAGATGATTTGCATCTGCTATCATTTTGGTTGTTGTTGGTCCTAACCCCCTCTCCCCTCTTCCCTCGAGAACCTTGGGAAGGCCTTTGGTGTATTCCCAATATCATATGCCTAGTTAGAATTTAAAGTTGGCCATTATTTCTCCTTTCCACTGCTTAAATTTTCGGTTCCCCACTCGCCACAAATATATCTGGGAAATTTGTTTCTGCTACCCCCCCCCAAAAAAAAATAGTGGAAAGTTAATATTCGGACAAAAGGCACCCCTTCGATAATGGGCTGCGCCCCCCCCCCCCCCCCCCCCCTGATGATTTTTTTAAGTTCCGATATTCGGGCAACAATGCAACACTTCATATTTAGGTAGAGAGGTGCCAGAATATTCAAATATTTGGGCAGCCAGGATAATTATGTAACTTCTGTATTTAGATTAGAATAGTGGCCGCCTGGCCGGTATGATCAAGCTCTGTGTGTGTCTGTGTGTGTGTGTGTGGGGGGGGGGGGGGAATTAGGGTATAGCCACTGAACTATGTAGGTACAGCTTAGGGTGCGGCATTTTTTGTAGGCAAATTCGAGTGTCAGACCTTAAAGATTTGTCGGAAAAATTTTGGCGTCATCCCCTCCCCATTCAAAATTTTCTAGCGACGTCTCTGCAGAAAGTGAAACTAGTATAAGATAATGAGAAATACAGTTTTTTATGTCTTTTTGAATTATCGAATTGAAAATTACATTTAAAACTAAATACCAAAAGAGCCCTTTGCATGCAATAATATTTGTCCGCATGAGCATATTCTTTTTAGAGTGCGTGTCGTTCTAGCTTGATCTAATCTAGATATGCAGCAAAAAAGTAGCTAAGAGGCAAGTATGGTATAATGAGGGGATTTTTACTCTAGAATATATCATGAATCCATCAAACCAAATCAAATCAATACTATCATCAGACCATGCTGTCGGCCTGAGTCCTGTAATAGCCGCCTATGCATAACATGTTGTTATGTCACTGAGGGAAGTTCAGTTTAACAGGGATTAGCAGTAGGGCTCTCTCTCTCCTATTACTTCTTTATATCAGTAGTCAATAGACTTCCTGTCTTTTCATCATAAGAACAAACGCTGACGCTGCTCGAACGCACGTATAACCAAAGCCGCCTCCCCATTATTCCTCCGTCCTACATGCATTCAACTCAACACAATAGGTCCGATCCCCCATTATTATTTCTTCTTCGAACTATATAGCTCTATGCAAAATTTGACACAAGTCTTTCACTGAAGTAGCTTTTCATTGCACAGAGTAGGGACTTCAGTGTATGATACATATCTTGAAATATATCAAACCCTAACTGATTGCAGCACCCTAAAGGCCACGTGCAGTTGATGTGATTCCCCCTCTGTTTTTCTATAGTCTTCTTTTTCTTATTTTCTTGACTTCTCCATGTTTTCAATACTTTTTCCATTTCTTCTCTTTCGTTCTTCGTCTCTCCATATCATTTATAATTTCCTAGAATAAGGGGATTAAATAATCCCAGACTGATGTATATGGTTATTTTTAACTTAATTTCCATGACAATGGAAGGATCATACAAACTAAAACAATATATTTGTGGCTATCGTAATTACGACTCTTTTTTATGTTAATAAACATTGACGTCGATCAATTACATTGCAATGTTTTTGAGTCATCTTTATTCTGAAAATCAGATAAAATTCACGAATTTTTTTCATATTCCGGGGAGGAAAACACATCAGGAAAAACTTTCTTGGCCCTGTAGCTTAATTCCTTAATTCCACCCCATAGTATTTCAGAATACGGCCAGTCAGCAGTATTCTGAAAAACTATTTCCAGGTTGACAAAAATTGTTCATCTTAATCCTGCCCCTAACTCCCTTCCCCATACTTCCCCTATTAAAGTCTGCGACACAAACTCTATTTTGACTTGGACCGTTTTGTCAATTTCTTACTGGAGTTCTAAATCTTCGGCTCATAATTTTCTTCAAGTTAAAATCAATGTGGGCGAAAATATAATTCCTTTTCATTTCCCTGACAATTCGAGATAATTTGCATCTGCCATCACAACATTGTTTTCCTAACTCCCTCCCCTTTCCCCTCGAGAACCTTGGGAAGTCATGTGGTGCATTCCCAATGTCATATGTACCTAGTTAAAAATATAAGTTGGATATTATTTCCCCTTCCCTCTGTGTGTGTGCGTGTGTGTGTGCGTGTGACACCCGCCACAAATACGATCTGGGGAATTTTGTTGCTCCTAGACCCCCCCCCCCCCAACAAACACAGACACCAAATGCCCCTCGGGTTTAGCGCCCTTGGAGGGTAGGCAGAGGCGGCGCTCTCGTGGGAGCAGGGGGGGGGGGACCACTTTTGAAGTACCCAAAACGTGTCCCTTTTTTCTGAAAACTGTTCCCTTTCTCTCTTATAGGTGCCCTTTTCTCCTTTTGATAAATGCCCCTAATTCTGTCTAATTTGTGCCCTTTTCTCATTTCATAAGAGCATTTATGCTTCTGGTAGGTGCCCATTTTCCCTTCTAATAAGTGTCCTTTTCCCCCTTCTGATAATTACCCCTTTCCCTACGTAATATGTGCCCTCTTCCTCATAAGTGCCTCTTTTCACCTCTTTTAATTGCCCCTTCCCACCTCTGATAAATGCCCCTTTTACCAATATTTCCCACTGTTTCTTACAAAAAGAGCCATATTTATATAGCTTCAAATAATCGGTGCGGCTTAACAGGTACCCATTACTAAACTACAATGTAAAGCAGTGGGGCTGGAGGCAAGAGGGGCATGCCATGTCCCCCCCCCCCCCCCGGCAAAGTATTTGTCATTCCGCTCTCTCGAATATGCCATAATACTACCAAGTAAGGATTTCCCCGAAACTCTTATAATACATAATGAAATCAAGCATTTATCATACTAAATTATGTTGATATCGATGAAATCCTAAAGAAAAACGACAGGGTTAAAGCACGAATTAAAATATCTTTCGACATTCCCCAAATTAAGTTTCTCTTGTCATTTTCATTATATCGCCGTAAAAAAAAATGCACAAACATAGGACTTCAACGTTCAAAAGTCTGAAAACTTTTGCTCCTCGCTTCGCTCGCACATGGATCATTAGACTATCATACATTACTGCCAGTTAGGGAAGCTGAAACATGTCCAGAACCACAATGAAAAGGAAGAAGATGATGCTTGATATGTATTAATCATGTTCGGGGAGGGGGCAGGACTTCTATTTAGAATTTTCACTTCTAATTTTGACTAAATTATATTCACCGGATTGCATGCACAAGCTTAAAAATAAACCGACTTTAATTTGTCAAGAACTTCAAGACCCACCCCCTTCCCACTCCCGAATTTTTCACACCCGTAAATAAAAGAACAGCTCACTTATGATCAAATCCTGGCGTATGGCCATATTTTCTCGTGGGAGGGGCTGATGCCTTTCAACCGAGTATCATGTTTGCATGTAATCTAAAAATGAAAATAAATGAATAAATTGCGAGCCAGCGAATTCGCATACCTTGTAATGATTTTTTTTTTCTTTTCACCCTATTTCACCTTCTCTTTTTTCTCTGTTATGTGACTGAAAGGGAAGGGGAGGGTGTATTCGCGTGTATTGCGAGTATTGCGGCGGGGACCCTTGGACAGGGCCCTTTAAACAAAAAACGTCCTTGAACATGTGTGACCCGGCACCACAAAACCACCAACCCCCCCCCCCCCCCCGAAAAAACAAACAAACAAACAAACAAACAAAAACATTAACAACAAAAAAACAAACAAACAAACAAACAAACACACAAACAAACAAACAAATCTGATTTTATTCTATTTGGATAGAACAAAGTCTCAGCTTTAAACTTGAAACTTTATAACCCTTTTGATTTAGCGAACGAAAAGAGCTTGTAAGATAGGTTTGCTGGTATCAGTTAGGGAGGAAATGAGCTCTAAAGTTGAGGCCTATATTTGATTTGATCGATTTACATACATACATACAGCGCCTTTCCATATAAACATGCTCAAGGCGCTTTTCAATAAGAAAAAATGAAACAAAGTAATTATTTTGCTCTCCAAGTGCGCACAACCAAATCCAATCATAGAGAAAACAAATAAGTCTTAAGATTTCTTTTGAAAGATTCAGCTGAAGGGCAGGAACGAATGTTTAAGGGTAGACTATTCTTATTTTATTTACCAATTATAAAAACATATATATAATAACATACATGATAACATGAGAAAATAATATTGGAAGGATAGCCCTGCTCAGCCGTGCCATTGCAGCTCAGCTGTTCTACAGAGGGGCCATTCAAGCGTGAGGAGCAAGAAAACAAGAAAGAAAATCAATAGAGAGTGAATCAAAAGGCCATAGCAACCGCCATGGAATGAATTGTCGGATTGGGTTGATATTTTGTAGGAGTGTTAAACATAGGTTATTCATTGTATTACCAAGAGTTCAAATTGTGAACTTTAGTCATTCGAAAGTTGTTATGATGCACATGACTCGGAGTGTTCTAAGATCACTCTCCATTCTGGAGAGATTAAGCGCACCTCGGCCGGTGGCCTGACACCTGCACTAGACAATGCCTATTCACTCCGTTGGGATGTCTTTCTTTGTTCCCTGTTACATAATACTGGTTTGTTACCTGTATCGTCCTTCTATTATCATACACTGAACTTGCAATTTAGCCTATAATTAACTTAAATAGGACCTACTCTTTTCTTGTTCACATTGATTAACCCATGCATTTTGTTTTACATAGAACTTACATATAGTCTGGGAACCTTCCCGAAATAGTCACCCCATTTTACATAAATTATGAAATTTTACCCCCTTACAGTTACTTAGACTATCCATGTTATTCACAAATAGCTTGTCAGCTTGAACCGGGTTTGGCCTGGGCTATTTCTCTACGTCAGGGGCAGCGGAGCGTCTTTCAAAGTGGGGGGGGGGGGCACCAGCCAAATAGGGCACTTTTTGGGAAAAGGGGGCACCTACAAGGGGTGAACATAAAACGAAAAAAAGGACCATTTTTGTGACATTGGTATTACCCTACAGCCCAGTTAACATGATTAATACATTATCAAGCATCATCTTCTTCCTTTTTATTGTGGTTCTGGACACTGCTTCAGCTTCCCCAATAAATTAGCAGTTGTACGTGGTGGTCTAATGACTCATGTGCGAGCGAGCGAAGCGAGCGAGCAAAAATTTTCAGACTCTTTTCTAATGCTGAATTCCTTTGGTTGAGAATCATTTATAGCGATATAATGAAATTGACAACAGCAAATTAATTGGGGGAATGTCGAATTATCTTTTAATTCATACATTATTCCTGTCGCTTTTCTTTAGGATTACATCTATATCAACATACTTTATGCGATCTGCTTGCTTTCATAAGAGCTAGCGAGCGTAGCGAGGGAGTTTTGGGGAGATTTTCAGAAAATATTGCCCTTAATTGGTGTAAATTATGGGCATATTCGAGCGAGCGGAATAAGAATTCCTTTACTGGGGGGGGGGGTAGGCATTATGCCCCTCTTGCCTCCAGCTCCACTGCCTTATATTGTAGTAATATGTGTACCTCCTACTACATAAAGCCGCATCGATACTTTGAAGTTAGATATGGCTTTTTTTGTAAGAAACAACTGGAAACATACGTAAAAGGGGGCATTTATCCGAAGAGGAAAGGGCGCTTATCAGAGATGGAATGGGGCACTTAAAGAAGTGAAAAGGGGCACTCATGAGAAGAGGAAAATGGCACATATTAGATAGGAAAAGGGTGCTTATGAGATGTAAAAATGGCATTTATCAGAAGGGGGATGTTGGCACTATTTAGAAGGGAAAAGGGGCACCTATCAGAAGTAAAAATTTACTTATCATCAGAAGAAAAGGGCACTTATTAGAGAGATAAGGAGCCAATAATCAGATTTTGAAAAGGGGCACTTATCAGGAGGGAAAAAACACTTATTAGAAGGGGAAGGGGCACTTATTAGAAAGGAAAAGGGGCACTTTTAGTAGTAAAAAGGGCACTTATCAGAGAGGAAGGAGGGCATTTTTTCAGATGTAAACAGGGCACTTTTGGGGTACTTGAAAAAGTGGGAGAGGACTGTGCCCCCTGGCCCCCGGGTGCGCCGCCCTTGCTCTACGTTGACTAATTTTCCGACTACTGACAAATGAACGGGCTGCATTCTCTCCGTTTTATATGTTATCATTCCCTGCTTCAGTAGGCTATTCAGGAATGGATAAACAACTGAAAAGGATTGGCTGATGTATGTAAATAATTAGCCACGGCGCAACCTTTACAGCCCGCCCCCCCCCCCTTTGAGCTTCTAAATCACTTTGAAATTTTATTGCCATGACAACAAGAATGTCTACAATATAATCCGAAATATTCATCAGTGCACATCCCTATCACAATATAACAAGAAAACAATCTTTTGCCTACTTACTAATATTATTAATAATGTATTTATATTATTAGTAGTAGTATCATCGACATCATCATCATCACCATAATAGACCATGGGATGACCGCTGAAATTCTCACTTTGCGTGGTCCGCGAGTTCGCCCCACCTAATTTCACCTTGTAAATGTTACTAAAAATACAAAAACACTAATGGCATATGTTGCAAAATGTGCAAGTATGTTCAAAAATGATTATTTTGTAGCAAAAAACTGGGCTCCTTATCTTCTTGACCACATGGATTTCAGCCACAGAGTTTAGCACAGTATTCCCACGTCCACCACATGTTATGTGCTGTGTGTGTGTCTATGAGAGTTTGTGTGCTGTGTGTTTGTGTGTATTATGTGTATGGTGTATAGGGAAGTGTCAGGCTCTTTCACTTACTTTGACCTGGCTCTGGAACAGCATGGCATGGCCAGTGCAAACTGCATGATAAAACCTTTGTTTTTTATCTTTTGATTTATTTAGATTGAAGAGCTTCAGTTTATTATAAAATAGAGGAAGGAAGAGAAAGGACTGAACCTTTTATGAGGGGAAAAGTGAAAAATTGTTTATCAACAGCTGTATTTTAGGGGCCAATATCAAAGACAATGCAGATAGTGTAGTCTGCTACGGATAATGCAGTCTGCTACCTATTGTGAACACAGAGTACATGTAACTGCAATAGCAAGTAGTATTAAAAAGGATGATGTAGTTTGCACTGTAAGGGCAGATTCACAGCAAAGAATTCTTGTACCTTACTGCTCATGAATAGGAAAATCAGCTACATAATTCAACCAGTGAAGAAAAAATGAGAGTATGACGCCTCTGATATTCACACGAGATGAAAGAAAACAAACAGCTTCGTGTTACTCAGAGGCGACAGAGAACTGAGTGAATGAGTTCAATTCTTTGGCAGTCATAAAGGCCAAGGCAAAACACTGAAAACTGTTAACAAGTTTAATGTAGAAATTTACACGAAAATCCTCTAAAATTCATTTTCCTAATCATGAGATGTAAGATATTATTTTTCTGTGATGGCACAGAATGCAAGATTGTGCCTCCTGTTGAGGACATCACATGCACACTGCTCGCAGCAGACACTTTGAGATTCAGCACTCTAAATTACCTGAGATAAATTTTGGTAGGTTTGCATGAATTTACCTGCATAGGCAGTCAGGCACTGATATTACAATTTATACATTTTATGTCTTGGAAATATTCATACACGGGTAATGCAATTGCAAATACAATGTACTTCTATTGACCTTCTAATTTTCAACTGCTACAGACTGAGTTTTATCCATTACAGAGTGGATTGTGCATGAATTTGCGTAACTGGAATCTAACTATTATGTCATGGTTTGGAAATTTCCTACTTGGCAACAATCATAGGCCTGTATACATTGCATTTTTCACCAAAAGTTACTCTTAGCATATTGCCTTTCAGGTGATTTAATATAGTGTTTGCAGTTCAGTCAAATACTCTGATTACCATATTGATGCCTAATTTACATAATTAGGCACCAATATCATAAAAGTTATACACATTTACTGCTTAGAAATATTGAACTTCAGATGATGCAGTCTGAAATAGAACTGAATACTAACTTTTCATTCATATGATACTGAACTGTTCGATGCAATACAGTATTAAACAATGGGTTTGCATTAATATGCATAATTAAGCCTCATTATATGGTGACAAACAGCTAGTTTCAAAGCTTGACAACAATCATGTTTACAGTCAGCACCCATAGTTATCTTAAACTATAGCCGTTCATGTGATCTGATATAGGAATTTTCAGTTGAGTAGCCACAATAACAGATCTGCATATGATGCAAATTTGCATTATTAAGCGTCAGTATTTCACATAAATAAGAATCATTGTCATAAAATAATTACACATTTATGGCTTGGAATATTCGCATTCAGATTCTGCATTCCAAATTATCCTTAAATACCATCTTTTGATTGAGAGCACACTGATCTTTGTGAATTATGGTTATAAACAATATAGTTTGCATAAATTTGCATAATTAGGCCACATTACGGTGGTAAATTGCCACTTCCAAGCATCGCAACATTCATATTTAGATTAAGCACCTAAAGTTTAATTAAAATATTAGTATTCATGCAGTTGAATATAAACATTTTTCATTTGAAAAAAGCCAGAATAATGGATTTTCATACAGATGAATAAATTGTATAATTAGGCATCAATATCTCACATAATCAGGAATCAATGTCATAAAGTATTTACACATTTAAGGCTTGAAAAATTCACATTCAGATTATACAATCCAAATAATCCTTAAATATATCTTTACATTAAGAGCACACCGGTGTTTGTAAATTATTGTATAAGTAATGAATATTGCATAAATTTGCATAATCAGGCCACATTACAGCAATTAATTGCCACTTCTAAGATTTACAACATTCATAGAGTAAGCACCCAAAGTTACCCTTAAATATCACCTTTCATGTGATTTGATATTAGCATTATTAGTTAAATAGCCCCCAAAATGTATTTGCATATTGACACCTGATTTGCATAATTAGGCATCAATGCTACAAAAAATATACATATATGGTTTAGAAATATTCACATTCAGATGATGCAGTCCAGATTAGCCTGAAAACTATTTTTTAATTAATAAGAAACCAGTGTTCTGTGTATTATAGTTTAAACAAGGAATTATGCATAAATTTGCATAATTAGACGTGATTAGAATGATAACGTGCAAGTTTCAGGCTTGGCAACATTCATATTTGAATTCAGCACAAAAAAGTACATTTGTCCCCAACTTTTCAGGTGGGGCGAACATGTGGATCACGAAAATGAAAAACGGAGCCTCTTTTTCCATGTCATCCCATGGTCTATAATGACCATTACCATCATGTGGGGGGGGGGGGGGGGGGGGACATGTAACCCTGTTCCTCTGGATTTGCGATTATAAGACTGAAGCAAGGCAATCAGAAATTACGATTTCCTTCGAATTTCGAACCTTTTACCTACTATTTCATGCACTTTATACTTGTGGGCGCATATATTACTGCACAAAATTCTGATGGAGATTGGGATCTCAAATAGGAAGAGGTCATTGACAGAAAAAGATGATGGGCAGAAATAATTGAAGTCAATAAGAGCAATATATTTGAAAGGCACGCAATACTTTTAACCTCGTAATAATGATCCAGACTCTCTCGGATATTTGTTTTAACCATGAAAGAAGAAATAAATAATATTTTTGAGTAAACAATAATACTCTTCATGAGGAAAACATGTTTAAAAAGGTATTCAAATCGATGTTCCTCTTGAATTCCCTCGTTAAAAGATAAAGCCCACATACTGACTTTAGCCTACCATGAAAATATATATTAAAAATATTTTTAAAAGACAGAGAATTTCGATACTGATAGACTCACTGCTCTTAGTAAATGCTATAGTTTTAGAGTACCCAGTAAGATAGAACGAAAAATTAGATTGTTATTTACAAGTGTTTTTATCGAAGTATATAAATACAAGAATAGATAGATACTTAACCCTTTGGAGACGACGGGCTTCTACAGAAGCCGAGCGGGGTGTTCAGTCTGTGACGGAGGGCTTCTACAGAAGCCGAGATTTATGCCTAATATGTTGACAAAGTTTTCCAGTTAACTATCGGCTCTTATGCGCTAAAATTCTTAGTAGTATTAAGTAGATATATTCATTCACAAAACCCGTTAAAAAAAATATGAGGTTACGTGGAAAAAAATCGAGAAAAAGGAATTTCAATTCAACTTTACCCGAAATTCTTGTTGGGATCGCAAATCCCGTATACCTACAGACGAACGCGTACGTGCCCGCTCCGATCACGTGATATCATCGCGTTCGGCCGGCCACGAAGAGTATGCGTTCTTGATCTTGACCACATTATACAAGCTACAGCTTCGACTTTGCTCCTTTTAATCCAAGTTCATAAGAAAGAAACATTGACCAAGCTCCTTTCATTTTATAAATTGAAATTGACCAATTTAGCTCATCATTCAAGAGTGGACCATTAATCTACTCTTTTCAAAATGAAATGCTTCTCAATTGCTTGGACCGGACCCCACCCTAAAATGAACAAAAGAATGTCGAACAAAAGAATGTCGAAGCAACTACTAACGAAGATTAGCGTTTTGAAAGAAGAGGATGCCAAACCTACTGAATACATACTGAACACATGTATTCATAGAATGCACTGTAAATATGAGTTGTCATACTATCAGTGATAACACTACTTGCAATAGACAGAGACAGATTATACGAACAAACGAAAAATAAACCCTAATGAATTATGTTAACACAAATATAATGAAATGTATTTGTGAATGTAGTCTTCAATTCTATTTTCTAAAAAGGGGAATGTACGCTTTTGCAGTACAAAATATGAATATTTATTTTCAACGCATATTTACTTTTTGCCTCCACATGTTTCTTTGACGCCATCACACTCCATAAAAAGATTTAGAAACAAATATATTGATACAATTTAAAATATATGTGCCATCAAAGGTATTTCTAATACTTATTTATTACCATTTTTTTCAATTTTATCCATTTTGATAATATCTCGATGTACCTGTTTCACTTTAGTCTTGTGTTCTTTGCTTCAGTGGCGGACCAAGTAGATAATGAGCCCGTACATCCCCCACCCCCCCCCCCCCCCTCTTTGGACGAAAATGAACATGAAAAATATGTTTTATGCCCCCTCCGCCTTGCCTCTATATAAAATATTTAATACGAATAAAAAGTACATGAAAATTTAAAAACCTAATTTGCCCTTTCGTAGATTATTGGGGGAATTGTTTTCCCCTTTTGACAATCCTGGATCTACCTCTATTTTGCTTTGCTATGTCTCTGTCATTTCCGATTTGAATTTTAAAAGTTTAAATAATTGTATATAGCTAATAACTGTTTTGCGTTCTTTTGTTGTGTTAATTATCCTTACATGATACATGTTTGTTGGGATCTTGTTTTCTTATAATCGCTGTATTTTTTTTTTTTTACTGTGTTTCATTCTCTTCATTATTTTTCTCATTATCTCGTAACATGAATTACTACACTCTCTATTTCAAGGTCCTTTTCTACTGTTCTCTTTCTTTTCAAAGCGATCAAACTCCAAGATACGGGGAATAACTCTTTATTAGCCATACCCCTTCAAAAGAAAAACTGCATGAAATGCAGGAATAAAACGCAGATTCATTTCTAGAAAAGTATAGAATCCTCTATCTTTTGACGCTTTATTTTCTTGCCTCATTCTTACAGTATTTTCCGATATAAGCTAACATGTATGTTTTTCATCCAAATAGTTCCACCGACCTACAAGAAGAGTTACAAAATAAAGAGTTTTATAATAAAGCGTCTGAAAAAAAACCCTCGTAAACTTCGCTCCCCATTTTTCCTTTCGGGTTGCCCCTACTCCTAAGAAATGAAAAAAAATGCATTTTTACTTTTCCCATTGACACACGATCGGACTTTCTTTTTTTAAGGGATATAAAAGATATGAAAATCAGACTGACTTTTTCCATATGTTATCTATAAGATAAAACAAGAATTAAGGTTTTGGCTCCGCGTTTATCTTTTACGTCAATGTATTACATAAAAATAGATTTAGATACAGTGCTGGAAAATATTATATGAAAACAACAAAGGCTATTTAAACATTCGGAGATCTATGATAAGAAGAAACATGCATTATGATACATCTCTCATGATGTATTTTATCCTATATGATGATAATCATATTTTCATTTTAAACAAATTTTGATACGCCTGTTTCACTTGGTCACAAATAACCACTCAAAATATTGGTTAGGAAAGTTTGCGGCATACATTGTATTTTTCAATTAATATATCGCATCAAATATTATGCACGTTATAATAAGAAAAGTGCTGGGGTTATATTTCTGATGGAGTATTATTATATAAAGCACAATCGAATATATATCAAATGCATCATGGTTTACACCTCATTTGACCTATTTTGATGAATTTGAATTGGCTGTCTTCAGTGTAAAATGACCTTACTTTCAATATGGAGCCTATACTGTGTGTTTATAAAAGTATACATTGATGAAGGTCATGGTGATTCTTCTCCCTTTTATTATTTACCAGAGAACGAACTTGACAATACTCCTTTCATGTTACCAAATTGACCAAATAGCTCATCATTCATGAATGGACCATCGATCTGCCCTTTTCAAAATGAAGCGCTTATCTCAGCTGAGTGGACCATGCAGGCCCCACCCTAATAAGAGGAACAAAAGAATGCCAAAGCAACTACTATTAAAAGGAAGATTAGCGTTTTCAAAGAAGAGGTCAATCTACTGAATACATGACAATACAAAGAGCCACTCTGGCCTACGTTTAAGAGGGCATGTACCCATTTTAGAGCATGTTTGCGAAAAAAATATAGCTATCAAACCCCAAGCGGTCTTGGTTTTAGGCGGCAAATGAAATGTTCATGTTTCATGTTCTGAAAAGCGCCCCATTACCCTTCTCTCTATCTCTTCCTACGGAAGAATACCCTTGTCTTGGATCTGGCGGAATAGACATAAATATGAGAATTTTCCTGTGAAGGAAGGTTCGGCCAATGTTGAAAAAATGCCAAGCAACATAAACACAAGTTCCTTGCAATTAGAGAGAAAGATTTAAAAAACAACAACAACATTATCTTCATTATCATTACTACTAATTATCCTTGTTAGCATCATCATCATCATCATCACCATTATATATTCATATACATGTCAAATACAAAACTTTTCAATCATGAAACGAGAATTAACAAAGTTTTATAGACAAAATATATTGGTTGAAAGAGACCAAAGATGGAGACGAACACGTATATATAAATTAATTTCAGTACAGCCCGTTAAATGTTTATCATGATGACTGGGATTTGTGTCAAAAGGATAATAAACACAACACGCATTGCCTTTTTGAAAACTTTAATTAAATGCGTCTTTATAATCTATTCCCGATTGTGTTATCAGCTGTAAAAAAAAAGGGGGGGGCGGGGGAGGGGTTGTTATTGGAGATACTGCAACATCAATTTATAATGATATCTTGATTTGGTCACTCACCTGTAAGCCTACATCAGAATCAACTTACAACTCACACATCTTTTTCTTATAAACATCTTGATTTATTAAAACAATACTGTGCTCGCATTGAGGTCTTTCGAGAGTATGAGAATGCCCTTATTTGTCTTTCTTCGACAATAGGGCTACATAAAATATTATATTCGATCATAGTTGTACATGTATTACATTATGTGCGGAGTTTGCGTTCACTTGGTATCTTCCGTGTCATTTTATTCCATAAAATAGCATTAGAGGCAATAGTGGGGGAAAAAAATAATATGATAAGGTAATGATGTGTTTTGTTTACATTTCTTTATTTTGGCATTATCTATTATTTCTGAATGATCATGATTTTCTCCCCTCTCCCCCGCCCCCCCCCCCCCCCCCCCCAAGGTCGATATGTAAGGGTTTACCAATGTTTCGTCTTTTAAAAATTGTGTTACATTAACCGTCCTGACATGATATTTTGTTATCATCGATTTTTTTGTGTGTTACTGCCGGGGGGGGGGGGGCACAAGCCATTACCATTGGTTGATATACTATCGGGATCGCCGCCCATGGTTGTCACTGCCCCCCCCCCTCCCCCCATCGCCGTAATTTTTTAAAACATATTTCTTCATCGTTTTAGTTTGTTTATGATTCTCATCAATATCAACCACAACTGTTGTGTTTCGGTTTTCACTTTTTTCCTCACTATCTCGTAATATACAGTGAATTACTATACTCTCAATATCATGCTCCTTTTCTGCTGTTCTCTTTATTTTCAAATCGATCAAATTTTTAGATACGGCGAATAAGTCCTTATTAGTCACACCCCTCAAAAGAAAACTTGCATGCAATGCGGAAATAAAGAGCACTGAAACAAAGTTCTAATTGCACGAAATTCCTGACGAATTCAGAGAGAGGGAGAGAGAGAGAGAGTGGCATTGAGATGTTACAAAGTATTATTTTTTTTCCAATCACTGTCATTCATTTAGCTCTTTCCCATTACAAAAAAAAAATCAAATATGCGTACACAATTTTTAATTATTTTTTTATTGATACAGCAACTACATAGGAAAATAAGGTTGAAATAGAGATGGATAGATAGAGAAAAATAAACGAATAAAGCGGAAGACAAAAACTAAAGCAAATAATTACGACAAATTATGAGAAATGAAGTCGAAAGTGAATAGGATTATTTTTGTCTTATTGAGTAACATGATGTTCTTCTGAAAATTCAATTTCCTGAATGCCTATACCTGTGATCATGTCACAATGTTGGTCAGAATGCGTCGGAAACTCATGTAAAATGTAGGGTCTATGACTCGGGTGATAATAGGCCGAGCATTTAGCAGACGACAATGGGGCCAGTGAATGGGGTATCGATCGAACCGCGCGTGCGACGGCGCTTACGCAATTTGTATTGTAAGTGTATTGAAAAGGAAGGAAGTGAAGCTTCAACAAAATAAGACGGCTTTTCCCCTCTAAAATAACAAACCTTATTTTTTGTTTCGATGAACAAAAGTTATATTTTTAGAAAGAGGAAAGTCTGACCTTTCATGTTTACATTTACTAAAAATGACGAAAATGACCGAGTGAGGTGCAATGAGCAATCAAAGTAGAAAGCACCGGCAAATTTCCCATTACCGGCAATGTAACCGAAATCGCTCCGTCACAGGGAGAACAATCGCTGTGCGCGGGCTCGCACTCAAAGGGGTATTGAGAGAATTTAATACAACGGATCATCATGAATGTGTCCCGCAGACTTGACCTGTCATGATAGTGGTTTGCCGCGTAGAGAAAAACACGTAGAAGTACACAATAATGTAGCCGTAGAGGGGGCTATAGCGTTTGAACGAGTCTGCAGAGAAGACCAAAAATAAATCGCGGCTTTTCAGTACCGGGAGACGGGATCGCTTTTGTCAGACACAGAGTCTTCGTTCCCCAGGGGGTAAAATCCCGGAAGCGAGAAACGCTGTCGCTGATTGGCCGCTTGCGTTCTTTTGTTGAAAACCCCCGTGCTTATGCACCACTACATTTCTCTAAGCTACCTAAATGGGAGTGTTCTGCATGTTAGATATCGACTGTAAAGGCATTGTTAATTAGCAATTACACATCAATCACATTTCTTTAAAACTTGCACTAATATTTGCAATGTCGTTCTTCGACATTGCCTTGTTTTCGTTCACGTTCTGCATCAAAAAAAAAAATTCTTTTTGCAATGTCGTTCTTCGACATTGCCTTGTTTTCGTTCACGTTCTGCATCAAAAAAAAAAAAAAATGCTTATTCTTCTTTTTATTCTTCCCCCCAAATCGTATTTGTTTTGCACATAGTTCTTGTTATCCCTTTCTAGGTACTTTCCTGATGTCCATTTCATTTCAAATTTCATAACCATATTCCTTGCCATGCCAGGATGTGCACCTGACTCTTCATTTTCCAAAATCACTCATGCATGAACATCCAGGCGCCATTTTGTTCATTTTCTGGCCATTTTCATGCCTTTCTTACTTTACCACTATCTCCACTATCCTACATGCTACAGATTTCTAACAAAGTGCTCTAGATAGAGTAAGACTTGCTCTTCAACTTTCTTTTTTTAACCAAACTTTAGAAATTTCATCTTCATACTCTAAATTCAAATCCGAAATCGGCGACATTAAAAAACACTAAAATTATTGAAATATTCATTCCCCAATTTGAAATATTGCCATAACTTCCTTATATTAAGTCATTTTTGTCTGAAATTTACACTGTCGCTTTATCTTATCATTGCACACATTCCTGCTAAATTTCATGCTTCAGTGATTCCCCATAATATATTATTAGCGCCCTCTAAAGTTTCAAAAATGGCTATTTTCTTGTGGCCGTATCTCCGTCATGCTTGGATAAACCCGTACCCTTTTTTGGATTTAGATACTTCAATATATACCCTTTTCAGCCAAATAAAAAAATATATACCTTATCACTGACCGACTTTGCGAAAATTGCTCGTCAAAATCACTATATTTACGGAAATGCCGAAACCACTTCAACTTGCTCTAATTTTGCGAAACTTTAACTTACGTCTTTGAAATTTGGTGGGTATGTGTATTTACGTATTTAACAACTGTTAGCCAAATTTTATGAAAAATGATGACGTCATCGCAAAGTAATTGCGGAAAAAACCTCAATTTACCCTGCATTACATATTATTGAATAATATGGTTATTTTAAATGTCGCCCTTACAGCAGTCAGCTCAAAATGACCGCAATGAAATTCCCTTCTCGGGGATACCAAACACGGTATAAGGTCTCACAGAAAATTTTCAGTAAATCGCGATTTAAGTCAGGTCATAATACGGATCCTGCAGAGTTTCCGCCCATGCATTACACGTAAGGTCTATGGGGCAAATCGGGATCCCAACTTTGGCCCCCTGAACGATTTTTTATTTTTCTTGAAATTTGGCAGGCACATTCTTTTAGGCAAAATGAAGAGAATCTCGACGCCGGATTTTTAAAATCGGTCAAGCGTGACATTTTAGACGCCATTTTGTTCTATAAATTATCAAGCATCACACGCTTCGATAGGATTGTCATAAAAATATGAAAGTGGTCCCAAAATGACGGCCATGAAATGCTCTTTCGTATGATACCAAATACGGCACATAAAGAACAAAAAAGAGCCCAGTTATTAGCAAATAAAGCCATTTCAGTACATGCCATTTAACGACATTTTCTTCAATACAATTCTACGCAAAGCCGATGTGGCGTGGTAAAAACCTCAATTTACCCTGCACAAAATATTATTTAATAATATGCTTATTTTAAATGGCGCCCTAACGGCAGTCGGCTCAAAATGACCGCAATGAAATTCCCTTCTCGGGGATACCAAACACGGTATAAGGTCTCACAGAAAGTTTTCAGTAAATCGCGATTTAAGTCAGGGCATAATACGGATCCTGCACAGTTTCCGCCCATGCTTTACACGTATTGTCTATGGGGCAAATTGGGTTCACGACTTTGGCCCCCTGAACGTTCTTTATTTTTCTTGAAATTTTGCAGGCACATTCTTTGAGGCAAAATGAAGAGAATCTCGAAGCCGGATTTTTAAAATCGGTCAAGCGTGACATTTTAGACGCCATTTTGTTCTATAAATTATCATGCATCACACGCTTCGATAGGATTGTCATAAAAATATGAAAGTGGTCCCAAAATGACGGCCATAAAATGCTCTTTCGTATGATAGCAAATACGGCACATAAAGAACAAAAAAAAAAGAGCCCAGTTATTAGCAATAAAGCCATTTCAGTACATGCCATTTTACGACATTTTCTTCAATACAATTCTACGCAAAGCCGATGTGGCCTGGTATACTATGCGTCACATATAGTGTGGAAGCCACGTGGCCAGAGGCTATGGAAAGGCATTTTATCCTTCTACCTTTCCCTATGTTATTCTTTGTCATCTTTTCTTTCTATGTTTTACCCTACTGTCATTGTTCTATGATCTTTGATTTCTTCCTTTCCTTATGTTAAATACCGCACAACCCCAAAGTGCCGTGCGTAGTTTACTATGCTTCATAGTTTTGAGGCTATGTGGACTGGAGCGTGTGGAAAGCTATTTGGGTCAGGGCGTGCGCCACCATCATCGTCATCACCATCATCATCATCATCATCACCATTATCTTTATCACAATTATCATTATATCATCGTCATTACCATTTTCATCATCATTATATCATCAATATCATCATCACCACCATCATCACCATTATCATCACCATCATCATCATCATTTTATCATCATTATCATCATTATCATCATCACCATGATTATATCATCATCATCATATCATCACCATCATCATCACCATCATCATCATTATTTTATCATTATCGATCTTTATCATCATCACCATTATTATATCATCACAATCATCATCAACACCATCATCATCATCAACACCACCATTACCATCATCACCATCATCCTCATTGTCATCACCATTATCATCATTCTTTGTTGTTTTTTTGGTTCTTTTTCCTTGTTTTCATTTTTCTATCATCTCCTAATTTAACAGTATGCATTATTTTCTCCCATCTTATCTGATATCATGTTTCAACATGCATAACTTTATATTTCACATGTCAACTCTTCAAAAAAATAAAAGATACGGACGACATTGCATGCACATCGTTCCGATACGATTGCAGTTCTAGTTTCCTTCTTGTGATTTTGATGCATCAGCCCAAGCCCACTTTTTAAACAAAGAATGAATAATCCGTCAGTTGGGCTTCTTTACAAAACTGTACATATATTTTATAAGAAAGCAATAACCTCCACCCACCCCCCCCCCCCAAAAAAAAAAACAACAACAACAAAACAAAACAAAAAACTAATAATAATTACTGGAAATAACTTCTTCCTCTTTTTTTTTTAAACAAGGTATTTGATTATTTTTGCCGGCTCAACGAATCCAGTAATGCTTATAAGAAATATTTTTGCGACCTTTTAAAGGGTGACTAAATTAGAGAGAAAAAAGGTGCTGTTTCCATGTATTTTTGCTTTGAAATCACGAATCTGGCAATTGATTGTCAAAATTATGTCTCGTTTTGGCGAAAAAGGGGGAAAAGTAGAGGTTTGGGGACTGTTCCTTAAAACTCGCGAGCTGATTGGCTAATTGACGTCACACCTCCAAGTGACGTATGAAGAGTAAGAAGCACAAAATCTCCAGGATGCGGCAATGTAACATTATACACACAATGCGGTATTTGACCCCTCTGTTCAACGGACAATTTATGAAAAAGGGAAATGAATCAATATAGTCTTAGGAGTGAATAATCATTATCAATATATTTTCTACAAGATCAGTGAACACTTTGCCCCAATATACAGCTCTTGATTTGTTTTTTAAAACTTTTCTTTGAACAATGTTCTCATCCATCGGAGCTTGCCGAACGATAGTTTTGCATTGGTCTTAAACGCGTACACAGCCGTTTTATGCGTCTGTGCAATGTACTACACATCTTTAGTACGGCAACTACGTTCCCCCTCGTACTAAGCGACTGGTGAACGCTTTTGTTTGGTTTGTTTTTACTCTCGCCTGTTTTTTTTTCTTTCTTCGCTTTACATGTACTATACGGTACAAGTACTGACTTAGATTTTTGGCTGAATTCTTCGAGTAACTTAATAGAGAGATGGATAGTGATCGCGAGTCTGATTTGGAGGACTTTCTTGAGCCAGATACGAACTTTGATTTATCAGATGATTTATCGATCCCGAAAGAGTAGAAGCTCAAGTGCAGTGGCAAGGGGAATTCGACCATATATGTTTGAACCCCTCGCAGAAGACGCGCCAGGGCATGGTGAAGGGGTCGCGTGGGAAGGGGCCGCGGGTGAAGCTGCTGCTGCAGCTGCTGGAGAAGAAAAGTGATCACTGCAAATTGTACTCCACTGCACTCGCTTGGCCCTTGCCACTCTGCCCGCGTGATCATCAGCATACCTTTGCGACCCACAATTTCCGTAGATTTTCATCTTTAGGAAAATAATGTACGTAGCCTTACATCATCTTTAGGGTTCTTGCTACAGCCCGCAACTATACACCGATTTGGCATTACTGGTGAAATTGTGTCCCAAAATCAAATTTATTGTGAGGAATTAAACACACGAAAATATGCGATGCAAATGGTCCATGCGGTGAATGTCATGCTCGGCACTGGGCTGGACCTGCCGGGGCCTGCGGGCGCGCACGGTATATAGGTTGGTGGAATATTTTCCCTTACTTCTCGTACGTCACAGATCACGTGATCATGATGTCGCTTCGATGGTGTTTTTTTTAGGGGCGGGGCTTATGACTGTGTAAATCAGTAAAAATGTACTTTTCAAATGATTATGAAATACGACTGAATGCATAAAAAAGTGTGTGATAGATATTTTTTGGCTCCTGATGACTCCTTCCTACGAAAAATGAGCAATTAATTTTCTATTTTAGTCACCCTTTAAAAGTACAATCTTCTTAAAATAAAAAATAAAAAAGGGGGGCTTTCAGAACAGTGAGCGTACTTACTTTTCTCCGATGAGGCGTTTGAGAAGAGAGGTTTTTCCTGCTCTAGATGCTCCTACAAACATCACTCTTCCCCTTTTCAATGTACTAATGCCATCTTTAAGCGCTGCTTTGAAGGCTTCTTGGAAACGGTCTATTATTCATAAATGAATAAAGTATGCAGGTGACAAAGTGAATAAGAAATTAACATGGTCTAAAGATATTTTATGTGATATTACATTATACACACATACATATGCAAGTGTATGATGTAGCGAGCAATTTCGGATTTTCTTTTGGAGGCTCGGACGTTTGAAAAATTAAAAGAGTAGAGGCGTGTGGGAAGCTGGACGGATGCAACAAGGGACACTTGAATAAACACGTATCCTTTTGCTCACCATCCGACATCGCTGAGGGCTTCAATCTGTTATGCAATGTGTTAAGTTTTGTGGTCAGCATCACTCATTTAACTGATTGGATGTGAAATGAACGGCTCGTGTATTGGAGATCCAAGCACGTTAGGAACCCATTTTACTTCTCGTCAAACGAAGAGTAACCCCTTCATACCACAACCAGTATGCGTGGAGTCAGACTGGATAAGGCGTGGTTGACGAAATAAAAAAGTCCATTTTATCCGACATATTTTTCATTTTCGTCCACCTACTCAAACACCTCTACTGTTTTTATTCTGCAAATTTCCCAGCCTCCAATAAAAAATTTAAACACCACCCAAAAGCGTAATCATATAGATTTAGCCTACCGATTTTTGGAGTGTCAACTATCAACCTTTTCATTATGCACATATCATCATAATGATTGTGTAACTGATATATTTTTTTTAAAGAAACATCAATGAGATTTATGCTATTCATTCCCTATTTTCATTTCATGACCAAGTTAATTTCATTTCGGTACCTGGTTACATAATCAAAGTAGTTTATACGAAACGTACAGGTTGACTCTTGACGTGCCATGAATCAGAAAGCAAAAATAATCCAAAGAGTTTTATACCTTGGTCTGATAACTGCTCAGCACCTTTCTTCATTCTGTCTGTATAGTAATCTGGTAAAAAGGAGAAGATACGTCCGGTTTATTTGTTGATATGGTCTGATTAGCACGGTAGTGGCAAATATATGTTTCTTCTATTTTCCCCCATTAATGATCCAACAAATATATGCACCAATAAAAATAAGATATTCATTTTTCGACTGCTCCTTTATATACGTAAACGTGGGAAACCTATAACATTTAAGATTCAGATTTCTATTTGGAACGCAATATCATCTACCACTTTATTAATTTTAAATCATCATTAATTATCTACATACAGGAAGAGCACAAGCTATCTGAGGTGAGCGCTCGGATGTTAATTTGTTAAAATGTTAATTTTCCCATGGAAAAATAATATACAAATATCAGTTACTTTAGAATGAGTTTGATTCCAAGTAAATTTACTATTTATAGAGTAGTGCCAAGCATCGGAAATGAATTGCCTATTACAGAGTAGCATGACTTGCAACAAGTGGGACATTTATTCCCCCCCCCCCCCAAAAAAAATAAAAATAAAAAAAAAAAAAAAAATAAATAAATAAATAAATGAATAAAATAAAATAAATAATAAATAAATAAATAAATAAATAAAAAAAAAAAAAAGAAATAATGATAATAATAAAAAAAAAAAAAATAATAATAATTGCTTTTATATCCCCACTCTTATGAAAATTTAGGTTATTGTTCCGATTAATAATTGGTATCCTTTGACCTGGTTTACTGGTTTTGAAGGTTCATGAATTACCAAAAATGTTCGAAGTATGATTCAAAGCAAACGAAAGTAGGGGCCTACGTGAACCAGTGGTCAGACTTGCCAAGAAATACGTGCCCTACAAAAATGGCTACAATTATCTAGGGACGATAGGATATTTAAAATTGGGTGAGAAACTATGATAATGTTGTAAAAAGATCGTCACATTTTGCTACTTTTTGCGTCCGTTCCCCAAAAAATATGTAGTTAGCGACAAGGGTCTAGAAATTTTCATTTTGAGAGAAGATGATATCAAACTTGTAAGTAAAACGTGATACCAAATGATTGTATGATATCTTGCCTTGCAAATGAGGCAATTGCCTTACCTTTGATGGATTCCTAACGTTGGATAAATTACATGTAGACCAAAATTTTGATTTCCATTTGGTATAAATCGATCTACATAAATTACTGTGGGATATGAGAAATTATGGATCGAACGTCACATTCCCAACAATTGTTTTAATGTGCGCAAAGTATGGTCACCCCATCATACACTTATTATTTTTTTTTTTACTGAACTCCTTCCCCAATTTTGAACAACCACTGGACATGATGAACACTTTAAGTTTGCTTGAATTGCTCTTTTCATGACGTAAACTGATAATTCATTGCAGGCTACGTCGATCATATCAAATATATCAGCTTTGCTGTAGTTATTATCACTATTATATTAAATGACCTCTTTCACTGATGTAATCCACCAGGCCGTCTAATTCAGCCTCGTGAAGAATGCGCTTCAGCTCGTCTACGCTTCCCCCAAACCTGTCCTTCCACATAGCAAGGCACTGTCTAGATGCACGTATGTAGTCATTGGCGTTTTGGGCGAGAATCGTCGATGTCTCGTTGAAGCTGATGCCGAGGTGATTGGAAAGCACAGTGTACTTGTCAAGTGGGATGTGTCTTGCCAGAATTGTCAGTTCGGCATCGCGTATCCTATCAATGCTGTGGATAACATGAAATTAACAAATGAGGAAAGATGAAATTGATTAAACTATTCCACTCTATTTTGGACACGTGAATGTATTGGGCTTTTTTATTCAATGAAAAGTTGAGAGCAACAGATGTTTTCTAAGGGTGAATGCGTATTAATATTGATCATAGCTACCGCTACGTCTTTTTATATTTAACTCACTAATGGTTTACCGGCCAATTCATCATTATTTTTAAATACTAATATAAGTAACGAAAGCATAGATAGAAATGACAGCATTATGAGAATTTATACAGAGAGAGAGAGAGAGAGACTCGGGGGGGGGGGGGGGTGGGGGGAATGGCAGAATAGGATTCGATTGACTTGAGTCATTTCAGTGACGAATGGCTGACCTAGGGAGGGCGTTTTGATGAACAGTGTGACCCTGGATAATATGTCCTGCTCATCACAAGGAAATTACAACCCCCCCCCCCTCAAAAAAAAAATAACAAAGATAAAAATATGATAATAAAAGTATAAAATAAGTAAAACCTGACTGTATCCTACCTTACCCGTTTCGTTATGAAACAGTAGGTTTAGAGGTAACTTTGATGAGAAGAGCATCGGAGCTATTTAATGTTTCAGATTTCGGATATCATGCATTATGTTACTGATATTTTGTAGAGTAGTGAATATTAAATGTCATTTTTTTCCAAGGTCCTGTCACTATGGATGAGCTATAGTGAGGCCTACCGTCTTGTGTCAGCAGTTGGGAAGAGGCGAGGCAATGATAGGTGCCGTGGAGAGAGACCGAACAAATATTTCCTTATGTTCTATACTGTACATATTTCAGTATATCGATCCTCGTATTTAGACAAAAAAAATTGCCAAGTAATGAGTTTAAAATATTCTGTGAAGCTAAAGGTGAAACCGTGAAAGGAATCAATTAATATTCATGTCTACCAATGTGCCTACACTCTTAAAAATGCGTGGTCGGATATTGCGAGGTCAAATTTATTCTTCCACGTGGTTGTTATCGCGGTTGTTTTCGATAATAGTGGTCCCGCTGCAGTAATTATGACCAGAACATGCATTGTCATTTTGACCACGCAAAAACTTGTAGGGGATCAGATGGGTGACTAGGTACAGGAACACGTCCTAAAGCGAATAAGCTAGTCTTCAGCGTATTAACATGCCAACGCAATCACGTTTGCACATGAATCTAGCAATGTACTTCATAAGTAGAAGCATTCACTATACTGTAAATTTAATGATATTATTCCCTTGTTGGTTAATTCATCGATTTAGTAAGTAACAATTTTCAAACCGCATACTGCAAAGTGAATGGGCTTTTCGCGGACATTTTGAAAAAGCTTGGGCGGATATTTCGAATAGTTTGCCCATTGATATGGAAATGAGGATGAAGCACCACACTGAGCTAATGCAGCAATGTTAAGGCTTACCTTCATAATGAGAAATGTGCCCTGTTTTTCACTAAGTTTTGGGTTTAAATTTACTCAAAATATATATCAATTTTGTAACAGTTGCATAATATAGGTATCTTATATCAAATAATTATCGCATAGATTAATCTTGCAAACTTATAGGAGCAAAATAATCTAATTGATAGACTCCTTGTATTATTGATAAATAAATTATTCATATTTATACATCAGAATTTGAACATCTTGGGAATTTATCGTCATATCACCTAGCATACCTGATAGACCAATATTCATACGTCACCCGTGTGCAGTAATAAGTGCATATTACTTATGTTGTTGCACAGTTATCAAATTTCAAGACACGGTTTTTGCTAATTATAAAAGACTACCCTGTTTAATGTTCGTGTCCGAGGTTGCCGCGATTCACTACCTATGACGTAATCAATATATATATATATATATGTATATATATATATACGAGCATTAAAGAGAGAAAAAAGAATACCTATATCAAGAATTTATGAATAACATAAACCACAGGTGCATTAAAATATTAATTTAAAAAAAATAAGAAAATGTATAAATATTCTTAATGGCAGTGAATGAACGCCAATGATAAGAAACACCAACAAAATTCAAAATGGTTCCTATCATAAAAATAGTGTCGTGAACGGACATGGATCCGGTTAATGGGCCTGTTTACTTTAATATTATGTTTAATGTTTAATATTATGCTAATCAGATGCAAATCCCCTGCAAGCGCCGTGCACGACGAAACTTGGGCAAGCTTCGCGACCTGCTCTGTGCGTGTGTGTGTGTTTCATTACGTGTAATGTCTGGGGGGGGGGGGGTCCGAATCTCTGGGCTTTGCTGGTTTATTTCTTTGATCTTGATCTTGATGAGTTACGTTGAACAGCCCTGGTAGTCACCGCATTTTACATATATGAGATTTGACCCCTTTAAGTTACTTAGACCATCCATGTCATTCACAAAGGGCCCCAAAGTCGGGTCGATTTCAAGCCATCTAACATATGCGCCAAACTTTGTCAAAAGGAAGGTGTATGGGTATACATAACCAAAACACCAAAACTGACAAAATTTTCCATCGGGATGGGTTGTCAGACCGCCCCTAAAAAGATGGGGCAATTTTATCCCCTTCAGGCATAAGAGAGGAGCTTGCAAGGTATTTGTGTAATTAACACATGAATGGTAGATTTCAGCATGGCAACCACATAGCCCAGGTCCTTAACAAGCTCCTCTACAATGTCTTGTAAAACAGATGCAGATGGACAATGAGTGTGTTTACATAATCCTGACAATATTATTCGACTACTTTGGAGAAAGCAATACAATTTTCACAATTTAATAATTCATTGTTGAAATGATCATTTGACACCAAATTACACCCCAAAAATGTTACAATACTCAGAATTGTACTATGTAAATTCTACTAGAATTGAATGACACACTTCGGAGTTATTAAGGTTGTAATGCCAAAAAAAGGGTTTTTCTCTACATCCAGAGCATTTTGGGCAGCAAAGCTTGGTTTGGGGGCACTTTGGTGTTTTTTTTCAGGGGCGTGTTACATCCCCTTCCCGATGGAAATTTTTGTCAGTTTTTATATTTTTGTAATGTATACCCATACCTCTTCCTTCTGACGAAATTTGGTCCATGGGCCTTAAGGGGAAAATTTTGCCCCATTTTTAGGGGCGGTCTCACATGACAACCAATCCCGACGGAAATTTTTGTCAGTTTTGGTGTCTTGGTAATGTATACTCATACACCTTCCTTCTGACAAAGTTTGGCGCATATGTTAGATGGGTTGAAATCGATCCGACTTTGGGGCGAGACACGGCGGCTTCGTTCGAGCTGACAAGCTTTTTGTGAATTACATGGATGGTCTAAGTAACTTTAAGGGGCTCCTGGCCTATGGTGAAGCATCACTCAACTGTATTCTAAATAAAGACGGATAAACAAATAAAATGTTGCAGTTACATCTACTTGGGTGTGAATTTGTGTCATTTGCTTGCAGTATTGTCAGAGAAGACCACGTTTTTCGTGGTTATTATGGGCTTTAGAAAATAACCTCGTTTCGACCATGTTGCGTGGTCGGAATCAATAACGAGATTACGATTTCCGGACGGAAGCCTTTGAAGACGGGAAGTCGAGCGAAAAAAAAATGTGCGCATGCGCGACTCGGAGTATCTCTCCGTCCTGTTTGATTTCAGGAGGGTTCTCGGGCGAAATAGCGTCCGGTCTAAAGTGGGGACGGGAAGCCGAACACTGCAGTGCGTCGCCGTCTACTTTTTCGTAACTTGATTAAAAAAAAACAAGCCGGGGAGAGTGCGAGGACCGTCATAGTTGGTTAACTCTAAAAAACGTGGTCATTTTTAACCCCGTCCGACAGAGTTATCACAAATAAACCACGCAACGTTTGGGTTAAATGTATAACAATTTTATGTAGTCATTTTGATCAACCCCGCACGACGGGGTCGAATTGACCATGTGAGGGGTTTGTGCATAGTTGACCAGTCAAACGGGGTTAAAAATGACCACGTTTGGGTCATTTTTCAACCACACATTTTTAAGATAGTTCAAAATAAATTGCAAGGTATGATTATACAGTGTGAGTCAGAAAAAAGTGATACACTTTTTGAATTGAGTATTGTTTTAAAAATGTCTGATTAACAGAGTATTTTTTAGCATGTACAGATATAGTATATATTCCTTCTTGTTTTAGTGAAGTGCATTTGTGGTTTGACCAAAACAAATTGCAACAAAAGGTTTTTAAGTTTTGTTTTTTGTTTTTTGTTTTTTGGTGGAATTTGATGTGCTTAATCACATACTCAAAGTCTACCAAAATCTGACCATGGGAAATGCATAAAATTTGCATAAATTCTGCAAATTAGGTCCTTGAAAATGACATGAAGAAAAATTAAGATTTTTGACTATAATTTTCCATCAAAACATACACCTTAATTCACAGAGACTTTCTTTAAAATGAACAGATACAAAAAGGACAGCAACAACGATCAAAAGTACAAGAAAAATCCTTCTAATGTGCATATTTTATGCAAATTATGAAATAAATTTTCTGCTATACTCCAGAATTATGATATTTTTGGAAAAGTTGATGTTAAATTGCCTTAAAAAAAGGACAATTTGATTTTTAAAATATATAGTTAATATTATACAATGTTTAAAATGTATATATTGGCCTTTTAAAAAATGAATGAAAGTGTATGCAAGATTTTACATCAAATTGCAATGCAAGACAAGCGCCCTCACAAGACAATAATGAAAAATTCTGTTCATCTTAACTACTGAGTATAGTACAGTAAGTCAACATCTACATTAGATTGTGGAAGAAGGAACATGTATCCGTGATTTGGTGGCAAATTATGCCTTGTGGTAAGTAATAGATATGTATTTTTCGGACCTCATTCCAGTCACTATGATGATGATGCACACTGCTACAGGAGACACCAAGATCCTTGGAGCTGCCATCCTACGCTTTTCGGGCAAAGATGATCAGGGCCGGGTCCTTGAAACCTGGCAAATGACCTGTATCACTGACAGTTCTGACAAGATCTTCCTCAGTAAAGAAGCCTGCATTGATCTCAGACTCATCTCCGAAAGCTTTCCCACGATTGGTGCTACACAGGAATCACACCATCTGCTTGACTACTGCAAGGGGAGTGCATTCAACACATGTGAGCATCAAACCCTGCCTCTTATGGACAGCCCTCCCATGAAACTGATGGTAGATGCGAACGCTGAGCAATCCTGGACTTTACAATGCCCAAGGACATCACAGACATTCGCTGTAATTTGGGCTTGTTAATCAGGTGTCAAATGCATTCATCGTGACAGCTCTTGAAGCCAGGCACACCCTACGTATGGGACGAGACTCTCCAGAGTACCTTTCAGGAATCCCAAGCTGTCATTGCCAGTGAGATTGAAGAGGGTGTCAAAATCCTTGATCCCAGCAAGCCTACATACAGAAGAGGCGTTGGCTTTTGGCTTCTACAGAAACACTGTACCTGTGTCAACAATGAACCCTTCTGTTGCCATTCAGGATGAAAGATCACTCTTGTTGGAAGCAGATTCACACATCCTTGCAGTCGCTGACGCTCTAGATAAGGCCATATACTTTGTTCTGGGCTGCGATGACCTCATAATCGCTGTTGATCACAAGCCCATCTTGAAGATCTTTGCTGACAGCACCCTGAAAGACATCCCTAACACACACTTGAGGAACTTGAATGAAAAGACCTGTGCAAATTGTCCTCCCTGATGATGTGGCAGCCGTTGACTCCAACGCTGACATCTTGACACACTCAGCAACTCTCATGGCTGGCTTACGCATCCCAGCCTCACATGTGGATGCCCTTAAGAACGGCGTCTTATCTTCTGCTGTGTCCTTCTTGGACTCCCTCAGCCTTCATTCTGTTACGTGGGACAGGGTCCGTACTGCTACGGCCAGCGACAGCACCATGCAGAGCCTTGTTGACATTGTCGACAAGGCTCTGCATGGTGCTGTCGCTTGTTGACATTGTCGAATTTGGCATATCTGACTTGCGGCATGACCTCCCGCAACCCCTCCGCGAATACTTCCAGTTCTGGGATTGCCTACATACAACTGATGGGGTGGTGCTTTACAAGGACTGCGTCGTTATACCCACATCTCTCAGGAAGGAGATGTAAACCCATCTTCATGCAGCCCACCAAGGGGTCACCTCCTTGACTGCAAGGGCTGAAGCGTCTATTTTCTGGCCTGGCATCACTCATGCCATCAGAGCCCTTCGTGCTAGGTGCAACCAATGCAATCGGATCGCCCCCCTCGAACTCGAGCGCACCATCCACCCCCTTGGCATCTCCAGCTTACCCATTCCAGTGCATTTGTGCAGACTTCTTCCACTACAGAGCTTGTAACTACTTGGTACTGAACGACCGTTACTCTAACTGGCCGATTGTTGGGATGTCTTCCCATGGTGCAGATGGACTTATCACCTGTCTACGACGCATCGTTGTCACCTTTGGTATCCCTGACGAACTGGCTTCCGATGGTGGTCCTGAATTCCCGGCTATCGCTACACGACACTTTCTAAAGGACTGGAGTGTGCACCATCGCATTTCCTCTGTGGCTTTTCCCCATAGCAACTGTCGTGCCGAAGTTGGTCGCCAAATTCGAGATTTCATTCCCATAGTTCCTGGCAGATACAAACCACATGACACTTGGCTTGAGACCCTCGCAACTTGGGAGGAGGCACTCAGAAACCGCCACATGAGAGGTTCCGAACGCTGCTCAGAATACACTAATCGACTTCTGCCACTTGTCATAGGTAATCATGTCCGTATCCAGAACCAGACGGGGCCGCACCCCTTGAAATGGGATAAGACCGGTGTTTTAGTGGAAATCCGGCAATTTGACCAATACGTCGTACGGGTTTTTTATTTTTATTTATTTTTTATTTTTAAAAATTATTTTCTTCTGTATTCATATAAGTACAACATTTTTCGGTAACATATATAAAATAAAATACAAAAGTACTTTTGACAATAAATCATAAATAGCAAGTATATGTAACAATCATTTTTCAAAAACAAACACGAAATGATAAATTGTCCAATTATTGTAATTCATCAAATATAAAGTCATTTGCGGAAGAAGGACTACCATTATAAGCAATTTGCTTGAGAATATGGCAGCCCCAGACAAATATTATGAAATAGCCAAAACATGTTTAAATAAGCAGAATGGATAAATAATTGAAATCCTAAATTAAAAGCATATTAATGATGATGTTGATGATGGAATGATGATGGTGATGATGATGATGATGATGATGATAACGGTGATGATGATGATGATGATGATGAAGAGTTGACACAGAAATTTTACCATGTATATTCAGATAGTAACATCGTTTTAGCTTTTAGCTTTAAATGAGTAAAGGGAACAACAGGATTTAATGAATTCTGGGAGAGAATTCCATAGGTCTGGACCATGGTGTCTTATTGATCTATGGGTAATCAGTAACTTTGGGTTGACTAAATGAAAATTGGAGGAATTGCGAGTAGGGTAGGAGTAAATAGTGTTATTTAAATTATAAAAGTTTTGAAATGAAAGAGGGAGCAAGTCATTTAGATACTTAAATATGAACAGTAAACTTTGTAGTGAATTGATGTCGAATACTGTTAGAGTTTTCAGTTGGTAAAATATTGGTCTGGTGTGAGATAAATATGGTGAACCGGTACATATGCGAAGGGCTTTCTTTTGCAGTAAGTAAATAGAGTTGATTTTTGTTTTGTTGGTGGTGGCCCATACTAAATTGCAATATGTTTTATATGGTAATATCAATGAATTATAAAGCATAATGAGCGTTTCACAAGGGACAAATCTCTTTACTTTATGAAGTATACCAACATTCCTAGAAATAGAAGTAGGTATATGACGTATATGTTCATTCCAATTTAAATTTTTATCGATAATGACACCCCAAATTTTTGTTTGTCTCTTTTTTCTAGAGGTACATTATCTATAAGTATGTTGTAAGGAAAATCAATGACATGAGAATATACGTGCTTGAAATACATGAAATTGGTTTTATCTAAATTAAGGGACAATTTATTGCACTTAAACCACAAAGATAATTTTGGTAACTCATTACTAAGTGTATTTACTAGGTTATTTAAGTTATGATGTGAACAGAAAATGTTTGTGTTGGTTGATGGCTCCGGGCGTGTCACCCTTCGTAATAGGAAGTTCCTGAGGAAGTACATTCCTGTACAGCTCCCAACGCCAAGGTTGACCATCGATGATGACATAAGTTTGCATCACAACCCACTTTGCCCGCCCACCTCGTGCTCACGTTTTGGGTCTACTGCACGTCCCTCAGCCACAAAGAGGTTCCCGGACTTCCTATGCCGACTGCGACAACACCCCTCCCGTCAACGCCCTCCACTGCCCCCGTCGCCGGCCCACAACATCTTTCATTGCCTGCTACACATGAGGCTCCTCCACTCACTCCCGTTGGTTCATCCGGGATGGTCCATGGCACTCCAAGTTGTCGCCATCCATCCACTCTTGGTGCACCACCCCTGCGTCTAGATGAACCATCTCTGGCACGTGAGCCTGTCGGTGGGTGCCCACAATGTCGCCTCCCCAGCTTGATGGCCCCGACCATGCTACCCCACTACCTGTGGCCACCTCTTCTGCCTCTCTCAGACGATCCGCTCGTTGTTCTAGCAGGCCTGCCTGGCACGCTGATTATGCGTTGCTAGTTTTCGTTGTTGAACTTGTTACTTCAGTTGGACTATTAGTGTTGCGTTCAGTTTTCGACTTTCAGTCTTCATCACCAAAGGACATGTGTGTTGACTTTATGCCAAAGGTTGGGGGGGGGGGGGATAGAAGATGTTGAACTTACTCATTCATGTAATTATTTCTTATTTTGCAGACCGTGTTCATTGTCAGCTGATGTATAAACAAAAAGGCTCTTATTTAGTTAATGAGGACCAGTTCTAGGCTAGACTCGCAGACTGGATGATAGCACAGCATGCAGTTGATGAATGGAATGGTGATTAATTGATTGATTGATTGATTGATTGATTGATTGATTGATTGAAGAGCAAGAGAAGTAGTAAAAAAGAGACAGAGGGGAAGAAATCAATCGACCGAGCTGCTGGAGAGAGAGGGGGGGAGAAAGGAAAGGTGGGAATGGTGAAGCAGAGAAAAGACGAGAAAGAGAGAGATGGTTGAAATAGAAGGGAAAGCAAGAGGGAGGGAGAGAGAGAGGGAAGAAGAACAGGAGGAAAGATATACACTGAGTTGGAAGGTATTGTTGTGTAGGGATCGGTTGAATGACAGTTTCCTTTCTTGAGTATAGAGAGAGTACATTATGAATGCTTGACACACAGTCATTTACAGTTGAAAGCTGTATAGCATAGCATTTATTCAGATGAAGTATAACATGCAGTCGGACCCAACTCCGGAAAACCAAGCACAAGTATATACTCCGAAAACGGCGTATGGAGCAAGATGAATATAGAGCCCCCATCGTTCAGTGCAAGACAGTGTATACAAAAGACATGGGGAACATCGTGCAATGTCGACCTGCTGTTGATAATATATTTTTCAAAAATAATGCTGCGGATAAATTTATTTCAAACATTTGTCATTTTAAAGTCATTTCACTTGACGAATCATTCAAGGATTTTGAAGATAATTGGCACGCAGCATTATTGTTAAAAATTTATATATCATTGGCTGGTTGACTTTGCAAGATTTTCCCCATGCCTTTTGTACACACTGCCTCGCACTGAACGATGAGGGCTCTATATTCGTTTTCGGAGTATATACCTGTGCTCGGTTTTCCGAAGTTGGGTCTGACTGACATGAATTACAGATGACTATAACAAAGATGAAGCATAGAGCAAGTCTGATGGTGACTATACTCTCATGATGTCTTGAATCTATTCGGAAGTAGATCTGAATTCTATTCTGACTTCTCTTCTATTCTATTCTATTCTGCTCTGCCTGGAGTCCTGAAGTGAACCCCTTTTATAATGGGTGAACCGCCTATTGGGAGTTGGTCAACCTTGAGTCCTTGACCAAATGACCATAAGTACGTCATAACTTTTACTCAGTTTTGGGGAGTGGGGCTGTTATCTGGAAGCAGTGATGTTGAGAATAAGAAGACCATAAGAAGACCATAAAGTGACCATTGCGTCATAGCTTTAGTTGGAAGTCAGATTAGTAATACTTTCTGAAGAAAGTGTGAAGTTTGTAAACATATAAACTTCCTGTTCACTTCCTGTCTAGGTATTGATAAATTATTGATAAATGTAAAATTGGTCTTATTATCACATAACAACCCCTTTTGTTAGAAAATGTGGCTCTCGCACATTTGTTTAAAGGAATTTTAATTCAATGCATATAAATGGATATATGGTGTCAAGAAGTTATCATCTAATTACATTAAAACAAATGCTACAAAAATTAAACGTTTTCTATTCTACAGCTATAACAATTGTTGTGTAGGGATCGGTTAAATTACAGTTTACTTTCTTGAGTACAGAGAGAGTACATAATGTGATGAACTGGTGACACAAATCAGTTAGAAGTTAGAAGCTATAGAGTATTTATTCGGATGAAGTATAACTGAAGATATATGAATATAACAATGATGAAGCATAGAGCAAGTCTGAGGGTGACCATACTCTCATGATGTCTGGAATCTACTCTGAAGTAAATCTTGAAGTCTATTCTGAATTATATTCTATTCTGCTCTGTTTCCTGGAGTCCCGAAGTAAACCCCTTTTAAAATGGGTAAACCCCCTATTGGGAGTTGGTCAACCTTGAGTCCTTGACCAAATAACCATAAGTCCGTCATAACTTTTACTCAGTATTGGGGAGTGGGGCTGTTATCTGGAAGGAGTGATGTTGAGAATAAGAAGACTATAAAGTGACCATTGCGTCATAGCTTTAGTGGGAAGTTGTATGAACAAAGAAGAAGAAAGTGTGAAGTTTGTAAACGTTTAAACTTCCTGTTCACTTCCTTTCTAGGTATTGATAAATTATTGATAAATGTAAAATTGGTCTTATTATCACATAACAGTATAAAGGAAGGAAGGGATAAAGCTTTCCAACTGCTACTTAAGCAAACAATCGCAAATGCGTAAACAGCCGATAACACGCACTGTTATTTGACAGTATAACAATACGTCCGTTTTAATTGGTGAAGTGCCAAATTGAAATCAAGTGCTAAATAGCAATTAATTGCCAAGTTATAATATTGTGGGGACAAGACCCTCAAACAGCTTGGCTACCATTTTGGGGCCATATTGATCGACTATTTTGGATTCAGTCAAAAAAAATAATTACAAAATGATATCAATGTGTTTATTCAGTTTGCAACAAATTAAAAGCGAGTTCGGCACCAAAATTGCATGGTCATGAAAATATTGAGGAATTATGGGTAATTTTTTGGCATTGGCGGCCATTTTGTTCGGACTTCTTGGATTTTTCTTTTTTTCCGTAAATGCACTCTCCCATTTGGTAACATTTGTTTTAATGTTGCTGTTACGGTTGAGTGCACAGCAGCCATTGTTTGAAAGATAGTCAAAACTCAGTTGCGCCAAGTCTATAATTACCTGATGAAACAGGGACAACGAGGTTCACACAAACAAGTCTATGCATATGTTTAATCAAGACAAATAAACATGAGAACCAATTAATAAATGAATAAATAAATAAAATAATAAAATTCAATGATCTTCTCTGAAAAGTCCCTTTTCATAGTCATTTTGGGCACTTGGATGTAGCTTTCAATCTTCCACATGGCGTCCGTTTCTTTCGATGCATTTCTGAGCTCGATGGAGCTTTGCTGCCATGGCCATATGAAGTGTGTGCCTGTCTTCTCGCAGGCTTTCTTGCTCATTGTGCAGTGGAATCCAAATCAGGCAAGGCATTGTTGATGTTGGCGCAAAAGGGTTTTCACCCAGATACATTCATTGATTCCTATCTTGTGAATTCATTACTGATTCCCCACAAATGTGGTATCAAATAAAACTGGAAGAGTTATTCTATCTAACTGTGGTGCAAGAATTATGATATTTCTATCATATTTGTAATATAAGCATTTAAAAAAGTGCAACATTTTTTCTGACTCCCACTGTATTTCCTGAAAAGTGAAATATTGGAAAGAATCAATGAATGTTCTGTTTGTCTAAGATGCCCAGGCATTTGTAAAGTAATTTAAAAGCCGAGGCTCGATTGTTCCATGCATTTAATTTTTACGACGAAAATATTGACTTGAATGACTATTATGGAAGATGAGGAATGAAGACAATTGCTGTGTAGAAATGTACTAATTCGAATTTGTATGAGTATTTTCTATTGTGGCTTTCAATCTGTAGCGTTAAAAATGCTTGACAGAAAGAGTAAATTCCCAAATTACATCATTGGGTTTAGCCCTTGACACTATTCCGCTACACCCGAACCGATTTTTTTCTAGCCGGGCTAGCACCCACCGGCCGAGTTGGAAGGCCACGTGAAAGTCACTCGGCAAGCTGACTCGACCATGTCAAAGCGCTGTGGCCATCGATGTCATATCGAACTTCAAACATAATCCAGCAGGCCTTATACTTCATACTTCTTCTAATGACACAATTACCAACTTCAACTTCTCATGAGTTTTCTATATGTATCAAAAACCTTGGAATTTGTTTATTTTGAGCCAGTTGTGTTTCGTGTATTTAAGTTAATCTAGATACAATTAATTATAATTATTTGATCATTTTATTAAAATAAACATTTATTTGTAACTGATGTCAATGCATTACAAATATGTATATATATTTTTCTTATAATGTACGTACATAAATAAAGGTAATAATGACTTATGTTCATTCCTTAACCATACACGATTTGTGCAGACTCCGTGTACATGTATGTGTTTGGCGGGGCCTTGTGGTTACTGTACCTGATATCAGCTCTTCTGCTGTCTCTTGCTTCTCCGGTACTCTCTGGTGTATATTTATACGTTCTGACTTTAGGATCATCTATACACAATACATGATAGAGAAAATATACATGAAACCAGACAGGTGTATAAGGGCAATTCCTGCGTAACGGACATCACATTCAGATCAATCTTTAAAATTCAAAACATTATAAAAGAAAATTTTAAAAAATTCAAAGCTAAGCCAGAAGCCAGATTTGGCTTGCAAATGAGGCAATTGTTTTACCTTTGATGGATTCCTAACATTCCTAACAATTGTTTTAATGTGCGCAAAATATGGTCACCCCATCATACACTTATTTATTTATTTTTTTTTTTTTACTGAACTCCCTCCCCTATTTTGAACAACCACTGCACATGATGAACACTTTTAGTTTGCTTGAATTGCTCTTTTTATGACGTAAACTGATAATTCATTGCAGGCCCCGTCGATCATATCAAATATATCAGCTTTGCTGTAATTATTATCACTATTATATTAAATGACCTCTTTCACTGATGTAATCCACCAGACCGCCTAATCCAACCTCGTGAAAAATGTTCTTCAGCTCGTCTACGCTTCCCCCAGTCATGTCCTCCCACATAGCAAGGCACTCTCTAGTTGCACGCATGTAGTCATTGGCGTTTCTGACGAGAATCATCTTTGCCCTGTTGTATTTGATGCCGAGTTTACTGGAAAGCATAATGTAATAATCAATTGGGAGGTGCATTGCCAGTCTTTCCAGGGTGAGATCGCTTACCATATCCATGCTGTATATGACATGAAATTAACAAATGAGGAAAGATGAAATTTATTAATTTCTTCCATTCTATTTTGGACACATGAATGCGTTGTGCTTATTTATTTGATGAAAAGTTGAGAGCAATAAATATTTTCTAAGGGTGAATGCGTATTAATATTGATAAGCCTATGGGAATTACAGAATTCAGTAGTCATTGGGTTAGTAGTAGTAGTAGTAGTAGTAGTAGTAGTATTTATTTTCCGTTCAGTTAAAAAAAACCCCAAAAACATACATGTACAATATAAGTGTTTACATTTGAATGAAACGGCTGGATAACCCATATTCAGCTGTGCCAGGCACGACACTACTGGTCTTCCATGGGGTCCAGGAAGCATAAAAATAAATTAATTGTATAAATATCAGACATGACATATGATTAATAATTCAAAGAATATAAGAAGATACAAGACAAAATTACAGTGGTAGTTATACATAAGAACTACTAACACCCCCCCCCCCCCCCCCATACAGAACATACAGAATCCCGAGTCTGGAATATATCAAGTTATCAAGGTCAGAATGATTTAACAGAGTGGAACAACGATAATTCACGTTTAAAAGCATTCAGAGTTGAGGCAGTTCGTACAAATACAGGAAGGTTATTATAAGCCATAACTCCTCTATACTTGAAACTTCTTTTCAAAAAATCAGTATGAGGCCTGGGCGTACACAGTTTTCCACCAAAGCGTAACTCATATTTATGCACAGAAATACTAAAAGAGTCTGAAATATAAGTAGGAGTCATATCATTAAGAGATTTGAACATGTAAGATAGTAAATGCTGATTTCTCCGGTCGTGTAACGTTTCCCAGTTAAGGGCATTGTGTATTTCTAAATTAGGTATACGAGAGTCACGGTTGATATGTAAAATTAAACGTCCAGCACGGTTTTGGAGTTTTTGTAATCTTTCAGTTAAATATTTACAGGCCGAGCCATATATGATATCTCCGTAGTCAAAGTGGGGAAGAACAACTGCATTATACACTAATTTTAATATAGATTCATTTAGGGTGCTTCTTAATCTACCAAGAAAGCTTACCATTTGTCCTATTTTTTCATCATCTTATCAGTGTGAATATTCCATTTAATTTGCTCATCACAAATGACACCTAAGTACTTGACATTATCTACTTGTTGAATTTGGGTCCTGGAAAGGGTGACATTTAAGTTCTTTTCTTTTGACAGCATATATCGACTCCCAATTAACATACAAACTGTTTTTTCATAATTTACACTAAGTCTATTTTTATTCATCCAGTGATCTAAAAGAACAAGGTCAGTGTTTAAAACTGATTCAATTTTACGTACCGATGTATCGGAGTAATAAAGAACTGTGTCATCTGCATATAATTTCAAACAGCTTGACTTAACATTTTTTGCAAGATCGTTGACATATATGATAAATAAGAGAGGCCCTAAAAGAGATCCTTGCGGGACCCCGCACGATATAAATTTGGATGATGAAAGAGAATGATTTACAAGTGTTTTGCATGTTCTTCCACTTAAATAGCTCTAGAACCAGTCACTAGTCAAATTTTTAATGCCGATGCTATTCATTTTCTTCATAAGAATTTGATGGTCAACAGTGTCGAATGCTTTTCGCAGATCGACAAATACGGTACCTATATATTTAGAATCGTCCATGGCTTGGAGCCAGTCATCCGTGACCTTTATCAAGGTAGATGTGGTCGAATGTTTAGGTCTGAATCCAGACTGTTCTATACATAAAATATCATTTTTATGTAAGTAGTCTAGTAATTGGCGTTGTACAACACGTTCTAAAATCTTTGACACACAAGGCAATAACGAAATTGGCCTGAAATTACCCGGTGAAGATGTATCACCCTTCTTATGTATAGGAACAATTTTAGCCGCTTTCCAAGGATTGGGGAATTTTCCCATTTCCATTGATTTATTGATTAAGTAAGTGAGAACGGGAACAATTTCTATGGCACTTAACTTCAAGATGAATACTGAGATTCCATCAAGACCAACCGATTTTTTATTTTTCAATTTTCTGATTAATTTCAGTGTTTCAGTTTCGCTTATGGGTGTAAAGCTAAACGTGCTGTCCAAAGTTTCGCTGCTGTCGTATGTTAGGTGAACTGATGGAATTTGATCGGCTAAAGTTGTTCCAATACTTGCAAAATACGAGTTAAAATCTTCCGCTACTTTACAACTTTCATTTGCATCACCTATTGAAGAGTCACTTTTATTATCAGAAATGACTGACTTTAAAATTTTCCATGTTTTTCTTGGATCAGTATTCACATTAGAAAATTTATCAGTAAAATATTTGCGTTTAGCCTTTCGAATTTCAAATGTAACTTTATTTCGAAGCTTTCTGTATAATGACATCATATCATCATTCTTGGTCCTGAAAGCTTTATGCTTGACTTTGTCTCGGTCTTTCATCAGTTTAAATATGTTTGAGTTCATCCAGGGAGTATTGCGTTGTTTTGACCTTTTCGTTCGCATAGGCATGTGCTTATCAATTATATCAATAAACAGTTTCTGCCATTTTCCAACTGCATCATCAATATTTTCAAAGCCTTTTACTGTTTCCCAAGGTTGATTTCTAAGGTCAAATGTAAATTTATCAATATCAAAGTTTTTACAATTTCTAAATTGAATTGTACGTGGGTATGCAGTCGATTCCGACTTAAGAACCAGAAAACTTATAGAATGATCGCTCAATCCACTATGAATGACACCATGTGATTGAATTCTATTTGAACAATTACATAACATGTGATCCACTAGAGTGGCGGACTGGCTAGTTACTCTCGTGGGTTCGGTAGTATTCATCTGCTTGAAAGCAAAGAGATCGTTAATTTCATGGTACATTCTGGTATGAGATGAAGGTACTTGCAATAACAAATCAAAATTCATATCACCAACCAATATGCTATCTTTCTTCAGACTATCAATATATTGTAAAAATGTTTCATACGCCTCGAGTACATCAATTGTAGAACTCGGTGGTCTATACCATGTAGCAACTGAGAGTGGTTTACAATTCTTTGAATGCACAACAACAGCGACAGTTTCTAGACCGCTGAAAGAGTCATGGTGTAAAATCTCCACTTTTAAGGATTTGTGAACATAGAGGGCGACACCTCCACCCTGACGATTACGGTCTTTTCGAATCGTGACATAATTATCGATTGCTATCTCGTGGTCATTAACAGAGCTGTCGATCTTGGTCTCGTTTACAGCAGATATTTCAATTTTGTTAAAGAATAAAAGTGACTTCAGTTCATCTAAATGCCTTATGAGGCTGTTTACATTCAGCTGGCATATCTTTAAACCCCTGCAATTCAGTTTTTCATATATTAGGTTACTCTGATTGATATTACTTTGTAAATTATCTAATTCTGGATTGATGGAAGTTGTTATTAATTCCGAATTTAATTGTTCCACAGAAGGAAAAGGAAGTTCTTGAAATATGCATTTTGGACACTGCCAGTTCTCAAAGGAAATTGATAAGTTATCGTAAACTTGGGGGCTTATTCCAACACAGCTAATGTGCAACCAACCTTTGCATACAGTACAACGGAGACCTTTTTGATTCTTCTTGACGGGCTTTCTACAACAGACACATGGGTATTTATACGTAATATTGACAAAAGACATCGATACAAGAACAGCATAATAAGCAAAACAAAAAGATAGTTTAAGGGGAAAAAAAGTCTTTAAAAGTCTGTACAAAACGAATTCGGATAAAAATAAAATGCTTCAAACGTGGGCTCAATGAAAATATAACGGTCGCCATCGTGTGTTTCCGTAAAATTCAATACAAACTGCACAGTATACTGCCATAAGAGACAAGAGCATGTTTTCAATGATGCGCTCCGTGAACCCCATTCATAATTTGAAATCGTTCCAGAAGGTTTGACTTGTATAAGTAGATAAGGCTCTTGCATGACTGGCAGATAATAGACGAAGAGTTGAGATCATGATAGGCCTACTGTCATGATTGTGACGTGAATCGTTGCTAGTTTGCGTACGTTGAACCAGTCGGAGAAATCAATCGCACGGTCAGATGACACACGACGCAGATTGATGCAGTGATCCGTGGCATGGCTTGTTCATTCGGAGAAGAATGAGTCGACGCGATCTGGTGATCGGAAGATTGGACGAATCACAATAGAGATTACAAGAACTTTTGAAAGTTGTGTGCAGGTCATCAAAATGCCAAAAGACATGTATGGAGGGCACAATCGGTGATCGTCCCACACAATACAGGCTCATCAAATGGAATTACGTCTCATTGTTAAAGCATCTTGTCATTCGAATTGACTTTTAGTTTTATATGGAGATCATCACTGTTCGTGATGACTACCTTTTTGTCATCTGTTTTGAGTCTGGCAATGATGCGGCCATCTTGTGTCCAGACCACTTTTACATGATCTTTGAAGTCAGTTTTCACTTTCCAAAATAACTGACTTCGTGACTTAGTGAGACTCTCGTGAATGAACACAGGAGTCCCTTCGCATTTGCGGAGATGTGTTCGGGCACGATATATTCCATCACGACAGTGGTAATTGGCAAACTTGGCAATAATACCCCTTGGCTTGTCACCTTTCTCATGGCCAAGTCTATGACTTCTGTCTAAGTCCTTACATTCAATTTCAATTTGCATTTTCTCCTTGCATAGTTTAACAATTGTTTCATCAGTATTTTCATTATCAGCTTCTGTCACTCCTTGAAATATTAGGCAGTTCCTACGTGAATATTGTTCCGCTTCTTCATTTTGAAGGCGGATAGATTTGAGTTCATTTTCAAGAGCGGCAATACGGACATCTCGTTCATGAAGTTCAAATTCGAAAGTAGCGTTTAATGTTTCAGCAACACTTTTGGTTATGATGGGGGTAATTTCAGTAATCATGGTTTTTCTTATAGCACTCACCAGTTTGTCAATTGTCTCGTCACTTTCCAAAGCAATGTTCAATTCCGTGCGTATAGTTGTAGCTAGTTCATCCGCCTGTATTTTACCTTGGCGTGTATTGGTGCCGACCATGGTAACGACGTAATATCACAATATCATTGATGATGAGTCCAATCAAAATCAGATCGATGTAAGGTAAAATGAATAAGGTGCAGGGTTATTTTGGTGGTGATTACCAATATACGACAGATAATACCGTGTATTATATTGCGTTTGTGACGGTTTTTCGGACGACGTTACGTTTGTAGCAAGAGAGAGCTCACAAGACACGTCCGCACATGACGAAAGACATGAAAACATTTCGACCACAAAACCGTTTTATTTCAGTTATACTTACATTCGGTTATTTATGTAAAGAAGAAAGTTTTCTTTAAATGTATTTATTATGATTTTTCTTCGGTAATGATTGTATTGGTTAGTCAGGATTTATTCCCCGATGTTCAGTATTTTGTTATACTTAGCAGAATGACATTACAAGAAAAAGGTAGACATGTTTGTTTCATCGAAAGAAATAGTTTTTAACTGAACTGACTGTACGGTAAAAAAAAACAAAAAACATATATATATATATATATATATATATATATATATATATATATATATATATATCCATATATCTCCATATATATATATATATATATCCATATATATATATATATATATATAGATATATAGATATATATATGTATATATATGGATTTATTTTACACACAATGTGCGTAAAATAAAGTAAATGCCCAATTACCGTATCGATAATAGAAATGTTTAAAACTCAGTTTTCTTATCCCTAATTGCTTATATCACTAACCATGCTAACCTATTATAAATTCCGATCACATTTAGGAAATCGAGTTACAATGTATATACATTACATATTTACTGTTTGATATTCGGTATAAACTTTTATATAATTGAAAGATAAATTTAGATTTCGTCCCTTTCAGATAATTGGGGGGAAAAAAACAACAAAAAGCATCTACATCCAAATTTAAGGCTGTATTTTGTACTTTTAAACTCACCAACTTACCTTGCCTCCCAAACTCACGATTCTTATTATCCTGCCAATTTGGTAAGACTGTAACCTGTTGTCGCTCTAAAACAAGCGATAAACAACGTATTCATTCGTAGGGTAACCTCATTATGCGAAACAAGTCTCCTGAGGAGCCTTAATTTTATGAATGTAAATTTTTTCAGCAGGAAGAAATCGTGTTCTCATTCTTTCTTTAGCTCTACAACCATTTACTATAAACCTGTTACGCAGTTACTGGTTCAAACCTGCAACAAAGTTATTATACATAATGACCCAAACTTGACGGTAATATTATTCATAGTTGTGACATACCGTACATTTATTCTGAGGTTAACGAATGCAGACACTCTGCCCCCACGGTCTAGGCTACATATTAAGGAGTTTTCGGATGTGTCGACTAGAACGCCGTCCTAGATCCTCCCAGCGACAATGGACTGCTTTGTGTTGACTGCATATACAAAGTAGGTGAAGCATGAAGCTAACAATGGGTGAAGCGAGGTTCACGTTTTAGAGAGGACGGCAAAACCATGTTTGACGCGTTCTCGATCTGACTAGTGGACGAGGGGGAAGCCAGTGGACGGGTGAGCCGTTCTTGCACGAAGCGCGGTATGCAGCTAACACAAAGCAGTCCATTGTAGCTGGGAGGATCGATGGCGTTCAAGTCGACACATTCGAAAGCTCACTATTATGCTTCCCATTGTGGACATGCCTACGTGAATCGTCAACTAATGTAAACATAACTTCCTATCGGGTACCGAAGTGCTGACGTCATAATTCGCTCTTCGTCCAGGTTGCTGGTTCCCAATAACAGAGCCTGCGCGTGAGGTTCGCCGCGGAGTCGTGCAAGCAACGGGAATGAGCAGGGTGGATTCAGTGTTGGCGCATAATTATGTGACCATTATTTACTACATAATTGTTCGGAACCAGCGGCCTTGACGACTTGGCCAGTGTGACGTCGCACTTCGGTACCCTATGCCTCTCCTTATACTCTTCCACTCGAATTACCAGCGAATTCGCTTCCACTCACCATGTCAATTGTAAATTGCTCGCACATGGTATTTAATAATGTAAACAACCCCTATAGAGGTGTATATAATTAACATACTTCTACGAAAAGGGAGATACGCGCGTTATTGAACTACTGTATATGCGGTACGCTCCGAACTTTTTTTTTTTTTTTTTTTACATTTCATAAAAGTACCTATTCGAGAATTCGCTCGCAGCCGATTAGGCTGACCTATACTCTTTCGTTGTTTCCCCTTCTCATGTTTGTTCATCTTCATGTTTTCTCACCTGTCTTCTCCTTTTCAACCTATTCTACAATTTCTCGCAACTTTGCAGCACTCATATTAATTGTCCATGCATAAGCAATTGTTTTTCCAATTCACGTTTTTACAGATTCCGTATTAATACGCATACTCTATGGCTTCGCTGAATAACCTCCCCTTCGAACATTTAGATGACATCGGATTTTATGAATTATTTGCGCATGCGAACGATTTTCACCCGTATTCTTCCAACGATTTGCACGATGACAACCAGATCGTGAATGCTTTAAACTCAAAAGTAAATGAACTACAATACATCGTAGATCCAAATGACCCCCTATTAGAATCAGTAACGTCTTAGTCTGGGAGCCTGTCCCGAAATAGTCAATCCCTTTTACATATGAGATTTGACCCCTTAAAGTTCCTTAGACTATCCATGTCATTCACAAAAAGCTTGTCAGTTCGAACGAAGCCGCCGGGTTAGGCCCCCAGAGCCCCCGAAAGGGGCCCCTAAGTCGGGTCGAATTCAACCCATCTAACAACATTCAGCTATCAGTCACTTAATCAACAATGTATGAGTCAATCAATCGGTCAATCAATTAATCAATCAAGCATTTAATCACCATCCAGCTATTTCAACATGTTCAATCAATTAATTATTCAATAAATCAATCATAATTAATCAATAACTCAGTCAATCACTCACTCAATCAACCGACCCACCAGTCATTTAATTTAGCAGTTGAGTTTCGCACAAGAAATACGGTACAGTGTAACACAAATTTGTAAAATGAACATGTCAGTCTTTCTTTTCATTTGATTTTTATTCTTCTCAATTTTACAACTGTTTCATCCATCTTGTAAGAGAGTCAGAGAAAAAAGGGAAAAAATATCTGATAATGTAAACTAAAAATCAAGTCTTCCATTTCAATGGTCCACATGCCCACCTCCTCTTTCGATGCACAGTCTTGCTCTCTTCATCACGTCCCGTACAGCTCTCCTGACCTTTGCTCTGTCTCGCCTGAGCTCATCCATCTCGCGGGTGATTCTTCTCCTGATCTCGTCCAAGTTGACTGGAGGGGTAGTGTACACTTTCGCCTTCAGATATCCCCACAAGAAAAAATCCAGGGGCGTAAGGTCGGGGGAACGCGGGGGCCATTCAACATCTCGGTGCAAAGAAACAACCCGATCACCGAACAGCTGGGTGAGACGCTCTGTCACTGCTCTCGAACGATGACAAGGAGCTCCATCTTGTGCCCACCATACACGCTGAAAGCGACCGTTTCGACGACGGCGGTATCTTGGGATCCTGTCAAGGGCAGGGACAACTTCCTCATCTATCATCTGGACATAGGCAGCTCCATTGACATTGTTGTCGAAGAAGACAGGTCCGATGATGTCTCCACTCCCTGTGAGGCCGGCCCAAACAGTCACCTTAGATCTGCTATCACTACGTTCAGAGTGAAACTCGTCAGGAAGGTGTCCCTGCTCTCGATATGCCCTCAGGTTGTGAGTATTCACTTGGCCATTCAAGGCGAAGCCAGACTCATCTCCTATGAGGAAGTCATCCAGGAAGCGGGCAGGTCTTTGAAGCAGTCATTACAAAACCTTAAGCGACGCTGGCGATCACCCTGAAGCAGTTCATGACGCTTGATCATCTGATAGGGACGAAATGTCAAGTCCAGTCGGGTAATCCAGTTGCGTGTGGAATCCCTATTTCTTACGGCGACTGCTAACTGTTCCATCCTGGTGATCCTGAAGAGCTTGGCGTACAGCTGCGATGTTGTCCGCTGATCTTCCAGTTCTTCTCCGCCCAGACCTTCCTTGATTCTGGTTATGACTGGACCCTGTTCCCCGATATTTCCTGATATTAAGGTGGACTGCTGCGCGTGTTGGGCATCTTACATTCGGAAAGACTTGCTGGAACCTCCGAAGGACAGCAGTTACACTGTTACTGGGATGGTATTCTGTTACCATAAAAGAACGCTGCTGTGGTGAAAACTGAGGCCTCTCCATCTTTGGCTGTCAGTACAACTTACAGCTCTTAATTTATTCTTAATTTTTGTATTGAATGGTATATTTATTGAAAATCTGTATGGCAGCCAATTAATGGGCTGAATTGTACAAATTTTTAAAAATAAAAAGGAAATGCATTCAAGAAGAACAAACGTAAATTACAACAACATAATAACGAAAACATATATGCATAAAAAATTAATGATAAAGCAAATAGACAATGGTAAAGGTGATTGTGACTGCAGTTAAGTGATGGTATATTTCACCTCTGCTTATGTCAAGTTCGTCCAAAGAAGAAGGAGTAGATGAAGAAGAAGAAGAGGAAGAAGAAGAAGAATAAGAAGGAGGAGAAGAAGAGGGAGGAGGAGGAGCAGGAAGATGAGAAGAAGAGGAGGAGGAGGAAGAGGAGGAGGAAAAAGAATAAGAAGGCGAAAGGATCAAAAAGGAGGTCACGGAGTCAGATGAAATAAGCAATAGATAATAGACATGAGAATGGAAGAATAAAGACCAAGGAAAAGGCGGACGAAAAGAAGATAGTGAGCGTATAAGTAGCTTCGTATATTAGAGTTTGTATATATGGATATTTTTTCAAAATGTGATAATCACCGTTATATTTCATAATGATATAATAAATATACAATTAAAGTTCTGTTGAAAGCATTAGTTAATGGAACATACAATTAGCGAACATAACAAATGAATTATTTTAAGGACACAATTTATATAGACGCAAGAATCTTATAGCATCATATTTATATCTGTCAGTTAGACCCAACTTCGGAAAACCGAGCACGGGTATATACTCCGAAAACGGCGTATGAATAGAGAGCCCTCATCGTTCAGTGCGAGACAGTCTGTACAAAAGGTATGTGGAAAATCTTGCAAAGTCAACAAGCCAACGATATATACATTTTTAAAAATAATGTTGCGTGTCAATTATCTTCATGTGAAATGACTTTCAAATGACAAACGTTTGAAATAAATATATCCGCAGCATTATTTTTGAAAAATACATTATCAACAGCGGGTCGACTTTGCACGATTTTCCCCATGTCTTTTGTACACACTGTCTCCCACTGAACGATGAGGGCTCTATATTCATCATGCTCCATACGCCGTTTTCGGAGTATATACCTGTTCTTGGTTTTCCGTAGTTGGGTCTGAAGAAAGAAAGGATGAGAAGAGAGATAAAGAAGATAAGAAAGGGACAGAGATATAAAGAATTAGAGAGCATGAAGGAGAGATACAGACAGAAAGAAATAGAGAGAGGAGGAGAAGAGTGAGAAAGAAAGAGAGAGAGAGAGAGAGAAAGCTCGAATATGAAGTATAAAAACACTACAAAGTCTGCAAAGTCTAACAATGGATCCTGAAAGTTAAGATTCATTTAGCAACCTTACAAGGTATGGGATTGGACTTAGTCTATATCGTTCGGTTCTACATCTGATCTGAGCATAGGGAGTAATTCTTCTGAGTGACCTTGTACTCTGTCTGAGAGGAGGCAACCAGGCTCTGAAGAGGGGTGACTGTTGGAGCGTTTTTGAGAATCTGGCACATAGACCATGTCTCCTTATTAGGTGGTCTGTCATAGACAGACCACCTCTTAATTTCGTCAGAATTTTCTTTATTTTTATTTTTCTGCCACTTTCTTGTGTAGACGATTTCTCAAAATCGGCTTAGTCAATTTTCTTCAAATTTTCGTCAGTCATCAAGCCCTATGAGATCAAGTTCCCGAAATAATTTTCAAGGTCATCAGGTCATCGTGACGTCATCTAGGCGCCATTTCGTTAAATCACATTATCGATCATATCTTCATAATAAGTCATCAAAAATGAACCATATTTAACACACATGAACTTCAGGTCGAGGGTCAATGTAACATGTCAGCAAAATCCGCGCACGCATCATGACGAGCACGTACGCGCGCGTAAGAATTTAAAAATGCTCAAAATCACTTTTTGATCAGAGTATGGTTCAGGACATTTTAAGCATTTCAAAATTTTCCGTCCGTGCGTGTTATGCGCGCGCGCAGCGCTAACAGAAGGTAAAAACGCCGTTTTTTTTTTGCATGGTTTGTATTCCTGACACTATTCTTGACAATTTCCAACCATTTACAGTCATTCTCGACCTTCCATAATGCCACACGCGCGCGTCAATGGGCAATATAATGTAAAAAGTGGTAAAAACATGTCTATATAAAATCCGCCATAGCTCGTCAGAATGCAAGGCTACCCCCTAATTTTTTTACCTATTCTGAAAGCCTATGAGTTGTAGAATGGAATTCACGGAAAAAATTTTGAGGTCGATCGATCGGAACGTCGTCATATTTGCCTATGAACTCAAAAATTCAATTTTGAAAAAATGACGTCATAATTTTTGTATTCATTTGACAATATTTCAGTAATAGGTTGTCGATTTTCTTCCAAATTTTGATATGTTGTAGCTGAGACAATTCTTTACAAGATCAGTTGCCACGATTTTTCATTTTGACAAAGGCATCATGGCGTATTTTTGCGATTAAAGGAGGCATGTCAATTTTTCACATTTTGCGTGTATTCTCTATGGGACATGACTTTTTCTCAAATCTTGATTCTACATTCCCGTCTTTTTTGAGCAGTATCTCTGTTATTTCTGCTCGATTTTCTTCCAAATTATAGTATGTTATAGCTTAGACTAAAAGCTTTCACCAGTGTGCTCTCCAATTTTTGATCAGATGTCGGGATCATGCCCATTTTTTAACTACAAAATGTGATTTCAGAATCCCGCATTTCGTTTACGTGTTATCTCTATTGGAAATATTTTGGTCCATTGGTAAAGCACTTGCCTCCCATTCCGGCGACCCCGGTTCGAATCCCGGTGGGTCCATTTTTTTTTTTATTTTTTTGCCTTTCATTTTTGCCTTTCATTTTACCATCTTCTTCGACTATTATAACATATACCATCACAAACAATGTAATAAACTGCCTAATTTTGCGTGTTATGTCTATTGGAAAGTAGTGTGCAGTAGTTTGTGTACAATCTCATTCCCTGTCGTGTATTAAAGCTAAGGGGATAATCTCCCACATGTCCTGCAATATCAAATCGTCCAGTTCGTTATCACGATTTCTCAAAATCGGCTCAGTCAATTTTCTTCATATTTTCGTCAGTCATCAGTCCTAATAAGGTTAAGTTCCCACATCTTTTTCAAGGTCATCAGGTTATCGTGACGTCATCCAGGCGCCATTTTGTGAAAATCAACTTATGGTCATATCTTCATAACGAAATGTCATTTCTCTTTCATATTTGGCATGGTTAAGTTCAATGTCATTCCAGTCAAGGACATTTCGTTAAACGCACGCGTACGCGTACGTCCGCGCGTCAGTGCGCGCGCAAAAATTTAGAAATGCTCCGAATCATCCCAAAATTATTTTCCACACGCTTTATGCAATTTCAAGCACTTTTCAAAAATTGAAAATCGAACCTGAAAGGGCGCTATTCCACTTAAATAGGTAATATGGGAATTGAAGATACTAGGACAAGTTTGAAATCATCACAATCGTGAATATAATCATTATCAATGCCATCATCCTATGAGAGTCATCTTTCTGCTCTATTTTCTCCCCAATTTTAGTATGTTATAGTTGAGACTATGGGCTATCGTTAGTGTCCCTTCAGTTTTTGATTCTGAAATTCTTAGTTGAAAGTTAAAATTACGTCTATGCCAAGGCCGTTTTTCAGCTTTGCGTGTTAAGTCTATGGGGATATGCTGTGGTCTACTAGTATATGACCCTGCCTACCAATCAAATGATCCGGGTTCGATTCCCGATCAGGTCCACTCACACTTATGCGAGGTTAATATATTAACCTCGCACTCTGTACCTTCATACCGTGAGCAATTGCCTCCCATAGCAAGGGCGGATCCAGGTTTTAAAAAAAGGGGGGGGGGGTCCAAAGGGTGAGAAGTTATCATTCTGGCAAACGCAAGCGCCGAAGGCGCTAAGCGCCTCTATAGGCATATATATATATATATATTGCCTGTTTGACTATTTTAATGTTGAAATATAGTTGGGCGCGCGGAGCGCGCCACAAAAATTTGATAATACGAGCCTGAAAATGTCTTAGTTTGTACTGAAATTACATTTAATCTATTAATATTACATGGAATTATTGTTTATTTGAGATGGAAAATACATATATAATGATTGCAAATTACCATCTTTTATCAAAAAGTGCGGGTATATTTGTACAGGCCACCCCCCCCCCCCCGTACATCAGAACTGGGAGGGGGGTTAATGCATACCCCCATCCCCTCCGGGATTTGCGCCATTGGACTGTATTAATATATATATGTATATATATATTTTTTAAAAGTTTTCCCAGATTTTCCAGTCTGCATTGCTGTGCAGGACCTCAGATGGCATGTGGCATCAACACAAACAGTCCAGTGAGACAAATAAGAATAAAATCTGGAGATTTATTACTTGAGATTGGTTCTTCAATGTTGAAGTACTATCTTGATAACCTAGGAATTGGGTGTGCGCATGCTGTACAAACACACTTAGTAAATTTTAGTGATACATGTACACATTTTACAGCAATGAAGAATTATTCACTAAATATCATCTATATTATCTCCTCCCATCCCTGAGATAACAATTCGCAAGTGTTTACATCATCACGAGTTATAAATCACAAATCACAAAAGAACACAAAAAAGGGAAAGTTCCTTAGATTCAGGAGTTCACAATCAAGGCCGATCAACAACAGTACCAATACCAGTTTTGCTGAAAATTCACAGGATTTAACAATCAACCACAGCATCTACTCATTAGGCAAAATAAATAAGTTTTGTATCACAAAACTAGTCATGGTGCAATGTATCAGATTCAAGCGTTCCCAATCAACAACAAGAAAAAATATATCAAAAGTCCTCGGAGAAAACAAACCTCCTCCCCCCCCCCCCCCAAGCACCTGTCATTACCTTTGAATTTCGTGACTTTGACCTTTTTGTTGACTCTGACAGACCTTTGACCTTTTGTGTGACTTTAAGTCTTGACCTTCACAACTTTAACCTTTATATGGACACATGAAGTTCACTTCTTGCGATGTACAACCATAGGGTAGGTGTAGGGAATACCAGACCCTTAAGCACGTTTGCATAATTTGCATAAACATGAACACAGACACACACTAGTAAGGTTTACCAATGCTTTCAGCAACTCTTTTTATTTCTCAGGGTACCGAAATAATGACAAAAATTTGTTTACCTAATGAAATAATCTCCTTAATGACGTCATAGGTAAATGGTCCATTATTCCCTACCCATGAAAGTAATACGAGACCGCTACATTTTCAACCGAAATCTCAAATATTTGTTGAGGAAAATGATATTTCGTTGGAAATGTAAATACCAATAAAGAATTGTTTTTTGGAGAGTATGTTTTGGTTTCATCAAAATCTGTTGCAATTTTAACCAAAAATTTTATAGCATTTATCATCGGATAAATTTAATTACCATTTAAACGGCATTCAACATGTTCAATGTGCCGTTACTTCTGCCTCCGGCAACTTTACGTTTTGTTGTTGATGATTTTAAGTACATCAATACTGAACAATTGACAATGATAATTTTAAAGATTACAGAGAGTTGTAAAATGACATTGAAATACGTCTTAAAAAGAAAGATGTAAAATGACGTTAAAACAACTTAACACATCCAACCAAACTCTAGTAATCTCGCGGCCGAACGGAGCGAACGGGCCCGCCCGGCCCGTGCCCCGGCCACGGCGGGGATGCATGTCCCCACTACCAGTGGCGGCACCAGGATTTTTAAAGTGGGGGGGGGGGGGGGGAAATGGGGGGCAAAAGAAAATGTTGGGGGGGGGGCAAGGGCGGACAAAAAAAAATTTGACACTTTTTGTAGTGAAAATGTACAGAATATTCGGCTATAAACCTACCCAGATATGAGGACATTTTGAGCATCTAGCTGAACTGCCCGATTATAAAGAGGTGTTAGTTATATACTGCGAGTGAGCGAAGCGAGCGAGCAAAAATTTTGACATTTTTCGTAGTAAAAATGTACAGAAATTACATATTCGGCTATAAAACTACCCCAATATGAGGAAATTTGATCATCTCACGGCCTGATTATGTGGTGGGAGTTATAGGCCTGTATTGCGAGCGAGCGAAGCGAGCGAGCAAAAATTTTGACACTATTATAGTGGAAATGTACAGAAATTATTCAGCTATAAAACTACCCAAATATGAGGATATTTACACGAGCTGAGCGAACAAATTTGCCACATGCCCCCCCCCCCCCACCTTGATGCCGCCACTGCTTTCCAAGTTTCCGTTTTCTTTCTTTTTCCTTCTTTTCTCCATTCCTTTTTCACTTTTTTCTTTCCTTTTCTTTTCTTTTTCATTTTCCACCCTTTTATTTTTTTTCACTCCGAAAATTATTGGGGCGGCAACTGGGGGGGGGGGGCAAAGCTTCTGACTGGGGGGGGGGCAAATGCCCCCCCCCCCCTTGGTGCCGCCACTGCCCACTACTTAATCAACTGCACTAGCGCCGAAAGTTTTTATCAATTAACCTGCAGCAGAGCTGCATTTATATATTTGGGCCAAGCAAAAATTATTTACCTATATGGATACTTGTGCTTTGGTATTGTCTCGAATGAGTGACTTGAAGTTGAATGATGCCGCGTGCAGCCTGCCTCCTCGAGGGTTGCAAGCATAGTTGCAAGACAGCGTACGTACGATCAAAAGTCGCATGCATAAACCTATGCGTGCCGCGCCGCATATCTGATCTGGAATGGCAGTACAGTACTTAGGCCTACTTTGCGACGGAGAATGAAACAATGGGTAATGAATAGGGCCTACGCAGTATCTTGCATGATCAGGTCGGCAGAATTTCTTGGGGAAAAAAAAAAAAAAAAAAAACGCCAAGAAAGACGGCGCCAAGTAAAAAAAAAAAAAAAAAAAAAAAAAACCGCGCCAAAAAGGGGGGGTCCGGACCCCCGCGACCCCCCCCCCCCCTGGATCCGCCTATGCATAGCAAGTATGTGATATCTTGCACATATGTGTGCGGCAGAGGAGCAAGATCACCGACCAAAAGCAGCCTGAAAATTTCACTTGATCAAGATGATAAAGATCCTATCAAAGGATCTGGCATGAAATTAGATATTCTATCATTCTAAAATGTAGAAGGAAGTATTTTCTCAAAATTTTGCCGATTGGTGTTTTTACCTCTTCAACTCTGAGGTCGTGACAGGCCGAAATTGACACAGCTCCATAGAGTGATGGTCCCGTGAGTGGATCAGGGCTGAATTTTTTCTCTCTTTTGCAATGTTTCTTTCATTTTTTTCATCTTCCTTTACATTTCATTCATATTTTAGCTTCTAAACATGCAAATTCCTTACCATTTGGCACACACACACGCATGACCATCTTATCACTGTCGTCGACCTTATCATGATTACTATCTTGCCCAATCATCTTCATATCTTACAAAACAATTTACCGGTTCAAGACAGAACACGTAATTCGTCTTCAGTGACGAATTAAATTTCTAATTTCAAGTGATTTCACTTGTGCGATTTGCAGGGCATTCTCATACGTCATGAATCGATGTCCTAATACTATTCTCAAAGCCCGCTTCTGAACTCGTTCAATCTGTGCACTTTGTTGATTGGTAAGGCCCGGATGCCATGCAGGAACTGCGTATTCTACCAGAGGCCTGACATAGCCAGTGTACACGGTTAGTAGATCTTTCCTGGGAAGCTGGAAGTTTTTGAGTAGTTTCAACATGTAGATCCGACTGCAAGGTGATGCCAAGTATTTTCACAGTCTGTACCTCGTTCAGAGTCTGGTTATCTATTTCAACATTCACAGGTGGGAGTGGAGCCTTTCCAAAATCTATTCTCATGACATGACACTTACTGACATTCAACATCATGTTATTTGTACGACACCATGTGCTTAGTTCTTGCAGGCTGCTTTGCACTTCACTAGCCGCACCCCGTGTCTTCGCCTCAGCTAATGTCATGTCATCAACATATTACCAATGCTCCAATCTAGACGAGGAACCCATAAAATCTGGTAACCCCCCCCCCCCCCCCCAATGAGCGACTTTTGGAGGGCTGGAGAAACCAAAAAAATTCTTGGAGGGCTGGCGAATTTTTTTTTTTTCACTTACACCCCCCCCCCCCCCCCCCCCCCCCCCCACCCGCTGAGGGACTTTTGGAGGGCTGGCAAAAACAAATTCATGGAGGGCTGGCCAATTTTCTTTTTTTTCACTTACCCCCATCCCCCCCCCCCCCCAGCTATCTATGAACATGACTCCAGTGATTTCATTCAAATTTTTCTACAATGAAGTTAATCATATCCCCCATCATCCACTGCACACCCCCCCCCACCCCCACCCCGCTATCTATGCCCATGACTCCAGCATACTCCATTAATTCTTCAAAGGATTAACCGTCAACGCCCCTACCACATGTTTGCCCCTGAAACTGAAAGAGTGAATATTGTGGCCAACTTTCATCAGCACTATTATTAACGAATTAAGCTTGATCTATAGTCTTGAGCCTCTTTCACACTGGGCCTGCGTAGAGTTGCGTTGTGCGGCGTACCGAGTACGCCAAAATTACGTGCAGGACCGGCGTAGTCCTAGCCTCTTGTCGAAGCCCTGGCGCTGTTGAAATCCTTGGCGATATGGAGGCAAAATTTCTGGCGAGCGAGCCAGAAAAACCGAGGCGCTTGCGCCGAGGGCCTCTTGACACCCGACCTGAATTATATATTCATGAGGCACGATTTCCTACTGAATTATGCATGAAACGTGAATAGTTAGATTACCGCGGCGATCGCCCAGCAAATTGGCCAATGAAATCTCAAGGATTTCTTACTTCAGTTCTCGACTAGTCTATTATTTTTGGGGGGATTACGTAAATCTCTTGCTCAAAATACATTCACAGACAAGCACATTATGAAGAATTCGATCTCTAGCTTACAAACCATGGTAATTTGAAATAAGACAAATGTACATATTTCTCAAGAGATCATCATATATTTACAAATAATGAAGAATGGGCAATAAAAGTCACCGTTCAACAATAGATGCATCTCCATCAATTCTGAAAAGTTGTCTTAGTCTGCACTGTTACAGTGTTATTAACAAATTACAGTGTTATTAACAAATAACACTAACACAGTTAGTTTTTAGATCTTGACCGAGTCAAATTCAAAATTATACCTTCTAAAGTCACATCTTGTGACGAAGCGTCCCCAAGATAGATGGCTTGAAGTCCACGTTTCTTGAGCGACTTCACCTGGTCTCTCATCAGAGACACCAAAGGGGAAATAATCAACAAAATGCTTCGTGAAGATGATAGACTAGAAAATGATGTAACCAAGGAGTTACCAGCAACTTCACTGCCCGGCAAGGCCCCGGGGGATCCGCCTGGCCCTCGCGAAGCAGCAGTCTCACTCTCCATCCCTGGCCCACGGAGGTAATCAGCACAGAGCGGTAGCGCGTGAAAAATAACACTTTTTCCATAGCCAGTAGGCAGATTCACAAAAACATCTTGTCCTTTAAGTGCAGATTTGATTGCATCAACTTGCAAATCTTTGAATCTGTCAATCTTTAACATTCTGGCGGCATATTCTAAGCTCTTAAAAATATCGTCATCACCCGTCGTGGAAGAAACGTTGAACGCCGGGCTGCGATTAATTAATATGTAAGAAATAGCGTGCAGTCGAGTCATGAATATTTAACATTACGTCATGGTAGCTCGCGCTTATTGGATGATTTTCACCGACCAAAATTTGGTCGGAATATTCGTCAAAACAATGAAATACAAAAGAAATTCAGATCGGGTGTCAAGAGGCCCTCGGCGCAAGCGCCTCGGTTTTTCTGGCTCGCTTCGCTCGCCACCAGAAATTTTGCCTCCATATCGCCAAGGATTCCAACAGCGCCAGGGCCTCGACAAGAGGCTAGCGTAGTCCCTGCGTATGTTTTGCATAGGCTGCCGTACGGTGGCGTATGGTTGCGTACCCTGTGCATAGGCACCGCGTACCTGTGGCATATGCAATTGGTGTACCTCCGTGTAGGATTACGTATAACATGCGTATGGTTGCGTTCGAATACGTATAGGTCTGGCGTAAAGGGTACGTAGGTTTACTTATGCTGAACCCACACTAAGCAAAAGTACACAACACTACGCCCTTCCTTACGCAAGTCTACGGAAGACTCGCGTAGACTTGCGTAAAACTGCGTACTTTCTGCGTGACGCGTCCAGTGCTCTTTAAACATGTTTAATTTTTTGCGTCCATCTCGCGTACCCCTTTGCGTCCCTCGGCGTATTTCCACGTAGGCTAACGGAGGCACTGCTTGGGGCAGAGTAAGCTCGGCATCGTCCGTACGCCACACTACGCAACTCTACGCAGGGCTGGTGTGAAAGCCCCTTTATTACGCGCAGGATCGGCATAGGCTGGGGTATTGTTGCGTACCCTGTGCATAGGTACCGCGTACCTACAACATATGCAATTGGCGTACCTACGCGTAGGATTGCGTATAACAGGCGTAGGGTTGCGTACGTATACGTAGGTCTGGCGTAAAGGGTACGTAAGTTTGCTTATGCTGAACCCACAATAAGCAAAAGTACGCAACACTATGCCAGCCTCAAAGGATTTTTCGTCAGACTGGTGTATGATAGCGTACTATAGCGTAGGCATGGCGTACAGTAGCGTAGTGTTTTATACTTGCGTAAAAACTGCGTACTTTCTGCATGCAGTGGTCTACGACGAAAGTACACGAAAAAATTAGACATGTTAATTTTTGGGGTCCATCTCGCGTACCCCTTTTTGTCCCTCTGCGTATTGCCACGTAGGCCAGCATAAGCTCAGTGTAGGCGATACGCCGCACTATGCAACTCTACGCAAGCCCGGTGTGAAAGCCCCTTTAGGTCTATATAGTCATGATAGTCTACAGATCTAAATAGACAGAAAAATCCGTCTGGTTTCAAAACACACATACTTTTTAAATAGACTCTGCTCTCACTGAGCGGATTATTTTTTTAGAGTAATAAAATGGATGTAGAATCTACTCTAATATACGGTATGAACTATGATGAATTAAATATCATCAAATTAAAAAAAATGACGATATTCGACCTAAACTGTTTCCAGTCTTGAAATAAGCAACCCAGTGAGGAATTTACTGCCGTTTTAGAATTCAAATTGATGTAGAATCTACTCAGATATACGGTGAATTTATCATCAAATTCTAACTGTAGCATTAAAAAACAGAAGATAGTCAACTGCTTCCAATCTTGGAATAAGCAGCTCAGTATTTACTGCCGGACTCCTCCCCTCGAGTTCAGCCATGCAGCCATCCCAGCCTCAGAGAGCGGGCGCTGCCGTGACCGAACACGACAAACGACAAAGAGAAGAATTTCATGCAGATAAAATAGGACAAAGGAAGTCCATAAATACAGTTTCCAACAATTTGTTAGATCTAAAGAATGTCACTCACGTCCAAAATCAACCTTAGAATGTATTTGTAAGCTCGGGAAACCGTCGTCAACTCATGTTGAGTGCATGTGTGTACAGTACGTACAAATTGCATGCATAATATGCATTGTCGCGTCGATCGCATGCATTGCATTGAAATTGCATCGCAGTACGTGGGTGCTACTCCTATGGTGTACTTATCACAAAGTGTACTATGTACTACGTACACATACCACGGAGCTCTATCGAGGCTGGGACACTGTGGGACAACCCCCATGCCATCGTTATTTTCTTACGGGGGTTCCCCCCGGTAAGAGCAAGTTTAGCAAGATGGCTAACGCGAGTCGTCTAACACGGACGCACAATGCAAGTTGATACTCCTCGTGCACAACGTTGTTCGTCACTTGCCATGCGCATGCATGCCGTGCCTGTGATGGGCCGTAAGGGAGGTTGCACGGCTGACGACACCGCCGTCGTGCGAGGTATCCACACAGAAAGCAGCCGTTCCTTCAGCCTGCCCGTCCTCCCCAATCCCCCAAATCGCGTTTATGGACGTCGACGGCGACGACGGGGTCGACGTGACACGCGGACTACGGGTAACACGACCTGTGGAATTATGCCACCGATCCCGCGCCACGGCGAGGGCGGACACGGCGGGGGGAAAGAGTTTTTGCTTCCACAAAAAACGGCCTTTTACTGTTTTGATTATTAATATATAGATTGTTCAACATCAATACAAAATATATTTCACTTTAACAAATATATATTTATCTTTTACAAAACCATTTCACTCCAGTCATTATATATTTCACTCTAAACAAATATATTTCACTTTTCACAAAATTTCATTTCACTTTTTCACAAATATTCATGTCACGTTTTCACAAAAATCCTTTTCACTTTTAACAAAAATTCATTTCACATTTTACAAAATTACATTTCACTTTTAACAAAATTTCATTTCACTTTTTCACAAAAATCCTTTTCACTTTTAACAAAATTTCATTTCACTTTTCCCAAAAATACATTTCACTTTTCACAAATTTTCATTTCACTTTTCATAAAAAATTCATTTCACTTTTCGCAAAAATTCATTTCACTTTTCACAAAAAAAATCATTTCACTTTTCACAAAAATTGATATCACTTTCAAGAGGAAATAAATTCCACTTTAAAAGAAAAAAGCATTCAATTTATAGGCCTATTGTCTCGAAACAACTTTGCTTGTCATGCATCTAGACCCCGATCTGGACCTGCGTGTACATTCCTCTCGTATAATATACATGTGCGTACTGTGCGTAGAAATCATTCCTCTTTCACCGAAACCATTTCACTGTGATAAAAACCATTTCACTCTGAAAAAAAATACGTTCCTCTTTTTTCTCGGCCTAAAGGTGGCGCTATAGCCAGCTAGCTCGAGCTACCACACGTGCCCGGCGCAGCGCGATCGAATCCCATCCAATTTCCGAATGCGACGTCGACGTTACTCCCCATCCTCAGGGGTGTCGCTAGGACATTTTGAATGGGGGGGGGGGGGGGATGACACCCAAATTTGCAGACAAAAATGCTGCACCTTAATCTCTCCCCCCCCCCCCCCACACACAAATAACAATAAAAGAAATTCGCAGATGTAGACAAGGGGGTCACTAGGGAGGGGGTGGGGGAGGGGTGTGGGGGTGTCACACCCCCACTCAAAGTTTCTGTCGGCAAATGCGCCGCCTCTGTCGGCAAAAAAAAAAAAAAAAAAAAGGAGGGGAAAAAAGGGAAAGGGAAGAGGAAAGTTAAAAGGAAAAGGAGAAAAGAGAAAGGAGAAAAAAAAGATAAGAAAAAAGAAAAGGGAAAGGAAAGGGAAAAAAAAAAGAAAAGGGGGAAAAAAGAAGGAAAATAAAAGGGAAGGAAAGAAAAAGAAGGGAAAAAATGGTATTATTTTTGCTCACTCGCAAGAACACTGGAATTTCAATACTTTAATATTAAAGGCGTCCCCCTTCAGCAATGGGCTGCAGCCCCCCCCCCCCCTTCCCTCGAAGATTCTCAAAAGTTCCGATATTCATATTCGGGCAGCGAGGTGCTTGAATATCCAATTTTTGTGAAGCATTGCAAGGTTCCCAGATAATAATATTATGTAACTTGTGTATGCACAGGCGTAGCCAGGATTTTTCAATGGGGGGGGGGGGGGGGTGAAGGATCCAACCGCGTAGCCAGGATATCATTTTGGAGGGGCGGTTGTAAGCACGCGAAGCGTGCGAAATTCGTGATGACTAGGGGTGGGTGCAGGGAGGGAGGGGGAAGTTTTTCCCCTCCCGTGCGAAGCGCGAAAGCTCTTATTTTTTATAGCAAATTTGAGAGAAAGATAACGGCTCGTAGCAAACAATTTTTTTAGGTGGAAAGTTATAGTTCGCGTGCTCACAACAGCCCTCTAAAATGAAATCCTGGCTACGCGGTTGGATCCTTCACGTCTGCCCCCCCCCCCCTCCTCCCCACTGAAAAATCCTATCTACGCCTGTGAATACACAAGTTACATGATATTACTTTCAGTTTCAGTTTAAACACATTTATTTCCAACTTTGCAATATACAAAGTAATAAATGAGCAAAAATAATGTACATGTATTTTTAACAAAAAATATGACAAAATATACATTAATGTGGTACATACATAGTTGGAGGACACACCTCTAAAAGCAAAAGCTTGGGGAACCTTGCGATGCTTCACAAAAATTGGATATTTCAGCACCTTGCTGCCCGAATATGAATATCAGAACTTTTGAAAATCATCGGGGGAAGGGGGGGGGGGGGGCTGCCCCATTGCCGAAGGGGGACGCTTTTTGCCCGAATATTAAAATTACAGTGTTCTTGCGGGCGAGCAAAATTTTGTTTAACTTTTCGTAGTGAAAACGTACAGAAGTTACAAACAAAAGTTACATATTATTATCTGGGAACCTTGCTTCACAAATATTTGGATATTCTAGCACCTTGCTACCCGAATATGAATATCGGAACTTTGAAAATCCGCGGGGGGGGGGGGGGGGGGGGCTGCAGCCCACTGCTGAAGGGGACGCCTTTAATATTAAAGTATTGAAATTCCAGTGAACGTGCGAGCGACCAAAAAATTGTATCATTTTTTCCTTCTTTTTCTTTCCTTTCCTTTTCTTTTCCTTCTTATTTCCCTCTTTTTTGTTTTTCTTTTCTTTTCTTACCCTTTTCTTTTTTTTCTTCTCCTTTCACTTTTCTGCTTTTCCTTTTATCTTTCCTCTTCCCTTTCCCTTTTCCCCCTCCTTTTTTGCCGACAGAGGTGGCGCATTTGCCGAAAAAAAAAACTTTGAGTGGGGGTGTGACACCCCCACACCCCTCCCCCAACCTTCCCTAGCGGCCCCCCTGTCTAGATCTGCGATTTTCTTTTATTGCTATTTGTTTGTGGGGGGGGGGGGGGGGGAGGGGAGAGATTAAGGTGCAGCATTTTTGTCTGCAAATTTGGGTGTCACCCCCCCCCCCCCATTCAAAATGTTCTAGCGACACCCCTGAGGATGGGGAGTAACGTCGACGTCGCGTTCAGAAATTGGATGGGATTCGATTGCGCCGCGCCGGGCACGTGTGGTGGCGCGAGCTAGCTGGCTATAGCGCCACCTTTAGGCCGAGAAAAAAGAGGAACGTATTTTTTTTTTCAGAGTGAAATGGTTTTTATCACAGTGAAATGGTTTGGGTGAAAGAGGAATGATTTCTACGCACACTACGCACATGTATATTATACGAGAGGAATGTACACGCAGGTCCAGATCGGGGTCTAGATGCATGACAACAAAGTTGTTTCGAGACAATAGGCCTATAAATGGAATGCATTTTTCTTTTAATTTATTTCCTCTTGAAAGTGAAATGAATTTTTGTGAAAAGTGAAATGATTTTTTTGTGAAAAGTGAAATGAATTTTTGCGAAAAGTGAAATGAATTTTTTATGAAAAGTGAAATGAAAATTTGTGAAAAGTGAAATGTATTTTTGGGAAAAGTGAAATGAAATTTTGTTAAAAGTGAAATGTAATTTTGTAAAATGTGCAATGAATTTTTGTTAAAAGTGAAAAGGATTTTTGTGAAAACGTGACATGAATATTTGTGAAAGAGTGAAATGAAATTTTGTGAAAAGTGAAATATATTTGTTAAGAGTGAAATATATATTGACTGGAGTGAAATGATTTTGTAAAAGATAAATATATATTTGTTAAAGTGAAATATATTTTGTATTGATGTTGAACAATTATATTCAATTCCCTAATGGCGTGCCATACCGCACAACAACTAAAAAGATTACTACTACTTTAAAAAAAAAGGCCATTAGGATTGTATCTCTTACAGGTAATATATCTCTCACATACTGACCAGCTCTTTCATAATAATAAAGTTCTCAAAGTGTCTGACTTATACCTTTATAATCTGGGTCAATTTATGTTCCAACTAATCAATAATGAACTTCCAAATGCTCTCTCAGACCTTTTCACAACTAACAATACACTCCACAACTACCCAACAAGACAATCAAACTTTTTCCATCTTCCCCGCACGAGAACGCTCTTAGCGCACAAAACATTCGTCTTTACAGGTCCCAAATTTTGGGACAGTCTCGATCCAAACCTTAAGGAAATAGAGAGACTGCACCGTTTTAAATTGCTAAAACCATATACTAAAGTGCTGCATGGTTGCTGATCTCGATCTACACTTCGCTTCTCTCTTCTCTCTCGCTCTCTCTCTCTCTCCCTTTCACTCTCTATAATCATTTAATCTTTTTTGTTCTCTTCTGTTTCCATCCGCTGATTTCCGTCCTCTCTTTGTTTCTTCTCATCTTAATCTCATAATTCTACTTTCCAGCTCCTTTTCTTTGTTAAATGGGGACCTAACTCGACAAGCCTCGCTTTTAATAGGTTCCCCCACAAGTGTATTTACTGTATGCGTTTATTACCTCTACTGGAAGATGTTTATCATACTGAGCTGCTATTATATATGTCTTATCCTTTGTATTATTCCATTTGATTTATATGCTTATATTTTGCTTTCTCATGTACAAATGTAAACCGATCGTGGAAACAAATCAAATCAAATCAAATCAAACCTTTTATGGTCACCGGGTCTCTTTCTGTATTGTGTAAGATGTTTCAGTAAAACTTGACTCCAAATGGGGTTTCACCCATGATATTCCTTGTGAATCAATCAATACACTATGGTGGTGATCAGTGCTAAAATGTTGTCTTCTGTGCAGTGTGCAGTCCCGCCGTGGTCGTACGCAGTGCTGCTCAGGTGATTGATAGAATTGATTTAATCCGAAATTATACTCCCAAATTGAACTGTGAACATATCCATCCTTAAACATGGAAACTATAACTGCCGTTGAGCCTTGATAAAATATTATATCATATTTTCCTTTTTAAATATTCCTTGTGAGGCTTTCCAGAGTAAGCTGATGATGGGATACAACAGTAATACGAATTGTCAGTGTAGATATGTACAAGCTTATCTCATTCGATCAGTACGTATATATAACACAGATAGTATTATACAGCCGCTTGGGTACAATATCTCGTGTGTGTGTGTGTGTGTGTGTGTGTGTGTGTTTGTGTCTGCTGGAAAGCGCATACAATCCACATGTTCAGCAAGAATGAGTTAAGGTATGAAGCAGATTGCCAGGGGGGGGGGGACGGAACAGTGAATTCGAGGTTATGGTAGTCGAATAGTCTACGAGGGCATACCCCTAAGCCCTCCCGAAGAGGAAGCTTTGAACTTGAAGTATATATGCTGGCCCTTCTAGCAAAGCCCTGGGCAAAACAAAACAAATTGCTTGTCAATCTATCAAATGATGTTCTGAGGGACATGTATGATGAAAGAATTATTGTTCTGTTACTCCCCGATTTATCTTCCGCATTTGATACAGTTAATCATACAATTCTGTTAAATACTCTGAAATCACTTGGTGTTGGTGGTAAAGCTCTTGAGTGGTTCAAGTCATACCTATTTGAAAGGTTTCAAATTGTGTCAATAACTCAAAGTCTGATCCTGCTGCATTGGTTCGTGGTGTTCCGCAAGGATCTGTAGGAGGCCCGACACTTTTCTCAGTTTACATAAGTGGTCTGAAACAGATTTTGCAATGTCACTGTTTTAATTACCATTGTTATGCAGACGATATCCAAGTGTATACATCATTCCTACCTAACCAAACCAATGTCATTGATACCATTCAAAAACTTGAGGCTTGTGTTCTCGATATCAAGGAATGGATGAGCTCTAATTCCTTGAAATTAAATCAAGAGAAATCGGAGCCGTTGTTTATCGGTTCGAAAACTGTATTTAGACAAGGTCAGCCTTCCCTCTGTTAAGATTGATGTTGTTATTACTCCGTCTAAATCATGTAGAAATCTTGGAGTTTTATTTGATTCTACACTGTCCATGTCCGTTCAGATCCCAGCTCTTTGTAAATCTGTCCGGTATCAGTTACGTAATTTAGGCATCATCCACAAATATTTAACCCGCTCGGCCACCGAAAAAAATAGTTCACGCCCTCATATCATCCCGGCTTGACTTTGGTAATGCACTTTTGTTTCAGCTGCCACAATCTCAGTTTTCACAGTTACAAAAATTACAAAATTCAGCAGCCCGTATTGTTACCCTTACCAGACGTACTACTCACATTACTCCTGTTTTGTCTTCACCACAATGGTTACCTGTCGAATCCCGCATTGTATTTAAATTATTATTATTGGTTTTTCACTGTATATATACATGGATCTGCCCCAGAGCACAATATTAATTTGTTGATGCCTTATAATCCTCCCAGACGCTTAAGATCATCTGATTCTAAATTTCTTGTTGTCCCGAAAACTAAGAAAACTCATGGGGGGATCGGTCATTTGATCAAGCAGGACCTTACCTGTGGAATCAATTGCCGCAGTATATCGGTTATAATTATGTCAGGTGTAGATTGCTTTAAAAATGCCCTCAAAACTCATTTGTTCAAATTGGCTTTCCAGTAGATTTACTTTCACACTGTTGTTGTTCCATTTTCATGTATTCTTGTGTACTTTTTGTGTACTTGTAAGTTATTCCTCTCCATTGCGCCTTGAGCACATTAGTCATGTGGAGTTGGCGCATTACAAATACTCTATGTTATTATTGTTATAATTATCCAACTGATTCTAGGACGACTACCCCCTGGAAAACTACCACTCCGGCAACTACCCCCAGGACAACTACCCGCCAGGACATTTACCCCCCGGACAATTATCCCCCAGGACAACAACCCCCCCAGGACAATCACACCCGGACAATTACCCCCAGGAAAAATTACCCCCATAGAATGACGATTATCCCGATAATTCCCCCCCCCCCCCGCGACAATCACCCCCTGGACAATTACCGCCAGGAAAAATCACCCCATAAAATGACGATTACCCCGATATCCCCCTTCCCCCGGACAACTACTGCAGAATCCGGGGGGGGGGGGTGGGAAGTTGTCCGGGGGTAATTGTCCAGGGGGTAGTTGTCATCGGGGGGGGGGGGTAGTTGTCCGGGGGTAATTGTCTAGGGGAAGCTGTCCGGATACGCTTTTAAATATGTATGTTAGAGCAGGTTGATCACCTACACAAATCAAAGGCTGATCTTCATATATTCATCTGTCCAGATAATCGGGCTTGGCACAGTAAAATATTAGTAAATTTTGGAAGATTTCCTAAATTTCAGAGTGACGACCCCCTTGAACATGCATTTTCTAGTAAGTCTCATTAATACTATTGTTGCAAAATTATAAATCAATTACTGGAGGACAACAATCTGGGAGAGAATGGAACCTAGCTACACTCAACAAAAAGGGAGGTGTCCGGTTCAATTTTCCCCCACGTGTTGGACTGGGTACTTCGGGAAGTCACCAGACTTTCCTGCCTTGACCAAAACTTTACGCTCCCCTTGAAGGATCGGTGATCTTAATAACTGAACAAAACGGAACAAAGATACTTGCCCCCCCCCCCCCTCCGACCCGGAACAGGAATAAGATCGCGCAGACCCTGCATATACCGTAGTATATATGTCCGGCGAGCGAGCGAGCGAGCGGGGGGGGGGGGGGGGGGGGGGGGGTCCATTTTATAGTTCTTGTTAACTCACCGTATTTCCCTACATTAGATAATATTATTATTATTATAACGTTCAGAACACATTAGAGAGCGTTACAGCAACAAACTAAATAAAGAGGTAATCGCTTTTAATTAATATTTTCTACACCCCCCCCCCAATAATTCCGATGGGACAGGCCCCTGGAATTTAACTACGGGGGAAGTGTTCTTCCCCCCACCCCCCCCCCCCCCCCTTCCTCCCTGGAAACGCCATCCCCAGCTATTGTGCCTTCTTGTGGTTAATATCAGAGTACAATAATTCATTTGCGCGGGGGTACAAAGTCCAACATTATGAGAGGTTATGATTACAGAGTATTCTATACATTGGTGTAGTTCTGTTGATGTTTACGTGGTATCTAAATGGATGTCATTGGGGAATTATACATGTACGTGTATATCCAACTGTAAGAATGTAGTCATGCGACGTATTCTCAAACAGTATCTTGTTCCATAATTTTGTTAATAAAAGGATATAATAATTCGCCTTTTGCATTTATATAAGCTCGAATAATACACGGTCCTTCAGACACATATTCCGCGATGTAAAATGTATCATTTTTCTCCCCCCCCCCCTTTATCGCGCCTACTACCTACTATAATAAACTAATGATGATAATGCTGATGAATATGATACTACAAATGAATATAATGAGGACATTGTAACAATACAGTATCGCAAATTCATTACATTTGTTCATAACCTGATAATATTATAAGCACGCTCCTTCCTAAAAAGAAGTCTTTTCCCTAAAGCACCGCAGAGAAAAGAAATACTTGTAGTCCTGAGCCTGTAAGTTCAATATCAAACTCTGTTTGATAGATAAATTGATTCGAACCCCACCCCTCCCCCCCCCCACACACACACACAAGCACATGTTTACGAAAGAAAGAGACTTCTATGCTGTTTAAGTCATAAAAAGAAAACCTATGTCCAATCCTGAATATCGTTGCAATCAGTGCACATAAACTTAGGCAAAGATAAAATAGAAAGGTGTTGTGAAATACAGAAGCGACGGGCGCGCCCATTGCGTATCAATGTTATTCAATGCACTCTCATTGTAATATTTGATAACGGCTACGTTTTTTACAAAAATGATCTTAACTTATTAGTGTTAGCTTCAACTCTTGTGAAATTCACACAGCATTTTAACGATGCTGCTTACAAAATTAGCTACACAGTTTCATTGAAGACGGCTGATTACTATTTAGGATATTGTCCATTAGAATTTCATTTTTTTGTTTTGGAGACACCCGGTATATCGCAAATATATTTCAAAAGACTGGTAATTTGATGTACGAGTGGCACAGCAGATTGCTGACCTATCCATTGAAATCTAGAAATTAGAGAACGTAATATAAAACTTTTTTTTTGTGACCATGCCATTTCACAGAGAAAATATTCCAAGTGTAGTTTTCCGTAAGTCTTGTGTAAGTCGCTGTCATTTTCTTTTAATTCTTATTATTGTCGAATCTTTGTTTCCGATCTTGGTTACGTCGCATTACGAATTGGGAATTCATTACACATTGTCTGTGTGTCTTTCTTAAGGCGATAACATTGTCTTATGTAAACTTCACATGCCACGATTTGCCGATCAACAAAAGGCTTCCATTGAAAGAGGTTTTAAAAGGATGCATGAACCAAACAATTGATCCACGTTATTTTTTTTTTCATTATTCCAGTTGGGAATATATCAGTTTGAATGGAAATGTTAACAGAATAGGACTGTGATCAACAGGGAGTCGTTTCATCAAATCCATTCCATGACAGTCATAACTCTTGTCAGCGATCTACGGAAATGTCATGGACCTGACAAACTGTTTCACGAAAACATGATAAACGACAACTCAGTGATATCGATACTCATCAGCTAAAACAAAATAGTCGGATATATCGCCAATTACCCGAACAGATTTTGAGGCTCATTTTTTTCCGAAACTGTTCAAAAATTTCCAAAATGCAAGCGAAAATTAATACTGATGATACAAACATCTCGTATACATAATCTTAGAATCTATAAAATTGAAAAAAACTCGAGGATGCTTTTGCGATGTAAGAATCTAGATTTGTAATTAAGAGGATTCCGTAATTGACTAATTTTCTCTAAATTTACATACTTCATTTCTAAATTCAAAATACAAAATATAATCCACCAGACTTGGGTATGATTACATTGATAAAGCATTTGGTATGATGTCAACATTCTAAAGGAAAACATTAGAGGAGGGGTCTATGAAGAAATTTGTATATTAAACATTATATGCACTAGACATTTATTTTTTTTTGACAATAAACTGTGATCCGCAGATTAGTTCATATTTATCGACTCATAGTAGAGCCTATATCAGTGATCCTAAAACACAGCAGTAGAATAGCGTCGTTTTGCCGGCGAGGACGACCAGGTTAAATAAATTTGAAATACCATACTCTTCTAATCGCTGACAGTGAAACAGTGAATCTGTGAGCCTAGCCTTTAGCATTGCTTTATAGAAATATGTATTATGTATTAGTGTGGATTTTTTGAGAAACCCACAATTGTGATCTATTTGATGTTATGATTAACGGAGAAATGTGAAACCAAGTTGGTCATGGTTATCAATAATCTTAAAATATTAATGATCTAGACACAATATTTTCCACTACCTTGCATTAGTTATTTGCCTTTATCTTTATCTTTGCCGGTTTTCAGATTTACATGGTTTACTTTTTCCATCTACGTGCTTTATTCATTACCAAAATGGACCAAAACAAGGAACTCATATACTTTCAGACATGGTTGCATGGCGGCATTGTAATGCTAGTCAAAAACAGTTTGATGAATAACGAGAGCGTTCTGGAATATACGAGTTTGTATTAAAGCGTTTCGTTGACATTTCATTTTATCTGATTTATTGGTTTCTTTATCATTATATACCATACATTTTTATGAACATATAGTGGAATTATAAATATGATACAATGTTTCAAATACACACGCCCATTTTTCATTAGTAATCATACCCCAATCCATAGCTTTCAAATTTACGTAAAAGAATTGCATTGTTAAGAGAGTCGAATGCCTTAATCAAATAGATGAATACGCCAATAATATGCTTATGATTAGATCAGGCATTCGAAACTGTATCAAATAATTCCAATAATACTAATTTTGTTGAAGGACACTTCCTAAAACCACAGTGTCCTTTGTACATTTCGTTTTCTTTTGTTAGAACTTCAGACATCTTTGATAAGTTCAGAAAAGAATTCATGTCATAGCTGATCTATAATAATCATTAATATCATTATAATACTTATTGTGATGTAATGTGTACTCATCTCATCAAGGTAAATACTATATTAACCTATTTTCAAGGAATGAAATACATTCAACACTTCAAAATACTCTGAAGACATGACAAGAACAATTTATCACATGGATTGGTAAGTACCGCAGAACTTTTATATAATCTAGGTTATCGAAAATATTTTCTTAATGTTGGAGATGCGCTTGCTCTTACCAAATATATATTGAAACAATTTGCTATTAGTATACTAAGGTTAAGAAACTGATAATCATTTGTACTACGATATTTGGATAATGCTTTTTAGTTTGGTTTTTCCAAGAGCTTCATTTATCATGTGTATTACTTTGCAAGTATAGACTGTATTAAACATGGCATTCCCAAACTCTTTTTATAAAATGAAAAAGGGTACACAGTAAAAAATATTTTAAACAAATCATCAAAATTTTTAAACAACGCTGTTTAAGCCGGTCACTCTAACAACTGTTGTTTAAAATGTTAAACAACTAAGGTTGTTTAAACTTTAAAAAGCCTGTTGTTTAAAATTTTAAACAATTTTTTTAAACAACGGCTTTTAAACAAATACATGTAGGTTGTTTAAATTAAGTTGTTTAAGCACACACAGTTGTTTAAAACTTTTTTCACAACTATTGTTTAAAATATTTGTTGTTTTAAAAAAAAATGTTTAAAACATCTAGGTTGTTTAAATTAAGTTGTTTAAAACTTTTTGCACAACTGTTCTTTAAAAAATACATTCAAGTTATTGTTCAAAATAACTGTTTCAAACATTATAGGGCCTACAGATGTGTTTAAACATACATGGTTGTTTAAGGCTGCTGTACACAAGTAAGTTCCAAATGCCAGAGCTGATCGATACGTTGAGAGGTGAGCATTTAGACTGAATATATTGTAATCTGATCGAGTTTATACTGAAGACATATTTGTGCTGCGGTGACATTTACATGGTGTCTAGATCTAGACCACATCCACAAAATGAATTATGATGTAGACCTGGAACTTTGCAGCGCAGCGCAGTTTAAGTTATTTGCACATACGGTATAGGACCGGACCCACGCGCGCGTTCACTGTGTGCAGCTTAAACTGCGCTGCGCTACGCTTGCAAAGTTGCAGGTATAAATCATAACTAATTATGTGACTGTGGCTTAGATCTAGATATCATATAGAAGTCATGGCAGCAGAAATATGTCTTGAGTATAAACGCGATCAGATTACAATATATTTAGTCTAAATGCTTACCTCTGAATGTATCAATCAGCTCCGACCTTTGGAACTTCTGCAACATGTCAACCACGAAGTCATCCGCCATGATGAAGCCCGGCCGTGCATGTTTGGCGGAGAAGGAAACCCGTCTAGCGCGAATTTTCAATCTTTTTAAACAACGTTGTTTAAAAGATTATTCTACAATATTGATGTCCTAAACAGCAGTTGTTTAAAATACAGGGTCCGTCTTTTAAACAATATTGTTTAAAATATAAACAACACAATTTTAAACAGCGAAATTTTAAACAGCGTTTTTGCTGTGTATACGGATTAGTGTAATTGTATTCATGTAACTCTTTATTTCGGTGTCGGAGGCTACATTTTTATAATTATTTTATTTTCTTAATCTCGAGTTTCTCCTTCGTTATTCATGGATTTTTTTTCTCAAATTCATATTTTCTTTGATCTTTGAATACATCCATAAAGAAGTGGGTTACAATGAGTTCCAAAAAGTTCATCTGCAGTATTGGCGTCACAACAGAATGGGACACATTTCTGCGTTTCCATCATTAAGTGATTTTTATTTTCTTTGAAAATAATAATGGTAATTTACACATCGTTGCTTTTCACAGGAAAACAATTCTTAATTACAATCAAGAAATATGGAAATATGATCAGATATTTCAGGAGACAGCATTCATATGCTTAGTAAAATGTTGTCTATCAATGTTCTTGTTGTCATTTGCCTCTTTCAAAACAAAAATAAACTACATGTTGCCAATAAATCCACCAAATGAATTCATTCATATCGATACAGTGGTGTTTGCAAGTTAATAGTTAGGGGTTATTAATCTGCAATAATTTAGGATGGAATGAGATCATCGATGGGTTCGCCCTTCTCAAGTCGCTTCTCCATCTCGATGATGAGCTTGACACCGTGGATGACGCGGTTGACCTGCTCGATCTCGGAAGATCCTAGACGATCATGGTTAAAGATATCGAAGACACCTCTATCGGCTGTCGAAATTGAATAATATAAAATTAATAGAACTATGTGAAATCTTTATAAATGCACAAAGCTGTATATCCTTAAGTTGTGTAAACTATTCAAACTCAATTCGAATATCTACTCCCATAACATGCATAACACAAGGTCGTCCAGATAACTCAAAAAATCTGAACAGAGAGAGTGTTTTTCAATTTCAACATGCAGAACCGGAGACCAAATACTAGAATGACTTTCCTCTTTTTTTTTAATCAGATTGAAAATACAGTTGTTCAATTCTGCACGCAATGGAAAGCAGTATACTCTAGTCTCGACCCCTTTATACAGGATATTATTTTTAATGCTATTTTATGTCCATCCTATTGATGTGCATTACACGCCTTTTCTCACTTTATCATACATTATAGTAAAACTTATGCAAGCTTCTTTTTTTTTTCTTGTCATTTTGTATTTTGCTGTTTAGTTGTTTACTTGAATCGATTGATATGCGCTCGTGAGCTCACGCCTCCTTCCTTCTATCTTCGTTAAGTTATCCAGCTGATAAGAAAACAGACAAGGCCGTTTTGATATTGACCTCTCGTTGCGTTCATTCAACAAAACAAAAGTATCTATTTAATGAGTACAGCCCACGAGGCCTACATAGGGGAGCCTTTTTTTAAGTGTGGGGGCGGGGGGAGGGGGAGGCTGAAAGCATCTTGCCCGAATATAAACCATCCTGTACGCTTGCTTTAAAAAAAATAGAAAAAATACACATTTTACTATGGTAGCAATGTCATCAAATATACATATTTATATTCATTAACCTCGCTACAGAATAGGAACATATTCGGGCACCTCCCTTCCCGAATATAAGGGCGTTTGCTGTCTGAAACTATCCCGTCTCTAGATATTGCGAGCGAGCGAGTAAAAAAAACAACAACAATGTATTGTCTTTTGAAATAGGATTTCGTTTATTTAAAATACAACAGATAATCATAACAATAACTTTAGGGGTACTTTTAAAAATAGCCGGACACTTCTCTGGCCAAATATGAGGATATTCGGGCACCTTCGTGCTGGATAATTAGTTTGTTCGCTGTCCAAACCCATCCTCTTTTTTTGTTTTGTACGAGTGAGCAAAGCGAGAGAGCAAAGATTTACACTTTATTATCTTTTAATGTAATTTCTTCTTTAAAATACACTAGATAAAACAAAAAGGTACATGTATATATCATAAAACGTGTCTACCCTCCCCCCCCCCCCCCCCCAGTTCCGTCCTAAGGGTGCTTTTATGATCTGCAACCATCTGTTCTTTTCTCACTTACATGTGTCAAGCGCCTGGAGCCGGAGTTTTCTGCAGGTTTCCTTGAATTTGTCTACATTATAACTTGCAGCTAGCTTGGGGATCTTGACGTACACGCTGCAGCGAAGACCGGTACCCAGGTTGCTAGGACAGGTCGAGATGAAACCATGATGTTCATTCCACATGAACTCAGATCTATTCTTCTTCATATGCTTCTCCACCTTTTGGCATGAAAAGAAATGTTATAATGTTGTAATAATCTACACTGTTATGACGTGTTCAAAATATGCCTCGGTGAACCGCGTTGTTTTGTTGTTGGTGTTGTTCTTGGGTGTGTGTGTGTGTGTGTGTGTGTGAATAAATGGCAAGTAGGGAATGAAAAAAGTAGCTGGGCGAAACAAAGGTCCTACGCGTACTTACTTTTTTTTTCTGTGTGTTTTAAGTTACACATAATGTGAAGCCCAGTACGCATAAAAAAAAAACACATTATATTATCTGAACGAGCCTTTAAGTGTCTTTTTGATTGCTCCAAATAGACCTAAAAATTGTATTTGAAAAAAAAAAAAAAAACTCTCCGCTGGACAGGACCTTGATCACTAGTGGTGGCTCTTGCGTTGCTCACTATTGTGCCATGGGCAATGAATGTGGTCAAGCAAATTTTTTAAATTAATTTGCAGACTTTGGATTTTCTAAAGAATTCCCCTCCTTCTCATCTATCTTGTTTGTAGTCAAAGCATTCTATTATGACACCATTACGTAAAGGGTCTCTGATGCAAAAAAAAAATAAATGTACATATACAGTTAGAATGTTAGTCCACTGCCTGGACTGTTCGCGCACGAACGCGATCCGTTGAGAAAATAATACACCCCCAACGCTAAAACTGATATAGCCCTTCCAAATCGACCCTCGCAAACAGTCCAGTCGCATTTGCCAGTTTAACGACCGTTCCCGAAATTTTTCGGGGAGAATAGACCCGCTCGATCTGCGCTGATTGGACGAAGAATATGCATCATTCATGAGTGATTACGTAATATTCAGTTTTTCAGTGGTGTTTGATCGGGGCATTGCGGGCACGGTGCGGGCAGGCCATGCAGAGCTCAACAAAGGCAGGCAGGGCTTCGCACGCAGACAAGGCGGCTTTTGCTGTGCTGATTCATTGAACCAACAAACGACATTTTAGTGACGATTGGCCATTTCACGTTATTCCAGTTCTTTATGGAGATGTCATGTTAATTAAGACATAATAACGTTTACTGGATATTATTTCAGCATTGTTGACCATTTCGACCATCAAGGGTATTTTGACCATATGACCATCATTTTTTGAAAAGGCAAGAAAATGTGGCCTTGTCCCTATAGTATATAATTATTTTGGTCATTGTCTTATGGTAGAAAATGACTACATGTACTTGACATTATAGACAGATAATTTTAAAGAAGGTTTCTAATGTTTAAAACAGTGTTCTGTTGGAGCTTTTCATCATTGTAAACATATATCAGAAGCAATATTTGTTATAAACAGTTCAATAATACAAGATCTAATACTGCTATAGTAGTATTAGATCTTGTATTGAACTGTTTATAACAATAATTAACTTGCCTATATTTCAATGTTCAAGTTGGGGATTGACCTTTGATAGGTAAATTAGCCTCTGTTACCACCCCCATACCACATATCAATTTTTATTTCTTCGTTCTGTTTTATAATTTGTATTGCTATGCTTGTCCCTTTTGTTCTTATTTCATTCAATATGTGGAATAATAAACAGAGCTGTATGTTCGGATCACACCTTTTTGATCCTGCTAGACTCGGTTTGGTAGTATTTTGACGTTGAATAAACCAACATAGTTTTTAATGTTTGGATTTTTTTGTGAGATTCCCTCCTCCACTAAAAAAAAGAAGATTAAAATTTTTAATAATCAGGCAGATAAACGCAAAAATCAACTTGGACTTGTAATCTCCGCCATGACCCGATTCCATCCACCAATCCTCATTGGCATGTTTCTATATTATGCAAAGTGGCGCATATAATTATTACAGGGTCATCCCATACCCAGTCGGGACAAAGAGGGAGGTAACAAGTGGGTGGGGGGGGGGGGGGGGGAGGAGGCTCGTGTACCTGAAAAAGGATTAATATTTTTCCCTTCCCATGAAGGCAAGGGCACGGAAGGCATGAATCTCAAACTAAGGGAACGGACAGAAATCCCTTGCCTCTTATAATTTCACGGCACTGAGTGCACCAATGTATACATTTGACAACATATATGAATGTCAAAACAAAACTATTCTTGAATCGCAATAACATGAAAATTCACAGTGTTGTACGTTTGAGCTTATCTAAAGGGACGCACTCGTACATGTATTTTCAGAAGGTTCATAATTCCTGAGGTTCCGAAGTCACTTCAAAACACGAATTTTGAAAAAAGTGGTCACTCCTCGGCACTTTTAAATGGTGATTTAACACTTCAGTTTTTAGAATTGTATATGGAATTACGAACCTTCGAAGTGACGACACTTCGGAATTATGAAGCTTGGGGAAAACGACATAAGAGTGTGATCAGTTCGCGTCACGGACGGACATTTCAAAATTTTCCAATTTGGGAGGCTTGTAAAAATAAGTGATTAGCTGTGATGGATTGCTTTATGATTTATTTTGGAGGGTATAACTGGGTGTCCTGAAAAATGATAAAACATGGTTGTCATAGTTACTTATTTAAATGAGAATGAATGAAATGCTCCATTTATTAGAGTGGGAGATAGATATTTGTGTTGACTTCTCATTATTCTTTTTCTATCAATATCAGAACAACATGATCTTGTCTTATACTTTTACTTGCAAATGTTAGTCAGATAAATTGGCTTCCCTATCAGACATTTTAAATTTCAAAACAAGCTTTAGATTTCATAAGTTTCAAGTTTCTAACAGAAAATAAGCAAAATAGTCATATTACCGACATTTTCAGAACGGAATAGATACATCCAATAATTGATTTCGGACATAGAAGGAGTCGTGTAATGGTTATTCCGAGTCAAAAAGTGACCATAACGACCAGAATGTCCTGAGTAAGGCCTATTCGACTGACATTCTTGGAATCAGAGCAAAAGTATACTTAGATACTTCTTGGTAATTAAGTTTGTCAAAATAATCTTCCCCACCAAAATTGTTCTTTTGGAGAGGAAGTCCGTTGCTGCTCACTAATTTTTAGTTTCTCATAAAAATTTGCAAATACAATCATGTAGTCATAGTGGATCAAAGTGGCCATAATAATCGAAATGGTCAAAACGATTGAAGTACAATGAATAATTTTATTGTTTTGGAACCTACACACATTTTCACATCAATTTTGGATATCGAGACCCACCCCTTTAATGATGCTGATTTAAAAAATTAAATCACATTTCGGGGGGAAAGGGACACAAATTGTTATTTTGGGGGCCTACCAAATCCTTCTTTGCTCTGATTCAATAAAACAATGTGTAACCAAAATGGTTATTTTTGGTCAATAAGTGGTCAAAGCTTTTCCGCTGCCTGTCCAAAGGCAGAGGGATAACCGTGACATGAGTAGGGTCATTTTTGGAATCAGTGCAGATACTACAGAAAGTTCACCAACACACACACCAAAGAGTTATCAAATCAAAGTTCTGTGATAACTCCTTGCACACACACACACACACACACACACACTGAATCGACGATCTTACTTATGCATATTCATTACAGCGTGCGACCAGGCATTACGTCAGAATATATTAGCGTGAACTTTTGACCCCGCATCATGGCAAAAGCTTCTAGACGTTTTTTTTTCGACGGGTGAAATTGTGGGGATCGCGCGATTAGTGGAGAGTCGCGCTCTGTGTGGGATATGCGTGCAGAGAAAGAGCAGCGTTAGGGGATAAACCAAATATAAAAAACGGATAGAATCTAGACTATTAGAATGTATAAAATTTACCCCAAATAACTTTACCCGGCATTTTACAGGTTAACAGTTAAGGAATTTGAAGAAAATAAAGGACAATATAAACGATCGACGCGCGGAACTCAACTCGAGTTGATTTCTGCGAGAGCAGTTTTATATGCCTGTGCGTTTTTTTTCATGCGTGCACGTTCAGCGAACGCCGAGGCGCGATAGTGAAATTATCGCGATCGCATTATCGCTTTGTCGTCTGTTTAGTGCTGCGCCGGTGCGGGGTTGACAAAACACTCGAAAGTTCATTTCAGGCGTAACTTACGGATAAACTACAACCCGAATAAATCAAACAAATGAATAAAATAACAAGGCCAAATACTTTTTTCGAATCGAAAATTTATCTGAGCGTACATTACGGAGAATCTATAACCCAAATAATACAAACAAATAAATAAAATATACGAGGCCAAATATGTTTATCGAATCGAAAATTGATTTGGGGCATAACTTACAAAGAATCTACAACCCAAATGAAACAGCAAATTAATGAAATGTACAAGGCCATATAGTTTTATCGAAAATTGATTTGGGCGAAACATACGGAGAATCTACAAAGACAAAAAACAACAACAAGTGAATGAAGTATACAACGCAGAATGTTTTAAACGAATCGAAATTTGGGCTGGGTGTAACATACGGAGAATCTACAACCCAAATAAACAACAAATTAATACAACGCGAAAAGTTTTTATCAAATCGAAAATTGAAGTGAGAGTAACATACGGAGAATCTACAACTCAAATAAAACAAACAAATGAATAAAAAATACGACGCAAAATACATTTATCGAATCGAAAATAAAAATTCATTTGGGCGTAACGTAAGGAGAATCTACAACCCAATTAAAAACAACTAATGAATGAAGTATACAACGCAAAATGTTTTCGAATTTTGATTTGACGTAAAATTGTCTTCTACAACGCAATCGAAAGCAAGTTTTATATTTAGCTTGGCAGTGAAAAAGTTCCAGAATCGATATATCGTTCGGTGAGCTTTTGTTATCGATCGACTAGTCTTTGCTCAAGTCTTATTTATATTAATTTTGGGGGTATTTTATTTTCAAACATCAATATCTCTGGCATGCTTTCACCGTTGAATGTGGTGTTAATTTGGGGGGGGGGGGTATTTTATGTAAGCTAACTATACACGTATTATTTTTTCAGGCCTCAGTTACCCTTTAAAGAATACGATGAGAATTTCATTTAATCGACTAATATGCAGTTGCAATTTGCTAAACAATCTTGACTCTATTATGACATTGTTTTATGTCTTACTTTCCACTGTATGATTAACTTCCACCCTTCCATCCTTGTTAATTATAAACTGTACCCCCCAAATAGTATTTCATGTATTTTCTTACAAACTGACCTGTTTGAGACCATCGGCCAGTCGTGTGAAGACTCTCTTCATGTTACCTCCCCTCTCCACAGAAATTACATTCATATGATCCTCCCCGCCAACCCACACCATGAAGTTCTTCTTGTAGTTGTGCCTGAAAAAAATAAAAATAATAAAAACAAAACAACTAGCAGTAGCTAATATGGAGCATACAAGGCGCCGTCTGCACTCACTATACTGACAAACCTCATGTTTGCAATGTATGATGCTTCACCAGTACCAGCAGAATTGGATCGTGAAGTACATGGTGAAGCACTAACATGACTAAAGAGATGAATCTTTTGTTTTTTTCTTTGCAGAAAATACTGCTCTTGACTTTGCAATATAGTACAAATATATAACAACACATATATATGTACATAATATAAACAATAGAATAAACAAAAAAAATGTTCTGAATATACAGGACTTAGTGGTAAAATAGGTTTACAGCAAAACGATATTTTTCCATCTGTTATCAAACGATATAAAGTTGTTATTTTTAATATAGATATGTTCAAGAGAGCGATGATATCTTAACATGCATGTGTGTTGTCATCATCCTAAGATGCACTGCCAGTAACATAAACGAGTGGTACAAGTGGTACAAATTTGCTTTGTACTGAAAATTGATAAAATTTCGAGTTTAGGTTTGTTGATGAATGAATCTTCTTCTTTTTTTCAACTCTTTTGGAAGGAACTTAAAGGGGAAGTCCACCATGATATGAAGTTTGTTTTAAAAGAAGCAGGAAAAAGGTAAAGAAACAGATCAATGAAAATTTGAGCAAAATCCGATGGGAAATAAAAAAAAAAAAGCTATGAATTTTTGAAGTTGTAATCAATCAAACTCAAAAACGTATCTTGCAAGTTCCTCTCTTATTTGTCCTGTACTAAAAAGGTTATAAATTTCCATTTTCTCTAAAAAAATATTCAGTAACATCTGCACCCTAGATGTAGTCTTTGCACTTAGGTTTTTTACACACAACATGTAAAAAACAAATAAATTCCTTCATCAACAAATAAGAAAATGAAAATATGTTAGATTATCTGTACAGAGCGAATGGGAGAGGACCTTGCAAGATACGTCAGGGATTTGCCAATTTGTGTTTGATTGATAACAACTTCAAAAATTCATAACTATTTCATTTTTATTAGATTTTGCTCAAACTTTCACAAATCTGTTTCTCTCATTTTTTTAAAATTCAAATCAACTAAATTCCAATTTCCAGGGTGGACTTCCTCTTTAATCGGTTATGTGCCATGCAAGAACAAAATACCATAATTATTGTGATTATTATTATGATTATTACTATTATTACTGATATTTGTTTTCAGCTATTGACATTGGTATTGTTGATGTGCTAACTTTATTTGGGGTTACCTCATCGAAACGGGGAGGGGATATGTCACTGCAGCGGTCTGCAGTGAGAATATTATAGTCATAATTCATATAGTTTGTAAATCATAGATTTTTATGATATTTTTAGTTATGGGACTCTTGTTCACATTTGGCATATCTCTAATCCCTTTGTACATGAAATCCCATAGGAGGTGCTCTGTGTTATAGTATATGGGGAGAAATACTAAGTTGTAATGCACATAGTAGGCACACCTTTATTGTTTTAAATTGTATACCTTGGCCAAGTTCATTGTCTACTAGGTGTTAAACCCTGGCTAGTACCAGCACCTTTTTAGTCCGAAAACAATAGTCTTTAGGTCTGCTCAGTGAGTCATCTGAGTCTGCTATATGCTCTTCTTAATATATAGAGAGAAAAAGCTAAAAGCTATCAGTTCAAGTTAGAGTAACCAGAGAGAGAGAACTCCAGTTGATCGTCATATAAAAGTAGTTTCTTGCAGTTCGCACAAGAGTGCAAAGGTGCAATCTGTTCAAAGCCTCCAATTGGTGAGTTTTCCCTTAATTTATACTTTTCTTAATTTATACTTTTCTGTTGATATTTTAGAACTGAATACAATAAATAACGTATTCATGTCATATAATTGAGAGTTTACAGTAATAGTGATACATATGTACATTGTTCATTCAAAGATGAATTGAGAACGTATACCTTATTGAACTATATATATATATATATATATATATATATTTGTTACATTCTGTCATATGCAATTAGGACTCTACTGTTCAGGTATTATTTTATACAAAGTTTTCACTAGCAGTTTTGGTTGATATAGTAATACTTTATATATGTTCACATTACCTGTATCGTTTTGGTAGAATTTGGTCGTAGTTGTTTAATGTAATATCAATGTTCCTTGGTAGTATAGTAAAGTTCTTTGGTAGTATAGTAAAGTTCTTGATAGTTTAAAACCAATACAATCAGAGTCTTAGATTTGCACCCATTAATTATAATTCATCATGAGAAATATTTAGTTCTAATCAAGTCATTTCAATCCCTGATACATAATACCGAATATGTTTATATTTTTTCTTAGTGAGTTTATTAGAATCATTGCTATGAAGTGTATCCATCGATTTATCTTTCATTTAGTAGTAATTACTGTCTAGTCCATTATATCTTTGTGGAATTGTATAACTCCAAATATATATTTCTCTTTGTTTATATTTCAGTATTTTATCTTGAAACCTGAAGTTGGGATGATGAATAAACGTTATTTCACATAAGCCAGCAACGGTTTCACGAATACATTTCTTTTGGAGCGTATTAAGTTTGAAACTCCGACCTGTTTGCCAAGAGGCGCAGGGCGGCAGCCACAATAAAATACAAGTGCTTCAACGCAGATTCTACACCTCCAGTATGAGCTTGCAGGAGACATCAGTAAAGATGACATCAAAAGAAGCTGCTGACATGGACAGTGAGCTGCATAACGACAACCAGAGTGAAGTGAGTGGCTATAGCAGGAGAAGCAGAACAAGTAAGAGAAGTCTCACCAAGTCACACCAGTCTGTTAAAAGCGACAGTCTCTCGCTTCGCAAAGCTGCTCTTAAAGCTAGACAGTCATTCGAAGAACATCAGTTAAAGCTGTTACAACAGGAAGATGAAGATGAACGGGCTTATCAACAGCATCGAAATGCTCTTCATGAACAGCAAATGGCTCTTCAACAACAACAAGAGGATGCAGAAAGGGCCTATAAACAGAAACAGAAGGTGCACGCTGTGAAAAAGGCTAGCATAGCTACAAGTCAAGAATTAGCAGAAATAGATGCTGCGATGGAGGCATCAGGTAATAACTGCAGCGAACCTGATGAGGAAATTTCATTCAGAGAACTAAGACGCGAGAAGAAGAGTGAGCAGATAAAAAGATTTTTTGATTCTCAAGAGAAGATCACAACGACATCTCATCAGCCAGAGGAGCATCAATCTACCAACACTGCACCTCCTCTCAGCAGCCCAGGATTGCCAGCGGGATGGGACAGAATTGCATCCTCGTTTGAAGGTTGCCTCACTCAGCTCTCTCGTGTGGCCATAGGACAAAATGCTGTCAGTAACCAGCTGGCAGCATCCAGCCATTTACCAAAGATCGACGTGCCTATTTTTAGTGGCGATCCTCTGCAGTATACACTATGGAAGAACTCGTTTGATTGCATGGTGGATGCCAAACCAATAGATGACAGATACAAGTTAAACTTCTTGAATGCTTATGTTAGTGGAAAGGCTAAGGAGATAGTCGAGCACCACCTTTTAATAGGAGCAGACGATGGATATCAGGAGGCTCGCAGGCAGCTCGAAGAAAGATTTGGTGACCCAAGCAAGATAAGCGTGTCATATAGTAAGAAGCTATGTTCATGGCCGAAGATTGCTAGCCGCGATGCTAGTGGACTTAGGGACTTTGCAGATTTTCTCCAGAAGGTAGTGGCAGCAAAGAGGAAGGTACACAACCTAGGAATCTTGGATTTCCCTCAAGAGAATGTGAAGCTTGTGGAGAAATTGCCAGGCCACTTGGAGGGAAAATGGAGAGACGAAATCGATAAATGGCGAACCAATAAGGGTTCTCAGAGTTTCCCCACGTTCTCAGCATTTGCAGATTTCGTCAAACGAGCAGCTGATAAAGCAAATATTCCTGAGTTAGAGCCATTATCAAAGGAGGGCAAGCCAAGCTTTCCAGCGAATCGAGCTCCAAAGAATACAAAGGCACGAATCTTTGCCACCACTGGGCATACCAATGAGCACAACAATTGTTCAGATGCATCAACTCAGGTAAAGCATGGCCTCTACTCTTCATGCCCATTTTGTGAGGGAGATCACTCCATTGATGCATGTGAAAGCTTTATGAAGAAGCACATTCAAGTGAGAAAAACATTCTTCCAGAGAAAAATGTTATGCCTGGGATGTGGAGTCACAGACCAACACCGTATCAAGAATTGCCAAGAAAGGAAGACGTGCAAAACCTGTGGGAAGAAGCACTTAACTTGTCTCCATTACAACAAGACCAGATTAAACACGGTTGAACTGAATGAAGGAACATCAAACTGCACTTCCGTTTGTCTTATGCCAGACCAAGATGGAAAGGATCATTGTATGATAGTGCCGGTTTGGGTGAGACACAAAGATCAACCGTCAAAGGAAACCCTGGAATACGCTATTCTTGATGACCAGTCAAACGTGAGTTTTATCTCCAAACGCCTCTGCCAGAAGCTAGATGTAAAGGGAGAGAAAACTAATCTCCTCCTCACCACCATGCACAAAACAGCAAACATAGAAAGTGAGAGGGTTAAAGGACTGGAAGTACTGGACTTTAACAAGAAGAATGTAATTCAGCTTCCGACTACTTTCTCACGGGATTCGGTACCGGCATCTCGTTCTCAGATCCCAAAGCCAGACGTTGTGAAGCAGTGGGAGCATCTACGCAACATAGCACGAGACATGATGCCATACAGAGATGATGTAGAGGTATCCTTACTCATCGGTAATGACTGCACGAGAGCGATCAGACCCCGTGAAATCATAACAGGGGGAGAAGATGACCCATACGCCCAGAGATCTTTACTTGGATGGGGAGTTGTCGGAAGAGTGTGCAAGGCTCCAGGAGAAATCACGTCTGCTGCTTGTAACAAAACCACTGCAGATACGTACTCCAACTTCATTTTCCCGACCAAGGCTAAGGAGATACTCTGCCCTGAGAAAATCATTCAAGCACTTGAGGCCGACTTCAAGGAGGAGAATGAAGGTCATGTCCCACTGTCTGTGCAAGATCATCGATTTCTTGAAATCTTAGAGAGGGGAATAACCAAGCGTCAGGATGGGCACTATGAAATGCCCCTACCCTTCAAAATAAACCAAGTGACACTGCCAAACAACCGTCAACTGGCTATGAAGAGATGGAACCAGCTTAATGCCCGATTCAGGAAGAACTCTCAGTTCTTGGCAGACTACAAAGACTTCATGAAAGATGTCATCTCTTCATGTGCTGAGAGAGCCCCTGCTGACTACAAACCAGGAAGAGTCAACTATGTCCCACATACTGGCGTCTACCACCCAAAGAAACCAGGCAAGATCCGGGTGGTGTTTGACTGTTCAGCGAAGTACCAGGGAGTCTCACTCAACGAGAATCTTCTCCAAGGTCCTGATTTGACGAATGGCTTACTAGGAGTGCTGTGTCGGTTTCGACAAGAAGATGTGGCGGTCATGGCAGATATAAAAAGCATGTTCCATCAGTTCTACGTGTCAGCTGAAGATCGCGACATGCTTCGATTTCTCTGGTGGGAAGATGGCGACTCAACCAAACAGGTGATAGAGTATAGAATGATGGTCCATCTGTTTGGAGCAGCAAGCTCTCCTAGCTGTGCAAATTTCGGCCTAAAGAGAGCTGCAGATGATGGAGAGGAAGAATTCGGCGAAGCAGCAGCTAACTACATCCGTAATGAATTCTACGTCGATGACGGACTGAAATCTGTGCCTTCAGTAGGAGAGGCTGTAACACTCATGAAGGCAGCACAGGACATCTGTTCGAAGGCAGGACTACACCTTCATAAGATAATGTCCAACAAAAAAGAAGTCCTGGAGTGTTTTCCAATTGAAGACAGGGCAAAGGGCGTTGCAGAGCTTAATCTGGCTGAAGATCCACTACCACTTGAGAGGGCCCTGGGCGTCGTGTGGTGTGTGGAGAGCGACACTCTGCAATTCAGGCTCGAATTGCATGACAAACCACTCACCAGAAGAGGGATCCTGTCGACCGTGAGTTCTATCTACGATCCAAACGGTTATGTTAGCCCAGTGACCTCACGTGGGAAACAGATCCTTCAGCAGTTGTGTCGGGGTAAACTTGACTGGGACAGCCCAATTCCAGATGAAATCAGAGTGCAATGGGAGAAATGGAGACAGGAGATCGGTGAGCTTGAGAAGTTCAAGGTGCCTCGATGCTTCAAGCCCCTCGACTTCGGAAAGGTTAAACATGCCGAGCTCCATCATTTCTCTGATGCAAGCCAAGATGGATACGGGCAGTGCTCCTACATCCGACTCATCAATGAATTTGACAAAGTATCCTGCTCACTGGTGCTAGCCAAGTCCAGAGTTACACCCCTGAAGGCTGTCACTATACCAAGATTAGAGCTTGTAGCTGCAACGATCTCTGCAAAGATGAGTGGATTCCTGCGCAGGGAGTTATCATACCCAGAGCTTCGTGAGTTCTTCTGGACCGACAGTAAGATAGTGCTTGGTTACATCAACAATGAAGCCAGACGATTTCATGTGTATGTATCGAACAGAGTGCAGGAGATCCGCAATAGAACCAATCCATCAGACTGGTTCTATATTGACACAAGCTCCAATCCTGCTGATGATGCTTCTCGAGGTCTGACAGTATCAGAGCTCCTACAAAGTAGTCGCTGGTTGATAGGGCCTACCTTCCTTCATGAAGAGGGACAGTTCCAGCCGCCAATCCAGAGTGAGCAGCCGACCTTACAAGAATCTGATCCTGAAGTAAAGAGAGTATCTACTCACTCTACAAGAGCTCTGCCAGGAAAAAGTTTCGACATTGACCGCCTACATCAGATCTCCAGCTGGAGTCGTGCAAGGAAGTCAATCGCCCTGTGTCTGAGGTACAAAAGAATCCTCCAGAGAAAAGTTGCTAAGAAGAGTAATTTATTGACAGTGACCAGACCCTTGCCGAAGGTAAACCTTAGTGTTGCAGAGCTCCAGGAAGCAGAGATGGAGATCATACGCTGTCTTCAGAAAGAAGCCTTTGCTGCAGAGAAAGCAATTCTTCAGAATCTGAGTGCGGGCAAAGAAAGTGACCGGACGACAGCAAAAACAAGAAATGAAAAAATCAAGACCACTAGCTCTTTGTATCGACTAGACCCCTTCATGGACAGCGATGGAATCATACGAGTAGGTGGACGAATCAATCGGGCGAACGTTTCACATGAGCTGAAACATCCAATCATCATGCCGAGACTGGGTCATGTGACAAACCTCCTGATACGTCATCATCATGAGCAGATAAATCATATGGGCCGAGGCATCACGCACAATCATCTGAGGCAGTCTGGTTATTGGGTGATTGGAGGATCGTCTGCAGTATCTGGTATCATCTCCAAGTGTGTGTTCTGCAAGAAAATGCGAGGAAATCTACAACAGCAAAAGATGGCCGAGCTTCCAGAAGACAGGTTGACGCCTGCGGCACCCTTCACCTACTGTGCGGTAGACTACTTCGGGCCTTTTACCATCAAGGAGAGGCGTAGTGAAGTGAAGAGGTATGGTGTGGTTTTCACTTGCATGGCATCTAGGGGAATCCACCTTGAGTCAGCCAACAGCCTATCCAGCAGCTCTTTCATCAATTGCTTGAGACGATTCCTCAGTCGACGTGGCCCGGTGCGACAGATACGATCAGATCGTGGGTAAAGGGTAAAGGAGTACTTACAAGGAAACGATGTCGACTGGATTCCATTTGAGATGAATACTCCCCATTCCTCTCATATGGGAGGTACATGGGAAAGACAGATTGCTACAGTTCGCCGAGCATTGGAGCCCCTGTTAATTAGCTCCGGAAACCAACTCGACGATGAATCCTTTAGGACATTCCTAACAGAGGTCGAATCCATAGTCAACTCAAGACCTCTTACTACAACAAATCTCTGCTCTCCAGATGCTCCAGAGCCTCTAACACCAAATCATCTGCTGACTATGAAACCTAAAGTCGTGCTTCCCCCTCCTGGAAAGTTCCAGCATGCAGACTATTATTGCCGCAAGTGGTGGAAACGGGTTCAGCATCTCACCAATGAGTTTTGGCTAAGATGGAGAAAAGAGTTCCTAACTGAGCTTCAGACCAGACAGAAGTGGGTCAGACCAAAACGAAGTGTCAAAGTAGGTGATGTAGTCATAGTCAAAGAAGATGGAGAAGTTCGAGGGAGTTGGCCTCTTGGTCGAGTGGAGAAAGTCTTCCCCAGCAAAGATGGTCACATTCGCAAAGTTCAACTGATGATGGCAGACAAGACCTTAGACGGTGATGGACGAAGGAAGCGTCAGCCAACTTTCCTAGACAGACCCATACACAAGCTGGTGATCCTAATTCCTGCCGAAGAAACATCACAGATAGAGGCTACTCGGTTAGAAGACCAGGGAATTCCCGATCAAGGAGCCAAGAAGTAAAACTAAAAGTGATGTATCTTTGTATGCTATTACTGACAATTGTTTCTTCACTTATTTCTTTCACTACAATGCTCTTTCTCTGATGTATCTTCATTTTCTCCATTTTTCTGTTATCTTTCTCATCTATCCTTTTCACCTATCCTATTCCATTCACTTTCCTTTCGCATATATGTCTAGTTATGAAGTATTCATTACGAAGCATTCATTTTCGCATCAGTGTATTTGATTTTGTTGTTATCATATAGAAAGATATTCAGACTTACTAGTTGTAAAAGTGAGACCTCAGACAAAAGCATTGTCTGATAAGCTAAAATGGCAATTTTGTTTATCTAGTTGTTTTATCCCCTCCCTTTTTAATATAATTTATATAGTGTTTTCCATATGCCTCTAAGTTTGTGATATTATGTAACTGCTAGTAATCAGTTAAAGGAGCCATGTCACTGCAGCGGTCTGCAGTGAGAATATTATAGTCATAATTCATATAGTTTTGTAAATCATAGATTTTTATGATATTTTTAGTTATGGGACTCTTGTTCACATTTGGCATATCTCTAATCCCTTTGTACATGAAATCCCATAGGAGGTGCTCTGTGTTATAGTATATGGGGAGAAATACTAAGTTGTAATGCACATAGTAGGCACACCTTTATTGTTTTAAATTGTATACCTTGGCCAAGTTCATTGTCTACTAGGTGTTAAACCCTGGCTAGTACCAGCACCTTTTTAGTCCGAAAACAATAGTCTTTAGGTCTGCTCAGTGAGTCATCTGAGTCTGCTATATGCTCTTCTTAATATATAGAGAGAAAAAGCTAAAAGCTATCAGTTCAAGTTAGAGTAACCAGAGAGAGAGAACTCCAGTTGATCGTCATATAAAAGTAGTTTCTTGCAGTTCGCACAAGAGTGCAAAGGTGCAATCTGTTCAAAGCCTCCAATTGGTGAGTTTTCCCTTAATTTATACTTTTCTTAATTTATACTTTTCTGTTGATATTTTAGAACTGAATACAATAAATAACGTATTCATGTCATATAATTGAGAGTTTACAGTAATAGTGATACATATGTACATTGTTCATTCAAAGATGAATTGAGAACGTATACCTTATTGAACTATATATATATATATATATATATATATTTGTTACATTCTGTCATATGCAATTAGGACTCTACTGTTCAGGTATTATTTTATACAAAGTTTTCACTAGCAGTTTTGGTTGATATAGTAATACTTTATATATGTTCACATTACCTGTATCGTTTTGGTAGAATTTGGTCGTAGTTGTTTAATGTAATATCAATGTTCTTTGGTAGTATAGTAAAGTTCTTTGGTAGTATAGTAAAGTTCTTGATAGTTTAAAACCAATACAATCAGAGTCTTAGATTTGCACCCATTAATTATAATTCATCATGAGAAATATTTAGTTCTAATCAAGTCATTTCAATCCCTGATACATAATACCGAATATGTTTATATTTTTTCTTAGTGAGTTTATTAGAATCATTGCTATGAAGTGTATCCATCGATTTATCTTTCATTTAGTAGTAATTACTGTCTAGTCCATTATATCTTTGTGGAATTGTATAACTCAAAATATATATTTCTCTTTGTTTATATTTCAGTATTTTATCTTGAAACCTGAAGTTGGGATGATGAATAAACGTTATTTCACATAAGCCAGCAACGGTTTCACGAATACATTTCTTTTGGAGCGTATTAAGTTTGAAACTCCGACCTGTTTGCCAAGAGGCGCAGGGCGGCAGCCACAGGATATCGAATTCACATTTTGTTCAATTTCTATCATAAGATCCCCCAGGCTACACAGATTTCGGCTCTCATTGAATTGTCCTATCTCTAATTTTTACCTTTACCTTTACTTCAATCGTATATGTATATAGAGGTGTTGTGGTCTAGTGGATAAGTCAGCGGACTGAAGATCACAAGGTACGCGGTTCAAATCCCAGCCCGGCACTAATGTCCTTTGGCAAGACATTAATCTACATTTGCCACTCTCCACCCAGGTGCTAATTGGGTACCCGGTAGGATGCGAAGGTCAATGTGATTGGATTAGCATGTGTGCGCCCGTAAAAAGGCGACTGGCTGGAATGCTCCCCAGGGAGTGGAGATTGTGCACTGTGATGTGCGGGATGGTATACTTGAATCCAGTGACCGGGGTAATAATGATAATGTAAGCGCTTTGGTATATTCTTGTAAAGCGCTTTATAAGCAACCGTTATTATTATTATTATTATGTATACATATTTTTCATGGCTACTTTTATTTCTCCTATGACATTTTCTTCTGCTATTCTTACCAGATACCTCGGCCGTCTGGGAAGTCACGTGTCATAGTAATAGATGAGAAAGGCTTCTCGAACAGTAAATGGTCTTCAAAGAGCTCTTTCAGGTAGGCTTCTGGCGTGATGAGTAGCATATAGTACTTGCCACTCAGCTGTCCGCTTAGGGAATCCAAGGCTGCTAAAAGAGTACAGGTAATGATAAATGAGAATGCGAGTTAGGTCAGTCGGTAAACGTCTGCCTTTGAACCATATATCACGGGTTAGAAGCCACCCAGGCAGATGACTGAAGCCACTATTGTGAGTTAACGTCAGGGGCGTCGCTAGAACATTTTTAATAGAGGGGGGGGGGGGGGTGTAACACCCAATTTGCAGACAAATTTTTAGGGTGTGACACCCAAATTTGCCGACAAAAATGCTGAACCCTACTTCCCCCCCCCCCCCCCTCCACAAATAATAATAAAAGCAAATGACAGATGTAGAGATTTTGATCATACCGGCCAATATTTGCAAGGAGGGGGCTTACGCCTTTTGACCGAATATCAACTTTTAAATTTCTAAATTCTTACAAAATTTTGTAGAGAAAATGTACAGAAGTTACATACAAAACTAACATAATTATCTGGGAACCTCGATGCCCCAAAATGTGGATATTCTGGCACCTAACTTCGCTTCCCGAATATGAAGTGGTGGTTGCCCGAATATTTGTACTTTGAAAATCCTCGGGGGGGGGGGGGGGGGGCTGCAGTCCATTGCCAAAGGGGGACGCCTTTTGCCCGAATATTAACTTTTCAGTGTTTTAGCGAGCGAGCACAAAAATTGGCCAGATTATCCTCCTTTTTCTTTCCTTCCATTTTCCTTCTTTTCTTTCTGTTTTGGTTTTTCTTTCCTTTCCCTTTTCTGTTTTCTTTTCTTTTTTCTTCTGCTTTCTCTTTTCCCCTTTTCCCATTCCTCTTTCCTGTCCCTTCCCCCTCTTCTTTTTTTTTTATTTGCCGACAGCAATTTTAAGTTGGGGGACACCCACCCCCCCCCCCCCCACCCACCTCCTAGCGACGCCCCTGGTTAACTTTCCCCTCCCCTGTCTCCTGTTCGACAGACGTCATGTAGATTGCACTAAAATACACTCCGTACCTCGCATAGGACTAGATGAAGGCCCAATTTATACCAGAATCACCACCTGTAGACGTTAAGAACCCACTGCACTATTCGTAAATGAGTAGGAGGAAGCGCCGGTGTAGCGGTACACCTGCACATCTATAACGGGAGGAGGGACCCGAACGTCATTAAGTTCGCTTTTGCTCTCCCTTGCACAGGTGACGCAGAATACTTAATAATAATATAAACAATAATGATGATGATGATGATAATAATAATAATAATAATTGTTATTATTATTATTATTATTATTATTAAGTATTTGGCGTCACCTGTGCCTGGGAGGGGAAAAGCGAACTGAATCACTGTAACCCTCGGGTCTCTCCTCCCGATATAACTGATTGGGATGTGCAGGTGTACCACTACACCGGGGTTTCCCCCTACTCTTATTCGAGGAGTGCAGTAGGTTCTTAACGTGCAAAGGTGGTGACTGTCCTCTACACGGGGCCTCCAGTTAACGTCCTATCCGAGGGACGGAGTGTTTTCCACTGTAACATAGCCTGCGTCCATGAAACAAGGGAGGGGCACGTTAACACACAACGCAGGCTTCAGTCATCCGCCCGGGGTGGATTCGAACCCACGATCTTTGGTTCGACAGGCAGACGCTTTACCGACTGAGCCAACTCGCCTCTCTGTTAATAATAACAATAATAATAATGACAATGATTATACAGTGGCAGCTGAAGTCCGCTGGGGTCTAGCGAATAAATATGAAATGCCTAATGTAGACAAACTACGAGCATAGGGCGGAGCCCGTGATCGAGAATAATGATCTAAAACTCCTGTTGGACTACAGCCTTCAAACGGACAAGGTGATACAGGCAAGAAGACCAGATATCATTTTAATAAAGAAAAAGGACTCGTCATAGACATTGCAATTCCTGGAGATTGAAGGGCCTGGAGTAAGAGGACGAAATGAAGGAACTAAAAGGGATATGGAAGGTGAAGACGAGTGTCGTAACACTAGTGATTGGAGCCTTGGGAACAGTGACGACAAGACATAAGAGCCTCCTGGCAGATCTTGGAGTCGAAGTATCGTTTGAAACAATACAGAGAGCAAGCCTGCTTGGGACACTGCGAAAGGTCATAGACTATGATGGAATGGAGAATTAAGGATAAAATGCGGATATGTTTATGCCAAAGCAAAAAGAGTAACCTTGATTTCTGGGTGAAGCCCGGTTCCTTTTTATTTACCAACTGAAAATTAGGTTGAGGACAAATCGATAATAATGATAACGATGACAAAGAATTTTACAAATAATAATAATGATGATAATAATCTAATAATTATAATGCTAATATTAAATGTCATTAGAAAAGACCAATTACATAGTTTATATATTTCATTTCACCTGCACTTTGTTAAAATTCGGATGGAAAAGGAAAAAAAAATACATTTGTCTAAATTATTACATTTCTCTGGAGTTCTTCGATCATGCATTATCAGCTCATTGTTCCTTAAACTCAAGCCGTTTATTTCCATACCACTGCGACTTCTCTAGATCTCTACGAGTCCTTTTTTAGTGAGCCTGGCGATAAGGTAAGCTTAAAAACCGACCACAAGGCGATCGAGTATGTAAATCGCATACCGTAAAACGGGGTGAATAGGAACAAAAAAGGGAAAAGTTTTTCTTTGTAATTTCATTTTCAAAGTAATAATGCGAACTCATCTAATTTATTTCAGATATATAATATATACCTCTAGCTGTCCAATCATGACTTACATGACGGGAATCAATTAATAATTACCCCAGTGTGGAATATAATATGATGTCCTAAAATAGGTTTACGACTGAGATGTGGTCAAAACTTTCTTTCTATATTTAGACCTACTGAAGTGAATCATCAGATTTTGCATCAAGATCTCACAAATATGGTCTTGCATATAATTCCCGTGAAAGAAGTTAATTACAATTGGGTTTTTATATTTTTTCTTTGTTTCTAATTTTCAAAAATTTTCCTGAATAACCGGGCTGAATAGGAACAAACTGCCAAACAATTATGATTTTATGCTACCTGATGCCGAAACATACTTAAAGCACCTAAAAACATATCACCTGTACCACAGACACAGAAATAATGATATTTTAGATATACATGTAGATCGAGATATGAATAACAGAAAAACCTGAAAAATAAACAGCATTCTTAGAACAGTCATTTCCAGGCCCCTCAAAGTAGAAATTCATACATTTTCTTCATAATTACAATTTTAATATATATCATCAGAAAGCTTAAAACCCCAAGAATGAAATGATTTTATTATCAAGTATTTACACAAGGTGAAATAAGCATAGAGAAGTTAGTACTGTTGGAAAGAAGCAATGGGGAAGGACCGCCGATGAAAATGGTCTGTCGAGTATGACGTATGCGTATGGACGCACTGATCTCTACTGCATATTCATTAGCATTCACGCAGTAGTCGTGAATGTGCTTCTGCGACAAAATACATTGCTCGTAAACTTCGCATTTACACTGTTTTATGCGTTTTTCATCTCTTCTGCAATTTAGCTTGCATACAATAAAACCTGAACCAAATCCCATATAAAAATTAAATCTGATATTGATGGAATTTATTTTATATGTCAATAGAACGGTAATACGAATGGACATTTCATAGCGCTAAAACATTTGCTACTGGCGATGTAATGAAAATGTTGTAAGTCAGAATGTGTCAAAACTGTTTCTCCCCGTTTTACGGTACGACAGGATTGGACATTAACACACACAGTGAATACGTTCAGTGACATGTCACTATTAAAACAAACACACACCAAACAGGTAAGGTCTTTGAGATAAAGCTCGTAGACTTACCAGAAGATACAAGCCTCTCGACCTTTCTCCTCTCAGCACGACAGATGCGAGGGCTGAGGCAGAAACCCCTGAGGTTGCGACAAGCACGGATCCTGGAGCTGATGACGTAATTCTCGTCCAAGATGTCATCACAGATCTTTCTGTCCTCCATGTCGTTCACGTGATATTCTGAAAGAAGGGAGATAGATGAATGGTTAGAGAGGATTTGATTTCCATTTTATTTGGCAATTTGGGGGAAAACAGAGTTTATAAAAAATAAATAATAATAATACCGTCGATTTAAGTTCGGTCATTTATTCATCCTGTTCAGTTCCTGAAATGAAAAATTTGCTATCATAATCATTCAGTAATATGAAACTGGTTCACATTAATATTCATGAAGCCCATTAGATGGAATCAGACAGGTAAATTTACTTACGATACTTGGAGAATCCATTATGGTAGTCCGAAATGCAAGGGTCAAATAGTTCGGCAAACTTGGTGTAAGTCTCTTCGTCTCCAGCCACGATTCCCAGTTTCAAAACATCAGGAAGTGAAATAAATTGATTTCCAACGAAACCTGTGAACGTTATTGCAAATTTATTTATTAGACATGATTAGGAACACTTTTCATATCACAATAACTTCCATCTAGCATGTCTTGGTTATCATCATCATTATCGTATTAATGAATGTCATGATTCAGCAGCAGCACCCCTTCGTTCGTCGAGAAAGAGGGGCTATTCATGAAATGGAGATCATTGAGTTCACTCTTCGAAAAAAAGGTTAGAAAAGCAATGGGTGATTTCACGCTCTGTGTTGGTGTTTGGTGTTGGTGTTTATATTGCAGGAAATTCTCCTAAAATCGAGCTCCAACACTGCTGTTCAGATTAAGGAGCCAGTACCGATATCCTAACAAAACGCATCGATAGCTTAGCACTGGCAATGGCGTCAGCACCATTCTCAAGGAAGGAAAAAATGTTTTAAACTATTGAATGAATTGATTAGTGTAGAATATCGTAAAATCGTACATGCGTAGTCCGGTAATTCTAAAAACAATTCTTATTTGATCTAGAGTGCGATAAAAAACTTGACAGATATAGATAGTCTTAACAGGAACAGTAAAGCCCCGTTTTAATAGACCGCGTCCGGCCGGAGTCGGGACTGATGCCGGGTTAAAAAAGCGGGGCAGCAGGTGATAAAACCACGGGTGGTCCACCCCGGCGCGCCGTCTTAACAGACATTCGCTGAAAACCTAACCGGGTAGGTTCCCATAGTAACGTATAGAACTGCATGACTTCCTGTCGCGCGCGCGGGAGATTCAAAACGCGGGGAATGTGATATTTCACGAGAATCGAGTTCGAGTCATTGCGCAATGTCGAGCTGTCCGGTCAGAAACTAGCCCGAGAGCGGCTTAACAGAACGGCTGTCCGGAATTAGCAGGGGTAGAGTCGTGATTTTACCCTCGTTGGACCTAGTCAAATTTTGGCAAAATTATACCGGGTAGATTCCGGTCAACACCTCAGTAGGAGCGGCTTAACAGGAAGGGGTAAAGAAATCTAACCCGGTATCACCCGGTCGAGGCGTTTTAAAAAGTGTCTGTTAAGACGGGGCTTAAGTTTATATACGATTTCTCACTTGCAGCAGAAAATTTTACGGTAGCTGATGCAGCTAGATGCCGGCGCAGCGCGTAAAGGGCAAACAGCCAAATTTCGGGCATTGGCTAAGCCGTAAAGCCGTAAATCACTATTGTATTGTGAATGTTGATTTAGAGCTCATCCTATGTGAATTCTCTGGGTTCCCTTACTACGGAATATCTACGTCATATTTATTAAATTTATCTGAAAAGAAAATTAGATAGGATTTTTCATTCACTCCTTCAGCCCCATTAAAAAGCAACAGGAGTTCCTTTCCGTTTGCTCTATATCGAACGTTAGACCAAAATAATGTTGGCCTAGATTTAATTTCAGGCCTTTATGAACATAATTTTGATTTCACTTTTTGCTTTGATTTATTTTCTTCTGCATTCATATAATTACATTTTTCGGTAACATATATAAAATAAAATACGAAAGTACTTTTTGACAATGAATCATAAATAAACTAGTATATGTAACAATCATTTTTCAAAAAAGGAATCGACTTTTCCAAGGCTCAGGCGCCTATAATCTAAGTGATAGTAATTCTAGTATCTTGGCAACCGGATGTTGAAGAAGAATTAGAAGGAAATGAGCTATGGGAGGTAGAGGTTGCTCATGCTTCACTCTGGTAAAAGAACCAGACCACCACCATATCTTGATTGATAAGTTTAGATTTTTTTTTTCCAAAAATATCAGATTTTTATGGTAAGTTTCTATAGCAACGGCCACTTTTAAACATAATCTTGACTTCAAATGACTCTGTTTGTGGTTGCAAGTCAATCGGGCAACTTGGAATACATACATTAGAATGCCTGGCAAGTATTTTTAGATTGGTAAATTAGAATAATATGAGTTTTCCTAAAATTCCATTTTTCTTGATCCGTTACCATGGTAACGACCCTAGCGGTCCCATCCAGCACCAACTTTATGGCAAACAAGCACATTCTGAAAGATAAGGGTCCTAACAGAACAACTTGTAAATGACCTCTATGAAATTCGACCTTGGACCTATTTAAAAAAAAAAAAACACTGATCAGTTTGTCTCACTATGGTGATACATACTAAAACCAAGTTTGAAGTTCATATCTCAAATGGTTCTTGAGATATCGCGTTAATAAGACTAAAACCAGAAATTTCAGAATTGATCTCTATGACCTTTGACTACAGACCGTCTCCCTTTGGGGATACATATTAGCACTAAGTTTGAAGATTATACCTCAAATGGTTCTTGAGATATCGCGTTAACGTGAAAGCGGGACCGATGAGCGGGACAGAGGGACGGACAACCAACCTGAAAACGTAATGCCTCCGGTACCACCTTCGGCATAGGCGCCGGAAGTGGGGGGGGGGGGGGGGGCAGGGGGCGGTCGCCCCCCCCCAAAAAAAAAAACGAAAAAGTGGGGGGAGGGGCAAAATGCATTTTCGCCCCCCCCCCAAAAAAAAAAGCCCCCCCCCCGTAAAAAAAAAAAAAAAAAATCAGTAGTAAAGGAGTAAAAATCGTGTGTATATTAAAAGCTTGATTGCTTTATTACGTAATTGTAAGCCTTTGTATGCTTTAGCATAATTTGACAAAATTTAGCAGAATTTTAGCATAATTCTGGTGTTTTGTTTTTTATGCTTGTCAGAGAATTTTCCAGTAAAAATACACCCCAAAAATGCTGATAAACTTTTTTTTTTTTTTTTTTTTTTTTTTTTTTGCTTGTCAGAGAATTTTCGAGTAAAAATACACCCCAAAAATGCTTGTCAGAGGTGGGAAAGCGTGTGTGTTTTTTTAGGGGTGAGAAGACATGAGCCCTTGAAAGGTGAGCCCCCTGGAATGTTTGCCCCC
>CM046842.1:1794062-1831562 GCA_025618425.1 Heliocidaris tuberculata
TCATATCATACGATTTATATGACTTATAAACAGTTCAATAACATGACATAGGCCTGCAGCATACAATCAGCAATGTTTGCAATGATACATGTATAAACAAATTTAAAAAAAAAATGCCGACAAATTTGAGAAGGAATGTTCGGCTGTTACCTGTCGGCAAATTTGTCCAACTAATTAGCTACAATACACTACAAATGTTTAATCAACGGTGAAAAGGCCAAACGAGTATGTATTCTTGAAAATGGGGTTAAAAACTTTTAACTTGCCGGAACCATGTTAAAAGTCAAACAGTGTAATCTACAATCTTGAAAACACTGTCACTTCTCGGCACAAATTAATAGTTAACACATTTGTTCTTAGAATTTATGCACTTGATTATAATAAGTCAAAATGATAAATAGATATCTGAAAACTTACGGTATTGTGATAGTTGTCTGTACATCCGCCTGAAGAAATTTCTTCTCCTCTTGTGACAAAATACCTACCAATAATTGTAACAACAACAACAACAACAATAACAATGATAATAATGATGATGATGATGACAATGTAATGATGATAGTAACAATTATTATCACGTGAGCTCCCAGTTTGATAGATGAAGTTGACTGAACATCAATTCACAATTTCTTTTTTCTTTGACATACTTTTTAAACACAGAGGTTACACACCATCATTACCTTCCATCCGTGCAGCTTTTCTAGAAGGGTGTATAATATTGTACTCATCATTACTTGCAAAACTGCACACTACACTGGAAAAACGAAATGATATATTTGAGTTAATTGAACAACTTCAGGATTCGCCTCATTTTGTTAGATATCATTAACCTTTGAGTAGACATTGCTTGAGTGGGAGCACTGTTTTATATTGGTAAACGATTGACTCTCTTATGAGAAGTTCTGGGTTCGGTCCTTACTCGATGCTTACATCCTTGGACAAGGTGTTTTACTCATACTTGCCCCTCTCGACCGAGGTGTATTAAATGGGTACCATTAACCCATAGACTACGAGAACCGGGTGGCTCCTGTATTAAGCCTATGAAAAATTAAAGAATTCAGTAGTCAAGGGGTTAAGAGCAATATACATACTGGTGAGGGTATCCAGGGTGGGGGGGGGGGGGTGTTTCATAAAGCTGTTCGTAAAGTTACGCATGACTTTACGAATGACTTAAATGTGGCATGCCAAAAATTTAATGGGATGCTCAGTCATTTTTAATTGCATCAACTAATGTTGAACTGTGAAGATGTAGATTAACATTCTTATTATAACAGACATTTTTGATGCAAAGTATGTTTTTTGCCATAATTTAATTGAGGTTATTGGAAATTCAGTCCCACTTTGTTAAAACATCAGAAAAAAACTTTGGGCATCATATCTGGCACTTCATATTCAAGTCGTTCGTAAAGTCATGCGTAACTTAACGAACAGCTTTATGAAACACCCCCCCCCCCCCCTTCCTGGTTATAAATAAATCCATATTGTTGCTATTATTACAATTGGGAAAAAAATTAAAAGATTTGTGGAAATTAGATTGTCAGACGGTTTAAGTAAGTACTTGTTTACCCCCGAAACAGATGCGTAGGCCTATATTAAGGGGGTGAAATGGAAAAAAGTAAGCTGATAATTTCATTACCATGGAAATATGTAAATAGCATCTGAATAGAAAAATGCCTCATGTGCAGCTCCACATTTACCTATCTACGCGTATTGATGATACTTAATCTCTTCAAATAATTATTGAAAAAATCTTTGGAATGTAGAATAGGAGAATAACGTTGGTAAGCATCATAAGTACTGGACTCTAGGGCCTGTCCATGAATAATCTTCAAGGTTGTGAAGTGAAGACTCACTTTGAAAATGATTCTCCTGTGTACTTTCTAATAAGCTTATTCTTTTGAATACTGTCATCATCGATGGACCTACCTTCTTTAACTATGTCAGCAAGTTTTCCCATCCCTGACAACCTCAAAGCTTTCACAAGTTTTTCCTTGGTAGAGCCATCCTTTCCATACCATTGTTTTAGCATGGTTTGAGTACCCTCCTTCAATGACAAATCCTTGTCATTTTCCTTTTTGAATGCAACCATATCTGTTTCACTGAACTTCAAATATAAACCAAGCTCAGAAATATCTGATATCTGCTTCGCAATCTTTACCAGTTCAAGGGTAGAGAGAGATGTCTCCTCGTTTGTCGCCATAATGAAACTGGCCTAAAATGACGCACAATAACTAAATTGCCGATAATACACTATCATGCATGTTGATATAGATTACCGGCGTTCTATGACCGTTGACCAGATATAGATATTAATATTCATCTGTAATGACTTTTTGTAACCCGCCTCTTTTAGTACAAAGGTCATTCCTAATGTCTGTTGTATGTCAATATTGTAATGTGTGTACGTTGAATCTGTTCAAAGCAAGTCGTTTCGGCGAATCATAGTTTTACGGTATACCGTATTTAAAAAATGCTCAAGAATTATGGAGCTTAACAAAATAATGAAAAGGAGAGAGAGAGAGGCGTAGCTAGAGAGAGAGAACGCAACAGACCTGGCATATTTTACGGGTTTTATGTGTTTTTTTCTATCCTCAAGTTATCAGTTGGTTATTGTCATGATAAATATACATGTAGCTAGGCTTACCACGGTTCACAAGCCCACATTGTTGCGGTTGTTTTCATCCGGACAAGACAGCTCTGTATTTGCATGTTAAAAAGTACAATAAAAACAACAACAACACCAATATATCTGAGCGGCCATACGATCGGGCTTATAGTTATCATTAATGCTGAGAGTTATGGAAAAGACTACGTTGGCTTGAGAAGTAACTGTTTTGCTCTAGTGGATAAGTTATCGGAGCGTGGATCACAAGTTACAGGGTTCGAATCACTGCAACAGCATGCACTAACGTCATTTGTCTATAAATTAGTCAAACATTTGCCGCACTCGAGTCGGGTGAAGTAAATGGTATCGGTTGTAAGAAATTCAACGAATGCTTGAGTGCTTCAAAGGGAAGCCAGCCTAAAACCTGATAAGGTTTTAGGACCTCACCGATAACGATAACGATATCAAGATTATTCATTATAGGCACAGCTGCCCTAGCATACTAATACGTACACACAACAAAGTAGGGAGTACCTTTATGATTTTCCATTTATAGGGTGTACTTTTAAATGGGGTAGAGCTGCCCTAAAATCAACTTACACTAGCATACCAAAGAGCTGGTCAGACTTAAGCGATAACGATAACGGTAGCGAGATTTTTCATTAGATTTGAAGAGTGGGTCACATTTGTCTGATAACGATAACGAGATTTTCAATTAAAGTTACACCATACTACATGGTGTGAACGTGGGAGTATGCTTGTGTCAGTTAATAGTAGGGTAGCTCTAGGGTGCACTTTAATGAAAAAAAAATTCAAGTTATCGCCATCGCTGTTGGATAAGTTTAACCCACGCTTTAAGGTTCACCCTACAGCTGTCCTAAAATTAACATAAACGAGTATGCTATCAAGTGCACACGACATTGTAGGGTATACCATAAAGGGCTGGTCAGACTTGATCGATAACGATAGCGAGATTATCGATTAAAGGTACGCCCTACCATGATGTGTGTACGTGTATGTTCGTAAAATGCTGACAGCAGGACAGACGTAGAGTGGACCTTTTAATGAAAAATCTCGTAATCGTTATCGTTATCGTTGGCTCAAGTCTTACCAGCGATTTAAAGGGAAATCCAACCTCAATAGCAAGTTGCTTTGCAAGAAAGAAGAAAAATCAGAGAAGCAGATTGGTGAAAGTTTGAACGAAATCAGACAAGCAATAAGAAAGTTATGAATTTTTGAAAGTTGCAATCCCTATACATATGGGAATTTCAAATTGGCCGAATAGGTAATGTCACTGTGATGTAGCTGTGGACAACTCCCCCATTCGCTCCAACACACAAAATGACTAAAATGTCACTTTTTTCAAAATGTATTACTCAGTAGGATCTTTTTCTTTCATGAGGACCTATAGCAATATGCTATCCGTCCAATATATTTTGAGTACTGCCTCGAGGGTAAAAGTGCCTCGAAGAAAACCGCAAATTAATGATATTTTTGTGTACGACAAACGCGAGTTGTCCACAAAAATGTCACAATCGACTCACCAAATTGCCAATTTGAGATTCGCATAGATGTAGTGATCTCATTTTTCAAACATCCATAACTTTCTTAGTCCTTGTCCGATTTCTTTCAAACTTTCACCATCCTGTTTTTCTTATTTTTCTGCTTTCACACAAATCATCTTATTACCAAGGTTGGATTGTCCTTTTTAAGCGTGGGTCACATTTGCCCTATAACGATAACGATAAAGAGATGTGTATCTTTAATGAAAAATCTTTGTATCGTTATAATCGTTATTGTGACCCACGCCTTAATTTAAAATATCGTTTTCGTTATCGATGAGGTCTTACCAGTCCTTAAAGCTGTGTGGAAGTGTATGAACATGATCAAGACAATGTTGTGAAGAGCTGTACAAGAACGGTGTTATTGTGACTGCTTCAGTTAAAATGCGAGCGAGCGAGCGAATCAAGCGGTTTAGTTTTGATGATACAGACGGAGATACCCCGATTTAGAATTAGATAGTCAGCCTATTTAGTGGATAAGAATAAAAGCAGAAAAAAGAGAGAAACAGATTAGTGATTAGAAAATACTAGGCTGAACCTCCCCTTTAATGATAACAAACTCAAAATACCCGCGCTCACCAAGTACCATTCACTCTCAGTTAGTGAACACACGTGTATCTTATTTCCACTCTCTCCCAGTTCTCCTCCGTTCTCTCTCTCTCTCTCTCTCTCTCATTTCTGTTCGCGTGTATCAGCTTTATCACATTTCCTCTTGATTTATCCTCTCTGCTCTCAACCCTTTTTTTTTTTCGATCATTAGACTATTCACAATTCACCCCCACCCTGTGAGCGCACGCACGAGCACGCGCGCGCTCTCTCTCTCTCTCTCTCTCTCTTTCTCTGTCCTTCTCTCCTGGTTGTTTATTACTAAAATCATGATAGATATCTCCCCTATCTCCCTCTTTTATCTCTTTTTCAAGCTCCCCCCCCCCCCCCTCGCTATCTCTCTCTCTCAGTAATGGATAGGGGGGCAGAGCCCAGGGCTAGGGGCACGTGATCTCCGGCCGAATTTGTTTTGTCTATGCCCCTCTTGTAAACTCTCCCTTATTTAGCCTTTATTTGGCTCTTTTTTTTTTTAATCTGCCATCTCTTACTAGTAAAATATTTTGGATAAATCATCTGAAATGTACATTTTTATTATAAATTTGAAAATAGTAACAATATGAGACAAATTAAAAAGATTACAGTAATACACAGTAGTTTAAAAATAGATACAATTAAGTATATGTTCCATTTAAGCCAATATAAGGCATATTTTTGTGCATGAGTAAAAAGAGCCCCCCCCCCCCCCCCCACAAGAAAGGGAAAGGAAAAGTTGCCTTGGCAATTTTACCACCAAAGTGGCAATATGATAAGTCATTTGTATAAACTAAGTAAATACGAAACCGTGAAGAAGAAGATAATGATTTCCTATTCTACCTGAGTGCTATTAAGAAAGCAACTCTACATTCAACCAGTGGACCAACGGCTTTAAGTGACCAGGGACTTGGTAATTGAGGATTAATGCCCTACAAAAAGCACCAGCGCATGCACTTGGTTTCCAACACAGAGACCTTCCGGTTACGAGGCAATTGATGTACCACTGAGCTATCGCGCCCCCCGCTTTTAATCTAGAGCTCTAAGATTTGACCCCTGAAAATTACTTAGACCATGTAGACCATCTAAATCATTGCCAAAACGGTTGTCAGCATGACTGGAACTGTCGGCTGTCAGCCCCCGCAACAGACCTCTAAGTTAGGTCGACTTCACCACGTGTATTCTATGCACCAAACTTTGTCAGTAGAAAGTAGAATGACTAGATATCACAAAACACACACAAACAACAACAAAAAAAAAATACAAAAAATTCAATCTGGATGGGTTGTCAGACGGCCCCTAAAATTGGAGTAAAATTTTTCCCTCAAGGCCCATCGATCGGCTAAATTTGGTCTGAAGGAAGAGACAGTGCTGTATATTACAAAATTATATAAACTGAAAGAAAAAAAAATCCATCGGGAAGGGACTCAAGGGAGTGTAACGCTCCCCCCAAAGTATTCTTTGACCAAGCTTTGTTGCCCTTGCATGCTCTAGATGGACCTGATTTTTTTTTTCTTTCTATTTCGACGTACATTGCATTCCTTGAGTTGTAAAAAAAAATCTCCTTTGACATAACAGTATTATGATATTTCTGGTAGTATACATGTACTTTACTTTGTATATTTTTATCCTAAAGTTTATTAATTACCGAAATACATAACTGAAATGTGTTTTTTTTTTATATCAATAAGTCACCCACACTCTAATCTCTGTAGATTATGGTAGCCAAAGGGTAAATTACATGAATCATACATTTTCATTTCAGTGACAGATCAGAATAAGGTCAAACCAAGTAAAATCAAACCCCAAACTACCAATCCTGAGTTTGGTGTCTTAGCATCTAGCTTATGTAAATCTTACAAATATATGTATGTATTTGTCGTTTTATGGTAACTAGACCCAAAGAACGATTGAAATGAGCCTACACAAAGTTCTAAAAACATGTATGACACTGCGAAACTCAGGGCAGCTGAAAGATGTTGAGATGTGGTATGAGAAAGGTGGCAGCTTGTAGAAATCGAAACAACCATAAGATCTAAGACAGGAGTTGATAGTATACTATTAATACATGGTTGGGAGTGCGTTAGTGCGATCTGGCAACACAAAGGTTTTTATCGTGGTGTACTAACGCACGAGGCGTAGCCGAGTGTGTTAGACACCACAATAAAAACCTGCGTGTTGCTGGATCGCACTAATGCACGACCTCACAACCATGTATTAAAAGTTTTATAAAACGGGTCTACAATCTTAGTGTTTTCTTACAATCTTAGTGTTTGATCCGGATTAGCCGTGCGTTAGTCCCCTCGCCGTGCGTTAGCACTTTTTTTTGCACGGTCACGTGGTGTTATTTGACCAATCAGGATAGCTACATTCTTGAACCCGTTTTATAATACATTTTAACAATGCCATGTCTTTGCAGCATTGTCTTCATTCTAGATGCTGCATCAATCCTTCGGCATTGCCAAGTATCTCCTTCAATTTAGCCATACTGCCGCCAGTTCTGTCCTTCCAGATACCTAGACATTCTCTTATCGCTGCCTTAGAGTCATTGCCGTGCTTGACGAGAATGGCTGATGCCTCGTTGTACCCGATACCGAGGTTGTTAGAAAGCTCACTGTATTTCCCATGTGGAACGTGGGTTGCTAGAGTGTTCAATTTTTTATCTGATACTGCGTCACTGTTGTGTATGAAAAGGATAAAGAAAATAAGCAAGATTCTGTGTGAAATATATCTCAACTCATCTTGTATCTAGGATTACTTAGTCCCATTGGTGTACACTGTCGAAAATAGTAAGAATTGTATTTTTTTTTTTAAAGCGTTTTCATCAATTAATCCAGTTCTTTTCAAGGTATGGAAATTTATTATTTTATATTATGAAATTAATTATTAAAAATGTTGTAAAAGTTCAAAGCACATATCTATTGTAAAAACAAACAAACAAACGAACAGAAATTTTGAAATTACGACGTCCATGACTTCAGTCTACAAGTTACACATAAAGTTTTATTCATTTCAATATCCCATGATGTGATACATAAATTTTTGCGGTTACACGATATTTACAAAAGGCACCAGTGTCGTAAATTAACTGCAAATGAACTATATTTAATTTTACAAAGATTACAGCGAGTAATCCTTACCCAAAATTGTAACAACAAGAATGTCAGACTAAGAAGAATAATGCCTGTTGTTTTTCGAGTAATTGATGCCAGCCTAACTGTATCGAAAATATATTCCCATTGTATTGTGTATCCAATGAAAAGTTATAAGTTGACGATTACAGGATATTAGTTAAAACAGAAGTCACCCCTGATATAAAGTTCGTTTTATAGAGGAGGAAAGAGGTGGGAGACAGTACAGAGAAAGTTTTGACGAAATCCAAGAAAGGATAAGAGAGTTATAACTTTTCAAAGCTGTGGCTAATCAGACACAAAGTGGCAACCTGGTATTATACGTTGCGAGCAGCTCTCCATCTATTCAAAGAAAACAATCCGTATTTTGCACCTTGAATAAATTTCGGACATAGGCCTGTGTTTTTGTACATCCTCCTTAACAAGTAAGGCATTTTTGTTCAGCAAGAGGATGCTTTTTTTTATTATCAATACAAACCACGTGGTCAGTTACTCGCAAAGAAAATCATAGAGTCGTCTGATAGATCAAAGCTTACCCTCCCCTCCCCCCCCCCAAAAAAAAATCTTATCCGTTGTCGGATCTACATGTATATTACACTTTCACTGATCTGCTTCTCTCATAGACATGGGTATTTCATACTATTCTTAAAAGCAAATTAAAGATTTCCTATTGAAAACTCTGACCTGATCTTCGAGGCAGAAGCGGTCCGGTCTTCAGCCCCCACAAGAGGGATGCCAACTGATGCAGATGTTGAAGGATCCGAAGGTCGTGAAGATACCAAACTTTCACATGGTGTTTCGCCCGATCCTGAAATAATGCAATAGAAAACAACTTATGCCTGTGTTGTAAAGCAAAATTGTCTTTTTCTTTTCTTTTCATTGTGTTGATACTACTGAGAATATATGTCTTAATCCGATATACACTTGCTTCATTTACTACTTGCACGCTTTATCCTGATGAATCTTTCTGTTAAGATTTTACAGAAGCAACATAACGTCAATTTCGGATACAGAGTAGGCAGGATAGAGAGAACGTAGACATGATTCTTACCTTCTAGTTTCAGGCGTCCAAGATTCGTGTACAAAAGATACTCTTCTGCAAACTCTACAAAACCTGCATCTATCAACGCTTCTTTGAGCAGTGGTATCTGTGAGGTCTTTAGAGTTTTCATCTTCCAGTCAATGAGCATATCGAACGTTCCCTCGCTGGATACTCGACCGTCTCTGCGAGTATTGGAAGCTTTGTACTGCTGCCATTTTGCATTAGGAAAACCTAATTTAAAGGCCAACTTTTGCAGGTTTGTGTGATTTCCAAGACTTTCTGCAAGGCTGGACAGTGTCTCTTCTGATATTCCAAAAAGGTCGACGTGTTTGTCTCTGTAACGAAAAAAATGGAATAGAAAATTGATCTGGCGTATGAATTCCAGATATTTTACTACGGACGTCACAATCCAAACGGTACATCAAATGAGTCTAAATTACTACACACTATATTTTTTATCCCATAGAAAATGGAATATTTTGATGTATTTGAAAATTGATTTGGCGCAAAAGTATCTGAGATTTCTACAACGCAATCGAAAGCAGTTTTATAGGTAGAGCTGGAGGTAGTGGTGGAGCCCGGGCGACATCGTTTTTGTTTGTTTTTGTTTTTCCATTATTTTTTTTTTCAGAAACCGGTCTCATAGGAAAGCATCCCATGTCTACACATATAGAATTGGGATGGGGGGGGGGGGGTGCGACATAAAGGATGAGGAAGTTAGAGAAGGATTATAGCCATAAAGTGGTAGTTAAGAGGAAGGGAGGGGTAGGGATCGTGGTATACAAGGGACGTCCTATTTAACTTATTTTAATTATAGTAATACTTAAAAGAGTAATTAATAATTCGTTTTAAATAAGTATTAATTTGGGGTTCTATTTCGTAAGATAATTTTGTTATTATGGAAAAGTGGTTTATGTTTTGTAATCGTGCGAAACATCATCAAATTATATAAATCGTGTTTCTGTATAATTTACGAATGAATGTATTTTTGTATTTATTTTTGTATTATGTATGGAGAATAATTGGAGTTTTGAGAAATCAAATCAGTCAATACAAAAAAAAAATGTTTATCTTGGCAGTGAAGACATTCCTGAATCGATATATCGTTAGGTATATGATGTATGGACAGTGACCATGTAAGGGGGGGGGGGACGCTTGTCGGTTTGAGAATTTAGAGTATATGATTAAGGATATCAATTAATTTATCCACAGTTTTTGTTCATGGAATTTTTTCAAGTAATATCAACTTCTTTTGAAGCCTTTTGTTAGACCCAAATTTATACTGTTTTAGAATATTATCATATTTGCAGTTTGTGTTATATACGATAATTGTAATTTTTACCATGATTGTAATTTGTTTCAAGAGAGAAAAGAATAAAAACTGATTACAATAAAAACAAAAAGTAAGCGATCGTGTTTGATCGACTATATTTTCTCAAGTCTTATTTTATGAATTTTGAGGGTATTTTTAATCTCAAACATGATCAATATCATTCTCTTGTGTGATGTCACCATTGTAATGTCTTTTTATACTCTCGGGGGTTTATTTTTCTGACTTCGGGTACCCTTTGATTTTAATATGTCTGGAAATGAAGGACTTAAAGGGGATTTAAGCCTTTCGTCGAAAGTTGGCTTGGATAAAAGCAGAAACGTCAGAGAAACGTATCCGTGAAATTTTGAGATAAATCGGACAAAGAATAAGGAAGTGATGAACTTTTGAAAGTTAGGATCACTAATGATATGGAGATCCTTGCACTGGCAATGCGGTTAAGATGTGTGATGTCAAACATCATGGACAACTTTCCATTTGCTATGTGCATAAATTTCTAAAATTATCCCTTTTCTCAATTCTTATGGTGAAACGAACACTTTTTCCTGGGAGGCCATGTAAAAATAATGTTGGCTATGTTGCCTATAACGGATCATCTCTCAGTAAAATGGACAAAGGGGGGGGGGGGGGTATTTCTGTTATTTTTGTGGAAACATCAAATGGGAGAGTTCTCCATGTATGAAACATCTTGACCGCATATCCCCATATCACTATTGATCTAAAGTTTCAAATATCCATGATTTTCTATTCCTTTGTCCGATTTTTAAAAAACTTTTACTTTTCTGTTTCTCTGCTTCTACTCAGTCCAAGTTTCCTTGAAGGTTTATTTCCCCATTAAATCATATCTAAGCCCTACAAATTCGATGCACCCCCCCCCCCCCTTCCGTTAAGTAGGGGGGCATTATTAGTAGTAAGCTAGATTTGACGTTACTTGCGCTTGGGAAGGGAACAGCGAACTGAGTCATTGTGAACCTCGGGTCCAGGGGCGTCGATCCGTTTTTCGGATGGGGGGGGGGGGGGGGGCAAGACAGCCTATCGTAACGATGATCATTTCGCACTCAATTCAATCATCATCATAGTTAGGTACACAGACGGCTCCTAATGGGAAATGGTGTTCACTTTTTTCTGAATATGGATTCCTAAGTAAAATTTAATGCTGAAAACGAATCCATCGACTGATTTTTGAAAATCGGTGCCCAAAGAGCCCAAATTGGGCCTTTTGGGTACTCATTGTAAAAGTCATGTTATTTCACATCGAGAGGCTCAGAAAAGTTAGAATCATATAACCTTTTGTTTCTGCTGTATTCTCTAAATGACAAATCAACTAAATAGAACCTTAGAAATAGCAAACAGGGGCCATTTTTCTTGAAAACGAGCTTTTGGCGCCATTATCATCCAAGTTCTCATTATAGTGGCCAAATTTAGTGAAATATCATTATTTTGCGATTTGGGTTGGTCAAGTCCAAACATACATACTGTCCTTGGATAAATGATGGTTGATGTAAATATAAATTAGGTGCCCACAACGTTACAAAGTGGGCCCATTGGTTATGTTGCTTGAAAGGTGACAGTGCTGAACCAGTACTTGCGTTGACATTCTATAGCGTGCTACCCACCCTAACTTCTTGCTAAAAATTATGTCAGTGACCGACTTTTTAAAGTACTTGCAGGTGCCCAAAGTGTCCAAATTGGGCCTTTTTGGTACCCGTTGTAAAATTAAGATTATTTCACCCAAAGAGGCTTAGAATAGTTATTGTTTCTGAAGTATTCTATTTATGACATGTTAACCAAATATAACCTTGAAAATTAAAAATAGGGGCCGTTTTCCTTGAAAACGGGCCCATTGTTGTCTAAGTTTTCATCAGAGTACCCAATTTTAGCGAAATATCTGTATCTGGTAATTTGAGTTGGCCAAGTCCTGATATGTAAAAGGACTTTGGATGAATGACGGCTGATATCATTAGAAATCAAGTGCCCACAACGTTATAAAAGTGGGCACAATTGTTGTGTTGCTAGAAAGGTGATGGTGTATAGAGCCAGTATTTGAGTTGACATTCTAGCTGCTGCTTACTTTTAAGTTCTTACTGAAAGCACTGAAGGTACTTGTAGGTGCCGTCATCAGGGTCCAGTTTATGGGTATCGTCTTTTTCAATAATTATTGTCATTTCCGGTCACATAGCTATTACATTAAAAAAAAAAAAGCATTAGAGTGAAATTCTTGTTAATGACATAATTTTCAGTCCATCTGCGTGTATGAGAATTCTATGAAGCCCATTCATGTACCGAAAAGGGTGCATTTGATTATAAATTATTCAGTTTACTTCTTGCTTAAATGAATTATGTCACATTGAACATATGGGGCACCTGATCAAATTTGACTTTTCACAGTTACCCTAACAATTGGACCCAAATAATGCATGAAATTCTTATACAGGTAAACTTTATATAACTTTATTCGAGCTTAGTTAAATGAAACAGATATCATTATTCTATACTGTTGAATAGTCATATGGGCAAAAACCACAACCTATTTTATTTTGTCTTATATTCTTACAGTAAACTTAAATCACTGATTAACTTTTACATATATTACCACATAGCAGGATACACTACTCATAATACAGTTGAATACATGATATCCATTAAGAGATAATATTATAATGATATTATAATGATAAATGCATAATTCGCATTTGGTCTTTTAACATGTAGGTTACGTATATCATGTCTATGAATGTGTGTGTGAGATATTCTGACGACACAATGAATTTATTATGCTTAAGATCCAATAGACTGAATAGTTGCCAAAAAAGGTTGATCGCTTGAAACGTTACTCTACCACTCTGCCAAAGGTCTTCTTAAAAATTGCCATAAATCGCTCATGATCCATAGTGCTCTTAAAAGGTACGTCCTTCGCAAAATAAATATGTTCATGTTATAATGCTGGGGTACTGGGTATGAATAGCAGAAAATGACACAAAAATCTAACTCACGTGTACAATGTATATACATGTAGTACAGCTTTGTAATTCATATTTTGTATACATATGTAGTTTGCATAAATTTTACCCAGGGCCCAGGATAGCATTTTTTTTCACAACTGGAGAGGTTACCTTGAATAAATAAAACTAAAAAAAAAAAAATAAATACAATCAAATATTGATATTTTCCCCCCTTCAATCACAATTCTTTTTGGAAGAACCATCGAAAACGTGAAAATAAGTGCCACTGTAAATGTATAGGCCCTTCTAACCGAACATACACCTAATAAATCATTTAGAACTCTATGATATGAATAATAATAATAATCAAACATTTTTATATAGCGCATTACACATAAGCAAAATTGCATGTCTCTATGCACTTTAGGAGAGGAAAGAAAGGAAAGATGCACTGGGTTCATGATTCTGATTAACTATAAAGTGGTGAAAAGGTATGTCTTTAGAGAATTAATGAAGTTTTCATAGGAATTTATACTTTTCAGATATTCAGGCAACTTGTTCCACAAAAGAGCGGCAGAATGTGTAAAAGACCTTTCCCCGTATGATTTTGTCATTATTTGTGGAACGCAGAGCAGGGACTTGAAACTGGAACGTAACATTCTATCGGGTTTATATGGAGTTAGTACTTCAGAGAGATAAGTAGGAGCCAGCTGATGTAAACATTGGTAGGTTAACATAAGTATTTTAAATTGGATACGGGACTTGATGGGCAACCAGTGTAGATCTCTTAAGACTGGAGTTATTGATTCATGTTTCTTCATGCGTGTAACAAGTCGGGCTGCAGAATTTTGAAGGAGTTGTAGTCTTTGAATTTGAGAAGAAGGGAGACCAGAAAGCAAACTATTACAGAAATCAAAATGGCACATAACAAAAGCATGAATTAATCGTTCAGTGGTTGGTTTGTCTAAAAAATTGCGAATTTTACCTATTTTGTATAATCCAAATGAAGCTGAGCGACACTTTTGTGAGACAAAATTTTCAAATGTGAACTTATCATCAAAAATAGCACCTAAATTTCTGCAAGTTCTGGTTGCATGAACAATTGTACCATTTATGTTCAATGTTGATATGAGGTTGCTTGACCTATGGCGTGAAGAAAGATGAAGAAACTCAGTCTTTGTATCATTGAGCTTTAAACCATTTACCTGAGACCACTCTTTGATTGATTGCACACACTCTGATACCTGTGAAGTGACATTAATATTATCAGTTCTCTTAAATGAAATGTACAGTTGTGTGTCATCTGCATAGAACATCTTATGAATTTTGTGAGTATCAATAATATCTTCTAAAGGAGAGGTATAGAGGGTAAATAGGATTGGGCCCAATACGGACCCTTGAGAAACCCCTTGAGGGATGATTTCTGTGGATGACCGCTCATTTCCAATAATAACAGTGTGAGTGCGCCGAAACAGATACGACTCTATCCAAGCGAGTGCTTGACCACTTATACCAAAACGAAGTCTCAGACGTTTCAACAAGATGTCATGCTTAATAGTATCAAACGCGCAAGAAAAATCTAGCAGCACAAGGATGACTTCTTCTCCTTTGTCTAGAGATAAAAGAATGTCATCCGTTACTCGCAGAAGAGCTGTTTCGACGCTATGAAACGAGCGGTAACCAGACTGTGACTTTGCGTATAAATTGAATGTGTTCAGGTACTGTTGAAGTTGGAATGAAGCTATTCTTTCTAAAAATGAAATTTGAAGAGCCAAAGCTATATGAGACAAACATTATTGAAATAAGGAATTGACGACTTCATGCATGTTTGGAGAACTATTTTACCTCAAACAGAATATTTTGGGATTGGAAATGACTGTAATTTTGTTATAATCCTTATAGAGCTTAATATTGTACGAGAAAAAAAAATCCTAATTCTGCGATATTGTATATACATATTATAAGATTGGAGAAAACATAGACTGAGAAGATACTGTTCATAATAAAATTAGGAAATAATTTCTTTACATGATTCTTGTTCACTGTCTTCAAAATTCACCAAAGTATACTTTAGAAACTTCCGTTCCTGCTCGCTCGCAAATACAAAGGAAATAACATTTTTTTTTGTGTAAATCAAAAATAAATAGCATTAAATATGTATTTAAATACTTGCTGTACGTTTGGGCAAGGTTTCAAGGTTTCAAGGAAAACAGCCCCTATTTTGTATTTTCAAGGTTCTATTTGGTTAACATGTCATAAATAGAATACTTCAGAAACAATAAATATATAACATTTTAACTATTCCAGCCCCTCTGTGTGAAATAATCTTATTTTTACAATGGGTACCCGAAAGGCCCAATTTGGGCACTTTGGGCACCTGCAAGTACTTTAAAAAGTCGGTCACTGACATATTTTTTAGCAAGAAGTTAGGGTGAGTAGCACGCTAGAATGTCAACGCAAGTACTGGCTCAACACTGTCACCTTTCAAGCAACATAACCAATGGGCCCACTTTGTAACACTGTGGGCACCTAATTTATATTTACACCAGCCATCATTTATCCAAGGACAGTATGTATGTTTGGACTTGACCAACCCAAATCGCAATATAATGATATTTCACTAAATTTGGCCACTATGAGAACTTGGATAATAATGGGGCCAAAAGCTCGTTTTCAAGAATTATGGCCCCTGTTTGCTATTTCTAAGGTTCTATTTCGTTGATTTGTCATTTAGAGAATAGACATGATAGAGTAGAAACAAAAGGTTATATGATACTAACTTTTCTGAGCCTCTCTATGAGAAATAACATGACTTTTACAATGGGTACCCAAAAAGGCCCAATTGGGGCACTTTGGGCACCGATTTTCAAAAATCAGTTGATGGATTCGTTTTCAGCATTAAATTTTACATAGGAATCCATGTTCAGAAAAAAGTGAACACCATTTCCCATGAGGAGCCGTCTGGGTACCTAACTATTAGGGGCGGCGGTGCGTCTTTTAAAGTGGGGGGGGGGGCACCAACAAAAAGCAGCACCTACAAAGGGTGGAAACAAGGCGGAAAATACCACTTCGAAACATTAGTATACCGGTACATTCTGATCAATACACAACCGAGGATAATTTTCGACACGCCATTGTTTGTATCTTAACATGGTTCTAGATTAAAAAAAAAAAAAAAAAAATACTACTTTGCACTTGAGTGTAATAGCCTGATTTTAAAATTTATTTCTAACGCTGAAGGCAACGGGTGTTGAATTATATACAGCGAATTTCCTAATATGATCAGAAGATAATAGTAAATGCGAGCGAGCGTAGCGAGTGAACTTTGGAAAAATTTTAGAAAAAAAAATTGTCCTCGTTCCTTTTATAATTTAGGAGCACTGCTCATTCTTGTATAATTCAGGGCATTGGGGCCCCTCCTACCCCCTGCTCCACTGCCTCACTATTGTGCTGATATCAGCAGGGGAATGTATTGTTATGAAGCCTCTCTGATTATTTGGAGCTATATCTATAAGGCTTCTTTGTGGACTTTATACAAACCCATATATATATATATATATATGTATCTCTCTCTCTCTCTCTTTTTTTAAAGTCCACTCCAAATTTTATTAAGTTAAACCGAAATGGAAATTTTTTTGCCCAATTGATCGTGATTCCGGCAGCCACTGAGCAGCGCCAGATCGACGTTGCTCTATCCCTTATTGTTGAACGCCAAACAAGGTAGCAGCGACTCCCATCTTTTAACGTCTTTTGGTATGACGCGGCCGGGGTTCGAACCCACGACCTCCCGGTTGTGAGGCGGACGCTCTACTGACTGAGCCAACACACCAGTTATATATATGTACGACTCATAAGCTAAACTATCTAGCCAATAAAATTACACACATATAATATATATATATCTATGAGTAATGTACAGTAATGTACAATACACTGCAGTTTCTAAAAGTGCTCAACTGGAGGAGCTGTGTATAATTTTATTGGCTAGATAGTTTAGCTTATGAGTCGTACAGCCTGTTTCACCCGATGGTTCATCAGCGACTGACCAGTATTACAATCTTTACAAGAGAGCAAGACAATATGATAGAAACATGTTCAGTGAAGTAAGAGAAGTACAATAAATGACTGATAACAAAACAGGTATTACAAATACTACTGAATGGGATTACAGGGCATTAGGATTGCACAGTGACTGCCCGTTCAACTACGGGGGTAAGGGTGGAATAAGGGTAAATATTGGAATATTAACCTGGAACATACTTCGCCACGCACAGCCCTACTCACCGAGAACAAAACGCTGCAATCTCTGCCTATGGGAGAAATACTTCATCATCACAGCAAACAAGGATAACATATTGAACTCAAGATCTGAACTCACATCTACATGTAGACATAAAAAAAAATTCCTCCTTTCTGGATATGGATGAACCCCCCCCCCCCCCCCAATATTTACCCTTATTCCACCCTTACCCCCGTAGTTGAACGGGCAGTCACTGTGCAATCCTAATGCCCTGTAATCCCATTCAGTAGTACTTGTAATACCTGTTTTGTTATCAATCATTTATTGTACTTCTCTTACTTCACTGAACATGTTTCTATCATATTGTCTTGCTCTCTTGTAAAGATTGTAATACTGGTCAGTCGCTGATGAACCTTCGGGTGAAACAGGCTGTACGGCTCATAAGCTAAACTATCTAGCCAATAAAATTATATATATATATATATATATATATATATATATATATATATATATATATATATAATACTTTATATATACCAGTATCTACCGATGTCGCATTTATCAGAAAACAAACGGGGCACTTATTTCAGAGGTTAAAAGGGGGGCACTCATCAGAAGGTAAAAGGACACTTATTAGAAAGAAAAAGGGGCACTATACGAAGAAAAAGGCACTTATCAGCTATGAAAAGGGGCACTTTTGGGGTACTTGAAAAAGTGAGGGGGCACTTTGCCCCCCTGCCCCCCCCCCCCTTCCCCGGAGCGCTGCCTCTGATCATCATAGCCTTGATAAAGATATGATGGTAATTTGAACTTAAATGAAGTATGCATATCGATATCATGAACAGAAAATGGAATTAAATATCACATGGAAAACGACAAGATGATGGGAAAATATCTTACATAACAGCAAATTGAGTAGAGAAGATATAACACAAAATAATAGAAAAAATAAAAACTAATGAAATATGAAAAACTAAATGAATATGAAAATTTAAACTTTGAATTATGTATGTTCAGAACGTTTTTTAATGGCGTCATGATTTTTTGGAACGCCTCTTAAAAACAGCTTCTCCACGGTTACATGACCCAGTAAAGATTAGAGAATTTGCGCGCGAAGCGCGCGGCGAAATTGAAGTCTGACCGTGTAAAACCTATTGTATTTAATTGTTTGGAAGGTTTCATTTCCCGAGTTTTGCATCAGCTTTTCCTTATTTCATTTTACACCTCCGGATTTATTGGGGGGGGGGGGGGCAAAATGATATGTTTGCCCCCCCCCCCCCCCCCGGATCGACGCCCCTGCTCGGGTCTCTCCTCCCGATTAAACTGATTGGGATGTGCACCGGGGTTTCCCCCTGTTCTTTTACGAAAAGTGCCGTGGGTTCTTAACGTGCAAAGGTGGTAGCTATCCTCTACATGGGACCTCCATTTAACGTCCTATCTGAGGAAAGGAGTGTTTTCCACTGTAACATAACCTGCGCCTATGAGGGGAGGGGCACATTAACACACAGCGCAGGCTTCAGTCACCCGCCTGGAGTGGATTCGAACTCACGATCTTTGGTTCAACAGGCTGACGCTTTACCAACTGAGCGAACGTGCCTCCTAATTTCACATACATCAAATTTATCTAAACAAATCTTAATTTTAATCAAAATGGACTTTGCAAAACCGCTGTTCCAGACTTCACAAAGACACTGCCGGTTAACAGTTTAAATCTAAGAATGAGATCGAAGAAATCATCTTCTATCAGATTTTGCCTATTCTATCAATGCAATATTAATAGAAATGATTCAAGAGTACGCTAAGAAAGAATCTAACCTTATTTTAGAAGTAGAAACTTCATCGTCTGCTGATAAAGCACCTTGAGGCAGAATGCCACCTGATGCCGATGACAAGGGTCTCGGGGCAGCGGAAACCGTTTCTCCCGATGTTGGTTGGCCTGCTCGTGAATTTTAAAAAAGACCTCTAAGTTGAAATCGTTAAAAAAAATGAGTCTTTGTGTTCATGTTTATATATATATATATATATATATATAATGCAACCTTATTGTGGTATAACAAATTAAATTGATTATTTATTCATGCACAGCTTCTGATGTCAATGTGGTACATCAATATGATTTACTTTTTTGTATCTCCTAGCTATAGCTAACATTCCATTCATATTAGTTTGATTTTGTTTATATTTAACAGTTTTTACTCAGTGAATGAAATAAAATCAATGCATCAATGCATGCTTAATCATTCTACATATTTTAGGGATTAACTCTTTTGATTTGATACTTTTCATTTTTTTTAACACGTGAAAAGGGTTAGGACAATAAATGGACATTGCTGTAAAGATAGCAGTTGTGTAAGCTTAAGTGAAAGAAAACAAAGAGTAAGCGTAGAATTATGATTATGTATATGCCAATTCTTTACGGATTGAGATCCTGTAATGTACCGCAATTTTAATACCTTCTCCAAATATCTCATCGGCTAGGTGGATATTACCAGACGCTCTCAGTGCTGTTTTCAGAGCCACACTCTCTGTGGACTGAGTTTGTCTCTTTTGCCAGTCTCGTAACATATCCAGCGTCCCAGAGTAAGATATACTGTGATATCGGGAGTTTGTTGCAATATAACGTTGTCTGTCTGCTGGTTCAAATCCTAAAGCACTGCCCAGGTTGTCGATTTCATCATTCTTGACGACCTTCCTGGCAACTGTTTTGAGGATATCATCAAAACTGCCACTCTCCCGACTAGCCTGAGGAATCGTCCTAGAGTGTATCGAGAAGATAATTTCGTTAACTGACTTGTTATTAGTCGTTTTCCTTTCATATTTATAGGTGAACTATATAATTGCGTTAATTTATAGGTAAAACAAATTGTGCTACATTGTCGTAGTTTTCCTGGAAGATGATTCATACCTCATACCTCATACCTCAGGATTTCAGTGTTATATCATGTATAATCTACATACACACGCGCACACACATAAATAGTTCAACAAGTTACCATAGCTAGCTACATCATATGGTCGGTAATTCTGTACTTCTTGTCGAAAATCGTAAAACTCTTGTTGACAAATTTAAATATATCATTTCGAAGGATTCTTTTTTTGGCATGCATGTTTGAGGGATTTTCTGCCATTCCTTGTCGGCAAAAGTAGTTCGACTTTAGTCATAATTCGAAAGTCTTATCACTATTAAAGAGGGCTGAGGAATGACCGCGTTTTAAAATGACAGATTATTTCTTAATGTGCTTGTTCGAACAGTGGAGATAGCAGCCTTTTTAACAGTGTTCATTATATACTTTGAAAACGCTCAAGATCATTTAAGTATTGGCATGAACAAGTAATACTGTATTGGTGCAGTTCTGCACTTTACTAAGTCGGGTATACGAATAACTCTTAAACACTTACGAAACTGTGATAGGGGATTTTACATCCAGCTCCAAGAATCTTTTATGTTCATCTGGCAAAATACCTAGAAGTTTGAGAGAAGAATTACATGTAGGCCTAGAGATGATTTCACGATTTGATTTTGCTTTCTTGGTACACAATCAGATGTCCGGTTTGCTCCTCTACTGGGGCGTTGGACAGTATTCACGAAGAAGAAGAACACAGCAGTGATACGCATCACCAACACATTTAAGTTGTGCAGTTTCATATGTTGAAGGGAGCGAAATGGTACCGAGATCGGCACATGTTCCATACTGCACTATATTCCATACTGCACTATACGCTTTAAAAACGGTGTCGTGTATTCCAGTTTACCATAACTGAAAGATATTGTCTAAATTTGGTACACTATAACTGACTTATGAGCTATGGTTAACAACACTTGAAAAATGTGTTTGCAAAGTAGATTTTTTTTAAATAAATGAGGTAAGTACGGTTTACTTAAAGCTTTTTAAGTATCAAAATATATTTGATAGCAATTTATTTCAGCAACAGAAAAACTATCACCCTTCTACCTTCCTAGATCATTTATCTACACTAAACTTTTATCATTTTTAATCCGTACTACCGCTTTCCCTTCATTTTATTAACAATGATATTAATAAGAATTTATAATGAGCACATAATAATCTTCGGACAGAAGGCATCAATATTATTATGAGCTCATTATAAAGACAATAAGTTCAACAGATAACAGTTAATTTAAATGAAAATTTTAGTAAAAGGAGATGTTTCTTCAACTTTATAAGCTCTTTTGCAGCTTCTTACTTTCTCGTATACGGAGAAAGCTTTATTTATTTATTTATTTATTTGTATTTATGTACGTGTACAGACGGTAAAAAAAGCCCAAACAGTAACAAGACTGGACAAAAGGTGCAACCTCGGCAAAGGACCCGACTCAAGAAAAGTGAACGGTCTCTACTATCTTTGGTGCAACTGGTCTCGGCGGCCCGGATGACTCAAATGAACGCTTTAGTTGATAAAAAGTAGTAAAGGCCTATTAAATGCTTTGTCTAAACTTTTTGCTTGCATCTTCAGATATTCCAGCCAAGTATTTGCCAGCAAAAGGAAGCAGAAGTTTGTTTTCTAGCTAGCAGTCACTTTCCCAGACTAGCAAACGCTTACACTCCTAATCAAACTTTTCTTAGCACGAAAAGGAACGGTTTTGTTATTATACACAAAAGCTTGGCCGATTAGTAAATTTGTATTTGAAAAGGAGTAATTTCATTTCATTAAGCTTTTACTTAGTATTTTGAAAGCTCCTCTCCTACTAGCTGACGTTCTTACTTGCATGGACATGATGAAGATTAAAAATGCGTTATTTTGCAGATTGCACTGTCCTCGCTGTCAGTTTTAAAGTGAATATATAATTATTTCTCTTTAATTGGCAGGGGAAAGAAACACATGAATTTAATCAGGCATAAAGCTGATTTGCCAGATTTAACAGCAGTAAGTCAAAACGCTTCCCACCGTCACTTTGGAAAGTGAGCAAGGGGAGAAAAACTTTTGACCAAGCATATGCCTCGGCGCAAAAACAGCTTTTGTGATATATTTCCCTCAAGGCAGTTTGAGCTGATGTTGGAGAGTATAACCCTATTGTAAACTCTCAAACAATACCAGCTGCAAACCAACATGTCTGACATAGCAAGAGCAGGCTGAGCACTAGCTATGCCATTTACTTGATAACCATTTACTTGTAATCACAGTAAATGTTCGGGATTTTTTTTTTCATTCGGCCCTTTAGGGGCCTACTTATAATTCTACGTTGCAGCCGCAAGCGAAAGGTTAGAAAAAGCATTTGCTAGGTTAACTGGGATGTCCCGTCTCAAAAAGGGATACTCTACATGCTCTAGGGTCTGTCCCATGAATCTGAAAGATAGTCAGACACACATTCAAGAAGGTTCTCATGCGTACTCGAATCCAGTGAAATTCTCAAAAGACAGGCTGTTGTGATGTATCCTACAAGAACCTTTTCTTAAACCAAAGTCACTACTATGCTAAAACCTACCTTGTTCAACCCTGTCAGCAAGTTTTCCCATTTCTGACAATCGTAAAGCTTTCACAAGCTTGTCCTTGGTAGAGCCATCCTTTTGATACCAAATTTTAAGCATGTCCCGAGTTCCCTTTTTTATCGTTAAGTCCTTGTCATTCTCCTTCTCAAATGCATCCACTTCGATCTGTTTGAACTTTAAGTATAAACCCAATTCAGAGATGTCCGATATCTGCTTCGAAATCTTTACCAGTTCAAGGGAAGAGAGAGACATTTTGATATTTGTCACAACTGAAAAAACAATATGGGATTAACAACCTATTACTGCACAGCCGTGGATGGACTAATATCACTACACACACGTTCATATATAACGTGCGTGCTATAGTAGGCCTATCAACATATAATATTGACACTGCCATTACTTGGGAATCCCAACTCTCTTAGTATAAAGGTCATATGTGTGCAGTGGCGTATCTACGGACTATGGGGCAAACAATAAAGTTGGGCCCCCCCCCCCCCTCCCCGAATGCCCAAACTCAAGCGAGGGAGCAAAGCGACCTTTTTAAAAAACAGGTACGACATTATTGATCTTCATATTCAAAATTGATAAATCATAGATATGATAGAGGAGTTGCAATATTCCCGAAACAATATTTTTGAGAAAATCATTAGTTTTCTCTTCCTTATACTTAATATTTTCTTAGACGATTTAAATACATTTCTTATTATTTTCCAGGTTCCTTGTGTGCTGTTTAGTGTTGCTTGGAATTGAACAGAATATTTTTATTTTCTTTGCCGTTCTCAATATACCTGTGAGAGTATTTCTATGATTACAATAGTGACGGTATGATGTAGTGGTTTTGCTAACTGTATACTTATCATGCTTATGATACAACTTATTTTTCTTATTAATTGACCTCAACATTGATCTTGTTACCCACGGCATACGTGGAGTTTTCCTACGACTATTCTTATTACACTTACATAGCGGAACATTATTATCATACAGTAATAAAAATCTGTTTAAAAATACATCAATGGGATTTTCAACATTTTGATAAGATAATACATCAGACCAATCAGTTGACAATAAGGCATCTCTCAATTTAGCAATGTTCTCAGGACTGCTTTTGCGAACATATCTATTAAACACATTTCTACCTGAATTTCTGCCTAAATGAATTTTAGTATAAACGTGAAAGTGATCAGACAAGTCAGAAATTATTATCCCGGAATGGGGAAACGCTGCACATATAAAAAATATTATCAATCAGAGTACATGAAGTATCCGTTATTCTTGTGGGCTTGATTATTAGGACCATCAGTTAAAAGCATGGGCCGCGGAACCGGGGGGAAAACTGCCTTTTTTCCATTTTCACTTTCCAGATACAAGAATTACCCCCTTTCCGTCTGATAAGTGCATCTTTACCTGTGGCCTATCCTCTATTCAAATTTGAGAGGTGCCCGTTCTAATTCGACAAGTGGCCCTTCCGCCTTCTGTTAAATGACACTTCACATCTCTGATGAGTGCCCCTTTACATCTCTGATAAGTTTTCCTTAATTCATTTTGAAACGGGCTCTTTTCTTTCTAAGAAATACAATTCCTTCTGATAGAGCCCCTCTTCCTTTATAAATACAAACAAACAAACAAACAAACAAAAACACCCCTTTTCCATTCTCATAAGTGCCCTTTTTACCTCTAGTATGAAGTGCCAATATTCATGAGCGACAAATACCACATGTTTCATCCTCTGATAATTGCTCTTTTAAAAAAATATGACATACTCCTGGTCTTTTTCTTTTTTAATAAGTGCCATTATCGTTCTTGATAAGGGCCCCTTTTTCCTTGCTCCATAATTTGTGCCCCTAACTTATAGTGATTTAAAGCAACTTAACTTTAATTTCGTCAAGGCTTGCTCGCTATGCTCTCTCACATTTATATTTTATATAGTTATGTTACTTATTAGAGGCCTTTTCAGTCTCTCATGCCGAGACTGTGTTTAAACACCTTTCAGAACTTTTTTTTTCTCTCTTTATAAGATGTTGCTGATCACCATGCGGCCTCACAGATCTTAAAAAATTGCTCGCTCGCTTCGCTCGCTCGCACATTAATATGTAGGTCATCAAACCCAACTGCAAACTTTGATGCTTAAGTAAATTATATTAGAGCATGTAAGAGAGAAACCTAATTGAAATCCTTATAAATGTAATCACAATGTAGCGTATATATCACAGTGTTTAGAGATTGTATATTTTCCCCGTTGTAGGTGCCCCTTTTTTTTCCAGAAATAGCCCTTATCGGTGCCCCTAAACTTTGGAAATTTCCCCTCAATGTTGCGATCATACCCCCACTGCTTAAACTGAATTTACGCCGGTGCATTAATGAGTGAAATCAGATCAGCCCCCCCCCCCTTTCAAAAACGCTCCGCGGTCCCTGAAAAGGAAATCATCATATTCAGAAAATCATCACATTGCAGCAAATTTACATTAAAATCTCCCATTCGATAGAGCGATTTATTAAGTAATAATGGATTTGACAAAATCATGTCCATTTCATTTATAACCAAACCCGAGTTACTATGGGGAGGCCTATACATAATTCCAACCATAAAATTTTTCTTTCCATGAATAAAAACTTCTACGATGAAGAGCAAAAAAGCACTAATTTCCTACCGGCCGATCATAATGAATTTTTACTACATTTATAGAAAATGTCATTAGCAAGAGTTTGGTATGCGATCTGGTAAAATACATCACCTTGTTCAAAATTCCTACTTGATTGAATGGGGCAATGTCGGGGAAAAAATGGGGGATATTGCTTTCACTGCCATAGGGAAAGGGCTGAGTTGAGTGTTGAACACTTTTTTAAAACGCAAAAAGGCAGTATTTTCCTCGCAAGTAACCTACATTTTATTAACGCTACATAATAGGAAATAAGTGTAAATTATATATCCGGCCGATCTGGGTACAATTTTCAATGAGTTTTAAGGCCTTCCTGTAATTTTATGGACGGTCTCTCAAACTGAGACGTGTTATCCCGTGTAGTAGGACCCGGTGCGAAGTGTGCTGAGCAAATGCAGCCGAGTTGTTCATATAGAAATTCAGAAAGGCGACGGAAAGTTGAGATTTCTTTCAAATGCTAAACCTTTGCAAATGCTGTTTTATGCACTTTTATGCTATATTGTGGGTGCAATATTTAGCAAAAGTCAGATGAAACTTACATGACAGACAAAGCAATGACAATTACATCTTCATTTTTCAAATTTTGAACCATTTAAGCTATTTAAGAGCTACATAATAGGGGTGCGATATTACAAGATCCTGAAAGCAAATAATTATGTGAGAGAGGAAAGCGATCGAGCTTTAGAAATTTTTCGCATTTCAAACCCTCAAAACTGTGTTTCTAATGCATTTACCCTGCGGATAGGGGGGGGGGGACGCATAATCCGTACGGATTATGATTTTTCTTCATTTACCCCCTTTTTTCTCTCTCTTGCGTTTATTGCGCCCCCTCCAAGTGCCGCCTGGGGCACGTGCCCCCTACCCCCTAGATACGCCACTGTCTGTGTGTTGTTGTTGTAGTTCAATTGTAAACATTTCATCAAAGCAAAGGCTGAACTTTCGACAGTAAATAATAGGGAAACACTTACTGAGACCTTACAGGAAAAGCTATGAGAGACTAACCGGGAAAACATATCGTGGGCATATCGTGTTGATATGATTTCAACTCACACAGTCATACAGGATATTTATAAAAACGGATGAAGAATGTACACATGGGCCGCGGAACCGGGGGGCTGGGGTCTGCAGCCCCCCCCCCCCCCAACTTTTTTTAGTAGACACGTTAAAAACAATGTCGGGAAAAGGCTCGAAAACTGTCATTAATGAGTAAAATCAGATCTCCCCCCCCCCCCTACTTTCAAAAACACTCCGCGGCCCCTGGTATATGTAGCCTACATGTGTATACAGTGACGAATGTACATGTAGCCAGTTCTATATCTGTGTGTAAGCCTATATTGCCGCTGTTAGTACAACCGATTGGATTTCACTCACGAGACTATAGGCATTTTAGAATTCAGATTTCAGATTTTAAAAGTATTTACATCCTTTTTCGAAATCAAATTCACATACATGTGCAATCAATACACAAATCTTCTGAAGGTAATGCGAAAGTCTCGAGCAGTTTAAAGTGTTACCTTACATAATTTGGTTCTCCACAATCCAGAAATACATTTCCTGGTCTACATTAGGGACTTTAAAATATTTATCAAAATTGCTTTAGGGTGCATCGCAGAGATATGATATCGGTGCATGGTGTTTCCGGAGAAGGGTGTGACGGTTTGTGGCCATTCGCTCTCTCTTGTTTAAGGTCTGAAACCGGACACTGATAGGCCAATACAGTGACAGAAAGAGAAAGAAATGAACTAGTATCATGGGAAAATGTCATAGATCATGGTTTAACAACCCCAGTACCCTTTTTTTTATTCCATCTAGACCTTAAATACGCTTTAGCAAATTTACTTAGACGCTCCAGGAAGGTTTGTTTAACAACATACCTCAATGATGAACCACCTCAAACATGCTTCAGCCTAGCTGAGACTAACTTCCATCCACATACCTCAACAACCTCGGACATGCTTCAGCTTGAAATTGACATACTACGCACTTGTTACGATATACCGAGACATTTTGAATAAAACAAATCTACTGGAAAAGAGGGTATTTTTATCATTCAATTAATATACATGCGGTTAGTGTCGCGAACTTTGAGGGTGAAGTTCTCAAGTAGCCTTCAAGAAATCAAAATATTTTTAGTTCACAGTCATGCGTCTTTGCCTTCACTGAGTTGCAATTTCACTTAATGATCTCGAAATAATTGAGCATTGATATTTTGGTAGTAAAAATAGAAAGAAGTCTCTAAAAGATTTTTTCAGTTGCCCTCTTTGTGCACTCTTCACATTAAGATTAACATGCGGTACTTGACCGGTATTTACATCTCAATGGTAAATTCAAAATACCCGCTCGGGGGAAGTTACCATTCACTGTGTAGTTAGCGAACACACGTGGGTGTTGTGTGTGGGTGTGTGTGCGTTTGTGTGGTGATCATGACCGTGTGTATCCTACTCTCTCACAATCCTCCTCGGTTCCCTCTCTCTCTGTCTCTCTCACCCTCCCATTTCTGTAAGTGTGTATCAGATTTATCACTTTTTCCCCTCTTGATGCCTCCTCCCCCCCCCCCCCGCGCGTTCTCTCTCTCTCTCTTGATTATATTCTGTCCCTGTTCCCCTCCCGTAAAAGAAAATCCTGGATCCGCCACTCCACGGCCTTTCCTATACAGTAGCATGTCTACCCTTTATTCCCTTTTTTTAATCTGCCACCTCTCATTACAATATTTTAAGTAAATCATCTGTAACGTACGTTTTTTTTTATATTGTTTTATAGAAAAATATTCACAATGATGGACAAATAAGAAAGATTGTAATCCACAGTGGTTTAAAAGGAGATAGAATTAAACATATATTCCAGAATAAACCAACATGAAACATAATTGTGCATGAAGCAGAGGCGTAATGAGCCAGACATTTTGAGAAGGGTTAAGCATAGGCATAAATCGACCTTTTTAAAATTAAAATGTAATGTTGTCATATATCTGGTAGGTAATTTGATTTTTATCTTTCCTCTTTTTTTTTTTTTTTTTTTTGGGGGGGGGGGGAGAGGGCACTGAACTTTTGGGGGCAGCAGCCAAGCCCACCCCCTTCACCAGTACGCCAGTGTTTAGAACAGTAATCCCCCCCCCCCCCATGAAAAAAAAAAAATAATAACAATAATAATGAATGAATGAAAAAATAAAAACAATAAAGAAATAAAGAAATAAAGAAATTAAGCACGAAGGTTGGAAAATGTTAAGTCACTTGTAAATTATGAGTACAAGTTTAAGCTTAAGTTTAGAGCCTTGTCGGCAAATCGGAATATATGTACAAAACCGTTACTGAAAAGAAGAAGATGATAATGATTATATATTTTATATGAATATTATTAAAAAAGCAACTACATGCTTGTAGGTAAGCCTCCAGTGGACCGACGGCTTTAAGTCATCTCCGAGGGACTTGGTAATTGAGAATTAATGCCTAAGGGCACCAACGCATCGACTTTGTTTCGAATAAGGGACCTCCTGGTTATAAGATCAGTGCTCTACCACTGAGCTATCGCGCCTTTGTATTTAGGTTAGAGCCTTGTCGACAAATAGGAATGAATTGGGCTGGGAGCCTGTCCCGAAATAGTCACTTCATTTTACCCATAAGATTTGACCCCTAAAAGTTACTTAGACCATCTAAGTCATCGCCATGACGGTTGTCAGCCTGACTGTAACTGTCGGCTTTAGCCCCCACAGCCTCCGAAACAGACTTTTAAAGTCAGGTCGACTTCACCCCATGTATTCTATGCACCAAACTTTGTCAGTAGAAAGTAGTATGACTCGACATTATAAAACTGAAACAAATAAAACCCTGACAAAGAATTTCTATCTGGATCAGACAGCACCTAAAATTAGCGTTAAATTTCCCTCTTAAGGCCCATGGACTAAACTTTGTCACATGGAAGAGATATAGCTAAACATTACAAAAATATACACACTGAAAAAAAAATCCATCGGGAAGGGGGTGTAACACTCCCCTGAGAAAACAACAGCACCAAAGTGCCCTTTGACCAAGCTTTGTTTCCCTAAGTTGCTCTAGATGGACCGGATTTTGTTCTTCATATCGACGTATTCCTTGATTTATAATGAATATCCTATGACATAACAATAATTTAGTTGCAAACAATTTAGGCAATGGGGCATTCCTCCTCGTATTTTCTTAGCTTGAACAAGATTATCTTAGACTTTATAGATTAATAACCGAAATATCCAACCGACATAAAGGAAAGAAAATACCAATAAGTCACCCACACTCAATTCTATATAGATTTACAGAGTCATACATTTTCATTTCAATGACATAAATAACGTAAAACCAGTAAAATAAAAACCCAAAGCTGCCAATCTTGAGTTTGGTTTCTTAACATCTAGCTCTTTATGTGAATCTTAAAGATAGATATTTCTCGTTTTATGGTAACTGGATTCAAACAACGAGGGAAATGAGCCAACACAAAGTTCTGGATACGTGTATAGCGCTGCAAATCTCAAGGTGGCTGAAATATATTGAGAAGTGGTTTGAGAAAAGTGGCAGCTTGTAGAATTCAAGACTAAACCCAATGAGTTACCAAATGACGATAACAACATTATGACAGGGGTTGATAGTACAGTTGATAATGCATGTTCTTTGCGGCGTTGTCTTTATTCTATATACTGCACCAAGGTTCCTCCTACTTCCGCACTGTAAAGTATCTCCTTCAATTCAGCCAAGCTACCGCCAGTCCTGTTCTTCCAGACAGCCAGACACTCTCTTATCGCTTTCGTATAGTCATTGCCGTACTTGGCGAGAATGCCGCATGCTTCGTTGTACTCGATGCCGAGCTTGTCGGAAAGGGTGCTGTATTTCCGATCTGGGACGTGGGTTGCTAGAGCATCCAGTTTTCCATTTGGTACGGCGTCTCTGTTGTGTATGATAAGGATAAAGAAAATAGAGCAAGATTAAATTTGAAATATATCTCAACTCATCTTGTATCCCGTGTTACTTTAGTCCCGTCGATGTGCACTGTTGAAATAATAATAATGTTTAAAAGAAAAACAAACAAAACAAAGCAAAACAAAACTAACAAAACAACTTTTTCATCAAAATATCCACTTCTTTTAAAGGTATAAAAATGTTTTATTTGATATTCTGAGATTAAACATATCAAATGTTTTTAAAGTTTAAAGCACATATCTATTATAAAAACAAACAAACAAGCAAGAGTATGCTTTCTTAAGATCACCACAAACCACGCGGTCAGTTCCTCGTAAGGAAAATCACAGAGTTGTCTAATCGATCAAAACTTACAAAAATTAAGTTCAGTTGATCTGCTTCTCTCACAGACATGGATTTTGTCTACTATTCTTATAACATGTATAAGGAACTTCCCACTGAAAACTCTGACCTGATCTTCGAAGCACAGACGGTCAAGCCTTCAGCCCCCACAAGAGGGATACCAACTGAAGCAGATGTTGAAGGTTCCGAAGGTCGTGCAGATACCAAATTTTGAGATGGCGTGTCGCCTGATCCTGAATAAATGCAACAGAAAATAATACGTTGTAAAGTGAAACCCTTTTCGCCCTTTCTTTCCTTTCTACTCTTTTTTCGATACTAGTTTGCCCTCATTGTTGCCTTTATTATTCAATCATCATCACAACTACTAAAATACTCACTCCCCCCCCCCCCCCCGAGATTCTTTCGCTCGATCTTGCATTGCATTGTCGGGCCTATAACATACTATCTTAACTATGTGAAAACATAAAAATGATAACAATAAAAGCTCCGATGCACTTGCTTCATTTGCGACATGCAAATTTTTCAGGCTGGTCAGACGTGACCGACAACGATAACGATAACGAGATTTCCAACTAGAGTTGAACAAGTACAACTATACAGGTGGGCTGTGGAAGAGTTGAAATGCGATAGGGTAATAATATTGAAGTATGAAGTAGGCATGTTCCTACATAAATGCTTTGACGTGTGCACAGTCTAAGGCATTTTTACCGTTTGCGCGCGTATGCCCGTACGTACGCGCACACGCGCGATTAAGAAAATATTCTAGAAATCATGTAGGATCAATTAAAATGCTAAAACAGTCCAAGATAAGTCATTTTCATGCTGTATACGGAACTTAAGGCCACTGACGCGCGCGCATGTGCGCACGCGCGGAAATTTTGAAATGTTTAAAATGGCCTTAAACATGCCCAAAATTGATTATAGATCATTTAGAGCATTTTCAGACTTTGCGCGCGCGCACCTTCACCGACGCGCGCGTACGCGCACGCACCCTATGTTCAATTAATTTCATTTTTAATTAACTTGCATCATGCCAAATATTGCTATGTTATGACGTTGTATTGCAGAGATATAGCATATGTCAGAATTTTACAAAATGGCGCCTAGATGACGTCACGATGCATGGACCATGTTGAAAAAATTGCTGTGCCGAGACAATAACCATATATACCGTCGTACCAAATTTGAATACATTTGAATAAGCCGTTTTGGAGATATAGCGGACACAAAAAAGAGGGTAGAAATAGAAATAAATAATAATAAAGAAAATTTCGTACAAAAACAGAAGGTGGTCTGTACTTGTAGTACAGCCCACCTAATTAAACTTACACCTTACAATGCCTTGTGTACGTGTGAGTATATGCTCGTGGGTGTTAATAGGAGGAACTTAATAACTTAAAACGCTTGGTAACGGCTTTTCACTACCTCACGCTAAGACCTTATCAACCCGAAGGTTCCCCACACAATAAACCCAGCGCTTCGCACTATGTGTAGCGTATTCTATAACACACAGCAATCCTCATGTGAGTATTGTGTGTGGCCGTTGTTCGAATTTACATCCCCTCTTTTTTGGGCCAGGGATTTTTATTCTTTTCACCTCTAATTCGATAAATATTTCACTTTAGGAGGAAAAAACTTCACAGCATCTTAGTTATGTTAGTACCCTGCTATTTCTTAAGTAAAATCAAAGAAATCTCACGAAAAGTTTGTGAGGGCTTCCCAAAACTATCTAATACCTTTGATAATAAAAAAAAATCTCGTTATCGTTGTCCTTATCCGTCAAATCTTACCAGCCCTTTATACTGACGAATATTACCATTACTATTTTACAGACTGAAGCAATATAAGGTTATAGTTTCGGATACAGAGTAGACAGGATAGAGGGAACATGGGCATGATTCTTACCTTCTTGTTTCAGGCGTCCAAGATTCGTGCACAAAAGATACTCTTCTGCAACCCCTGCAAAACCTGCCTCTATCAACGCTTTATTCAGCAGTGGTATCTGTGATGTCTTTGCAGTATTCATCTTCCAATCATTGAGCATATCGAACGTTCCCTCGCTGGATACTCGATCATCTCTGCGAGTATTGGAAGCTTTGTACTGCAGCCATTTTTCATAAGGAACACCTAATTTAAGGGCCAACTTTAGCAGATTAGTGTGATTTCCAAGGCGTTCCGCAAGGCTGGACAGTGTCTCTACTGATACTCCAACTAAGTCGTCGTTTTTCTCACTGTTTAAGAAGATCATGGTAAGTAGAATATACTTCTGAAAACTGAGGACTTAACCTGGCTCAACTGTCGCAAATCTTATTGTATTCTTTGTATTTCCCTTCTGTTAGGTAATGGGGAAATCCATGAATTCATCTAAACAAATTTTTGATTTTAAGCAAAATGTTCCTGGAAGATTATTCATACCCCATGTCATAGAATTTCAGTGTCATCATGTTGTATAATTTACGCGCGCACACCAGGAGCGTAGACAGCGGGGGGGGGGGGGGGGTATGCATCCCCCAACTTTTCAGGTGGGGGGGGGGATGGTGTGTACAAACATCCCCCAGGTTTCCCCCCCCCCAAAAAAAAAAAAAAAAAAAAATGTGGAAAATATATATTACTATTATATGTTGTGGATAAATATAATTTGATATATTATATTCAATGATATTATTCAAATTTATATATTCTTTATTTCAATATAGATATTTATGTACAATATTGTAGATTTATATGAATTTATTAATATCTACAATTCTGTCGTTTCTTCTGATTTTTCCCGATATATTTTTATACTACTAGAAAGTGAAAATCATCTACTTCAAATTATACAACATGGGTGTTGATCTGGGAGGGATATGGAGGTATATATATATATATATATATAAATATATATATATATATATATATATATATAAATATATATATATATATATATATATAAATATATATATATATATATATTTATTAATATTATTTTTTTAATTGAAGTTGGGGGGGGGTGGCCTGTGTTACCATCCCCCAATATATTTTGAGGTGATTTCTGTCAAAGCCATAATGCAGAAAATTATTTAGATTAAACGTACATGCAACTTTTCTCGATTTAGAGGGTTCAGTCGGTAACTTTCCTTTATAATGCAAGTTTGCCTCACTCATGTTATTAGTAGCACTAACAATTTTCAAAATTGAAATGAAAATATAGTCACAGGAATCCAATGTGGTGGGGAAAGAGGGAGTGTATCACCCTCAATATTCATCGAGGATGATGACCTGTGTCACCATCACCCAGCTATACATAGAAGAATTATGAAATGATAATCATAACATGTAGACCAGGTCAGAAGCACCGGGGTTGCATGTGGGTACAGTGCACCTACATTTCCCTTTAACTTCAGATACGTACCCCCATTTTTCTTCGAATAAGTTCCCGTTGCATATTCTTAATAGTGCCCAATTTGATAATACCTCATCCCTCACCTTACCTTTGATAAATGGTCCTATTTCAACAAGAGCATTTATCCCTTTTAATCCCTTTTATCCCTTTTAATGTAACAAGTCTTTTTTTTTCTTTGTAATTTGTAGGCACTTATGTAATATTTCTACTTTATAAGGACATTTTTCCGTTCTAATAAATGCCCCCTTTCAGGTGTGATTAGTGCCCTTTTTCACCTTTGATAACTACCTTTTCTACCTTTTCTACGCATTCATTTATTTTTTCTAATAAGTGTCCTTTTCCCCATGATAAGTACCACGTTTCCCTTTTCCATAACATGTGCTCCTAATCCAAAGTGATTTAGAGCCAATATTCCCAAATGCTCGCTCGCTACGCTCGCTCGTATTAAAAGTATAGCTTATTAAATAAATTTTCATTGTGAAATTTTGCAATTGAAACCCCATCAGAATTGTGTTTCCCCGTTTTTATATTACATTTTAATTGCAACCTCACAAAATTTGAATATTGTTTGCTCGGTCGCTCAATATTCAAATCATACTACAAAACTGTAAAGCATGATGCTAAAGTTGTATCTTGGACATGTAAAGAGAAAAACCAAATACATGTTTACACACCCTCACCCCCCCCCCCCACACACACACTATATATATCTGTGTGTTTGTGTGCGTCTGTGTCTGTGTGTTGTGCGCGTGTGCGGTTGAGAGTGTGTGTGTGTGTGTATATATAAAATCATACCCCCACTTATGAGGACTTGTCTACGCCACACATAAATAATGAAGAAATAATTCAACCAGATAATAACTATAATAATAACAATAATAATAACGATGATAACGGTTTCTTATAAAGCGCTTTACTAGAAATGACCAAAGCGCTTACATTAACATAGACCTACAGCATATAATCGGCAATTCTGTACTTGTCATCGAAAATCATTTAACATTTGTCTTGTATTGAAACATATTTTCAATTTTCAATTGTTACGTTGGGGAAACAGGCAGAACTCTCAATGAGCGACTTAAGGAGCACAACAGAGCCCATAGATTGAACAACCCTTCCCATTCAGCGCTAGCTGAACACGCCCTCAGTACAGGACATAACATTGGATGGGATGATGCCCTCATCATTGACTTTGAAAGCAACTACTGGTCAAGAAGGGTGAAAGAGTCCATTTGGATAAAGAGGATTAATCCTACACTGAACAGGGACTCAGGTTATTTATTGTCACCTATCTTCGGTCCAGTGATCGCAAGACAGCAGACAGCAATTAGAAACAGTGTGACTGATCACTTGGCTTGAGAAAGTCCAAAGGAGTGGACAAAAGCTTGCTAACAAAATTTAAGGTTGGTAGAAGCTTAAACTACAATTGTATGATTACCCCCAACCGATGAAAGTTTTCTGTATCATATTTTCAAAGGTTTCTCTTTAGCATGCTTGGGGATTCTCTGCTATTACTTATAGACAAAATTCATCTAACTTTAGTCTTACTTTAAAACTCTTATTATCATTCAATTTTGAAGAGGACTGAGGAATGGCAGCATTTTGAAAATGGTAGATTAACACTTTTAAAGAACTCGATCTAACACCGTAGTCAGTTTGTTAACACTTAAGATCAGTATTAGCGTGAACAAGAAAATACGATACTGGTGCATTGCTGCATTTTACTAAGTCGGGTTAACGAATAAACGGGTTAACACTTACGATACTGCGTTAGGTAATGTTACATCTGGCTCCAAGAATCTTTTCTGTTCATCTGGTACAATACCTAAAAGTTTGAAAGAAGAATTACATGTATAGATCATTTCACGATTTGATTTTGTTTTCCTTGTTACATAATACAGTTTGGAACACAAAAGCTTTAAAATGGTGCAGTTTTATGTTGTTGTTGTTGTTGTTTGTTGTTGTTTTTTCGGGGGGGGGGAGCGTGCCAAAACATATGCTGCAAACTGCACTTTACGCTTTAAAAACGGAATCGTATATTCCACTTTATTGAATAACTTAAATATATTGCTCAACTTCGTTACATATCACTGATTAATGCTCATAAATAGAGTAGACAGCACTATAAAGTGCGTATGCGAAGTTTATTGATGGCCGATTTCTTGAAATCACTGAAGCAAGTAAGCTGTGACTAAATTTGGCTACCAAGAACAGGCCTAATTCGACTCCACTTTTTCATTGCAATTAATTTTATATAAGAAAACTTTCTACCTCTCCTAGATCATCTACCTACAATAAAGTATATCATCTTTAAACCACACGGCCACCTTTCATTCATTTCATTAGCAATGGTATTAATATGAATCTATTATGCGCACGTATCATATCCCAATCCATCGATCAGGGGGCAAGAGCATGAAACATACAAAGACAATAACTTCGACAGATAATTCGCAGAACTTACTTTAACTGAAAATGTTAGATAAAGATAACCTTTTAAACCGAGCTTTAACATTTAGCTTCTAACATTTTCAAACACTATATGTCTCCATAAATAAACTTTCTTGACTGTCTTCAGTATAACCAGTCTCTGCGCCTCGGATGACTTTCAATGACATCATCTCAGAAGGCTTCAGTCCACGATACCGACAGCCCACGAGACCGAAAGCCTAGGAGACCGTGGGCCTCTGACATAGGGTTCACCAGACCGGTCTCTTGGTCTGTATGTCTCGTGAGCCGTCGGTCTCGTGCATAGGGGGGGGGGGGGGGCGACTGCATTTTGCCCCCCACTTTTTCGTTTGGGGGAAAAGTGGGGGGCAAAATGCATTTTCGCCCCCCCCCCCCCCAAAAAAAAAAAAAAAAAAAATCAGTAGTAAAGGAGTAAAAATCGTGTGTATATTAAAAGCTTTATTGCTTTATTACGTAATTGTAAGCCTTTGTATTCATTTTTCGTATTCATGGAGATCACTGAAGACAGATAAAGCATTCAAACTTTAAACTTTAAGTAGTGGAGATTTTGTATTAGACACAAAGTTGCCAGAGTTGGCAGAATTCTGCTTTCTGGCAGAGTTTTGACCGCTTTAGCATAATTTGACAAAATTTATCAGAATTTTAGCATAATTCTGTTGTTTTGCTTTTTTTGCTTGTCAGAGAATTTTCGAATAAAAATACACCCCAAAAATGCTTGTCAGAGAATTTTTGAGTAAAATTTTGATTTAGCAGTAGGATCTGTATTGTTGTGAGAGGGTGGGAAAGCGTGTGTGTTTTTTTAGGGGTGAGAAGACATGAG
>CM046842.1:1834062-1945617 GCA_025618425.1 Heliocidaris tuberculata
AAGACTCTGATCTTGGGGCTTGGGCATTTTAGAATTCATATTGCAGATTTCAAAAATATCGATTTCCTTTTCGTACAAAACCATGTGCACATACAAGTACAATCAATGTACAATTTTTTCCAAAAGGAAGACAGGATAAAAGTTTTAAAATAAACGACGATGAACAATTAGCATTTGAAAGAAAAAATGATATATGTTTCGAAGTTCCATACACCATCCTCGCCCTGAAATATTGACAACAAAATCAACATTTCATATATACATGGGGCCCAGAAAATATGCAACACCTAAGATCTGCCAATTTCAAAAACATCACTGGCACAACGTATAGACCAGCAGCCTGTCCCGAAATAGTCAACCGTGTTTCTATATAAAATCCCCCTTAAATTCAGAGGAAGTTGTATGACTATACATGACCAAGATTGGGGTAACATTTTCCACTTAAGGACCCTGGACAATACTCAAGATTGTAATATATATATTTGATATGAATGGAATAAGCAAATTGTGAGTTATTAAGTTTTGAGTGTAAGAAAATGGTTTTCTCTACATGCAGAGCGTTAGGGGCAGCAGAGCTTGGTAAAGGGGCACTTCGGTGTTTTATACAAGGGAGCTAGTGTAACACTCCCTTTCCAATGGAAATTTTTATCAAGTGTTTATATTATTGTAATGCACAGCCATACCTCTTCCTTCTAACAAAATTTGGTCCATGCTCCTTAAGGAGAAAAATTTACCCATTTTTAAGGGGTCGTCTGACAAGCCAATTATCCCGACGGAAAATTTGGTCAGTTTTTGTATTCTGGTAATGTATTTTCATATCACTTTCTTCAGACAAAGCTTGGTACATATTTTAGGTTAGATGGCTTTAGATTGACCCGTCTTGGGGGCATTTGCGCGGGGCCCTAGGGGCCAAACCTACGCTACGCTTAGGCTGACAAGCTATTTGTGAATGACATGGATGGTCTAAGTAACTTTATGGGGTCAAATGTGATAGGGAAAATGGGTTAACTATTTCTGGACAGGATTCTGGCCTATAGACTATCTAGATTTTACATTCACCCAGCTACCCCCCCCCCCCTCTCTCTCTCTCTCTCTCTCTCCCTCTGTCACTCTCTATCTCTCTCACGCAAACACACACACACACATACACACACTCTCTCTCTCTCTCTTCTATCTCCCCTTCTTCCTTCTATTTCAATTCTCACAGCTCCTGAATATGCCTACCTTAATAATCTACCTTTCCCTCTTCCCCTCATATTTCCTATCCCACTTCTCTCTCTCTTCTATTGCTCCTATCTGTTTCAAATTTGACATGAGGGACACATTTTTCGACTGGGGTGGGGGCACACGTGCGTGGTGTACAGACAGATTTTTGTTCGGCCGGAGGAGGCAAAGGGCCTAGGTTCACCGCGGCCGGACAGAGTCTGCCGCTACTGCCTCTCCCCTCTAAACTGTCCTCTATCTACATGATAGCTTAGAATTTGCCTTTATATCTGGTACCTCTTATAAAGAAAAGAATAAATACGATCCATAAATCATTGGGAACATATTAGATTCATTTCCATTTAAAAACATAATTACGATATCAGAAAACGTGGAAAGAGATCATTATTTTGTACAGTGATTTATTTTTAAAAAGTATACAATTCTATATTTCAATTAAGCGAACATGTGACACAAGTGTGCATGAATGACAATCGCACACAAACAAATAAGTATTATGAAAAGTTGCCATAACAATTTGAGCATCGAACTGGCAACGACGAAAATTTGAAAGAGTATTGAGGCTTACCAAATACAGACACCCCCCCCCCCTTTTTTTTTTCATGCTCCGGACTCCAGAAGCTAATCACAAGGGCGTCAGTAGAGGAAGGGTTTAAAAGCATGTGATACCACGTCTTTCAACCACTTTGCTTTTTTAATTTTCTAGAGCCTTGCAGGAAATTAACAATTGGAATGTTTGACTACTTATTTGTCCTGCCAAGGAAGCTTCACGACTTTTTTTTTTCTCAATTTCTCTGTCTCCCTCCCTTTTTTATAATTGTCGACTAGCTTGTACAAAATTTCTCCCGATGCCTCACCCCCACTTTAAAATGTATGTGTTTTTTCCCCCGGACCAAATGTGAACAAATTAGATATCACATTTCATGTTAATTCATGTCCAGAACTCCTCAATACTTGATGGCGTATAGAAAATAAATGACTAAATATCTTGGACTTAAACTTAGAATGAATCTCGTGTGACATGACAATCTTACACTAACTCACAATCTCGCCTTCCTCTTCCTCTTTTCTTAGTTTTCATAAAATTATTCAGTATGATAACTAATCGATTAAAACAGAAAATTATCATTACGACAAAATACACAGGATTATTTGTTATGATTATGTATATTCAACAATTTGGGCATCGAAAGGTTGAACATAATCATATATTTCTAATGCAATTGAAAATACAAATGCCTCAAGACCAAGTCAAGGATCAAGGCAAAATTTCCAACTACCAATCCTGGGTTTGAATGCCTTCACATTTACCTACTGATGTAAATCTTACAATGAGATATTTGCGGTTTTATGTTGACATGGAAATGACTCTACGTCAAGGTTTACATGACAATAAATGCAACTCTCAAAGAAAAGTAAAGATCGCAGGTTGTAGCTCGAATCAAATGCAGACCGAATATTGGTAACCAAACGAGGACTAACGACCTTGGATAGAAAGTAATTACATTTTATAATGTCATGTAATCATATGGCCCGTATTCTCGAAAGGCGTCTAACTTAAGCCGCCGCCTAAGTGTGTAGATTTAGGCCACCGAATTATGGAGAGCCGATTGTTACCCTCTTTTAATCCTATAGTTCTGGGAATGAATACAAATACAAAAACCGACACGATAGAATTGATTTCTGATGCTCATTTCTTGTCAGAAAATAATTTTATTTCTTTATTTTGTTACAGAAATATAGTAATTCATACGGCACTTGGGGGTTGACGAATGGCCTTCCATAAATCAGTGGCCTACGTTAAGCCAGGCTTAACTTAGGCCACTTTCGAGAATACGGGCCATATTCTTTGCAGCATTGTCTTCATTCTATAATATACTGCACCAAGGTTCCTGCTACTTCGGCACTGTGAAGTATCTTCTTCAATTCAGCTAAGCTACCGCCAGTCCTGTTCTTCCAGATAGCCAGACACTCTCTCATCGCTTTCTTGAAGTCATTGCTGTGTTTCGAGAGAATGGCTGTTGACTGGTTATATTCGATACCGAGCTTTTCGGAAAGCTCGCTGTATTTCCCATGTGGGGCATGAGTTGCTAGAGTGTCCAGTTTTACATTTGGTACGGCGTCACTGTTGAGTATAATAAGGATAAAAAAATATATATTTCAACTTATCTTGTATCCAGGGTTGCTTTAGTCCCGTTGGTGTACAATGTTGAAAATGATAACAAATTTGAAACGAAAACGTTTTCATCAATTGATCCAGTTATTTTTAAGGTATGGAATTTTTTTTTCTTCATATTTTTAGATTACACATTAGTTGTGATAAAGTTCAAAGCACATATTTATTGTAAATATTAAAAGTAACAGAAATTTTGAAATCACGACTTCGATGACTTGATTCTATAAGTTACACCTATAGTTTTATTTATTTTAAAATTCCATGATGTGATACATAAATTGTTGGGGAAACACGTCAGGTAGCAGAAACACTGAGGTCGTATACCTGCGAATGAACTTCAGTGCATTTCACAAAGAAAATGCAGCAATTAATCATTTTCAAAATTTGTATACGAATGTCAGACAAGTGAACAGAATACCAACTATATATGTCGAAATATCTTCCTACTGTATATTGTATCCAATAAAATTTTGACCGTTAAGATGGGAAATTCAGTAGCGGATTTAGGGGGACGGGCACTTACACTTACGTCTTTGAAAGAAACGTGTACATTGTGCTCCTCTTTTTGAAACTGTGCCCCCCCCCCCCTCCCTTAGAACTTTTTTTTTCCTTGTCAAAGAATTCTGGAGGAAAACTGGACCTCCCCCCCCCCCCCAATCTAAAAATCTTGGTTTATTTTTCCTTCTCAGAAAATGTTCCGAGATTTTTGTGTCCCCCCCCCCCCCTTTTTTTTCCCCTTTTTTTTCACAAAATCCTCTGGTGGGAAATATTATGAGGTAACGATAACATGATGTTAATTATTAGCAGAAGTCAACCCTGATATCAAGTAGATTTTAAACGGGTAGAGAAGTAGAGAAACATATCAGTGAAAGTTTGAGGAAAATCCAATAAGGTTAGAAAGTTATGACTTTTCGAAGCAACTGTGGTTAATCAAACAGATAGTGGCAATTTGGTATTCTCCCTTGCAAGCAGCTTTCCATCTATTTGAAGGAAAATAAAGGCCATCGTCTCTATCACTGTAACAAAGACCATGGTCAGTTGAATATGCTTCTAATAAATTGAGGACTTAATCTGACCCAATAGTTGCAAAGTTTATTCTATTCTTTATATTTTTGCTTCCGTTACGTAATGGGGATATCCATCAATTTATCTAACCAAACTTTTATTCTAATCAATATGTTCTTCGCTGTTGATTGCAGAACCATCGTACTAGTACTCAAAAAAAAAAATTGTCGTTGACCACTTTTATCTTTAAAGTTAGGTCACTGAAATACAATACTTAGCTTTTAAAGAAAGGTGATATCTAAGAATGACATCGAAAGAATTTTATTCTTTCCTTTAATTTCTTTATTTATTATTATTTTTCTTTTTTTGCTGTCTATTCTATCATTGAAATATTAATACAAATGATTCAAAAGCACCGTGCACGTTATAGGAGAAGTTTATTCCAAAAATTACTGGGTTTTGTTAGACGTAGAAAAATCAGACCTACAGATCAAAAAAGTTTGAGGAAAATCGGACTACTACAACTACTACTACTACTAACAATCACTAATAAGAAAGTTATGATTTTTTTAGTGGCATGAAAACCTAGTGAAACAATGAAAATCTCTAGACCGATTGGCAACTCAGTTTGAGGAAAATCGGACTACTACTACTACTAATAGTAACAATAACTAATAAAGTTATGAATATTTTAGTGGCATGAAAAACTAGTGAAACAATGAAAATCTCCAGACGAATTGGCAACTCAGTCATGGGTTTATGATGTCATTGTTACACAACTCACCAATTAATTTGTTTATATTCATAATACAAATTCTCAATTTTTGCCCAAGAATATGATTTTCACATAACTTGAACCAAGTTATATCTATAGTTTTATGTTTTTGGATGTATAAACCTTTTGTCAAAATATTATATTCCCATTAAACTCATGTTATTTGTATATTGTATAATAAATTCATATTTTCATGATTTTTACAGAAAATTATTTACTCTGTATTAGTGTATACATGCAAAATCATGTTACTATAAAAATAAGTTAGTTCAAGTCGTGATGAAATAATATTCTTGGACAAAAATTTAGAATTTATATTATGAATATAAACAAAATAATTGGTGAGTTGTGAACCAATGACATCACAAACTCATGACTGAGTTGCCAATTTGTCTAGTGATTTTCATTGTTTCCCCAGTTTTTCATTCTACTAAGAAATAATCATAACTTTCTTATTATTTGTAAGATTTTCCTCAAACATTTTTTTGATCTGCTGGTGTGATTTTTCTGCTTCTATTAACCCATTACTCACGGGAACAGGGTGATCTCTGTATTAACCCTATGTGAATATGATAATTCAATTCAGTTAAATTAAATTCAGTTCAATTCAATTCATTTCATTGTTTCATGATATATAAAAATACATAGAAAATTAGCCTCCATGCACTGGCTGATAATAAATTAATTACGATAGATTACATACATGAACATGTGAAATAATGAGACATATAAAAGAAGAAAAACTGTGCACGTGCTACATGAATACATTAAAAATTTAAAAATGTTAAAGGGCAATCCCACCTTGGTAATAAGATGATTTGTGTGAAAGCAGAAAAATATGAAAAACAGGATGGTGAAAGTTTGAAACAAATCGGACAAGGACTAAGAAAGTTATAGAACATGTCTGAAAAATGAGATCACTACATCTATGCGAATCTCAAATTGGCAATTTGGTGAGTCAATTGTGACATTTTTGTGGACAACTCCTCCATTTGTCGTACACAAAAATATCATTAATTTGCGGTTTTCTCCGAGGCGCTTTTACCCTCGGGCTGTACTCAAAATATATTGGAGATAGCATCTTGTTATATGTCCTCATGAACGAAAAGATCCTACTGAATAATGCATTTTGAAAAAAAATGACATTTTAGTCATTTTGTGTGTTAGAGCGAATGGGGGAGTTGTCCACAGCTACATGTACATCACAGTGACATTACCTATTCGGCCAATTTGAAATTCCCATATGCATAGTGATTACGACTTTCAAAAATTCATAAATTTCTTATTGCTTGTCCGATTTCGTTCAAACTTTCACCAATCTGTTTCTCTGATTTTTCCTCTTTCTTTCAAAGCAACTTGCTATTAAGGTTGGATTTCCCTTTAAAGACAAATGGCCAACCTTGCTTCAGCAGCAGAAACTTCCCCGTCTGCCAATAATGCACATGGAATGCCACCTGATGCGGATGCCAAGGGTCCCGATGTTGTTTGGCCTGCTCATGAATGGCAACAAAGACATCGAAGTTGGAATCGTTGAAATGTAAGCCATTGTATTCATGTTTTGGAGACATGTTGTTCCATTGCAAATCAAAATACAATTCACTTCAAATGTTTTCCAAATATGTACATTTTATAATACCATTAATTCACTCTCCATTTTCTTTCTTTGTAGTTGCAATTTACCATGTTACCTAATTCTCCCTATCGCATATAGCCGATATCAGCTCCCGATGCCGATATCATTTCGGCAGCAGGTGGGTGTGTTGCCGGCTTCTTCTTGGTGACCTTCTTGGTGCTATCCTTCTCAGAGGTGCCGTGGTCCAGTGGTTTAAGGCGCTTAACTGGAGATGCAAGGATCGGGCGTTCGATCCCCGGCACGGCACTTATGCCCTTGAGCAAGGCATTTTATCTACATTGCTCTTTTATCGTAGATCAAAATAAATGAAGTGCTAAAGGCATATTGATACCAGGGTGTGCATGTGTGTTAAAAAAAAAAAAAGATATCGGGGACAACGATGTTGGCACATATATTTCCGGTTCCAGTCTATAGCTATAGTGAGCATACACTGATATTTCCTCGCTTTTTTCGTGCGTGATTGTTCTGCTGAAAACACGTTTTGCATCTTCGGCTCAACATCCCACATTGGGTGGCTTCACAGAAGAATCCCATTTAAATATCAACTGTGTAAAAACACGATTATCTGCTAGATTAGGAACAAAAGGGAGTTTTTGCTAGGTTGACCACGTCTTCTAACACATTGTCAATGACGCTCCGGCCGGACCCGGAAGCTCAGTTAGCAGCAATCACATGCCCAAAAATTAGAGCGCCGCATGCGTTCGGATTCGGAGAGCTATATGCGATACGGAGAATTGTTATGTATTTTGTATTTTCATGTACATGTAGAATGATTTGTTAAATTGCAGGGCGCCTTCGGAAAGCAGTTTTCCATAACTGAACAGGCCAAACCCGCAGCATAAAATAAAAGACTAAATAAATAAATAAATAATATGCATATCATCAAATCTTGTTACCTCAACACTTTAAAATAAAATATAATGGCTATCATGTCATTTTTGTGGGTATGATTTTGCTTTGATCAAACACTTGTACTCAGTGAATTTCATAAAATCCATACAATAACAGCTTAATCATTCCACATATTATCGGGATTAACTCTTTTGCTTTCATACTTTTCGTGTTGCTGTAATAGTTTTCCAACGCGTGTAAAATGTGAGGAAAACGAATGTCACTGGTTTCTCACATATGCGGGGTTTTTTTCTGTCGTGTATTTGCATGCCTATAGCTAATAAGATAGTATTTGTATAAGCATGGAATTCGAAAGAAACAGTGAGAGTATAACTATAATGATCATGGCCAATTCTTTACTGATTGAAATCATGTAATCTGCAGCAGTTCAATACCTTCTCCAAATATCTCATCGGCTAGGCGGATATTACCAGACGCTTTCAGTGCTGTTTTCAGAGCCGAACGCTCTGTAGATTGAGTTTGTTTCTTTTGCCAGGATCGTAACATATCCAGGGTCCCAGAGTAAGATATATCCTGATACCGGGAGTTTGTTGCAATGTAGCGTTCTCTGTCGGCTACTTCAAGTCCCAGTGCACTGCCTAAGTCGTCGATTTCATTATTCTTGACGACCTTCCGGGCGACTGTCTTGAGGATATCATCAAAACTGCTCTTCTTCACACTAGCCTGAGGGACCGTCCTACAGTGTATCGAGAATATAATATATATATATATATATATATATATATATATATATATATATATACATACACACACACACACACACACACACATATATATATATATATATATATATATATATATATATATATACTTGAAATGAATAGTTGATTTCAGGGAAGATTCATACCTTATGCCATAGGATTTCGTATTATCATGTTGTTTATGATAATACACACAAAATCAATCAATCAATCAATCAATCAATCAATCAGCAAGATTATATGAACCTACTACAGCATTTAATCAGCAGTTATTTTTTTCTTGTCAAAAATCATTAAACCCTTGTCGACTAATCTAAATCTCTTTGTAAAGGTTTCTTTATAGGCCTTTGGTTTGCTTTTTTGTTTTTGTTTCGTTTTGTTTTGTTTTTTGTTGTTTTTTTTTTGGGGGGGGCTGCCATTACTTGTCGGCAAAATTGGTCCGACTTTAGTCACAATTCAAAAATCTTATCACCATTAAAAAGGACTGAAAATGACCATGCTTTAATATGATAGATTAACAATTTCTAATGTGCTCGTTCCAACACTGGAGATAGCCACCTTGTTAACCATGTTAACCGTGTTCATATACTTTAAAACGCTCTCAATTTACAGTATTGGCGGAACAAAAATTACGGTATTGGTTTCCCTTTGTACTTTATTGAGTCGGGTTGACGAATAAACGCTTTAACACTTACGATACTGTGTTAGACGATTTTGCATCCAGCTCTAAGAATTTTTTATGTTCATCTGGTACAATACCTAGAAGTTTGAAAGATGAAATACATGTATGAATCATTTCACGATTTGTTTTTGTTTTTCTTCGTTACATAATATGCTGGAAGAGCTTTTAAATTGCGAATTTTTATGTTTAGGGGATCGAAATTGTGCCAAGACATATCGTCGCCAGTCTTACGAACCGGCGAATAGCCCACCCTCGCGTAGAAACACAGTTCAGAGAAAAACGCGTTCAAAGTTTTCTACTTTTTTGAGCGGTGAATACATATCCTTTTGAACGTTGTTTTCCAGCAATTTTGCAAGACGAAAGAGTATATATCCTGCTCTTCGATATCATGTATGTATCAAACAACATATATAAAGAAAAATCAACTTATAAGCTTTCAAACCTATTCGCCGGTTCGTAAAAACGAAAAAGTGGTACCCTCGGTCAAGTATACGCTATTCGCCACTTATTCGACGGTTCGTAAGAACGAAGAGCTAGTACGCGCGGTCAGCGCATACGTATTCGCCGCCTATTCGCCGGTTCGTAAGAACCAAGGCTGTGTGTGTATAACACGCGCGTCTATGTGTGTCAACAAACTTTTCATAATTTGACGTCACAATGGAGGGTGCGTGTGAATTAATTTTGTATGTCCAAGTAATATGGTAGATAATGTTTGATTCGCAAAAGTACAATAAAAATAAATGAACAAAACTTTCTTGTTCCATTCTGTATAGTATGTGTTAGTGCATGCATTATTGGGTATTCATTCGCTATATTGAACGTAAATTTCCTCTCATTTACAGCTTGACAGTCGATTGAAATCTGTCAACCAAATAATGATATATTTCGATTTTTTAATTGAACATTTTCTCCACCAATGCTACGACTGTTCTTTATCATTCTTTGTTTTAATCTTCATTCTAGCTCATTCAGTAATATTTTCTATTCAATAACTCACACTTCATTAACATCTTCTCATTCCTTTCTCATCATTCATAACTATTCTCCCAAATCCACTTTCATCCTCTTTCACGCGCCTGTTTTAAGATAATTATGATAATCACTTTCAAAAAGATGAGATGAACTAGAAAGTATACAGAGAAAGTCTGTTTATTTCAAAATTGCAATCAAATTAAGTTAATTTCAAAACAGCATTCATATCCTTTTCAATCCATCAATTTCTATTTATTTCATAAGGAGTCATTTTAAAATTGATAAAAACATCATCCAATGAGTGTAAGTACTTCAAGCTCCCAATTTAATCAATTAAATTCATTACCATATATTCAAGAAGTTTGGATACATATGATTTTGAAGTACATAACTTGTTCCTACTGTTAATTTGTAATACAATTTTATTTAATTCAATAATAAAATGATAATCTATTTGACTTTTTACTTATAGTTTCAAATTATCATTGTACAAATGAAAGCAGTTCAAGGAGCTGTATAGTTTATTTAATGAAACATCAAATTTTACTTAGAGTTTCAAATGATCATTGTACAAATTACAGCAGAAAGAAGCTGTATAAATTTTTCATGAAACATCAACATATTTGACTTAGAGTTTCAAAAAATCATTATATAAATGACAGAAGAAAGAAGCTGTAGCTTTCTCATCAAACAACCATTTTGATTTAATCAACATTGTATTTACATTACCACAAAGATGAAGCTTTGCTAATAGGTTATTAATACTGCTCTTATTTGGCACCAGTGTAAGAATATAAGAGCCACTTCATATGTAAAATGAAAAACTGCAATCTCCTAAATTTCTAGAATCATTCTGTTTTCCGTTTGGATTCAATATTTACAAATAGCAAATATGAGTATGTATACTTTTGAGTTCATTAGAAACGACACCGGAATGAAGTTACAGAATATCTATTAAACATCAAATTTTTAAAAAGTCATTGTTCTTTTTATATAATTCAATTATATTCAGATTTATTCGCCATAAACAAGGAAACAATATATTTGGCATAAAATCCTTTTCCAACTTTTTCAGCAAATATACAAAATATCAATTTAACATACTATAAAATTCATATAAAGTCAAAAATAGATATCGCACATTATACATAAGACAAGAATACAAACGATTCGACATAAAATGTGTATGGCAAAGAAAAGGGAAACACACAACAATAGAAGACGTCATAAGGCAGAGGAAACCAGATGTTGAAAAATTAGAGATAAAGGAAAAGCACATAAAAAGATTTGAAGCAACAGAATCAAAGTAAAGGAGGTAGAACCAAAGGCAAATGTAGGAATGAGAGAGGAAAGACAAACATAGAGTAAAACAAGAAGGTGATGGATAGAGCAGATGAAATTAGGTTGTGAAAGATATGAAGGGGAGAAAGAAAAAGATTAGTAAAAAGAGAATGAAAGGAAGAGGATGAGGGATGGAAAGTGCCAAGACATACATATGATATATGATACATATTAATAATATTAAAATAACTTAGACTTCTTCAATTTTAGAATATTTACATATGATTCGAATATATTTCATATATTTAATACTAACTGGTTTAAAATGAAATTATATGGAAGAAACCTCTTTTCTTGGAACTATCGATAGCCATTTAGTTTCAAAGAACTATATCTAAATAATAAATAAGTGTGAAGGTAAAAAAGTAAGTATTTTATCTAAACCAAGACATTTTGTTCACTGATATGTATGGACACTATTATATCAATCATTCAGATAACCTCAAAATTCTAGCACTGAGGTATGGGGAAATACATATAATCTAATTTTAGTTGTACATGTATATTGCTATGTCAGAAAATGGAAATGCGAGCCATATCTCTTTTGTGCCAAAAACGCATAAACGCATACACTTGCCACTAATTTATTTTATATTACTTCCCAGTAATTTACCTAATTCAGCACTAGATTATTATAATTTAATTCAACATCATAATGAGACAAGAGAGAAAATGAATGGATTTCTATGTTTACCAAAATGTAGATCAATGTACGACTAATTTTCAACATCCTTTGTAAGTTGGATTAATATCACAAAATAGTAAAGGAAACACAAGATTTACTTCTATGAAGCTGAAATGTAAAGTGAATATGTTTTCTTTCAAAATTATACAGTATGTTTATATCAAATTTTATACTTCCAGATGTGAACAGAACAGACCAATCATGACAAACATGTATTTTCCTTTATTTATTTTTATTATTTTAGCCTTTGATGGAAGGCACTTTTTTTGTTTAAGTAGTTAAAATGGATCACTATCTACCAGTACGTGTGTTACCTTTTTATCCTCGTAGCAACTGCGTCGTGTCCAAGCCAACGTTATATGTAATTTAGCTATTGAATCATTCATTCTACATTCATTCTACATTTGTCAACCCTGTTCATCTATCAGTATTCATATACATATATACATATATACATATACATATATGTGTTGTTAAGAAAACCTCAAACTTCATCAAAGCAACAGCTATGCATGTTTGTACATTGAATAGATGTCTGAATCCTAGCTGCTCACATTTAAAGAATTCAATCCCCTGATTACCATAGAGACAATCATACCTAAGTGTAGATACATGCTCTAGCTTCCCTAGCAAGAACATTCAATAAATTTAATGAATCTGAAAGTAGAAAAAAAATCTGTATCATCAATACCTAAATCAAATTGCACTTGTAGTTCTTCAGCTGTGATAAGACAGTTAGAATAATATTACAAAGGGTTTTCTGTTCAAGTTGGAAAAGAAATCTGATTCTGAATCTGGAGAGACAAACACCTCAGGTAATGTAATAGAAAGGCCAGAGTCTTCCAAACTCCAGGATCTATTAGAATAGGACCATCAGACATAAAGTAACAATTAACAGAACACATGACAACCACTGCCACATAACACACTTGCTATACTTACCTGTCAATCAGAATCTCTCAAAAACTTGTTTTCATTATTAAGTTGACCATCCGTGAAGCATTCTGAAATGTAAATGAAAAGTGTTAGTATCAAGACAAAAAAGACAAATTGACGCCTAATATCCATCAGCCATGTGACCATTACCAATCTGATTACTCAGTTATGGGGAAGATTTTTGTAGAAGTCCATAAGTTCTGGATGAAAAACCACAGGGGTTGGTCTTTCACAAGGGCTTACGAGATCTTGATACTTGCCCCCCGAAAGCTTGGGCCTACACAAATACAGCTTCTGGAGAATCCCGACTGCCTGCACTGGCCTACGTCCGTGACCTATTGTTATTGTGAGAAAGTCTTCCTGGCAGTGAGAAGCCTTAAAGAAGACTTTGTCTGGGCAGTCCTTGTGTAGGCGCACTTGTTTGAAGGTCGTCCAGTCAACATATCCCAACCTATTGTTATTGTGAGAAAGACTTTCTGGCAGTGAGAAAACTTAAAGAAGATTTTGTCTGGGAAGTCCTTGTGTAGGCGCACTTGCTTGAAGGTCGTCCAGTCAACATATCCCAACCTATTGTTATTGTGAGAAAGTCTTCCTGGCAGTGAGAAACCTTAAAGAAGATTTTGTCTGGGAAATCCTTGTGTAGGCGCACTTGCTTGAAGGTCGTCCAGTCAACAGAGTCACCTTCATCGGACGATCTCGTCCTCAGCAACCTAGAGCCTGAGAATACGATCTCCAGTCTAGGATATCTGAAGACTGGACACACTTCACAATGTAAGGTCCTGGGACATATCTGGCTCCCTTAATGAGACTTGCCAGATGAGATGGATGCAGAATCTCAACGGTTTGGGAAACCTTCTTCTCAATTACAGAGTGGATAGCATCACACTCACTCTGACCATGATTTGTCTCAAAGAAATGGAAAGTTATACAATTCACATTTACTGACTCCCTCAAGAAAGCGATCGCCATGGATGGCAAAACCGAGTTCTTGTTTTGGCCACTGCATCCATCGCTAAAGAGGTCTACTTCCCTAACACCCATGCTATCTACATCACGAAGGTAATCAAGAAGATATGATGCTACTTCACATGAGCCCCTCTTTGTTATCGTCTCATTTGAGAAATAGCAGATGCCATCCCTTGTGCGTAAATCATACACTGTAAGGTTGTAACAGGCCAATCTGCGCTTATAGAAAATTTCAGATCTGTTAGACTTTGGAACATATATGACCTGCTGAAGATCAAATATGGCAGCTGCAGATGAACGTGGATTTGTTTTTGATTTTTGCTTACTCTGATTTTTGATGCTCCTAACTCGCTCAATTTCAGCTCTATGTTTCATGTATACCTCGTTCATACAGTCTTTACCCGCACTGTGTGTATTCACGTTGTCTTCACATAATCCACACATATCCTTTTTTGGCCTATGGATTTTGTACTGAAGCATTTTGAATACTCTTTTGTAGGTACTCAAGGATGCACACTCTCCATATTCTTCTACAAACATTCTATGCATTTGAGCCTGTGTCAAATCAGAAGCTAAGTATGTATAAGAAGAAGAGGCACGGCGGTAGTGTGAGGGAACCCTGGGAAATCTTGTTAGATGCTCGACAATTTTTTCCTTTTGGGTTGGATCAAGTTTTTGTTTTCCTCCTCTCTTTTCACCTTTGAGCACACCGGACTGATTGTTCCTCTTCTCAAGCACTGTTTTCACCTGTCTGTCAGAAATCCCCAATGTTGCAAGGAACATCTGCCTACACACTGGGAATTTCTGTCCTTCTGGTGAACAACGGGGCAAGAAGTAGGAAATTGTCCGTTTCTTACGACCCCCCTTACCACAGGGCTTGCTCTCAAGATACCTTGCAAGCCACTCTCTTTGTAGATTCAAACTGCCTATGTCATAAAAAGCATTCCGGATATTGAGCATCTCCTGATCGCTAATCAAAGAACACTTCAGATTTTTCATTTCACAGGGTAGAGTATTAGTATTGCATCGAGAACGAGAAAGATGCCTTCTACCATTTACAAGATTCCCAGACTTCTCTGACCGATACCCTTCACCCTTGTTACGCATTTGCTTTACAATACGGTTTTTAGATCTTATGCTTTCTGATTTCTTTGCCAAAGGCTGCTCAAGCTGTTCAACTGTATCACTATTAAACCCATCAACCTCAAATGTTCAGGGAAGAACACTTCCATGTGATCTGCACATGGCTCACTACGTTCAAAGTGGTCAAAACAGAGCAACGCTAGGCACCTATGGCATGCAGCAAATACCTCGATGTTGCACATGTGGCTCTGGCAGTGAGCTGGACCTGGAGGGATGTCATCAAGTGGTAAAGCACGCATTCCTGGTGCCTGAGTTGCTAGACCTGATGAGTAATACAAACAAAAAATCTTAGTCATTTCGACATGTGGCTGGCAGAAGATCTTTGAAATGCTTCAAGAGCATTTCCTTATTTGTTACAAAATTACTAAAATTAGGTAGCGAAGATCAGTTTTTATCTTTTTACATGTATTATTCGATAGGTATAAATCCATGTTTTGAAAAAAAAAATTAGTATAGCATGTATTTAGCAATCAAAGCAGAAATTTAGTTAATGGCAAGCGAGGGTGTTACCGCCCTTCTTCTAGCCATATGATGAATTGAACCATTGACATATAAGTAATTAAAGATTAAAGATACTTTTCTACTCCTGCTCACTAAACAAAAAAAAATTAAGAATACGCTATATGGCATGCAACAAATTTCTCACCATTGTGATTCTGGCTTTGGCAAGAAGCATGGTCTGAAGGGATGACAGTAGGTTGCATCTGCAATCCTGATGCCTGAGTTGGGAGAGCAGTAGGTTGCATCTGCAATCCTGATGCCTGAGTTGGGAGAGCAGTAGGTTTCATCTGCAATCCTGATGTCTGAGTTTGGAGAGCAGTAGGTTGCATCTGCAATCCTGATGCCTGAGTTACTGGAACTGTTGAATAATTATAATGAAATATATTAGCCAACTAAATCATGGACATACAAAAATATCACAAATATTGTCCACCTCCGGGTCACTGATTGAAAAACACAGTTTTAAGATAACATTATGGCATGCAGCAAATTTCTCACCATTATGATTCTGGCTTTGGCAAGAAGCTTGATCTGAAGGGATGGGAGTACATGTAGGCTGCATCTGCAATCCTGATGCCTGAGTTGGGAGAGCAGTAGGTTGCATCTGCAATCCTGATGCCTGAGTTGGGAGAGCAGTAGGTTGCATCTGCAATCCTGATGCCTGAGTTGGGAGAGCAGTAGGTTGCATCTGCAATCCTGATGCCTGAGTTTGGAGAGCAGTAGGTTGCATCTGCAATCCTGATGCCTGAGTTTGGAGAGCAGTAGGTTGCATCTGCAATCCTGATGCCCGAGTTACTGGACCTATTGAATAATTATAATGAAATATATTAGTCAACTAAATCGTGGATATACAAAAATATCATCACAAATATTGTCCACTTCCCTGTCACTGATAGAAAAAAAAAATTGAAGATAACATTATGGCATGCAGCAAGTTTCTCACCGTAGTGATTCTGGCTTTGGCAAGAAGTTTGATTTGAAGGGATGGCAGAAGGTTGTATCTGCAATCCTGATGCCTGAGTTTGGACAGCAGTAGGTTGCATCTGCAATCCTGATGCCTGAGTTGGGAGAGCAGTAGGTTTCATCTGCAATCCTGATGTCTGAGTTGGGAGAGCAGTAGGTTGCATCTGCAATCCTGATGCCTGAGTTGGGAGACCAGTAGGTTGCATCTGCAATCCTGATGCCTGAGTTGGGAGAGCAGTAGGTTGCATCTGCAATCCTGATGCCTGAGTTGGGAGACCAGTAGGTTGCATCTGCAATCCTGATGCCTGAGTTTGGAGAGCAGTAGGTTGTATCTGCAATCCTGATGCCTGAGTTGGGAGAGCAGTAGGTTTCATCTGCAATCCTGATGTCTGAGTTTGGAGAGCAGTAGGTTGCATCTGCAATCCTGATGCCTGAGTTACTGGAACTGTTGAATAATTATAATGAAATATATTAGCCAACTAAATCATGGACATACAAAAATATCACAAATATTGTCCACCTCCGGGTCACTGATTGAAAAACACAGTTTTAAGATAACATTATGGCATGCAGCAAATTTCTCACCATTGTGATTCTGGCTTTGGCAAGAAGCTTGATCTGAAGGGATGGGAGTACATGTAGGTTGCATCTGCAATCCTGATGCCTGAGTTGGGAGAGCAGTAGGTTGCATCTGCAATCCTGATGCCTGAGTTGGGAGAGCAGTAGGTTGCATCTGCAATCCTGATGCCTGAGTTGGGAGAGCAGTAGGTTGCATCTGCAATCCTGATGCCCGGTTTTGGAGAGCAGTAGGTTGCATCTGCAATCCTGATGCCTGAGTTGGGAGATCAGTAGGTTGCATCTGCAATCCTGATGTCTGAGTTGGGAGAGCAGTAGGTTGCATCTGCAATCCTGATGCCTGAGTTGGGAGAGCAGTAGTTTGCATCTGCAATCCTGATGTCTGAGTTGGGAGATCAGTAGGTTGCATCTGCAATCCTGATGCCTGAGTTGGGAGAGCAGTAGGTTGCATCTGCAATCCTGATGTCTGAGTTGGGAGATCAGTAGGTTGCATCTGCAATCCTGATGCCTGAGTTGGGAGAGCAGTAGGTTGCATCTGCAATCCTGATGCCTGAGTAACTGGACCTGTTGAATAATTATTATGAAAATATATTAGCCAACTAAATCATGGACATACAAAAAATATCATCACAAATATTTTCCACCTCCGAGTCACTGATTGAAAAACCCAGTTTTAAGATAACATTATGGCATGCAGCAAATTTCTCACCATTATGATTCTGGCTTTGGCAAGAAGCTTGATCTGAAGGGATAGGAGTACATGTAGGCTGCATCTGCAATCCTGATGCCTGAGTTGGGAGAGCAGTAGGTTGCATCTGCAATCCTGATGCCCGAGTTGGGAGAGCAGTAGGTTGCATCTGCAATCCTGATGCCTGAGTTGGGAGAGCAGTAGGTTGCATCTGCAATCCTGATGCCTGAGTTTGGAGAGCAGTAGGTTGCATCTGCAATCCTGATGCCTGAGTTTGGAGAGCAGTAGGTTGCATCTGCAATCCTGATGCCCGAGTTACTGGACCTATTGAATAATTATAATGAAATATATTAGTCAACTAAATCGTGGATATACAAAAATATCATCACAAATATTGTCCACTTCCCTGTCACTGATAGAAAAAAAAAATTGAAGATAACATTATGGCATGCAGCAAGTTTCTCACCGTAGTGATTCTGGCTTTGGCAAGAAGTTTGATTTGAAGGGATGGCAGAAGGTTGTATCTGCAATCCTGATGCCTGAGTTTGGACAGCAGTAGGTTGCATCTGCAATCCTGATGCCTGAGTTGGGAGAGCAGTAGGTTTCATCTGCAATCCTGATGTCTGAGTTGGGAGAGCAGTAGGTTGCATCTGCAATCCTGATGCCTGAGTTGGGAGACCAGTAGGTTGCATCTGCAATCCTGATGCCTGAGTTGGGAGAGCAGTAGGTTGCATCTGCAATCCTGATGCCTGAGTTGGGAGACCAGTAGGTTGCATCTGCAATCCTGATGCCTGAGTTTGGAGAGCAGTAGGTTGTATCTGCAATCCTGATGCCTGAGTTGGAACAGCAATATGTTGCATCTGCAATCCTGATGCCTGAGTTGGGACAGCAGTGGGTTGCTTCGGAAATCCTGATGTGTGAGTTGCTGGACCTGCTGAATAGTTATAATGAAAGTTATTAGTCAACTAAATCATGGACATACAAAAGTCATCACAAATATTGTCCACCTTCTGGGTCACTAATTGAAAAATACAGTTTAAAGATGACATTATTGCATGCAGCAAGTTTCTCACCATTGTGATTTTGGCTTTGGCAAGAAGCTTGATCTGAAGGGATGGGAGTACATGTAGGTTACATCTGTAATCCTACGGTATGAGTTGTGACGTGATATGTTACTCTAGGAGAGCCACTCAAAAATTGGTTGTCAATTAATGCAAATGGTCTGTTATCTTTAATCACTTGAAATATGCACAAAAGAATAAAATCCTGTCATACTTACATTTCTTTGTCTGCTCCTCAGAAAGACTGCAAATCTTGGGGATTGAATTGATTTTCCTAACTGTAACACAAGAATTAATCAAGGAAACACAAGAGCAATACCATACTGATTAGAACTTTAATTTTATCCATAACATATTAACATATCATACATTTTATAGTGGATTTATTTCAACCAAAACTTTCCCAAAATAATTTTTCTTCATTCTGCATGATATTATCGTAAGTCACATAATCTTATTCTTTAGTATTTAGAGTTTACTAAACAACAAAAATCTACAATCACATGGAAGTCGAAATTGAAAAAAAAATGCTTTGTGCCATCCATCAAAACTACACATTGTGCAGTTTTGAAGAGGTCAGGTAATTACATTTTCAATTGTATTCTTTTTAATAAGTAAATAAAAATCAAGTTCTTTTTTTGATTAATTTACCAAAGTTAGCCAACGGAAGATTTTCATCCTCGTCACTGTCATCTGCATCTCCAGCATTGTCAGTGTCATCATCTTCTATATTCAAGTGAAGCTCCTCGTCCATGGGCTCCTCATCTGTATTTTCTTCAACCATCAGAATTGTGCCCCGCCACCAACCATCTGGCCACTTCATTTTGACTATAGTCCCTTTACGTGGGGTACTGCCTTTCCGAAATTTTAGCTCTGACATACTAACAACATTGGAACTACCATCCTTGTCCCAACGGACAAGGCAATCCCTGCTTGGTTCCATTGTAGGCCCCTTTTAAGATTAAGGAGAGAACAATTTAAAATACAAATTTCATAAGTCATTAGGGTAACTTTGCATTAATGATTAATGGGAGTTTCGGGTATTTTTTCAATTCGGGAACCCGACTATTTTTCGGGCGGGTTCCCGGTTACCCGAAAATGATATAACACAAATTACAAGCCAATATTTACCCCTAAGAAGCTACAAACACTGTGGGAAAACTCCTTTGTGTTTGGCAACTGAAATAAACCATTCGAGGAAAAAACAAAAACAAAAACAACAACAACAACAACAAAACAGGCGGAGGAAATCGCGTGGGCGCAAGACAGGATAGGCATAAGCCGCCTAAATCTAATCTGTAGAAATTGTCTACCGTCTAATCATGCCAGCGCGCCAGCGCCTTAGGTAGTCACGCGCGGTCAACAGTCCCTCGCACATGTTTATCCAAAATACATGAATGTACATGTACTTATAAAAAAGGAAGGGGAATACAAAGAAATCTTATGAAGAAAAACTCGTTTGAGACGATGATCATGATGATTCTTAATAATTTTGTACGGGCAGCTCTTGGGAATTTTGACATCGTGATCGTAGAGATCGAGTCACTTACTCACTTTGTACACAAACTTCACTGTTCACACGGAGTATTGATTTGCCTGGCGAAAATGGCGAGCTTTCTGTAGTATCTACACTCCTCATACTCTAATTATACACATTGCGAGTCCTCACGCACGCGGTCATCGTCTCACCGACAGTTTCATTCTCAACGTGTGATCAACCCGCCAATTATTGAAATTCACACACACGTTCCACTACTAGTACACATAAAATCATCAATACATGCCGGGTCCTCTCTCTTCGCCAGTAGCACCATTGATATCATCATCGATCATCATAATCATCAAAGACATCATCATCATATCATCATTATCAAGATAATAACATCATCAAAACAATTATCTTCATCAGACATCAAATATCATCATTCATAAAACTCATCATTCATCAAAAGAAATCATCAAGCCAACATTTTCTTCTCTGTCCGACTGCAACTTCATCCTTTAACACACACATGCGGTTCCCTTTTGAAATTCGATCTGTTTATACAAAGCGCCTTTCCGCCCAATGCCGCCGCGGTATATGAAAGGAAAAAAGAAAAAAGAAAAAAAAAAGGCGCATACCTTCATTGGCTGGCTGGCATATGACTTGTCATGACTTGTTATTAACGGACCGCTCATGAAATGACGTCACAAGCCCAATTTTATGAATGAAAATGTTAATCGCGCGCACTGTAGACATCCTTTGCTTCTCACAGCCTTGCTTTTCACTTTCGCATGAACAATGAAGGATATTATTTTGGATATATCGTTCATGTACTCTTAATCTGATTTCAGTAATTGGTAACTTCTTTGCTAAAGTTTCATGATATTGTGACAGACAGTGTCAGATCGTGATCGTCGATGTTAAAAATACCTGTTTAATAGTGTACGAGTTGTGAGATGCCACGTGCGAGTGTGGAGCGACTGTTGAATATGCATGAGTTTGTAAACTTTACGCCCGTTAATCGCTCATAGACTTATCGTTCACTGCAAAGAAGGGGGAAGGGCACTAAATGCAAATTATGTCATGGATTCAATGAACCAAGAGCAGTCTCCGAATAGCGGCAGTGAGCTTTGCTCTCTGTGTATACGAATGTGTAAGGTTATGTTTCACAGTGAGTTGAACGAATCAAAAGCGCATCACTGCAATGGTGCGCTAGAGCGCTACATGGATTTTTTTTACATGTAAATAGTAAATGGCTGTTCGACGTTCATCTACCGCCTTGTCGTGTACATACATAGGTGATAATTAAATACTCATTTTCGGGTATCGGTTATCTAATATTTTGACCCGGGTCCCGAGGCTCTCGGGCGGGACTCGGGTACCCGGTTTTTAGTCCCAGCCCTACATTAATCCCACCTATTAATTCCCAAAAGTGTTTCACATTGGGGCAATTTGCGAGTGCACATATTAGATCTATATTCCATGAACTCTCTTAATAGCAAACATTATGTAGATGTATACCTTTAGGTTTAGTATGGTAAGATTATTCCAAATAAGCAATTCCTCAAAACCCCTTAATAATGCTATCAAAATGTATATTATTCGGGTACAGATCTAGGTAAGATATAAACTTTTTGTGAGAAGACTGTAATTGTAAACTGTGTAGTCTGTTCTTCCCCAATAACAGAAGTCATTCTACCTTTCTAGATTTCTAGATTCAACTATTAAGTTAAATCTAATGTTAACTGTTACTGTTAGATCTAGATCTAGGCCCGGTCTAGATTTATATTTATAACAGTTAGAAATTTATGAGTAATAATGTCAATCTGAACAGTAGCAGTAAAAGAAATCTAGGTAAGATATGAACTTAATATCAACTAGACTCTAACGTTAGTCATATAGAATCTAGTCTAACTTGTTACTTTAGATAGACCATTTCTAACTGCAGAAGTTAGACTAATTTGGCCCTGGCCTAGGCTAATAATGAAATTTATGAACGACACTGGATTTTGCAGAGTTTAACTTCTGTGAGAAAATTTGGATCTTTAAGTGGTGAATTCAGATTCGTACTTGATCTCAGTTAGATTTACATATAACGTTAGATCGACTATATGGCTGAGCTTTCTGGAAAAACTGCATAAATACAAGCATATGGGGCTGTAGAAACAGATTTTATGGCATAAGTGACAAAAACAGCTTGTAATATATTTTTAAAGCAAAAATAGTAATAAAAATAAAAATTAATGAAACACATACATATAATATGATCTGTTAGGAAAGATTTGGATAAATTAATACACTTATACTCACCTTTCGGATAAACTTTGCTTATAACATGACGTATTCGCCGGTTCGTAAGACCGCGCTACAGCAAACTTCGGTCAGAACAGGCGTCGAATAGCTATTCGCCGGTTCGTAAGAACGCGCAGTGCTATTCGTCGTTCTAACCAAAATATAAAAAATGATATTACTCTAAAAATAAAGCGATTTGAGTAATGAAATTTTGTTACTCGATAGATTCGGACATATACTATCCAAATATGCAAAAAAGTCAAAATCATTTTTGGACCCAAATTTAGGCTATTCGCCGGTTCGTAAGACCGACGACGATATGCTGCGAACTGCACTTTACACTGAACAAACTGAGCCGTGTATTCTTTTCTAGTTTATGAAATAACTTTAAGATATTGCCTAAATTCGTTACAGATAACTGATCTGTGCTTTATTTTAGACAGCATTTGAAAAATGTGCATGCAATGCGGATTGATCTTCGATTTATTAAAATCATGAAAGTAAGTGCGGTTTGAATAAACGTGGTTACCAGAACAGATCTAATGTTATGTGATTACAATTAATATCATAAGAAAAAAAATCTACCTATCCTAGATAGTTGTCCTAGAATATATCATATTGAAACTACAGGGCCGCCTTAATTCTTTTCATTTCATCAACAATCATGTCAATATAAATTTATAATGCACATACATTAAATCCCAAGACCTTAGATCAAGGGGGCGTTTCATCAAGTGTCTTGTCGGTGGATTTTTACCAGCAAATTTGCTCTCAGCCATTCAGATGCAAGGATTTCAGTAGCTTATAACAGTTATTGCAACTTGTCATTGATGACAAGTTTTATGAAAGAGGGCGCAACAATATTAAGTATATAACTAAGACAATAAGTTCAACAGATAATTCGCAGTAGTACTTTAACTGAAGGTGTTAGATAAAGATTATGTCTTTTCAACCGAGTTTTAAAATGGCATTAAACTGGCAAAACTTGAACAGCGCCATCTTACAGTAACGGCTAAATTGAGATCATAATTTGAAAATTAATTGCATTTTATTTTAAATTTTGACAAACAGATGTTTGGAAAATAGGCACATTTTATATTTAAAGGAAATCAAAACCCAAGGAAAGAATCAATGTTATTGGAAAGTGAAAATTCAGAGAAGCAGTTTACAAAAAGTTTCATTAAAATTGGTTAAAAAATGAGAGAGTTATGGAAGTTTGAAAAGTCTCGTTTTACTTTCTATGGGGATCCTCAAATTGGCAAAATTGCTTCAAAATGGCTGATTTTGTGGACAACTCTCCATTTGTTTTGTACACAGATTGTCTCCTCCTGAACTAGACATATGTGGTGTAAAATACATTTCCCCATTATATATGTTGAGCTCAGAAGTAGATTAAATGCACCTTGAAAGATAATGGGGAAAATCTGAAAATCTGTGTACAAAACAAATGGAGAGTTGTCCACAAAATCAGCCATTTTGAAGCAATTTTGCCAATTTGAGGATCCCCATAGAAAGTAAAACGAGACTTTTCAAACTTCCATAACTCTCTCATTTTTTAACCAATTTTAATGAAACTTTTTGTAAACTGCTTCTCTGAATTTTCACTTTCCAATAACATTGATTCTCTCCTTGGGTTTTGGTTTCCTTTAAAACCATTATTTTTGACGTTGCACATGTGGAAAATTGCCCAAAGATACATTCTAAGCTTCTACAAACTAGAATGGGGCATGATGGGAAAATTAGAGGCACGGACAATTTTCAAATCTTGTTGAAAGATGGCGCCATTAGGAGCTTCAATTTACTGTCACTTTAAAATATCCTGTAGCTTCTAAGGTTCTCAAATACGAAGGGTTCCAGAGAACAGGTGCCAATTTGGCAAAGGACCCGATCCCACAAGTTACCGTTCTTGTCTTTGGCAGTTTGGCACGACCAGTCTCGGTACATCGGGTGATTAAATGAACGCTCTTGCATAGTCAGTGACATCGTCTCGGAATGCTGTACAGTCCACGAGACAGACAACCAATATACGAGATCGACAGCCCAAGAGAGCGAAAGCCTAGGAGACCGACAGCCCACGAGATCTTCTAAAGACTTTGAGGGTTCACCAGACCGATACTGTCGGACTCTTGCTCTGTCGGTCTCGTGGTCTGTCGTTCTCGTGGTTTGGTCTCTTGGTCTGTCGGTCTCTTGGTCTCGTGGTCTGAACTTGTTCTCGTGGTTTGGTATCTTGGGCTGTCGGTCTCCTGGGATGTCCCGTCTCAGAAAGGTACTTTTTGGTATTGTCCCATGGATCTTGACAGTAAAGTAATTAGACACACAATGAAGATAATTCTCATATGTACAGGGGCGGCGCTACAGGAGGGGGGGGGGGGCAGAGGGGGCGACCGCCCCCCCCCCCCCCCCCCGTATGATTTTTCAAGTAGTGAAAAAAGAAAAAAAAAGAAGAAAAAAGAAGAAAAGGAGGAAGAAAAGGGAAGAAAGAAGAAAGCGGAGTATTAAAAAGAGAGGTCACTCTATATTACCCCTTCTTATTTAATGGAGTAAAAATATGACGTCATCTTTAGGTCGTCTTGCCCCTCCTATCAAAATACCCTGGCGCCGCCCCTGCATATGTATATTGGAATCCAGTACAATTCCTGAAGGACAGGACTTATTCTGGTGAACTTGAGCCAATTCCTAAATCATATAGTCACCATCGATGAACCTACCTTGTTTAACTCTTTCAGCAAGTTCTTCCATTCCTGACAACCGTAAAGCTTCCACAAGCTTTTCCTTGGTAGAGCCATCCTTTTTATACCATAAGTTTAGCATGGTTTGATTTCCCTTCTTTATCGTTAAATCCTTCCCATTTTCCTCATGAAATGCATCCACTTGGGTCTGTTCGAACTGCAGTAATAAACCAAGTACAGATATATCCGATATCTGCTGAGCAATCAGAACAGCTTCAAGGGAAGAGAGAGACATTTTTGTATTTGTCACCACTAAAATAACGATAGGATTAACGCACTGTACAAATGCACTTCCGTGAATGTACTAATATCACTACACGCACGTTGATATATTACGCACGTACTATAGTAGGCCTATTAACATGATCAAATATTGACACTGCCATATGACCTGGGAATCCCCGACTTTCAAAGGTCATCTGTGTGTTGTTGGTATCCAATTGAAAAACGTTTCATCACAGCAAAAACTGTTTCGGCAGATACTAATAATTCGGAAACACTAAAAAGTCTGGCAAGAAAAGCTATATCGGATCGAAACGGGGAAAAATTCTAGGCATTGCATGATATTCGATTACGGATGTTAAACCATATATGGTTACATGTATGCCGTTTTTCCGAAGGTTCGTTACGGTTAATAATTGCGAACGTTCATGATTCGGAAAAAAAAAATGGTTCATAATACCGAAAAAGAAAAAGGGTTCGTAATTCCGAAAATGCAACAGAACCCTGCATAACTTTTTGGAATAACGAACCTCCGGAAATATGAACCTTTTTCATTTTCGGAATTACGAACCCTTCTTCCTTTTTGGAATTACGAACCCTATTTGATTTTCGGAATTGTGAACCTATTCAATTTTCTGAATTATAAACCGCCTGCTAAAAGAAATTTGTGTTTCGGATTCACAAACCTTCGAAATTATGAATCTTTGGAAAAACGAACCTGATCGGGAAAAAATGAGTACCGCCCCATCCCGGAATGTACATGACTGTAGCCTGGTCTATGTGCATAAGCCTATATTGCCGCTGTTACTACAACCGATTGGATTTCATTGACAAAACAGCTCTGTTAGGCATTTTAGAATTCAGAATTCAGATTTAAAAACAAATATTTACTTCGTTTTCAAAATCAAATGCATATATAGATCAATAGAGCAATCAATATACACACATCTTTCGAAGATAATGCGAAAGTCCCGATAAGTTGAAAGTGTTACCTTACATAATTTGGTTCTCTAGAATCCAGAAATACATTTCTTGGTTTACAGTAGGGACTTTCTGATATTTATCAGAATTGCTTTTGAGTGCATCGTAGAAATAAATTTTTCGGAGCAGAGTTTGTGTTTGTTTTGCTATCCTTTTTTTTTTTTTTTTTTTTTTTTTTACTTTAAAATGGCATTAAACTGGCAAAACTTGAACAGCGCCACCTTACAGTAACGGCTAAATTGAGATCATAATTTGAAAATTAATTGCATTTTATTTTGAATTTTAACAAACAAATGTTTGGAAAATAGGCACATTTTATATTTCAAACTATTATTTTTGACGTTGCACATGTGGAAAATTGCCCACAGATACATTCTAAGCTTCTACAAACTAGAATGGGGCATGATGGGAAAATTAGAGGCACAGACACTTTTCAAATCCTGTTGAAAGATGGCGCCATTAGGAGCTTCAATTTACTGTCACTTTAAGGTCTGAAACCACACAAAGTTGTTTAATCAAGGTTTAATTTCAAAAGATCTTGTAATACATATAATTACGAGAATCATGGTCCCATTTCAGACTCCTGGCAGGTCATACGATTGCAGCACGTTACAATATAAAAGAATTAACATAAAACACAATAATTCACATTTATGTCATATATATATATATCATATATATATATATATAGTTCGAAGTTATGGACTACATGATATAATTATAATAAACTGGGTCGGATTCTAATCGTCCACAACCATGGGCGTCAATCCGAACTTGCGCATGGGGGGGGGGGGGGCACGATAGCATGTCACCTTTACAGTTGCTTTCAAACAGGGGCGTCGCTAGAACATTTTGAATGGGGGGGGGGGTGTGACACGAACATTTTCCGGCAATTTTTTAGGGTGTGACACCCAAATTTGCCGACAAAAATGCTGCACCCTAATCTCCCCCACCCCCCCCCCACACACACAAATAATAAAAGAAAATCGAAGATGAAGAGATCTTGATCATACGGGCCCATTTTCGCAAGGAGGGGGCTGACGCCTTTTGCCCAAATATCAACTTTCCCATTTCTAAAATTTCTAAAATTTTTAAAAAAACTTTTCGTAGTGAAAATGTACAGAAGTTATATAATTATCTGGGAATCTCGCTGCCCAAATATGTGGATATTCTGGCACCTCGCTGCCCGAATATGAAGTGATGGTTGCCCGAATATCGGAACTTTGAAAATCCTCGGGGGGGGGGGGGCTGCAGCCCATTGCTGAAGGGGGACGCATTTTGCCCGACTATCAACTTTTCAATTTCAAACCTTGCTGCCCAAATAATAATGTGGATATTCTGGCACCTCGCTGCCCGAATAAGTGGTGGTTGTCCGAATATCTGAACTTTGAAAATCCTAGGGGGGGGGGGGGGGGAGCTGCAGCCCATTGCCGACGGGGGGACGCCTTTTGCTCGAATATCAAATTTCCAGTGTTCTTGCGAGCGAGCGAAGCGAGTAAGCAAAACAAATGGCCAGTTTTTCTTCTTTTTCTTTCCTTCCCTTTTCCTTTTCCTTCATTTCTTTCTGTTTTTGTTTTCCTTTCCTTTCCCTTTTCTTTTTTTTCTTTTTTCTTCTCCTTTCTCTTTTCTCCTTTTCCTTTTCTCTTTCTCCTCCCTCTCCCTTTTTCCCCCCTCCTTTTTTTTTTTGCCGACAGAGGTGGCGCATTTGCCGACAACAATTTTGAGTGGGGGGTGTTCACACACACACACACACACCCTCCTCTAGCGACGCCCCTGGATGTCCCTTTTCTGACCGGCATCTCGATTCCATGAAATGCACACGACGTCCGATCCGGTCCGGTCCGGCGCGTACATAAAAAAAAGTTTTCGTGTATATCGGTCACGATTTTGCTCCCTGATTCGTTGAAAGTAGGCATGGTAGGTCCTTTCCACTCCAGTCATGCATGACTGGGTGCGCGCGTGTACCCCGTCGTACAGGAACAGGTATAGGGATTAGCGCGGCCAAACCCCCGCTCTAGCTCTATATGCAGGCATGCATTTAATATGCCAATATTTTGATGCTCAACCCCGTGTCAATGCAGTTGGCCTAATTGGCCCTATCGCCCAAAACTGAGAATGTATTGAAAAGTTTAGTACATGACATGGTGATTTTTTTTATGGGAACTTAACTCTCATCTCCTTAGCAAGGTATACGAAATCATTGTTCCCGGTGGTCCCCCTTCTTTACTGACAAAACATGGGGGACATTTGATATGATGTCCCCCCCCCCCCAAAAAAAAACAAAAATCGGGGGGGGGGGGGACGTGTCCCCCCTGTCCCCCACCGATTGACGCCCGTGTCCATAACTTAAATAGATAAGTATGGGAAGTAAGCTATATTCAAGTTTCAGGTCTTTCGGTATATAGAATTACACTTATACACTTTAAGCATGATGTGGGCGTAACGGCCGTATAGATATGTTGCTGAAAGGAAGTAGATACTCTTTCAGAGGACAGTGACTCTTGCATTATACAGTATAGTATGAATAGTGAAGATCGAAAGACAAGTTTTAAAAAATGGTGCTGTCCTCTTGTTTCACTAGAATCTATAGTTTAATTTCTCTGCGACCCTATAGATGTCAAGTATTTCACCTCGACCCTCATCTATTCTTTACTTGAATGAAACATCACAAAAGATGAGACAATATCGTATATTTGGCATTATTCTGGTAGAACGTGTGGGGAGCAACGTCAGCTTTAGGAGAATCTTAAGACAACGTTTGTTGTTGCGGGTAATATGACCGCGTTGGCCTACCCCTATATAAATCCCATAGTAATTAACCTCATATCAATAATTGTTACCCAAATCATGTGCGGCGATTTCTTGTCAGGCCGGGGGGGGGGGGGGGGGTGTCGCTCACGGCTTAACGCCGGCAATAACTTCAGCCATAAAGCTACAAAAAAAGCTCAAGCTAAAACAACACCTCAGGTATAGGCATTTTATTGATTTGTTTACCCAGGGTAGCCTAGTCAGTGATCAAAACTCTGTTATCCTTTAGAGCCCTGCACACAAAACATACACTGAAATATAACATAATACGTGAGTAAGATATGATACAATGTAAACTTTGAAACAATTCAATAAAGGAATATCAAAGAGTGAAAGGTAATTGCTCGGTGCATTTGTGTGGTAACTTTGCAACTGATCAGATTTTATCCAAGAAAAAAGTCAAACTTGATTGGGTCTTTTAAAAGCGCAATCTGGTAATAAAATAAAAAATAAAAAATAAATAAGAAAATTAAAAATGAGTATAGACCCTATTTCGATTTCAATATACTTTATGCGATCTGCTGAATGATAAATGCGAGCGAGCGCAGTACTTGGGGGAAATTTTCAGAAAATATTGCTCTTACTTTCTTCAGATTATGGGCACGTTCTAGCGAGAGGAATTAGATTTTTTTTTTTCCTTCGGGAGGGGCGGGGCATTGTGGCACTCCTGCCCCCTGCTCCAACTTGATTCTAATGAAGTGGTATGGATAGGGGTACCAGTTACTACACAAAGCCGCAAGGACTCTTTGAACCTGAATATATGGCTGTTTTTGTAAGCATCACTGGAAATAACGGTAAATATATAGGGGCACCTACCACATTTGAAAAGGGCACTTATCACGTGAGGAAAGGGTAAATATCGGAGGTGAAAAGGAGCACTTATCAGTATAAAGTAAAAAGGGCAATTATCAGATTTTACAAGGGCGCTTATCAAAAGGTATGGTGAGGGGGGGGGGGGTCTTATTAGAGGGTAAAGGAGCAAAAGGGCACTTATATTTGGAAAAAGGCATCAATTAGAAAGTGGAAAGGGGCTCTTATCAGAAGGAGAAAAGGGGCACTTATCAGAGAGATGAGGGGCACTTATCAAAAATAAAAGGGCACTTTTTGTGCTTTAAAACTTGTGTGGGTATTGTGCCCCTCCCCTCCCGGTAGCGCTGCCTCTTATAGGCATGACAATTATCTTATGAACCCCTGCCCTCCGATCTTGAGCTCCCCCTCCCCCACACACGATACACTAAGCCACTCATTCCCATCCCGCTAGAGGCAGAGAGAAAGATGAAGAGGGCGCGCGATCGATGGTCCCCGGAACGGCCGAAGTCATTATGAATCCCCTCCTTCAGGCAATTCTGGATCCGCCCCTGCTAATAATATATCTCTAAAAAGAAAGATAAAAAGGTATTAATTAAACAAAACATGACGATAATTTTTTCCCCCTTTAATTTTCACTGACTAGGCAAGCATTATGTGAAATTTCGAGTCTGGAATTAACGACTAGGCAAGGCGCGAAATCCAATATGGCGCTCTCCACGTCCCTTCACGAGGTGCTCATTTTGAGAGGGGAAACCCATCGCTGGAAAGATCTTACCATTAATTCAGGTATTTTAAGAAATTCCTCACTATTTTCCTTATCTTATGAAAGAAAATGAGCAGTGAAAGTGCGTGAAATTTCTCTGAATTTTGTATTTTGCACTAGGACGTTGAACAATACCAGTTACACGCCAACCACATTACACTGTCCCACGTACAGAGATTGGTGGTGTTTTTTGCAGATGAGATTTAATCTTTCAAGGTGATGTGTTTAGCTGGGTGTTTGCATTATTGTGTGTGATGAATTCGGGGTGGGGGTGGGGGGTGGGGGGCGGGGGGCAGGCCCAGGCCTGGAAATGAGTTTTTTCTTTTCTTTTACACTCGGGGCAAACAATGAAGTTTTGCCCTATGGCTCACACCACGGTATAGTGGTCATACTGACCACTACGCGGGACGAATGCAAAAATACTAGTCATTTTCTATCGCATGTACTTAAGGTATGGGAGGAAAAGTAAGATAAATATTTAAAATACTTCCTTTCAAATTCAGCGCTTTAAAATCTCTTTCCTACCTTAAATGGCCGTTAGGAAAAACTTCTGATATCTCCAGCAAAATCCAAAGTCAAAATCATGTCCAAAACCTAAGAAATCCCCGCCAATTTTTTTTGCGATCGCATGTTGTTTTCATGGTGCCGATGTTTTTAGACTAAATCGGCCAATAAAATGTTGTCCACAACGAAACTCGGTATCGCGTGCACATCGATCTCTACGATCGCACACACGGAAAATCGGGACTTACGTGTGCGCGATAGGAACCGAACTTTTAACGACCGAATTTTTTAGCGGGAGATGTCAGCGCTCGCGGCGATCAGGAAATGTACATCATGACCTGCGATACCCCGTTTCGCCAGAAGTGACAGTAAATTACAGATTTCATTTTCGGAATTATCTTTTCCAACATCGGTGAGTTGAATTTATTGTATTTCATGAATATGTTGGTGTCGTTTCTTGTAAATTAAATGCCGATTATGAGTGAATGTTGGTGACTTTTGTGCAGTGGTGTTTTGAAAGTGTCGAGGTGGATGACTGCCTAGAGTCTACACACGAAGTATAGTAATGTCGCTATGAGTGCTATGGCTATGCCCCTCCACCTCCACTGCCGACTTTCTGTTGTTAAAAAAATGTTAGCCAGCGGAGCGTTTCATCAAGCATTTTGTCAGTGATTTTTACCGACAAATTTGCTCTCAGCCAATCAGATGCAAGGATTTCAGTAGCTTTTAACATTTGTCTACAGGTAAAAATCACATTCAAAACGCTTGATGAAACGCTCCCCTGTTGCTACATTTCTTTGTTTCATGCAGGTGGCACCCAAGGCGTCCTTCAAGATGTCAATGTCGCTGATAGTGCAGGGGGTTTCGCTTACAAGGACAGTCACAAGGTCAACAGTGTGACTGCTAATAGGTTCATATACTGGTAAGATTGCCAAGTTATCTCTTTCATTTTTGAAGGAGAGAGCAGGAGAGAGAGAGAGAGAGAGAGGGAGAGACACTACAGTTAGGGTGTCTGAAGTCACACTGAAAAGTGTCAGCTTAAAAACGTGCTGATTCAGGGGAAAAAATGGCACAATTTTGGGGGCAAATTCATCCTGTTATTAAAATGTGATCTGAATTAATTTTTATCTCATATTTGGAATGTATGGAAAGAGAAAATCCTGGTCATTCTTTTGACACTAAGGACAAGTTTTTAGGCTCACTAGAAAATTAAAATAAGAGATAAATTGCAAACCCTTATATTTGTGTGTATTCAGATTGCCATGTCCCCATGCGTTTCCTATGGGAAACTGAAATTTCTGTTTTACACAAATTTTGTCACTTTTTCGCAATTTTGCACTGTGATCTGATATTCAAACCTTGAAAAAAATTCATACCATCAGAAAGATTGTAAAATTTCCTATCTAGTCATGTAAAGGACAAGTTTTTGACATTAAGTATAAAGTCATAACAGGTCTCGGAAGCTCAAAATTTGCATTTGTGTGTGTCCCATTTCTTAACTACATAGCCTATGGCAGAAAAAAGATTAAAAATGGTCTGATTTCATTCTCTTATTTCGCAGTAATTAAGTGGAATTTTCATGAAATATCATATTTCTGTTAGTTTGATGGTTATTATTTTTCAAATCCAGAAAGAAAATTTAATATTACTTGGAAATAAGTGAAATAATTTTTTTCTCCAGACACCCTACTACAGTCAGACAGAGAGACAGTGGCCCGTATTCTATAACTCCAGTTTAACTTATACCATGGTCTAAATATGTGGTTTAACTATGGGCAGCCAAATATGACACAAATCTCTAACAGTAGATATTCAATTTATCAGCATTTTTGGTACTCAAACTATTGAAAACTGTCTGTGAATGATAAGCACAACTGTACAATAGTTTTCTTGACCATTAAAGCATGAGACCAGAATCCAGTTATGTAAGGAACATACAGTTTAAACAAAGTTTTGGCATTTTTGGCTACCCATAGTTGAAACACAGATTTAGACCATGGTTATAGTTAAACCGGAGTTCAGAATACGGGCCTTAAAGGGAGCCACCGCTCGATATCCATGTACGTTCAATTTCATTCGCTTGCCCCTATTGCAAGGCCGTGCATAACAACAGTCTTGGAGCAGCGAACAAAATTGCCGTCGAGGGTGGGGTAGTTTGTCAGTTGGGTTGTTCAGTTCGTCTTTCTTCGGTCGAATGCGTATCACTGCAATTGCGTGCTCGTTTACCGAAGATGTGCAGAGATTCCTGAATATTACCCGAGCCGGGCCAAGCTCCAAAACACCACGATTGGCGACTTTTCGGTCCCTTTAAGCCTGGGTGTCGGGCCGGTCAACCCGTACGGAACCTGGCGGGAACCCAGCGGGTTAGGGGTTTTTGCCGGGATGGGGTCGGGTCCGGGTTGCTGAGTGAAATGTCTGAACCCGGTAAAAATAACCCGGTAAATAATTGGTGCTGTAAAGCCGTTATGAGTATTGATTATGACTTTTTAATAAAAACTTGATAGTGGTAAATAATAGGCTTGGGCAGTTCTGCTTTAAGAGAGAACCGATTCCGATTCCGACGCAAGGTCTCGGTTCCAAAGGGAGTCAATTCCGAGGCCGCATTGCACGCAATACCATATGTTGCCTATAGTAGTGCATGCTAGATGCTCGATTTCGATTCCATGCAGAGTCGACTCCGGCAGGCCTGGCCCGGTAGCGTGCACCGTACCGGTACATGGCTTCTATATGTCACTGCACTGTAGAGTCTATTGTGTATAGTGCAGCTTTCACAAATGTCCGATTTTCATATAAAAACATAAGGAAAATATAAACAAATATAAAATTTACCGGGTTTCGGGCCGTGCCGGGACCCGGTAAAAATTTTGACATCTTTACCGGTCCGGGCCGTTGCGGGTAATTTTCTACCGGGCCCCAGGCTTAACGGGCCTATGTGACTGCTTACAGATTTATGTTCTGATATCAGATTTCTAGATTATTTCTTTGTTTGATAAGGAAAGAAAGAGAGAGGAAGACATTGTAACTGCCAGTATGTTCATGCATGTATACTGGTATGATTTCTAGATTATTCCTCTCTCGCTCTTTGAATAACAAGAGAGAGAGAGAGGGGGGGGGGGGGGAGAGAGAGACATACAGAAAAACAGAGAGGTGAACAAAAGGAGTGAAAGATAAAGATAGAAGTAGTACAGAGAGACATAGAGTAAAGAGAGAAGGAGAGGGAGTGAAAACTCATGTTGCCAAGTTTATATTTACAGCTGGTGAAAGGAAAATATCTGCTGTTGTTAGAAAGGCAGAAAAACAAAGAAAAAGAATGTTCTTTATTCTGTTAATTAACAGAGAACAATTTTTCTTCCAGTCCCTGGATTTTGACAGTTTGTGTGGGTATTAATTTCTTGCCTTTTGCCTGGCCTTTGCACATACAAGTCATTTGTTTGAATTTGAGCCTCACAGACTAGAAAATGATATTCCTGTCTTTCTCCTTCCATTAGGCGCACATCTCAGAATCGCATAGAACTTGTGGAGAGCTCCCTCAACCATAATCTCCACGGCAACGCATTACGTCTCAACTTCCAGGGCTCCCCCATCATCCCCAGGGTGTCCATCCATGAGACCCATTCACACGTGGTGGTTCTGATCGCTACGTTCACAATGGTTCATCGTCTGCCATTCCCACACCCCAACAAACTGAACAGACAGGTAAGCTAAGCACATGTGACCTTCCCTAATGCACCTGGATCAGAATTAAAGAACACATTTAGCAGACTTGTAGAGATAGTTGTATATATGAGACTAAACGACAAGCTCCCATCCAGTAACATTCACATTCATTTTTCAAACCCCCCCCCCCTCCTGACCCCCGGCCCCCATAACTTTCATGTTTGGGCCCCCTTCATTAACTTACAGTTTCCTAACCCCCACCCCCCTTCCATATCTTTCAGTTTTTGCCTCCCCCCCCCCCCCCCTTCCCCAAGCCATTTGAAAATATTAAACTCTACCCTCCTATATTGATAAATGAAGTAAAAATATGTGAAGGCAATTTTTATCTGTGGTAGACAAACCTACATGTACATGTAATGTGCAGTATCTACAGGGAGAGACTAACTGATCCTGCACACTTCATATCCCTCCAAAATTTAGAAATATGGACCAGGACCTTATGCACGCAGACCACCAATATTTTTGCACAGTACCCATAAAGTTAGTTACATGTAGGACTACTGAGTGTCAGCCCCACTTTTTTAATCGTAAATGTGAGAATATGAAAATGACCACCTCTTTGTTTTTCTGTTAGGATTCTAACAACCAGTATGCCAGCACTGATCTAGCCTCCATCTTTGCCGACGCATCCGTGACGAACTTCCGCGATGCGTCAAACGTCCACGAGATCGTGCAAAGCGGGTCGCAGACCTACGAGTTCCAGGCGTGCGGGTCGTGGATGACGGGAGACGGGGAGGCGTGGTTTGCTCTCTCCGTTCGCAGCGGTAGTCTGGTCTTAGTCAAGATGGCCCCTCTAGGGTTGAGAGGTGAGATCAGGGCCCTGTTTCATAAAACTTGTTATCAATAACGACCGCCTCATTTCTGTGACAAATTTGCTCTCAGCCAATCAGATTCAAGGATATCAGTAGCTTATAACAATTATTGTAACTTGTTATTGATAACAAGTTTTATGAAACGGGGCCCAGATCCCTGATATAAATAAAGTAGTATTGGCAGTCCTAGGTCTTTAAGTTCTTTTTGTATTTTTACTCTGATATATAAGGAGATTCCTGATATAACAAGGCAATTTTCATGGTCCAAAGGTCCTCGTTATAGTGAGTTTCCACTGTATGTGCACAGAAAGAAGCACCGCACAAATTTGATGTTTCGCCTTCAAACTTGCTTGGACAAAACTGCAGAGCTATTTGGGTGTTTTGCACATTCCATTTCTTTTCAGCTTAAAATTTGAAATATTATGATCGAACTATAATTTGTAAATGTTTCAGTGTGTTTCATTTTGATGAAAGTAAATTTTTAATTTAGAATGTACATGTACTTCAGCTCTTTATCTAACCCTAACTGTACTGAGCTATTTTGATATCCTCCCTTTTCATCTCTGCACCAAAATGGCCAATTGCCCCAAAATTTGCAAGGATATCAAGAATCTTGTGAAGAAGAAAAATATTTTATTGACTTTCTTGTAATTCATATTTTTTGTCAATTTAATATTATGATTTAAATGCAAGTGTTTGTGTAAATGTTCACTTCTATTGATAAAAATTTTTCAAAAAAGGTCTTTGAGATCAATTTTTTTATGCAAGAAGTTTTTCTGTCTTCTTCCTGGCCATATTAATCAATGAATTTGTAAATTGCCTTCCCTCTTCTAGTTTTCTACTTCTTTTGTATTGAATTATATTATATACAAACTTATGCCTTACCACTATTAATAAGCCAGTTCATAATTACAATACGAGCATGTGCAGATAAAGGTTATTTTGTACCAAATATAATTGACTTTTATACGCTTTCATAGTGTGCGCACCATGACATGCGCTCCAGTATGATTTTACATGTTAAACAAGTCGCGTGTCCACCAAAATAAATCCGCGTGCTTGTACCAAATGGGGTCATTTCAGGGTCATTTGTACCATGTACTAATTGTGAACTGGCTTATTGATAATGATTTCAGGAAAGGAATTATTTAAGGGCTAAATTGATCACATTTTGTTCTGCAAATTGGCAGCAATAATATTTTTCTTTTAGTGCTACATGGTTCTAATAAGGTGTAATGTCTTTGAAAAAAATATACATATTCACATATTTGTTGGAAAGTTAATAAAAATTGCCAATTTTGTTTAAAAACAATGATTTTGAATCTCTCAATATGTTTCCAATTTAAAGATTTGAAAGCTTATTCCTGTTTTTAAAATTCCTGGCATCTAACGCAATATGGTAATGTAACAAAAATGGACAAAGTGTGTGCAGAAATTTTTGCTCTTTCTACTCATGCATCTGGTATGTTTTTTAGAGCTCTGAATCAAAAGTTATTGAGCCAAACCACAAAATGTGGTCAGTTTTTGTGAAAGGGTTAAATTGTAACCTTCAAGACAATAGTTCTTACCTTCTCCTACTTGTATATTTTTTTTTTTTGTGTGTGTGTGCAGGTATTACAACACAGAATGAAGTCAAAGAATCATCCATAATGGAAAGACTATGGACTGGTCTGGTCCCAAGTGCTATAAGGTTGGTTTATTTTTCTCCTTTGCATTAACTGCATAATGATGAGGATACTCTGAAATGAGAATATGAATACGAATGCGAATATACTTTGGCAATACATTAATCTCCATTTGCCACTATCGATCCAGGTGTAGTAAGTGGGTATTTGGGCAGGATTCATTCGGTAAATGCACTGTGTGATAACAGTTGCCAGATCTTTTTCTGTCGTAACAATTTACAAAGTTCTTTGGAACAGATCTTAGAGACATTTTATCATAATGTGATACGAGCTATGCATAAAAGAATAGCTATTATTTCATGCTAACTACATTGCGTATGGATTGTTTTAGATTTATCGCCTGTGTATGCAGCATGGCGTGCTGGTAACAGTTGCTGAACCTTATGCTGTTGTAATATTTTACAAAGCTCTCTGGAAGTGCATCTTGGAGACATTGTATTAAAGTATGATATGAGCAACAGAAGAATGGAATATTGTTACTATTTCCTGCTAATTATGTCACTTCTAGATTGTGTCTAGATTGATAGCCTGTGTATGTAAGTTTGGTAAAGAGTAAGTATCCCTGTCTCGTTTTCTTTCATCCTTTCTTGTTATAGGAGAGGCCAAGATGCTGTGTACCTGGCCCAGAGTGTGGCTGTTCGACCCCTAGGCCAGGACATGATGGCTTTCTGTGTGTGCAGAGACCACAAGCTAAGGATCTGGTCCTGCAAGGTAATGCTTATTTGTGACATCCCTGGTCCTTTAATAATTGTGTTTGGGTTGGTTGGCTGGGCCTGGCTAGAATATTTAAAGACCCATAGTAGTGGGCTCTCATGGGGACTTTGGTACCATTCAGATGTTTACCCAGTAACCTGTGTTTTCAAACTGAGTGGACTTAAAGGGATACTTTGGTAGGCCTGCGTGGGCGATTTCCGATGAGAGAGGAAAATATACTCGGAGCTTCGTGTCACTTCGATACAAGGACTTCCATCGCACGTGCTAAAACATGTGATTCATATTGGACCACCTCTGAGATAAGACTGGCTTGTGTTTTAAATTTCGCGCGGTGGGAAAGTAATCAAACATACGGAAAAGTAATTACAGAGCCAGCTCTCTGGTAGAGCCTGGGATTAGTTACGTAATCGTGGCGACAACGAGTCGCGGCAGGGCAGTGCAGAAGCGATGGCTAGACTAATCAACCAGAAGTTAACCGTGTTTTGTATTTGGAAATATTTCAGCATTACACTAAACTTGTTTGGGGGAACGAGGTTACAACCAGTTACAAGACTAAGAGCCCGGGACTGGTTAAACCCGAAGTATTCGCCGAGCTCCAGTTCGGTCAACTTCGTGCCGTCCGATCATTTATGACCTTAGTCCGACGGCCTCGCACAACGGGCGTGCTATGTGTACAAGTAAACGAGCCTTTTGCAAATTCCGCACGATTTCATTTCCCCATGAGTTCTCATTAGACTGCCCCTTTAAGTTTTATGACCAACAGGCCTTATGTAATGCTCTGCTTTTTCCACCCGTTGCCCCATAAGGTAAAGTCGTTATATCACACTACCCTCACCCGAAGATAACTCCTTGCTCTGAGAGACCAGGGGGTATCTGTTGACTGGACAGCGGGTTTGCTGTGTGCCAGACTTGTACACCCATGAATATTTCAAGTGCTTTCCACCAGCGTTGGGTACCTCGAGACCAGTCTCGAGACCGGCATCAGTAAACTTGATCTTGTTCTTGATCTCGAAGGTGTTGGTCTTGATCTTGATCTTGATCTCGGAGCTTCTGTTCTCGGAACTTTCGCTCGAGATCGCTCGAGATCAACATTGTTATTACGTAAATTATCAAATGAAAAAGCTTTTAAAATCGTTCACCAATCGGCGAAAACACGACTCAGTGTTGGGTACCTCGAGATCGATCTTGATCTCGAGACCAGTCTCGAAATCGGCATCAGTAACCTCGATCTTGATCTTGATCTCGGACATATCTGATCTTGATATCAGATGTTCTGATCTCGATCTTGAGCTGCGGATCTTGATCTGGATCTGTATCTCGGACTGTCTGATCTTGATCTTGATCTCGGACCCTCTGGTCTTGGACCCAACACTGCTTTCCACCAAGTCTGGTGTCAGCGAATTATGCGTACCATATGCCTTGAAAGTTAATCTGGAGTTATGACAGTGATAATGCACTTGGAGAAACTGGCTTGAATTGATTCTGAGTTCTTATTATGCTGTAGATGGGGTGTTTGTACCTCCAATATAGAAAGGAACTAATCAAAATTTAATGAAAATTAAAGTTGTACAACTGCTCAAAGAGAGAGCTTTTTGTGCGCTTGGGTTGTGACTACTAGCTCTCCTTTTCTATCTGTAGTTATTATTCTGCTATTATACATGTCATGTCCAAATCATGTGACAGAAATCATTTATTTGCAGTCTTGAGAATTCACAGTAATTTGCATTTGATTCCATGAGAGTTTATTTTTTGTCATTACCAGAACTCAGAACTGCCGTCAAAGATAAATTTGAGTTCTGGACCCCATTTCATGAAACTTGCTTTCACTGGCAATTTACAATAACTGTTATAAGCTACTGAAATCTTTACATCTGATTGGCTGAGGGCAAATTTGTCGGTAAAAATCACTGACAAGACACTTGATGAAACGCCCCCCAGGTCATGAGATTGAATTGTGAAAGAAACTGTCCCAAAGCAATTGGGAAAGGTTCATTATATAGCACATAAGAATTGATGTGTGCTGTAAGGTTTTAGAATCCTCAAAATGATAAGAAATTGACTCACTCCTGCTGAGAGTCACATGCACTGCACACAGAAATGTGTATATGGGACCGCACACATCATGTGGTGTAAATGTTCGGCCCGAACATTTCAGCTGTTCCTTGTCATATTTTGAATGTGAGGGCATTTGAAGAGCCATCCTTTTCAGGGGACATATCTACTATGATAATCTTCCGAACTAACATAATAAGAATGAGAAAGCTCATCAAATTGTTTTTTACCTTTTCCAGAACTCAAGCTTCCCTTTAATCATATTACTTAAAATAGGTTATGCAATCACTGTGATGATTATGACGAGAGTACTACATTTTCCCCGAATCAATTTTCACAAATAACCCTTGTCCATACCATCTTCAGACCTTGAACTGCTTGATCACCAGTGACCTGACCAGCTTCCTGCCAGAGGGCATGATGGGAATGGACGACCAGCCGATCCTCCGACACGAGATCCGTGTGATTCAGGGTTCAACGCCCTCTAGCCTTACCCTGGGGGTGTACCTGACTATCTCACAGCTTTCGCTGGTAAGTGGATGTTTCAGTAGTTGTTGAGGTTGTTTGAGGGTGCCCTGACATATTCTCTGGTGACAGTTGCTCTGGGGAGCGTTTCATGAAAGGAAGTTGTCGGATATTTCATCCGACAACTGTTATAAGCTACTGAAATCCTTGCATCTGATTGGCTGAGAGCAAATTTGTCAGTAAAAATCACTGACAAAATGCTTGATGAAACGCTCCCCAGGGCTTTACTTCATCAAAGATACAGGACTAGGGTTAGGGGTGCAATTGGGTTTTAACCCTTTCAGGACAGGAATTATTTAAGAGCTAAATTGATCACAGTTTGTTCTTCAAATTGGCAACAGTAATATTTTTCTTTTAGTGCTACATGGTTCAAATAAGGTGTAATGTCTTGGAAAACAATATACATGGTTAGAAATTTGTTGAATAATTGAAAGAAGTTGCCAATTTTGATGAAAACAATGATTTTGAACCTCTTAATGTGTTGCCAATTTAAGGATCTCAAAGCTTATTCTTGTTTTTAAAATTCCTGGCATCAAAAGCAATATGGTCATGTAATAAAAATGGACATCGTGTGTGCAGAAAATTTTGCTCTTTCTACTCGTGCATCTGGTATAATTTTTAGAGCTCTGAATCAAAAGTTATAGAGCCAAACCACAAAATGTGGTCAATTGTCTCGAAAGGGTTAAGTCAGGTTTAGGTTTAGGGTTAGGTATAGTGTTAGGTCAGGGGTTGAAATTTAGAATTCTGGGTTAGTGTATGAAGCTGATGCGGAGCAATTGTTTGCCGGAGCATATGTGGTACAACCTGTTTGAATGGAGAACTTGTGTAGCAATAGCTCTCTACATCCTAGTAGATGAAAACTCACGAGGCTGTCAGCCTGCAAGAGTCGGGCTCAGAAATCTTCAGAAAAGTTGTCAGAAGGCCTGTGTGACCGACCTTGTGGACTGTTGGTATTGTGAACCTTCAAATAACTTTTCATCAGTCCTGTCTTGTGGGCTGCAGCCCTTCCACAGGGTCTATTTAACTATGCCGGTCACCAGGTTCTTTACCTCCATTTCTATGGTTATAAGTTTCCTCTGCTATTTCGCCAGCTTACCATTTAAATCTAAATAATGAGATGTTTATTGCTTGTTGTGTTGTGGGGGTAAGAATCATAGTAACTCATTCAAGATATTTTTTCATAAAACTAATGCATTGCTGCCTTCTTAAACTTCTAATATAGGGAAATGCTGTTTTCCCATCATTGAAGTCTGTTACGTCCGCAATGAAATATTGTATAAACATTGAGGATGTTGAAGTTTCCTAGTATTTAAACCTATATACATATCCTCTCCTCTCCTTTTTACTCTGAAGTTTCTGATCCTAGAGCAGCAGTGGCAGGACGGACAGTGCCGTCTGTATCATGTGACCACCCTGGACGATGTCAAGGGTCAAACGCTGGTTGACTTCACAATGACAGGTTCGCATGTTGTTGCTATGTGGGGCTTGCCTGATGGTGGCACAGTGGTCAAGACTACATGCTATTCAAAGTGAGTAAAAGAGATGGGATTATACCTAATGTCGAGTTCCTGTTTTAAAACGGAATTTCAGTTCAAGACAAATTTGCTCAAAGTGTGCCTGAACTGTTTATCATACAGTGGGTGGGTTGTTTACACCAGCTAAATATGACAAATTATTTCTGGAGATCACATTGAATGAAAATCAGGTACCAGCATATCTCCCATGCACAAAAGGAGACCATTTGTTCTAAGTACTTGTGTGTTGTTACAACTAGCTTGATTTTCTAATCTCTTTTGTGCATTACTCAACTTTTGTATATTTACTACCAAAATAATTTGGCATATTTCATTAACCAGTATTTACTTTCAAGAAATTTTTGTGAAAATAAGAATTTTTTAAAATTCTTGATTCATTTATTCTACAGGCAAGGTAAAGAAGGATGGCAGCCAGTCTACCTAGAAACTGACCAGCTGACCAACGTCCAGGTTCCAGTTTTCCTTGACCCCAGGGTAAGCTTAGAATATCCCTGTTGTAGGACACATTCTCCGGCGATTTTTGCTCTGCTGTCAATTTCCTACTTTTAATTGAATTCTAAACTTTAACCCTGGACCAAAACACAATACTCTATCCTAATCCTCTTTTTTTCTTTTTTTTAAAATTCATATGTAACCCCATTTTTGTCCATGAGATTTCAGTGAAGTTTGAATATTGATTTTCTGTTGGAAAACATTAGTTTTAATTTGTCAAGGTGTTGCCAATTTTAATCTGGAAATGGTCCATTTTACGTTTTTAAATTCTTTACATCAAATTCATTTAGTAATGACATTATAGGGAGAAGTACAAAAGTTGTTTCTTCAGCTCATGTTCATGGTATTTTTCCCAGGACCATGACTCACAATTTGATCCCTTTCTCACTCTCTCTGTCTTGCTGTCCTTCTTTCCCTTCCTTTCTGTCTTTCTCCCCCCCCCCCCTTCTCTCTCTCCTCTCTCCCTTTCCCTGTCTCTCTTACTTTCATCTCCCACTCTGTTCCTTCTCTTCTGTCTCTTTCATCATCTTCACCTCTCTCTCACTGCGCTCCCCATCCTCTCTCTCTACCCATCTCGCTCTCCCCCTCCCTCTCTCTTTCTCCTTCTCCAATAACAGGAAGCCTATCTAGACCATATCTTCAAGCCTGGCCGGTTCTCAGTTCAAACCATCCTCAAAGCTCTTCATGTGAGTACAATCCTTCCCCCTCGTCCAACTTCTAATATTTCCCAGGAATGAGTAAAAGCTTAAGTAAACAGTGTAGATAATCAGTACAATTTTTTTTATTTCTGGAGCTGATTCACTGAATTCTATGATTCATATACAAGTAAAGTTGAAATGATTGAGGATATAAGAATTTTATGGGGTAATTTTTTTTAATGACATTCATATGTAAAAAGTAAGAGACTTGGAAGTGCCAGCTCCCTAAGAAATTTCAATTTTTAGCATAAATATACAGCAGTGCATCTAATCCCTTGATATCTGCAGACATACAGTCGCTCCACCGGGTCAGACCTCGGAAGTCTGATGGATGTGGATCTCCCTGATCCTTCCATCCTCCGACAAGACGCCTCAATTGTTGTGGAAACGGAGATACAGCAAAGAGTTGGAGGAGGGGAGGTCTCCCAGGGGGAGTACAGGCAGCTGGTGGAACAGAGCATGAGCAAGTTCCTGGCCTGCTGTGTGGAATATCACCAGGTAAGTTGCTGTTCCATTTAGGGAAGTTATTGCTGTTTGGAGACATAGCTATTGAGATATCATGAGGAACATGATGTTTGAACTTATATCAAAAGAAGTGTTATTACCAATTCTTTACTTTGATTTGAAGAAATGTCAATGAATTATTGACTCATTTGATAGCACCATTGACAAATCGAATACATGATAATCATCATTTATCTATCAAAGCTGTCAAGAGAGGATGCAAGGAAAATTCCCAAGTACTGTTCATTGAACAATGATCTTTCATGCTGGATTTTTCTTTATTGTTAACCTTCTCACTTTTATTTTTTTGAAATACATGTACATCTTTGAAAAGTGTTTTACCCTTTCCTCTTTCCTTTATACATGATGTTTTATTCTTGTGATTTCAGGTTGCGAACAAGCCCTTGGGTCTGTTCTTGGATTGTAACAACCGTATGCCATGCCTCATTAAAAGAGTAAGTACATGTTTTCATATTGGTATGTTTTTTATTAATATTTTACTCTATCAAGTTCACAATTTCACTCATCTCACCTCATCAAAAGAAGAAAAAAAAAAATCTTAAAAAATTTATAGAGGCCTTTCCTCAGACATCAGTACTAATGTATGGTTGAGATTCTTACCCTGACCATTTATCCAGTGACATTTATAGGACCAATACACCTCTACCTAATGATTATAAACAGTTTACTTTCTCAGCACCTTAACCCTTTCGTGACCGCATTCTTTCACACAGTCCGACCCTGGCTTACCGGAAGGTTTTCGGTGTCAAACACACCGAGCCACCTTCCAATGTTCATGTCGAAATTTCACCATTTTGACTTCATTATTTCCAAATATATTTCACACAAAACATGTTCATCATAATATCAGCTTTCATTTCTTACCTCATTTCATACATATTTCCCAAAATTCAGGTCAGGGAAAGGAAAATAATCCATCATTTCAACTCGCTCAGCGAGAATTTTACGAGTCAATGAGATTTGTGTACAATCGCACATGTGCGCAGCGAAGCTCGCATCGCGTGTTCAGCGATGACTCATCGCAAAAGCTGCACGTAGATTGTACGTTGAAGTCGGATGCAGCACTCGATCAGAGTGCGCGATGACGTCACTCGTATTCGCGCTCTGTATGTATATGGATAACGGAGCATCGCGCTACTCTTCGCACTTTCCTCTCAAGAATGCTTCTCACCTGGATTTCTCTCTCTCTTTCTCAAATAACTTGTCATTTTCATTCGATCTCATTCACACAAATCATGAATTTTCCTTTTATTTTCTGTTCTGATAGTGACAATAAGAATAGATGTGGAAGCCTATATTCTTTTCTTGGATTGTCATTTTTTTCTTCAAACCTTCACATTTTGTCAATCGTAGTTGGGTACGTGCCCCCGAATAAAGTCGAGTGAATAATGAAAATCAATGGCATTATTCATTATTATTTTTTTTATATACTATTTTATAATTTCTCTCATCAATATTTCGGAACTTTGTTGGGCCGAGTTGGAGGTAGGAGCTTCCCTCTGGTCAGTTGTGGGGACGTACCACAGACCCCGATATTTTTTTATTTCATTTTTGCCTAGCCCCTTCTCCCCCCTCCCCCGTGAAATCGATAGCCTTGATCCAAGTTTTTTTTTCATGGAAGGGGACTTCTTTGATGTCCTTTCTATTCTTATTTTTATTCATATTTATATTTATGTCCGATTTCTTTTTTTTTATACTTATGCAATTTTTTTTTTTTCATCTCCGATTTTTTTTTTTTTATAATTATGCCAACTTTTTTTTTTCATCTCCGATTTTTTTTTTTTATACTTATGCAAACTTTTTTTTTTCATCTCCGATTTTTTTTTTTTATACTTATACAAACTTTTTTTTCATCTCCGATTTTTTTTTTTTATACTTATACAAACTTTTTTTTCATCTCCGATTTTTTTTTTTTTATACTTATGCAAACTTTTTTTTTCATCTCCAATTTCTTTTTTTTATAACTTATGCAAACTTTTTTTTTTCATCTCCAATTTTTTTTTTACTTATGCAAACTTTTTTTTTTCATCTCCGATTTTTTTTTTTATACTTATGCAAACTTTTTTTTTTATCTCCGATTTCATGAAATATTTTGTCACTTTTGCACTTTCCTCAATTCTTCACTTTTCATCGACCCCTGCACTGTTTCTCACCCACTCTTCTTTTCTCTTTCCTTTTCGTCCCCTCCTCTCTCTCTCTCTCTTTCTCTCACACCATTCTCTTTTTCATCACTACTCTTTCTTTCTCACCCCTTCCCCCCCCCCCTCTCTCTCTCGTAGCACTTTTCATTTTATTTTTATTTATATTTATGTCCGATTTCTTTTTTTTTTTTTATACTTATGCAAACTTTATTTTTTCATCTCCGATTTCATAAAATATTTTGTCACTCACTTTCAATTCTTCACTTTTCATCGACCCCTGCACTTTTCTATTTCTCACCCACTCTTCTTTTCTCTTTCCTTCTCGTCCCCCCCCCCCCCTCTCTCTCTCTCACCATTCTCTTTTTCATCACTACTCTTTCTCTCTCACCCCATTCCCAATTCCCTACCCCCCTCTGTCTCTCTCTCCCTCATAGCAATTTTCATGAAAACAAAAATAACACGATTTTGGTACGTGGATACATTTTACAATAAAAAAAGAGGGTAAGTTTATTGTTCTTCTCTTACATCACACACAAAAATAATCTGTGAGCAAAAAGATGTGCGGCATGAATCTTTGTCACTGTGATGATTGTAAGATAGATCTATTGTTCAATAAAAATAAAATATGCAGTGGTAACCTGCTAACAATGTATCCACTTTTCAAACAAGAAAAATACTGATCTTCAACGTCATGATTCCCGATCGCTTCTTGCCATCCAGCTCGAGAGTCAGCGGGTTGTGGATAACGTGGCGGCGATGCGTTGCCCGGTGTTCTTCCCTCGCTGTGGCCTATGCCTGCAGGTCGCCTACGTCGTCCAGGCGCAGTGTCGAATCCACGTTTGTGTACTCCTCCGCTGGCCGCGCACGGTACTCGCAGCTACTCTACGCCGTCTCGGTCAGGGTGGTTTGGCTTGAGAAGGGCCTACCAAAACTTGCTCTTTCGACGAACTTTACTCGGGACCGACCTCCAAAACTTCCCCAAATTGGTCCAAAATAATGTCAGAAGCCTCCGAGCTCGACTCGGACAGCGTATCCGCGAAATACTCTCCACCTCGGCCTCCATCGCGGACCTTCTTGGGCACGGAAAAGTGATATTTCCTGATGTTCTTTCCAAACTTTAGGAGGGAATTGCGTCGAAACTTTCAATACAAGTATGTATTGAAACGTACATCAAACGATCGGCCGCAAGCTCAGCTTTCGGGCGATACCAAACTGGACTTATAGGGGTGTTTGGTTGATGAAATATATTTTTTTTTCGGAGGGACTGCATTTCGTCGCCAAATCGCGACATTGGTGAGCGGCGCAGGGATGCGTTCTGTCGCATATATGCGACAATGGTCACGAAAGGGTTAATTAATTATTTTTTATAGGTTTTCACTCTCTAACAAATTATGTATGGTATGGTATCTTATAACCGGTCCTCTCTCTCCCTCTCTCTGTTTTGTTTTTAGAACTTGTTGTCAGTGCTTCAACCTGTTGGTTTGCTAGAGGATCTACACATGGGGGTCAAGCGCACTTTCAGTATGGAAGACCTAGGAGTAGAGCTATCCGATGAAGGTATTGTGTATCAGTTTATCAGTGTGTTTTAACCATTTAGTCACTAAACCGCCCGGGACCGCCCTTCTTGTTACTCACTGAACCACCCGGGACCGCCCGTGGACTTTGACCTGTGTAACACTACGGTAAATGTATTGTAGGGGATATTGGGTGCTGAAACTTTGTGTGTGCTATCTTTACACATAAGCCATTTAGAATCCGCATTGAAGCGATGCGTTACTGTGGAAAGATTTTGCGTACAGCAGAGAGTCTATGCCGCAAGATGGTTTACTGAGACTGAGTTCAGTGAGTAAATGACAACAATGACTAAAAGGTTAAAGATTTGTGTAGTTACATTATTGCATACTATAATGTTCATCATCAAGAAAGAAAAGTAAGAGATGATAAATAGATACAAACTACACGAGCACCGACTTCACATTGTACATTCACATCACGTTGGCAACAGTTGATTGACAGTTCATTTCTTCCAGCATTTGAATACCTAACTTGAACTCTGGAGTACACACTATACATGCACCTAACTTAACTCTAGCCCTAAATGTAACCTAACATCCACCTGCAACGTTATACATGACCCTTATATCTTTAAAGCCCACCACAATCTATACGATCAGTCTGCGGTCTGATTTCGGAAGAAAATGTCATAGCATTTGATATAAAACCTTTAAACACATGTGCTATGTTTGATGGAAGTAAGTCGAAAAATGCTGCCTGTTGCGAGCTTTCTAGTTGGAGGAAAGGCCTAATCGGCTCCAAGTCGTAGTGCAGTCATACAATTGTCTATGGTTTAAAACTGAATTGGCCCTTATTCTGGGTGGCTGACAGCCCACCAAAATCCTATGTATAGTATGCATATCACTGTTCAGAACCTGAATCAGGTAGATTTTATTTGTTAAAATGTGCATATGTGACCCGCCGCCTCAAAACCTACAATAAGTGGCACGGACCGCAACGTAGCAAACAGCCCAAAATAGTAAATTTGCTTGGATCAGTTGATTTTCTGTTTTTGATAGAAATGGGTAGTTTCATTATTCTGTCATGTCTCAAGTTTGTGAGCCGTCATTCGACTTAGAAATATGTTTTGGGGGCATTTTAGAATGACTTCTTTTTTTCACTAAGTTCAAAGATAATGAATGCTTGGAGAGCTTTTGTAATACTTTCATTCAGTGCCAAATTACTACTTTACCTCTAAAGGTATTAAATTGATTTTTGGATTGAGTAATGAATAGGTCCTCCTCAAGCAGAGTGCCAAAATTCAGCCTAATCTGATAATCCCTTCATACGGTTGCTATGGCCATTTGAATACCCAGTAGGGGTGGGAGTTTCGGGTATTTTTTCAATTCGGGAACCCGACTATTTTTCGGGCGGGTTCCCGGTTACCCGAAAATGATATAACACGAATTACAAGCCAATATTTACCCCTAAGAAGCTACAAACACTGTGGGAAAACTCCTTTGTGTTTGGCAACTGAAATAAACCATTCGAGGAAAAAACAAAAACAAAAACAACAACAACAACAAAACAGGCGGAGGAAATCGCGTGGGCACAAGACAGGATAGGCATCAGCCGCCTAAATCTAATCTGTAGAAATTGTCTACCGTCTAATCATGCCAGCGCGCCAGCGTCTTAGGTAGTCACGCGCGGTCAACAGTCCCTCGCACATGTTTATCCAAAATACATGAATGTACATGTACTTATAAAAAAGGAAGGGGAATACAAAGAAATCTTATGAAGAAAAACTCGTTTGAGACGATGATCATGATGATTCTTAATAATTTTGTACGGGCAGCTCTTGGGAATTTTGACATCGTGATCGTAGATATCGAGTCACTTACTCACTTTGTACACAAACTTCACTGTTCACACGGAGTATTGATTTGCCTGGCGAAAATGGCGAGCTTTCTGTAGTATCTACACTCCTCATACTCTAATTATACACATTGCGAGTCCTCACGCACGCGGTCATCGTCTCACCGACAGTTTCATTCTCAACGTGTGATCAACCCGCCAATTATTGAAATTCACACACACGTACCACTACTAGTACACATAAAATCATCAATACATGCCGGGTCCTCTCTCTTCGCCAGTACACATACACACACACACAAACACACACTCATCAGATCATGCTTCTCAAGTTATTTGGAATTTAAAAAGTGCAAGTTTTATGACGGAAACTGAAAAACAAGATCATTTTTTTTGGGGGGGGGGGGCGGGAGGTTAATTATTATTCTCTCTGACTCTCTCTCATAAATGTCACTACTAGTAAATGTTAAAGAGAAAGTTCTTAATCCCTTTGTCTGATTTGTGTTTAAAAATGTGAAGCGTACCAGCCTTTAGACAATATATAGTAGATAACTCTTATTATGAACCCGTCCCTCAACTGCCCCACGCCTTCCACCACCTGATGGAGATCGGAGACAATAAATAAATGAAACAAAGGAAACATAAATATATTAAATGTATCATCATTCATCAAACTCATCATTCATCAAAAAAATCATCAAGCCAACATTTTCTTCTCTGTCCGACTGCAACTTCATCCTTTAACACACACATGCGGTTCCCTTTTGAAATTCGATCTGTTTATACAAAGCGCCTTTCCGCCCAATGCCGCCGCAGTATATGAAAGGAAAAAAGAAAAAAGAAAAAAAAAAGGCGCATACCTTCATTGGCTGGCTGGCATATGACTTGTCATGACTTGTTATTAACGGACCGCTCATGAAATGACGTCACAAGCCCAATTTTATGAATGAAAATGTTAATCGCGCGCACTGTAGACATCCTTTGCTTCTCACAGCCTTGCTTTTCACTTTCGCATGAACAATGAAGGATATTATTTTGGATATATCGTTCATGTACTCTTAATCTGATTTCAGTAATTGGTAACTTCTTTGCTAAAGTTTCAGGATATTGTGACAGTGTCAGATCGTGATCGTCGATGTTAAAAATACCTGTTTAATAGTGTACGAGTTGTGAGATGCCACGTGCGAGTGTGGAGCGACTGTTGAATATGCATGAGTTTGTAAACTTTACGCCTGTTAATCACTCATAGACTTATCGTTCACTGCAAAGAAGGGGGAAGGGCACTAAATGCAAATTATGTCATGGGTTCAATGAACCAATGAGCAGTCTCCGAATAGCGGCAGTGAGCTTTGCTCTCTGTGTATACGAATGTGTAAGGTTATGTTTCACAGTGAGTTGAACGAATCAAAAGCGTATCACTGCAATGGTGCGCTAGAGCGCTACATGGATTTTTTTTTACATGTAAATAGTAAATGGCTGTTCGACGTTCATCTACCGCCTTGTCGTGTACATACATAGGTGATAATTAAATACTCATTTTCGGGTATCGGTTATCTAATATTTTGACCCAGGTCCCGAGGCTCTCGGGCGGGACTCGGGTACCCGGTTTTTAGTCCCAGCCCTAATACCCAGTTTTACTTGGTCGCACACAGAGAGCGAAGGTTTAGCACTCTTTTGTTCCGAACTTAAATGGCCATTTTCTATGAATAGGAGTTATTGATTGCTGGTTACATACTGATTCTGAATGTGATATTTAAAGGCGTTATCATTGAGTAAACTAGGCAAGTGATATACCATTGGAAAGCTGAGAATCTCTACTTTCAGAAAATGTATAAAACAAAAGAATTAATTTTGGCGACTTATTGTAGGTTTTGAGGCGTCGGGTCACATATTTAAGCTATTACGCTTTATTTCAAAAATCGGATCTCAGTCGATCGTATAGTGTGCGGTGGGCTTAAGAAAAATTAAGCCTGGAGTAGGTGTAGGAGAAGCTAATGTCAGGGGGGCATTTCATCAAGTGTTTTGTCAGTGATTTTTGCTGACAAATTTGCTCTCAGCCAATCAGATGCAAGGATTTCATTAGCTTGTAACAGTAGCTTATAACTTGTCATTGATGACAAGTTTTATGAAACAGGGCCCAGATCACCTCATTTCCCTTCCTCCTGTCACAGATCCGACCGTTCTTCAAGACATCCAGTCACTCCAGGAATGCATCCATCTCCTGTCATCCTCCTCCGTTGCCATGGAGATGCAGAGCTTTACAGACTCCCTGATGCAGCTGCAGAGGCCGGTGGATGTGGCCCAGAAGCTGGCCAGCAACCTCCTCATGCAGGATGGGTAAGAAGAGGGGTTTCACCTTAATTTCTGGATGACATGTACCCTGTATGAAATACTAAAGATATGCTTTGAGGCCACCGCATATCTTATGATCGGTCTGCGATGCGATTTCAGAAGAAAATGTAATATCATTTGACAAATCATTTAAAAACAACAAATATTTTTTATTGAGGGTGTGAATGGTCATACAGATAGTAAAATCGATGATACGGCCTTTACCGAGTTTTCTAGTCGGTGGAATGGTCAAATCGGCTCAGAGTCATAGTGACGTCACAAAAATCGTACAACTGCCTACGATTGGAAACTAATTTTGCCTTTATTCCCTGTAGAAAGCTGACCAGCTCACAAAAACCATATGTTTAGTATTCATATTACTTTTCAGAACCTGAATAGGGTAGATTTCATTTGTTAAAATGCCAATATTTAATGCCATAGCGATTTATTTCACAAATGTGTGGTGGGCTTTAGAGACACGTTTCCCAGAATCGCTCCATTGCTGTTGTTTTAAATGACTGAAGTGATATTGTATTATGCTTCTCTTTTCTTTTCTTTTTTTATAACGTGTAGGGCTCAAAGCCAGGCCCTGAGGGAGCAGGTTACACAAGCCCTAGGTAGAATCATGGATCCAATGGGTGTCTTCAGAACAGTTCTACATCTCCTTGATGTAGCAGAGGGTGAACCAGAGAACCTACTTGCAGAACTGAGTAAGTAGAAAGAGAGAGAGGAAGATTGAGTGGAGAGATAGGCAGACAGTAGTTTCTGAGAAAGAGAGTGAGAGACGGACAGACAGACATAGGAAATAGAGTAAAAAGAAAGTGCACCCTAGATCACCAGTTTTGTTTGCAATTTTTTTGATCAATGTCATCATAATTTGGCTTTGTCACAGTGATGCTTGTTTGTTCATTTAATTTCCTCTCTGTATTAATGAACCATAAAATATATTGTTTTTTACTTTGGTATTATTTTTCAGATCATCTTGGACAAGATGTGTTCCATAGTCCCACACACTACACTTTGAGTAGTGATCTATCTGTGGTGTGTCTGGCAGCAAGCTTTGCTCATTTGTTTGTTCATTTAATTTCCTCTCTGTATTAATGAACCATAAAATATATTGTTTTTTACTTTGGTATTATTTTTCAGATCATCTTGGACAAGATGTGTTCCATAGTCCCACACACTACACTTTGAGTAGTGATCTATCTGTGGTGTGTCTGGCAGCAAGCTTTGCTAGATTCTCTCAGATGAGGCTGGAATTCATGCAGATTCTTCTGGTTCTAGAGTGTCTGATGCTGAGACTAGAATCGCAGGTCAGTTTCTAACAGAGTTTGAGTCGAAGACTAATACCTGAATGCAGGGGTGGACCTAGGATTTGTTGAAATTTTGAAAATGGGTGAGGGGACACATTTTGGGGGTTGTGTACTTAAGATATGCCAAATGGTTTTAGGAGGGAGGGGTGCTCGGGTCAGCCATCAATGCCCCCCCCCAGTGTTGTATGATATTACATGTTATAAAACGGGTTCAAGAATGTAGCCATCCAGACTGGTCGAATAACACCATGTGACTGTGCAAGAAAAAGTACTAACGCATGGCGAGGGGACTAACGCACGGCTAATCCGGATCAAACACTAAGATTGTAAGAAAACACTAAGTTTGTAGACCCGTTTTATAAAACTATTAATACATGGTTGTGAGTTCATGCGTTAGTGAGATCCGGCAACACGCAGATTTTTATCGCGGTGTCTAACACACTCGGCTATGCCTCGTGCGTTAGTACACCACGATAAAAACCTATGTGTTGCTGGATCGTACTAACGCACTCCCAACCATGTATTAATAGTATATTAATATGCGAAAATTGCCTGTGTTCCCAGCATTTTTGCCAGTGCATATTACCCCTAGTGTTGATACCAAGTGTCAAAGACTTCAGGAACAAATACCAAAGGTAAATTCTCTTATTTGATCGTATTTGAGTTGCCAATGTTATCCCATCTCTATCTTCTATGGACTACTGAGTGTACAGAGAAGATAACATGTAATGTGATACCATTCTTATTTATTTTACCAATCGTACCCCATCTCCAGCTTCCATTCACTACCGAATCACTAGGAAGTCAACCTGTTATGTGATACTAGTCTTATTCAGTCTCACCAATCTGATCCCATCTCTCATTTTCATTGACTACATGATCACCAAGAAGTTAAACCATTCTTATTTACTTCACCACTCTCATCCCATTTCTAGCTTCCCTGGACTGCTGAATGCACTAAGAAGTTAACCGTGATTTGATACCATTCTTATTTACTTCACCACTCTTATCCCATCTGTAGCTTCCCTGGACTGCTGACTGCACTAAGAAGTTAACCGTGATTTGATACCATTCTTATTTACTTCACCACTCTTATCCCAGGCATCTGTAGCTTCCCTGGACTGCTGAATGCACTAAGAAGTTAACCGTGATTTGATACCATTCTTATTTACTTCACCACTCTCATCCCATTTCTAGCTTCCCTGGACTGCTGAATGCACTGAGAAGTTAAAGGGGAAGTTCACCCCGAAGATTACTTGAGTTTAAAAAATGCAGAAAAAATAAAGAAAAATATTGGCGAAAGTTTGGACAAAATCCGTTAAAGAATAACGGAGTTATGGACTTTTGAAGTTTTGATTTTGTGACGTCACATGCGAGCAGCTCCTCCATTATGTAATGTGATAAATATTCCATAAAATACAGTTTTCTCAGAAAATTTAGAATATTTTCGTCTGTGCATTTGATATATTGTCAGAAATGTTATTCAATACTAGATTCTGAACAGAAACAATATTAATTTATCGTGGAACGTAAAAAAAAATGCGAATATATGGAATATTTATTACATGACCAATGGGCAGCTGCTCGCATGTGACGTCACGAATACAAAACTTTAAATACTCATAACTCTTTTATTATTTGACCGATTTTCATCAAACCTTCGCCAATATTTTTCTTTATTTTTTCTGCATTTTTTAAACTCAAGTAATCTTCAGGGTGAACTTCCACTTTAACCGTGATTTGATACCATTCTTATTTACTTCACCACTCTTATCCCATCTCTAGCTTCCATGGACTGCTGAATGCACTAAGAAGTTAACCTGTGATGTGATACCATTCTTATTTATTTCACCACTCTTATCCCATCTCTAGCTTCCATGGACTGCTGAATGCACTAAGAAGTTAACCTGTGATGTGATACCATTCTTATTTATTTCACTACTCTTATCCTTTCTCTAGCTTCCCTGGACTGCTGAATGCACTAAGAAGTTAACTTGTGATGTAATACCAGAGACATGCTCCATTCTCCATGCCTACCATTCACTAGTGTGGATCTCTACCTGTGTGTCTAGCCCCGTCCAGACAAAGACTGTGTAAGTATCAAAAATGAAAATCTGAACAATTATTGACCGTCAAATTTTCTTCTACCACCATTTATTAAAGATAATGAGTAGTTTTAGCTTTGAAAATGAAATTTGAATGAAAATTGTTGAATATGTACATGTGTAAAGATATGCGCCATTCATGATTTTTGATAGAATTTTCTGTAAATATCTGAAAGGAACTCTGAATGGGGGCTATTTGCTATTTTTTTTTTTTGTGACCAGAGGTGCGTACAAATCTCTGCCCACAAATTTGTCTGTTAGTTTGATTTATGCCTTGACACATGAGAATTTACATCTACGCCAACCGCATTTGTTTGATACTTGACTTTTTTTTTAAATGAAAGCAACAAAAAAAAAAATCACAGCAGTGTAGAGTTTTATTTATCACCAAAACTCAAAGTTACTTTTAAATCAAATTTACCTCATTAAACACACAACTTCTCAATTTTCGTCTTAAGTACTTTTGGGTTTATATGCTGATGTTTTTTTTTTCAATCATTTTCTTTCTATAGGGAATTCCATCTCAGACAAATGGCTGTGCTTGAAATCTCCACAAACAGTCCCTCCAAGCTAACAGGTCAAACCTCCCTATCTTCAACATCGACCAGTCCACCTTCGCCAACCCTTGTAGAGCTGTTTCTGCAGGGAAGTGGAGGGAGCTATGTCCGTTCCATTCTGGCGAAGAGGGCAAACAGGAGAGCGGAGGGACTGCAGGACTGGGGGAAATTGTACCCAGCTGCAATGAAGGCACTAGCACAACTAATGTATCCTTTCTGTATTTAGCAGACTGTTACTCTTGTACTACAGGGAATATCCATCCTGAAATCGAGATGATGTCTATGAAAGTTTTTAGAAAAATGAGAAAAACTTGTCAGTTACAGATTTTGAAAAATAGGAAGAGCAATGATTAAGTTTGTAAGATCTTCACTGTTGAAGGTTCCTGCACAAATAGGGACCTCTGTGATATCTCTTGCAAGCCACTCTTTAATATGTGTATTTCCTTGACCTTTTGACCCTGATCAGATGGCCAATCAGTGCAAACTTCTTGTTTGCAGAATACCTGATGACCAAATGCCAGTACACCCAACTGCAGGTAAGGCAATTTTTATTTCATAGCTTAGTTACTTTTATGGACCTTAACACCTGAATTTTACTTAAAATATGTCTTCCTCCCTTTTCCAGGGTCATAAACAATGTCCAGATTTGCCATTTAAATAATCTTGATATTGAAGGATGTTTTGAGCCCTGCAGTAAGGGAAAAGGCTCGATTGGCTGCATGTTATAGTTATGTGATAACAAGTGCATGACTGGAGATCGATTTGAAAGGACTTATGCTTTTTCTCCGACTGGAAGGCTTACGGTATCATGCAGTTTGGATACATTGATTTGGGATCTCACTCAGATACATGATACATTTTTAAAAATTCCACATCAAATCCTAATCCTTTCAAAAATTTAGTTGAAAGATGTGTGATAGCGTTTACCCTGACTTAACTCTTACTGTGCGAAGGGGTTTAGCTCTCTTCAAAATTTTACCAAAATGTCATCAATGCTTACTTTTTCCATGTCTGTACTCCATTAACCAGCTATTATTTCACATAATATTGTGTACAAAACTTGTAGGAAATTTATTACTGTTTCTTATGATACCAAACATTATTACTTTACCCAACTTTATGCTTAAGAATTATTGAAAATCACATCTGAGTTTCTTTTTTGTCCATTATTTTTTGGTTTCTCATTTGTTTACTATTGTTTAATGTTGAAATAAGGTAATATCTTTTTAAAAATCTTCAATTTTTTCTGAAAATTTCTGTGGTAGCATATAATTATAATCATACATTTAGAATGCTTTATTTATGCTCAAAATTTTGATATACATTGACCAACATATACCTTTCCAGTGGTCGAGCAATTGGTGAATGAAAATGACAAGTCTACCTGTCACATATATGTGACATCGGCACTGAAAGAGTTAAAACTGTTTTTGGTACGGACACTTCAATACATCTATTCTTCTTCTCACTCTATCTACCCAGGGTTACATTCGTCTTCTGTCACCATGGTGCGAATGGAATGCTGCCTCTCGTCAGTTCCTCCTGGCTCATTGCTACCTGAACACCGGAGAACCTATCAAAGCTTTAGGGTGCTTCCAGGAGGCCAGTCAAAGGATTGGGGCTGAGGATTTCTTACTGAACAGACTCCTCAGGACTACAGAACTCCAAGGAAAGAAACTGGAGACGCTCTATCATCTGAAGGTAAGTGGAAGGATAAGAAAGATACCCGAGAGAGAAAGAAGTTGTAAAGATATACATGTTGAGTGGAGAATAGAGATATTGAGAGAGAGAGAGAGAAAAAAAGAAGGCTCTTGCATGCTTCTAAGAGGCAAGTCAGATGGTTTCTTACTGAACAGACTCCTCAGGACTACAGAACTCCAGGGAAAGAAAGTGGAGACACTTAACCATCTAAAGGCAAGTGTAATGATGAAAAATATAGAGAGAGAGAATTAGGAGACAGAATTGGTTAAGATTTTAAGAGAATGATAAAGCAGACATTTCAGACATTTTCTACTTTAGGATAGGAGAAGATTAAGATAGAAAGAGAGACAGAGAGAGACGCACACACACACACACACACACACATAGAGAGAGAGAGAGAGAGAGAGAGAGAGAGAGAGAGAGGGAGGAAGGAAGGGAGACAGAGACAGAGACAGACAGAGACAGAGACAGAATTGGTTAAGCTTTTGAGAGAAAATGATAAAGCAGACATTTCAGACATTTCCTTCTACAGGGTAGAAGAAGATCAAGATAAGAGAGAGAGAGGAGGGGGGGGGGGGGGGTGGGGAGGGAGGGAGGGAGGGAAAGAAAGGTGGCAGCCATTTTTGCTGAGGACAAGGTGACTCAAAATTAGCTCCGCAACAACTGCTCTGTGCATTAATTTGTCGAAGATATAGGGTTAGTGTTGCAGTTGGGTTTTAGGCTGGGTATAGTTTTGTGTTTGGTCAAGGGTTGAGGTTAGGATATTGATTTGTGTATGAAATTGCCTGCGAAGCACAATCAAGGACATGGTTAGATCTCCGAAGGAGGTACTGGAAAAGTGGAAAAATTTTCACGAGATTGATTTTTAGTGCTCAGACGAGTAAAGTGAACTTAACATTTTTTATTTTGCCGATCCACTAGGCTTACAGGCACAAAATTGCATAAACAATAATAATCACTTGTTTTTTTATTTTTGCGCACATTTCATGCCGCCCAAAATGCGCGTAAATTTCCACACTACCGAATATTCCATATTCACGGTATTTAGAATGCCCCATCAAAAAGGGGGAGAGAGAATGAGGGACAGGGAAGAATTTCATATTCAAGATTCAAGATTCATTTATTTTTCGATACCAATTCATAAATCATTTAAAGTATTTACATTGTAGAAGAAACTAATCATTCAAACATAACGCATATGAACTTGGTTTTACATATTGTTTTCTAAAATAAATGTTATAACAGAGAGAGGTTTACACACATTTCAATTGTTTCTTGATAATAATAATCGAAAAGGTAACGAAAGGGAACTAGCAGAGAAGCGGAGCTTGTAAATAGCATGTTCCCAATTAAAAATCATTTAATTATGTACATGATTCAGAAATCTCATCGTTGTTTTTTGTGTTGTTTTTATTGTTTGTTTGTTTTTTTACATATAGTTTACATGAAGTAACTAACTTAAATATGAATCTGTTTACATATTTTCTTCTTTGGTATAGGTGATTGGTCTGTTAGAGCAGTTTGAATTGAGTGAGCTAGTGATCTCTCTCGCTAAAACAGCCCTCAGTGCTGCTGATACTGATGACCCGAACCTGGTGAGCATTTGTATATTTTTCTTTCATTGTTTATTTATTTGTTTCTTTCTATACTTGTGATTGTTTTTCTCATTATGTTTTGTTTTGTTTTCCTTTTTTTTTTTTTTGCCTTTGCTTTCTAAGGCTGCCTTTTTGTTCTCTTTTCTTTCTTTCTTTCTTTCTTTTTTTTTCGAGGGGGGGGGGTTGGTTTGGTGGCATCTATTTCCATATACCTGTATGTTTCTATTAATATTATCCCTTCAGTTTTACTTTGGATTTTTTTTTTCTCGTATAATTCTTTGTTTATCAGATGTAGATGTAGATGAGGTGTTGTTGAATTGTGTTAATGTCTTAAATGTCTTAAATTCATTATTATCTCATTTATCTGCATAGTCTAAACTACTACTGAAAATATAGTTGCAAACTTTTATATTTGAAGATTAAGTCATTATTTTTTTTCTAAAAGCAACATATTTTTGACAGAAATACAATCCTGTAAATGTTGTATGACATGGTTTAAAGTGTTCATTTAGCATGCTTCTTTTTTTTCATCTTGCATTGTACCCTTTGGATGAAGGTCATGATTGAATGGCTGTTGTTTTCTTGCCTATGTTTACAGCCTACCCTCTGGGTCAAGATCTTCAAGTACCACCTAGAGCTGGGCCACAACGATGAGGCCTACTCCGCTATGACCTCTAACCCTGACCCTGAAAGGTGAGAGGTCAAAGGTTAAACCATAGTGTTGATGAAAATATTCCGGAGGGTGAAATTATCTTTACAAATCTTGTGACTTGCTTGTCTAGGCTAGTGCATTTGTCAGCCCAAATGTGTCGGCAAAAATGTTGGCAGCAGAAGTCATGACTGTGTTTGATGTGAGAGTTTGAATCTCCAAGAAGATGTGGCATACCTTTGATCATCATGACATCTTTATGTTGACATTGAGAAAAAACAATGGCTTATGCATTTCACCTTCTCCCACATAATGATTATTTTGTAAATGCATACGACCACCCCCCCCCCCCCCCCCTCCTCAGAGCAGAAAAAAGTAGGGAAATCAATAAATAGATATAGTAGAATATTTTGTCAACAAATTAAAATATTTCGATACAACTTGAAAAAAAAAATTGCTGTCAACATGAATGTTGACAAAAAGCCTGTTGACAACTAATGCTAATGTGTATTTTAATATTTTAGGAAAATCCTGTTTTTCTGCTTAAACAGTAATAAACAGGTTTGATCCAATGTATGTCCATTAGTCTTCTGTTTCTTGTGCACTGTATTCGGTGATGGGAGATGCTTTATGACTTTTTGTGTTGTTGTTTGTTACAGACGGAGAGACTGCTTGCGTCAGTTTGTGGTTGTCTTGTGTGAGCAGAAACAGATGAAGCAACTCTGTCAGTATCCCTACATCGATCTACATGATGAGGTAAAATCATGCATCTTAGTTCTGAAATGGGTCTAACGGATGGAGTTTTATCTTTTGGTTTTATGGTTAACCTGATATTAATATCAATATGAAATAAAAGCTTACAAATAGCTTAAATGAAAGACATGCAGAACTTTCTTGTCTTGCACTCTTCAAATGCTAGAATGATCAGGCTTGCATTTAACTCTAATGAGTACAAGACAAAAAGCTTGTATTTCTTCATGAAACCTCATCTTCGATCGTGCAGTACTAGAAACTGTAGAAATGTACAATGGAAAGACAAAATGTTAAATTCATGTACAAACGAATAGACTTAAATTAGTTTTCACTTCTCCCCACCTTCTTCATTTTGAAATTACAGTTAAACTTGCATAAGTCGAACTTTACCTAAGTCGAATCAGTTATTTTGACCAAACTATGCAAAACGTGGTATTTACATTTCCTTATTTAGAATTTTGCCAAAGACGAACTATTTCTTGTGGTCCCAACAGATTCAACTTATAAATGCAAAGTTAACTGTATTTATCCCACTTGTGGTTTTTGTTCAAGTAAAGTCATTCCATTTATGAAAACGGGGATGATGCGAACTTCTCGACCATCCTTTTTTTTTCTTTTCTTTTTTTCAACTATTTATTTTTTAGTTCTATTTTTGTTTTGCTTCGTATAGATTGTGAGCATCATAGAGTCCAGAGCTCGATCTGTGGATCTTCTTACCATCAACTACTATGATCTACTCTTTGCATTCCATACCATAAGAGGGAACTACAGACAAGGTTAGTCATCCTTTTCTTTTGGTTTATCCGACTCTGTCTATATCTCCCTTGCTGTTTGTCTGTCTGTGCCCACATCACATCTATTGTAAACTGAAATGAGTTTACTTCCAGTCTTGTACATTCTCTTTTTCATTTGTTTTCTATTGCTTTAAAGTAGAATTGAGAAAATATCCCATACAAGACCTTCAATTTTTCTTTTTAAATGATTATTGTACTTTGTAATGTTTCTTTGATATTCTCTTTTTCATTTGTTTTCTATTGCTGGATTCATGCTCTTAACATTGATATAAAATGAACACCACATACCTGGTGAAGAGGCGAGTTGGCTCAGCCGGTAAAGCGTCTACCTGTCGAACCAAAGATCGTGGGTTCGAATCCACCCCGGGCGAATGACTGAAGCCTGCGTTGTGTGTTAACGTGCCCCTCCCTTGTTTCATAGACACAGGCTATGTTACAGTGGAAAACACTCCGTCCCTCGGATAGGACGTTAACTGGAGGCCCCGTGTAGAGGACAGTCACCACCTTTGCACGTTAAGAACCCACTGCACTCCTCGAATAAGAGTAGGGGGAAACCCAGGTGTAGTGGTACACCTGCACATCCCAATCAGTTATATCGGGAGGAGAGACCTGAGGGTTACAGTGATTCAGTTTGCTTTTCCCCTCCCAGGCACAGGTGACGCCAAATACTTAATAATAATAATAATAATAATAATAATGATAACAATAATAATAAAATTTGTGATGAGAGACGGCTTAGTCTGTTTGCACATATATGTATCATTTCTGTATCACCTCTACCCCAGCCGGCAGTGTGATGTACGAGCAAGCGACCCGTCTTGCTCAGGAGGTCTTAGGTGTTGATAGTCTGAACAGACAAGCATGCTGCTACCTGGCTGCTATGAACTCACTCAGATTGCTGCATCCAGACAATGCGTGGATTATTAAGCCTGCAGTCAGCGAAATGGAAGGAATTGTGAGTATACACAGGAAGAATAAAAGGAGAGGAAATAAGAACAGATAGGAAAAGCAACACCGAGAGAGAGAGAGAGAGGGACAAATAGAAAGGTTGATAGAGAGATTTTGACAGAAAAGAAGACTCAGAGAAAGAGAAATAGAAAGAGAAAGAGAGATAGAGAGAGAGATAATTAGAGAGCGAGAGAAAGAGAAAGGGGAGGATAGGGGAAGAGAAGGTTGCACTCAGATTACTACATCTAGACAATAATTAGACTATCAAGCCTGTAGTCAATGGAATGGAAGGCATTGTGAGTATGAACATTAACCCTTTCAGGACAGGAATTAATTAAGGGCTAAATTGATCACATTTTGTTCTTCAAATTGGCAATAATAATATTTTTCTTTTAGTGCTACATGGTTCTAATAAGGTGATGTTTTTTAAAAACAATATTCATGGTTAAAAATTTTGTTGAAAAGTTGAAAAATTGCCAATTTTGATGAAAAATAATGATTTTGAACCTCTCACTGTGTTGCCAATTTAAGGATTTTAAAGCTTATTTTTGTTTTAAAAATTCCTGGCATCAAACGCAATATGGTCATGAAACAAAAATGGACATAGTCGGTATAGCCACAATCAGGGTGCAAAACCATTTGCACTTGGGTCCAAAAATGAAGTATGCAATGGAGTTGTTTCATCAACCCCAAATTGTTCATGAATACCCTTGGGTTAACACCCTGCAATATCCTGAAGGAAACTATCTTGGTTATCATTTTATGAACAGCAACACAACGGGGTGAGGTAGGTGTTACGGACACTACGCAAAGCTACAAAAATGGAATTTTCCAGCATTATTTATCTTAATACTAAAATATTTTGCACTTCTTTTTGGAATTTAATGGCAATTTGTGAAAAATAAAACAATTCGCACTCACTTCAGTCCATAAAATAGATGCGGTATACACATCAGTGGCAACGAAAGGTCAAATCTCATAAATGCCAGTTATTTCAAAACCTGAAACTTTTTAAAAAGCCAACCAAACACTGGTAAATGAGACAAATTCCAAACTTTAGTCCCATCTGTATACATATAAAAACAAATGAACTTGCTAGGAAGGCTTGTTCACTATCATAAGTTGTCCAAAATAACTTATGTACAATTTCCAGTAGGGTGTTACGGACACTACATAGTATACATGTTATTCATTGGTGCAATATATAAGTTATCCATTTGCTTTTTTCCTGTCATTATTGTTGTTGCTGCATATCTTGATGCCTAATTACAATTTTAAATCCAATAGAGAGTATCTTTTCAAATCTGTTCATTGCAATTTTTCAGTCTGAGGTACAAAAGCTGAAAAAACCCCAGTAAAATGCATCTTCAAATTGTTAAAAGTTGATAGAATTAGTTAATACTACTAAACTTTTGTACCCAAAACATACTTTTACACTACGTCCATATAAAAAACAGACACTCATTCTAATTTAGTGCATATCCTGCGCTATATGATGACTTTAGCCTGTTACGGACACTACAGGTCACTTTGTTATTGACATATATTCATTTATCAAGTACCTTAAAGCGGGGTGAATAGGAACAAAAGTGGAAAAAAAATTCTTGGTAATTTCATTTTCAAAGTTATAATGTAAACTCATCAAAATTATTTGAGTTATGTAGTGCATACATGTACCTCTAGCTGACCAATAATGACTTACATGATGGGAATTAATTAATATTTACCCCAGTGTGGAATATGATATGATGGTCTGAAATATGTTTACAAAATTTTATCTTCAGACCTACTGAAGTGAATCATCAGATTTTGCAACAAGACCTCACAAATATGGTCTTGCATATAATTCATGTGAAAGAAATTGATGGCAATAGGGTTTATATATTTTTTCTTCATTTTCCTTATTTACATTTTTTTCCCTGAATAACTGGGGTGAATAGGAACAGACTACCAAGCAATTATGATTCAGACTTTCTGATGCCAAAACATACCTTAAGCACCTAAATACATATCACATATGTACCATAGACATAGTAATCACGATATTTTAGATGTACAATGTAGATCGAGGTATGAAAAGCCTGAAAACTCAATGGCATTCTTAGAACAGTCATTTCCAGGCTCCTTAAGAACCCCAACACCCTACATGTATCTGCTTTAGTTTGGAAAATATTACTTCACACAATAAGTTAAATTAAATAAATCTAAAGACAATCTATACACATTCCAAATAGGATTATCCATCAAATACATCATGGGGCCTTTATCTTAATAAAAAGTATGAAAATTCAAATACTAGTTTTCTGATTCCCCTTCATTCCCTTCCAATTACCCAACAGCTATTGTTTACTGCCAATAATTTGCAATGCCTGTTTTCCCATATCATTTCTGTAATCAAGCAGCTCTAAAGCCATGATGCAAACTATATTAAAACAAATTCCATTTTCACTAACACACGGTAACGTTTTGATGCCTGTAATGATTTAAAAGATAGGCCTTTGTCAGTTGTCATTTAAATTTATGATAATGCATTCTGATGTTTCTGAAAGCATTCTCTTTTCAAAAACCCATTTAGTACAAACCCCTTCTTCCCCAATAAATTTAAAAGTATTTGTATACAAGTAACAGTTTAAAGAACGTATATTTCATAATTTTCCATTCTGTTCCCATTCAACCCAACACCGGGGTGAATAGGAGCAGTCACAATATTCCATATAAAAATTAAATCTGATGCTGATGGAATTTCTTTTACATGTCAATAGAAAGGTAGCATGAATAGACATTTCATGGTGCCAAAACATTTGCCACTGGCGATGTAATGAATATGTTGTGATGCAAAATGTGTCGAAACTGTTCCTATTCACCCCGTTTCATGGTTTGAAATGATAACCATGTGTTTTTCTTCTGCCAGCTTTGATCTATGAATATTATTTGGTCTATTCCTGAAATAAGAACATTTGAGAGATGATTCCTATAATCAGTTTATATAGGAATTCTTGTAATCTAATAATAATAATAATAATAATACTTGGATTTATATAGCGCCTTTTCCATAGGATACAAGGCGCTTGTCAATCAGTCTAATTGACAGAGTTGTACAAGTAAGGGTACAAAAGGCTAAAATTCCAATAAACCACAATCTCAAACTGATAACACTTCAAATTGTCAGGGTATCTGAAAATTTTTGCACAAAAGACACACGTTAATACCAGCTGCATATAACAAGACATTAATTCTGTTTTAGTGCATAAAAATGTAGTATGATGTCAAAATTAACTAACTGTCCATAGCTTGTTACAGATACTACAGCGCATACTAGTACAGGCACAGTGATCATTTGACAATGTGTTTTGTGCCAACTTCCATTTGGGGGCAGTGTTTCGGCAGTTCATGAAATAGGAAACTTCAAGAGATGTTTCTTTTGTGCAATATATTGTCCAGTGAGAACCAGAAGGGCATTAATGCCATAGACATTTTGCATTGTTATCACCCTTCTGGTTTTAAACATTTAATCAATAATGCCCTTCTGGCTTTCACCAACTGTACATATTATAGACTTTAATTGAAATAATGTATTTTCTCATGCAAAAGACATGCATCATACATATTTGATGTCATAGACAGCTTTTACATTCTTAAAATTTATTTCAGAACACTGTTATCCAGAAAAGGAAGTACAGTTTGGCTTGCAGGCATAGTACTATCCCTTCTGTAGTGTCCGTAACACAGATCTGTAGTGTCCGTAACACTGGCTCCTACTCTTTTCTAACCTTGACATTGAAACTAAAACACAATGATGCATTTTATTTGATACTTTACTACATCTAACTGATACTGTTGAAATAAAATATTAATATCAAATTAATCCTAAGTCAAGTTTTGTTTTATTTTTTTGAATAAAATTCATGGAAAATACCTTATTTGTTTGCGAAATATCATATCCGGGAGAAGACCTTCCAGGGAAAGAGAAAATTTTTAATTTATGTGGAGACATATTAAGAAGAGCAACTGTAAAAAATCAAATTTGAATTACAAATTAATAGTATTTAGTTATCAAGCTGTATTTTTAGACATTACACACTTGTGTTACGGACACTACATGTGTTACGGATACTACAAATGGCATTTATTAAATTCGTAAAAAAAAAACTGTTATGCTTAGCTGAATATTATTATACCACAGCTAGTCCCCGGGGGTAGTTACATAAAGCAAAGCATATAAGAGCTTTGAAAACATTTTCATGTAGCAGTAATGACACCGTTACGGACACTACAGGAAATTCCGGACACAATTTATGATTGCAATGGGGGCATATATTTTTATAAAGTTTGTATCTATGTTTGATTTTTTGTTTCTGATGATAGGACAATATGTTACTAAGAAAATATAACCAATTACCAATCACTATAATGTTAAAATATATGAATTATAGAGGCAAAATTATGCACATAGCTGTTTTTCAAAAAAGTGTTACGCTTGTCTCTTTTCACAGAAATAACCACTGTATCGCAATTCTGGGGTCAATTCTCAAGCCGTAAAAAAATACCGAGTGGAGATAAAAAGGACTATAAGATGGCATAAACAGATGTAGCATATGTTGTGTAATTTCATGGTAACAACATAAGAAAAAAAGACAGTTTTTCAAAGTGCAAATGCGTAACAGCCAAAAAGTGGTATTTTTGGCCCTCTATTACCATCCTCACACACCCAACACACATAAAATTCAAACAAAAGTTGCTGCGAGATGAAGAACTCATATGGTCCAACATTTCAGGCCACAAGACATTTAATTAAATAACTTTGTGTTTCCAGGAGAGATGCGTAACGCTTGTAGGTAGAAAGTTGCACCCTGATTGTGGCTATACCGAGTGTGTGCAGAAATTTTTGCTCTTTCTACTCATGCATCTGGTATATTTTTTTAGAGCTCTAAATCAAAAGTTATTGAGCCAAACCACAAAATGTGGTGAATTGTCTTGAATGGGTTAAAGATGGTGATGTGAATAGAGATGAGATAAGAGAAAAATAGATAGACTGATAGATATTTAGAGATATTGACAGAAAGAGAGATAAAGAGACATTAAAAAGAAAGAAAGAAGGGGGGGGGGGGGGTGAGGTATTGGTATAGATAGTAAGAAAGACAGAGGGGGGGGGGGGGGAGTGAATGAGAGAGAGGGAAAGGAAAGTTGAGTTTTCTTTGAACTCACTCAGATTATGACATCCAGACAATGTGTTTATTATAAAGCCTGCAGTCAGTCCAATGGAAGGCGTTGTAAGTATAAACAGCAAGCAATGATGAAAGGGGAGGAAATAGGACAACAAAATATTAGTAGATGAACTTTCAGAGACATAGTGAAAAGGAGAGTGTGTATGAGAGTTAGAGAGAAGGGGAGAGAGAGAGAGAGAGAGAGAGAGAGAGAGAGAGAGAGAGAGAGAGAGAGAGAGAGAGAGAGAGAGAGAGAGAGAAAAACAGAAGAAATGGAGGAAAAGAGAGAGTGGAAAAATGAAGAACAGGAGAAAAAAAAGGAAATAGTGCCACACATACCCTCATTGAAAATGTAGGCTTCCTATGTTTGCACAAAACTGTAACTATGGGATATTCCATTGAGATAAATGGGGATTGAATATCCAGAATAAATTCGATGAGTAATTGATCTGTCAAAACAAAATATGTTCATTTCATGTTATAGTATACACTGATGTATTTTATTGTCCCAGTAAAAGAAAAGTGTGTAATGCATATTATATGATTCACTGTTTTTAGCATAATGAAAAACCTTAATGTCCTGCTTGCCACTTGGTTTTACACGAGTCTTTTTTTTTCTCAAGTTGTTCTTGTTTAAGACTGGTATTTATCCCTTCTCATGGCAGAAAACTGAAGACATGAGGGGAGCATCCCCCAAGAGAGACTATGAAGGCACCCCTCTAGATGAACCAGGTACATGTATTTCTCCCTTGTTGTTTTTTGTTTGTTTGGTGTTTGTTTATTTTCATTTACCTGGGGAGCGTTTCATCAAGTGTCTTGTCAGTGATTTTTACTGACAAATTTGCTCTCAGCCAATCAGATGCAAGGATTTCAGTAGCTTATAACAGTTGTCGGTAAAAAATCCCTGACAAAACGCTTCATGAAACGCTCCCCTGTTCACTACTGATTTCTCTTATTCCCATGCGCTTAACATGGGTCACTCGGTTCCTGTAGTCAATGGGTTAAGTGGCTTAACTACAAAATACCCCAAAACTATACCCTCTCCAACTCTGTCAGCAAGTTTTTTTCCATCCCTGTTGCTTTAACTCTTTCAGTGCCGATGTCACATGTATGTGACAGATAGACTTATCATTTTCATTCACCAATTGCACAACCACAGGAAAGGAATATGGTGGTCAATGTATATCACAATTTTGAGCATAAATCAAGCATTCTAGATATATGATTATAAATTTATATGATTATAATTATATCCCGCCATAGAAATTTTCAGAGAAAATTGCAGGTTTTTAAAAAGATATTACCTTATTTCAAAATCAAACAATAGTAAACCCCAAAAAATAGAAACCCAAAAATAATGGACAGAAAAGAAACTGAAATGTAATTTTCAATAATTCTTATGCATAAAGTTGGGCAAAGTAATAATGTTTGGTATCATAAGAAATGGTAATAAATTTCCTACTAGTTTTGTACACAATATTTTGCGAAATAACGGATGGTTAATGAAGTGCAGACATGTCAATAGCCAACGCCCTTTCTAGACGAGATGCGAGAGTAGCCTTCACCCCACTTTTGTCCAAGCCACGTTTGTGCAATCCGGCACGAAGTACTTTAACACGGAGGTTATGAATATTAAACAAAGGCGCCATTGTTACGTCATAACGTAGATGAAAATCGATGACGCGGATTCTGTCCTTATTCGCGAAGTTGTAGATGATGCGTTGTTGTCAGGCTGTTGTACTTAGATGCGTTGAAGTTGTTGTATACGCAACTAATAAATTCAAATTTCAAATATTCTTCAGCGATAAAAATGAACGAAAATAAATGTAAAATTCCAAAAAGTTTCCAGATAAATGAATGTAACAAAAAACGAGAATAAAATTTAGAATCACCGTTCTTTCCTCTTTAAGTGGATATAAAACATAATCCAGGTGCGGTCCGAAAAGCGTGTAAAAATCCACAAAAATGAGAGCTATTCAGAAACACGTCCGACCCGTTTAAGAGCTTTACACCTTATGACGAATTCACTTCTTCTCTCTTTTTCTTTGCAGTTCCAAGACGCCGAGTTGATGTTCTAGAGCTGGGTGATCTAGAGAAGGAGTATCAGTTGACATCTGCCAGGCTCAAACTAGCCAATCACCAGCCTGATATGGTCCATGTGACAAGTAAGCTTCCTCCTTTTTGGTCATTAGTTTCACTTCTTATCAGTGAATTTGCAGTCATACACAAACATAAAAATGGAAGTTTGTATAAGATTCTGAAAAGTAGATGCCTGTAGATGATATATCCTGATTTTTCAAGCATCAGGGTTCCCACAGTCATATGGCAGATGTTTGTTGTTGAAATATGCTAGGACATTTTTTTTTAATGAACTCATCTTTGATATTGACTTTGATTCTTTGCAGCTGTGATTTCATTGTAGCAGCTGTATGAGAGTCGGTGTTCTGTGCAAATTGGACTCAAACTATTTGTCCATTTGGAAATTTGTTTTTCACCTGTTTTACTACCTGACTAAGTAATTTATTTATTAGATATAATCCAAGAAGGTTGCATCATTTGCTCAAACAATTAAACAGTGTAGTAGAAAAATAAAATCTGATTTTTTGAGTCAACAAAAAAGTGATTGACACCACTCAGATGGTCCCCAATGAATTGCTTTTTCTCTTCATGTAGCTTCCCAGATGTCAGTAGATGAGACTGTTAGTTTCCTGGTTCAGAGTGGACTCTATGACACAGCTATTGATGTTTGCAAGACATTCAGATTGCCTCTTACTCCAGTGTTTGAGAGCCTTGCCCACAGGTTAGAAGGAGTTATGATGATGGTGATGATGATGATGATGACAGAGATGATGATGATGCCGGTAATTATGCTTGTGTAATGATGATGATGATGATAATAGTGGTAGTGATGATGGTGATGGTATTGATGATAATGATGGTAATGATGGTGATGATAATAATTATGGTGATGATTATGATGATGATGATGATAGTGGCAATGAAGATGCTCATGATGCTGGTGATGTCAATAAAAGTGAGAGTTATGATGATGATGGTGGTGCTGATGATGTGGCAATGAAGATGCTGATAATGATGGTGATGTCAATAGAAGTGAGAGTGATGATGGTGATGATGATGATGATAGTGACGATGACAGTGACACCTGATGGTTGGTGTAGTGGTTCTCTCAAGATCTGTCTAGTCTTTCTTGTTCAATATTTATTCCATAGTCTGTTATCATCTCTCTTCCTCTTGCAATGTCATTTCTTTCTCTCTCTCTCTCTCTCTCTCTCTTTCTTTCTCTCTTTCCCTTACTCCCTCCTCTCTCTCTGTCACGTGAGAGACTTTTTTTTTTTTTTTTTAACTAACTGCTACTATGACTCAAACAAAATGAGATCTAAACGGTTATGTAAGTTCAAACGATGTTTAATCTTTAAGTCTTCAATTTCTGGTTCAATATTTATGTAACAAAATAAATATACAAATATTACATGTACATAACTGAAACGGGTGGGTAGCTTCTATCTGGAGGGTCTGCCTCAGCCCCTGGTCGCTTGGCCAGTCTCTCAGTAGAACTTGGTAGCTCAGTCATGTAGCCTCTTTCTACCAGACTCTCTTCTCGACCATGGATGACATGCTAGCCTCTCTCTCTGCTGGGCTACCTCCTTGACCACGGATAACGTGCGGGTAGGCCGAGATCGAGCACCTTATTCGATGAGGATCCATTAGGGGGTCATTCACAATTATCAACATTTTCACAAGTGTACAAACCATACACTTTTCAAGACCCCCCCCCTCCCCCCCAAAAGTGTACGAAGAAAAATGTTGATTTTTTTCCCACATTATAAAGCTACGGTCACAAAGGTCCTTACGAACGCTGTACGAACGACTTTTGACCTTCCAACACGGCATCTGCTCGTTTACGGTGCTCATTCACAAACACAAAAGCATATGAAGTTCATATATTCGTTTACGGGATTTTTGTGAACAATGCACCCTCGCTTAAGGAGGAATTTTGTTAGATTTTCCGGGTCAGTAGGTCTATTGTCCCTATTGTTCGCCATCTTTGACATTGTTTCCACGTACGTACGCGCACATGTTTTCTACATATGGAGTGCGCGAACTAACGGTCAGCGGGGAAAGTTTCCAGCGAGACGAGAGGCCGTGATCAGACGGGATGGGCGCGAGAATACGGATCAACATTTCTATAAATTGGAAAGCGTACGCCGGGTGTTGACCCCCTCCCCCCCCAGCGTACGGTTTGTACGCTCGTGAAAATGTTGATAATTGTGAACGGCCCCTTAATTATAACAAAAAGTTGCAGCTTGGGCTCGCATCTCGCCTCGACATGGAAAAACCCCCAGAAAAACTTTCCGCTGCTAAACTAAACCTAGCTAGTGCAGAACTTCTGCATTCTAGCTCTATCTTGAAGAGTGCTCTCTGAACTACTCCCATCAAGCCCTATCTATTCACTTTTCTGCCTATAAATAGGTTGCCGGAATCTTTTAACAAAAAGTAACATCCAGTAAGCAACCCAAACCATACATTTCATTACATAACATTTCTATAGGTTTGATTTAGATTGCCTATGTGTATTAAATGTAAATTTATGCATCAGATTGACTCTGTATGTTAAATGTAAATTTATGCACAAATTGAGAAGAACAATCTTGCCAGTAAATTCCTGACTGTTAAAAATTCTTTTATGACACTCTCCTCTCTCAAGTTTGTTCTTGTTTGCTCACATTTGGATTGTCTGATATGCTTCTCTTCTAGATGTGTGAAGCTCTCACGGAACGGGGCAGACAGTGAGACATGGAAATGGCTAGCTGCAAATGACATAGGCTCCCTCAACCTGGGCAGAGAAGCCACGTAAGTACCAAATGACTTTATCGCAAAGGCTTTCAAGAAATCATCTCCAGTGCAATGTCAGTAAGCCAGTTCATAATGACAATTTGTGCATGTGCAGATGTAGGTCATTTGTACGAGTAGAATTGACCTTTATATGCTTTCATAGAGTGCGCACCATGATGCGCGCACCGTTATGATTTTAGCTGTTTAACAAGAAGCGCGTCCACCAAAACATATGCGCATGTGCTTACAGGGTCATTTCATTGTCATTTGTACCATGTATTGTACTATGTATTAATTACAAACTGGCTTTTACCCTGTGTTACAGAAAAATAGCTAGGGTAAGTTTATGTTGACCAAAGAAGATGAGGCTAGGTTTGAGGGAAGCAGAAGAGGGGGGAGCTGAGAGTGGTCATGGCTATGTGGAGTGAAATCTAGGGAGTTAGAAGATGGAGCAGTTTTGACAGTTGAAGTTGTGATTTCAGTTGGTATTCTTTCTTGTCATAGAACAGACTTTTTTAATCTGAGGTACAATGTATGTGACTTGGCTGTAGTAATTTGAATAATGTAAATACTGTACAGTCTCTTGTTGGTGTAAATAAAAAGTAGTCTGGTCAGTTTCATTTAGTAACTTGTGTGGGAAGTCACTTTTGTATATGTACTACATATTTCTTTCTAACTTTCCTGTAAGTCAATCCATCACTTTATTTCCTAGTTTGGTTACATCTGTTATAAGATAGATATTATGTTCTCATTGCATAATATGTCTTTGTAGCAGGTGGTGTAACAAGCTTACCCCCATCAGAACTTGCAGAAACATGCTAGTTTAAGAAATTCGTATTTCAGAATTTGAAAAGCAAAACAAATATTTCTCTCCAGGACCATAATACCCCCCCCCCCAATATTGTGGTCCTTTTTGTTGCTCTTGATTGTTTTGTTTTTTTTAAGTTTGTTAATTTGTTTGTTTTAAATAAATTACCAAACAAAATATTTTGTTTTTCCTTGTTTACATGTAGAGCGGCTGAGCTAGCCTGGCATCTTCTCCAGACGTACCTGGAGAGATACGATCAGAAAGGAGATCATCTTCACTTCAAGACGGTGATTAAGAAACTGCTCTCTCTGGGTTTCCAGCTCCCACAGTGGATCATTAACTCATACAAGGTATGATGATGGTGATGATGATGATGATGATGATGATGATAGTGATGATGATGATGATGATGGTGATGATGATGATGATGATGGTGATAATGATAGTGATGATGATGATGATGATGATGGTGATGATGGTGAGGTGGTGGTGATGATGATGGCGATGATGATGGTGATGATGATGATGATGATGATGGTGATGATTGTGATGATGATGATGGTATTTATAATGATGATGATGATAATGATGGTAATGATGGTAATGATGATTAAGCCCGTTTCGAGTACTCGATTAACCGTGTACTCGCCCGATAGGGTCACTACACGACTAATGGAATTTCCATCCGACTACTCTGTAGCACAGTTGAAACTTGTGAATAACCCCCCAAAACCTCTAATTCAGAATGAAATATAGAAATTTATCATTTAATTGTTAGTTCTAAGATATCTTAATGTCATTTGAATCAATAAAATTCACATGAGAGCGTTTCTTTCCGGTGGCTAAGTTCTCGCGCGAGGATCGAGCAGTAAAAACAAAGTCTGGCTGTGTATGCTCCCGCTACATCGGAAGCTGAAGTTATAAGCGGGTGTGTGAGCCAGCCGCACACACATCGGTCACCGCGATGTACACCGTATAGCTCACCGCGTGTAAGTGAGCTCTTATCAAGCTTTTGGAAAAAAGGAAAGGACGCGTATCAGCACAGAATATTTTCAAAATAGTAATAAATGTAAACAAAACGACACTGAAATTCTTCTTACTTGCTAACGCGCGCTTGTTCGTTGGCGACGGGTCATGCACGGGCATGCCCATGTCAATTTGACGAGGGCACTGAATTTGATGTCGATCGCACGCTCAGGATGTGCACACTTTCAATACGGAGAAAGATGAATGGGATTTCGTGTACTAAAACTCTCCGAAACCAACTGTACTTCCGGGTATGAGCGCCACCTCTTGGCGACTGGTAAACGACTGCAATATCATGATTACGACTGTGATGAAAAGGGGGAAGGAAATGACGATCTATTTTGCTTTCTTTTACCTTGATTTTAATTTAGTCTTCACGAAAGTAGGTAGGAGGAGATAATTTGCATTGCTCTGAATTTTATAACCAACACTGATCGTTTTAAACTTGTTTAATTTTAACATTTTAATACGGGAATCGGACATTAGTTCGGTTGTTGCACAGGCTGTTTGGGACTGGTTTCATGGCTTTGCGCTGGTGCTCCGGCCTAAAAAGTTTGCGGGCTTCGGGGCCGAAGCGGTCGGCCTGTCTTATTGGCAAAATCATATACCGAGTAGTCGATTACTCGTCCGAAAAAATGTCCGAGTAAACGACTACCGAAAATGGCCTTTCAAAACAGGCCTAATGATGATTATGATGATGATGATGATGATGATGATGGTAATGATGGTAATGATGGTAATGATGATTATGATGATGATGGTAATGATGGTAATGATGATGATGATTATGATGATGATGATGATGGTGATGATGATGATGATGGTGATGATGATGATAGTGATGGTGATGATTGTGATGATGATGATGGTATTTATAATGATGATGATAATGATAGTAATGGTGATTATGATGATGATGATGATGATGGCGATTGCGGTGATGAAGGTGATGATAGTGATGGTGATGGTGATAAAGACCATCTTCCTATGAAGATCACCTTTCTTGTATCCCTAGAGCTGTCTTTATACAGAATTTACTTAACAAATATGTTACTTCTTTACAACGTCTGTACGAAGCCTATAAAAGGTTTCTATGTCTAAGCATTCTCTGACTCTCTCTCATCAATTTACCAGAAACTGGACCCTGGCAACCTGTTGTTACTCTACATCACCTTTGACCTTTTGGAAGAAGCTGCCAATTTAGGGGTTGAATTCATTGATGCTATCCTTGGCAAAGGAGTGGAGTACTTTGGACTAAAGGTAATTGTTATTTTTGTATGTTGAATCATAAATGGCAATAAACAAACACCTTAAACCAAATTAATACTTAGATTTTGGAATGACTTGCATTTCCTGGAGACCCCAGAACAAAATATCTCTTGCAACATCATGAACATGCTATTAATATGTTCATTTTCTGTAAATTATTACTATCATTGCATAATGCATATTATCCCTTTCTGTGCTATGTTTGGCAAATCCTGCCCAAAAATTTGAGTGTTTTCCCTAAAGTCAGAACTCAACATAGTTGTTTTTGTTGCTTTTGCGAAAGCAAAACATAGTTTCTTTTGCGAAAAATAAAGTAAGATGAATAAATGAATAAATAAGTAAATAAGTATTGAAAAACAGGTACATGCATTGCCATTGTGAAGACTGTTACATTGGACTGGAAGATATTCAGAAGATCATTTAATAAATGAAACTAGAATTGGAACCTTTACTTTGACTCTTCAAAGTTTGTTTACGCTTATTGTCCGTAGACGCAGTGGCACAGAATGATTGAATTGTTTTACTCTTTTGTATTCAGAATCCCATACGCTCCACAGCACCCAGTGTTTGGCTACCCTTTCAGCAGCTAGACCATCTCCTAAAGGCACTGAGGGAGACAAGGAGTGATCCAGAACTCATACGGGTCAGTTGTTAAAGATAATTTGGAGTTCTTGTCATACAATTTCATTAACCCTTAAAGGAGAATGAAACGCTGGGAAAAAAATCAATTTTAATGAAAAGAGAGGATAGAGAGAAGCAATTTTTAAAAAGTTCCATCAAAATCGGTTATGAATGAGAAAGTTATTAAAGTTCGAAAAGTCTCAATTTACTTTCTATGGCGATCCTCAAATTGGCAATGTTGCTTCAAAGTGACAACTCTCCATATGTTTTGTACATAAAATTTCATATTTTCCCCATTATCTCTCAAGGTGCAGCTCGTCTCCTTCTTAGCTCAAGATATATCATGGGAAAATGTATTTGACACAACATATGTTGAGTTCACATAAAGACAAGCAGCATCTTTAGAGATCATGGAGAAAATATGAAATTTTGTGTACAAAACATATAAAGAGTTGTACTATTAAATGTGCCACTTTGAAGCAACATTGCCAATTTGAGGATCACCATAGAAAATGAATTACAACTTTTTCAAACTGTCATAACTTTCTAATTTCTTAACTGATTTTGATGGAACTTTTTTTTTTAAATTGCTTTTCTCTATCCTCTCTTTTCATTAAAATTTATTTTTCCCCAGGGTTTCATTCTCCTTTAATCTGCCCCCATGTACAGAACCTATTGCCACAGTGGTAATCCCTATTGTGCCAGCCACTAATCCCCCATGTGCTGGATTTATTTTGTTGGTGCTTTTCTAATCCAAGATCAAACCTCAGAGGTTTCATGGAAAACAAAACAATTACTCTGAAAGCCCAGCCACTTCCTGTACTTTGTTTCTTCAAGAATTATTCCCTTGTGTAGACAATAGAGACTGTTACCTCTTATAAGAAGGTGTTGTCCTTTTCGCTGCTTTTTCTTTAGCAGTTGTCTTCCCCATGTTGTGTGTGCACTGCACTCTGCACAGTATAATATGCACGAACAAACAATTTGGCTGTACATGTATTTGGCAACGCTAAGGTCCCTATTATATTAGGCTTTGGCACGCAGCATGCACATATACTCATGTATGGGGCAACTCTAAGGAGATCAGGGTGCAAGGTTTTGGTAGCTTATGGGTGAAAGAAACTGTGACTGTGTACAAGGTATTCGGGATCATTGATTGCGTTGTGAATAATTGTTATTATGACCTCTTGGAATCGTAAAGAATAATAACAAATTGACTAAATCTTGGTGAAAATAACAAACGATTAAAAGCACTGAACACACATATAGTGGTACATGGGACTACACAACCCATGCGGCATCAGAATTTGGTCGAAAGTTGTAAACTATTTGCTAGTCATATTTGAAATATGAGAATATTTCAAGAGCTATCCTTTTCATGGGACGTTTTAACTGTGATATTTTTCCACAAGGGAATGAAGAAAATAATGAGGGAGCTCACAAACTGTTTTTCACCTTTATGAGAAATCAACCTTCTCGACACTGTACATGTAGGTGGTTCATAACAGTGACAAGATTCCTAATTTAAACCCTGGACCTTAAACCACACCTAACCCTATCCCTAAACCTAACCTAAAACACAATCATAACCCTAACCATATGGCCCGAATTCATGAAAGAGGTTTATCTTAACCCATGGTCTAAACCAAGGTTTAAACCTCAGCCGTGGACTAAAATAAGCGTATATAAGCGCATTACTGTACGCCCATTGGACATGAGGATATGCGCACACTACGGTTATAGAGGCTTAAACCATGGGTTAGATGAACCTCTTTCTTGAATTCGGGCCTGTATCTTTGACGAAATAAAGCTCGGAACAATCTTCGCCGGAGCATATGTCAAAGCACCCTGTATTAAAGCATTATCATTCATGTCCAAATCGTCCTCCCTTCTGTTTTGTTTGTTCACAGCTTCATAATGTCCTGAACAGCCGACTCGAAGAATACCAGAGACACGCCGGGAAGATCTCCCAGGATATGATCACCATCGCTCACAGAAGACAGCAAATATCAAGCTAAACATGTCATTCTGTATGAACATTGCACAGGCATGTAAGAAACTCTGTAGCCTATCAAGGCATTAGTGAACAATGTTAAGAAAGCCATGGACATGGTTAGTATCTTGAAGATGTGCCGTTGGCACCAGATCAACAGAATGTTGTGAAAAGCAGAAGGTACATTTAGGAGTGCCTGATATACATAGAAGGATACGGTCACCATTGCTCACCAATGACAGCAGATATCAAGCCGAAGAAGTCCTTCTTAACGTTTTTGAGGAAGGTCTGTTGCCTGTTCACAAGGACGCCTGAAGGCTTTTGCCTCATTTCAGTCCCCGGAACCTCTGTTTCAATCTTCTTCTTTTTTTCCAGAATCTCTACAAAGAAGTGGGACAAGCTCTTGAAGTTAAATTAATTTGATGTTCTTTGTAGGTTTGCATGGTGGTACGAATAACATGAAGGGGTTTACGGTTCACCATTCTTTAATTTGTTTAGAGATTCCACTGTATATCTAAACAAGTGCTGTAGCTCGGAACAAGAACCAGTCTCAAACTCACCAGACTTGGGTTTTGAGCCGAGACAGACACAAATCAGTTTTAAATTCAAATCGGGTCAACTCTGTGAAAGAGGTCAGGTAGAAAAGAGTTATGAAGAAGCCCTGTTTGTCATCTTTTACCACTCAGAATGTGTATTTTCTGATATGTATAATGTATATCTGCATACGTGCCTAGAGTGTTTTGTAATATGCATTTCAAATCCTAAGGAAAAGCTCAGATATTTATTGGTGTCAAAATTTCGATGACTGATTTAATTGTGTTCCTTAACAAGTTAACGGACTGGTCCAGAACCTGGGAAGGATTTTTTAGAAGTTAACATAACCAGACCAGACCAGGACTTTGGGTTGCGAGCTACAGCACTAATCTTAATTATGTTACGATGAAATGTGTGAAAGGTGTGGTAGTCGAGTGATTTAAACACTTGACTGGAGATGGGAAGGTCGTGAGTTTGGACCCCGGCACTACTGTCCTTTGGCAAGACATTAATCTACATTTGCCACTCTCCACCCAGGTGTTAAATGGGCACCGGCAGGAAGGAATTCCTTCAATGCTGTGAGCGCAGAAATCGGTAGCCTAGCTAGAGTCGGGGGAATATTGGAGCACCTTGAGCACCATTCATGGTGGATATGAGCGCTATATAAATATCCAATATTATTATTATTATATATAGTATGAAACCTGTCTCTAAAGACCTCTTTGGAGAAACAGTTAAACTGACCTTTGCACAGGCCTACATTATAGCCTTTCTGAACAGGTTCTACATCACATGCATCCTTTTAGAGGGAGGCTGTGAAAGTGACCTCTATAGACACGTAACCTTTTATAAAGAGGTGACCACTGAGAAATAATTAACTCTAATTTTAATTAATAATGGATAGAATTACCAAAAAGAGAAGAGACAAATTTATTGCCTTATGCAAATATTGACTGCTTGAGAGACACGGTTAAATCTTTTGCCCAATGAAAGTGATCTCGAAACTGTACATACATGTAGTGCACTCTCAAGAGATCATCTAGGAGTTATAGTTTTAACAGTGACCAGAAAAATAAGTACCAAAGTCAGTATTTGTTTTATATACCCCATTCCTCATGTGGATTTGGGGAATGAGATATTTTGACAAAATACGACTGTCAAAATGTAGTACAGGGAAATTGACTAATCTAAGATCATTGCATGTGTCCATTGTTATCTTCTTGTGCATTTCTTGAGTCCTTGCATTGTACTCGTAAGTAAAACTATGCCTAGTCAATATTTTTTGCTATATGTACTGCCCAGCAGTCATGCCTACATCTTTGAACAATCAGAGGCCTAGAATCAAATACTGCTGGAAAGCATATCTGTGGTTCCATATATAAATCACAATGTTTTACAATTGGATGAGAAATATGCTATAGAGAAGGTGAAAAATATACTTCTTTTTTTTTCTATCAAGTACGAATTTTGATATTTCATTGCTTATTCTAATGGCAACAAAGAGTACAATAATGCATATTTACTGTTTAAGATAAAGTTGAGTTCTGGTTATGTGATTACATTGTGAAAGAAACTGTCTGGAAGCAACTGGGAAAGGGTAATTATGTAATACATAAGTATTTGTGTACAAGAGTTTGGAATCATTAAAGTGAGAAGCGATTGACTTAATCTTGCTGAAAATCACATGTACTGCACGCAGAAATGAGTAGATGGGACCACACTCGCACATGCGGCATGGAGGGTCGGCCCAAACATTTCATTGTTTTGTTGTCATATTTTGAATGTGAGGGCATTTAACGAGCAAACCTTTTCAGGTTCTTCTACGATGACCTTTCAAACTGACTTACAGAGGTCGGGAAAGCTCACAAATTATTTTTCACCTTTTCCAGAACTCGAACTTCTCTTCAAAAGACAGAAGTTTCAGTCAAGAAAGTGAATGTAGCATCTGTATTATATTTTCTAATGTCTGTAACATTAAAGAATAAAATGCCCCTGGAAGAGGAATAAAATGGAATGGTGAGCAAAGCATTTTTCTTGTCAATGACTTGCGCTTGAAATTGATGGTGAGTGGAAAATAGAGGCACCATGAGCTTTCTGCATCTATGCTGTGTATGCGCGCATTTGTGTGAGGGGGTGTGTGGGGGTGTGTATGTGCGCCCATTTAAAGCGATGACATAGGCATGAACTTTACATTCGGACCGATGACACACAGCGAACCGATGACGTCATCGGTTGGCAGACCTGCGCAGATAGACCCAAATTACATGCTTTTGCATATAGGGGTAGGTCATCAGTTAGTGTTACACTAACAAGTCGTCGGTTGTATAGTAAAATTTCAGACGGGTCATCGGTTATGCGGTTGAATTCTACACACACAGGTCATCGGTTATGCGGTCAAATTCTAGGTTGTAAAAGATGTCATCGGTTAATATGCGCGCACAAGTATGTGTGTGTGTGTGTGTGTATGTGTGGTAGTGCTGTTATCAAGAAGCCTTTTTGACAAAACACCATTTTAGCGGGAAGATGACTTGTCGCCCAGATTCTGATATTGGCGACATAATTAACATGTATGCAGCGGCCGCAGAGCATTTTTGAAAGGGGGGGGGGGGCGGCTGATTTGATTTCACTCATTAATGACAATTTTCGAACCTTTTTTCTGAGGTTTTATGGCACGTGTCTACTCAAAAAAGTGAGGGGAAGCAGCCTCCAGCCCCCCCCCCCCCCCCACCCCCACCCCGTTCCCCGGCCCATAGTATGTAATATTCAACTGTGATATCCACATATTAAACATCCATCGGAAGGGAGTTGACATTTAGTCTAAATTCCAAATCAAATTATTTGTTAGGTGTTTTAATGCTTCTTTTGGCAGTTTCTGTGTTTCTAGATTACCGTTGCGCTACATTTCATCGCCGAATGTTGCAGCGGCAGTAACGTGTGCTTGCACATGAAATTTACCGATCGATCATTTCTTGGCGACAAATGTTCACATCAGTCATAAATGTGACCTGCCATGTCGACAAAGAAAATTGAAATCGGTGACAGCACTAAGTGTATATTTGTGTTGGCATGTTTGTCAGTCCTTTTTTTTTTTTTTTTTTTCGTTTTATGTTTTTTGTTTATTGTCTTTTTTTTGGGGGGGGGGGGGGGAGAGGATACTAGTGCTGAATACGCCAGCTGTAGAAAATTATTATTCAAGATTTATTTAACTCTTCCTTTTTTTTTAACCCTCTTTAATTTCTCTTTATTTCTCTCTCTTCTAGTTTTACTTTACTTCATCCCTCCATTTATTCTTTTGTTTGTTATCGTTAAATTCATTATGAATTCCGTATAGTAAAATGTTGTTTTTATTTGTATTACATTGTATTACCATTATCATCATTATGGTTCTGGCCGTTGTTGCTGAAACTACTACGACAAAATCATTTTGCATTTTTCATTAATTTTAGCAGACTATATTTGTCGGATAGTCAGCTCCCAAACAATGACATGAATATCTCACGAGCGCTGAGATATTTGTTGGCTTAGCGCCATCTACGACACAGATAAATGTGTAAACAGGTTAATATAAAAAAAGTAAAAAAAATATTTAACGGTTAAACATTTTGACTGATTTCGTTTACAACTTTTACATGATTTAAAATAAGACATAATACTTCACTTTACAGAAGATTATTCGTTTATTTAATTTTTTACATAGAAATTGTATGTTGATAGCCATTTGACTGAGTGTTGAATGCCGCTAGATGATAGTCAAACTTTAGACCTTTAGAAAGCAAGTAAGGTCGCTTAATCGATTAAGTTTGTTTTCTATATCGATTCATTCATTAGATGCAAGAAATGAATGATAAAGCAAAAAAATAAAAAAATAAAAAAAAGCAATTACAATTTCGCCAAGTGAGATAGACATCTGTACTCTTAAAAAGATGAGATTGATCACTGGCTTGACTCCCAAGCAGAGTGAAAATTCACTCAGCTCACTCTTTTCTTTTGGAGAGCACTCGATATTCACTCGTAAACAGTAATTACCCGGGGAGTGAAAATAGAACAAAAATTTACTCTTTTTTTTTTTTTTTTTTTTTTAGGGAGAGAGAGAGAGAGAGAAAAAAAAAAAGAAGAAGAAGAAGAAGAAGAAGAAGAAGAAGAAGAAGAAGAAGAAGAAGAAGAAGAAGAAGAAGAAGAAGAAGAAGAAGAAGAAGAAGAAGAAGAAGAAGAAGAAGAAGAAGAAGAAGAAGAAGAAGAAGAAGAAGAAGAAGAAGAAGAAGAAGAAGAAGGAGAAGAAGAAGAAGAAGAAGAAGAGAAGAAGAAGAAGAAGGAGAAGGAGAAGGAGAAGGAGAAGGAGAAGGAGAAGGAGAAGGAGAAGGAGAAGGAGAAGGAGAAGAAGAAGAAGAAGAAGAAGAAGAAGAAGAAGAAGAAGAAGAAGAAGAAGAAGAAGAAGAAGAAAAATTACATGTATTTCGGAAGCAGTCATTTTAGAAAATATACATTTGTATTCATGGTATTTATTCACATGTTTTGGGGGGTTTTGGGGGGTTTTTTTTTGCTTGTTTGTTTGATGTGATGATAAATGTTATACAAGAAGAGAAATCTGGGAAGAGGAGGGGAAAGCAAATTGCGGAAGTGTTACCCCTCCCCCCCCCCCCCATGAATGGCAAAAAAAGGGGGGAGGGAGGGGGGGGGGGAAGGAATTTGGGAAAGTGAGCATGAAAACAAGATCATTTGTCATCCTTTCACACCCTCCTTACGAATGATGGCCTTGGTAATTCGCATTTCGTCTCCTTGATTAGGCCCTATGTTCAAGTTAGACTGATGCCCCCCCCCCCCCCCCATACTGCGTGTAGTATTATGTTGTTTAACATATCTTGTTTGTCCTTTAACCCTTACTACTGCATGGGCTATTTCACGTTCCTCTCTGACTGGGAGGGGAGGGGGACTCGGAGCCCCCCCCCCCCTCCCTTCCGATCTCGGCCGCGGCATTGCGGCGTAATGATAGACAGCTTAGAATGTATTAGACGCTAGTAAATCCAGAATATTATAGTCATAATAATGCATATACGTAATCTATTCATTTCTGTTTAAGGGTCTTTCAGATTGATTTTCATTCCTAACATAAAAAACGGCGTTTGAGTTTTGTTTATTAGAATTTACTTCTAGGAAGATAAACACGCGAATTCAAATTCCCATTCTCTTCAGTTTAAAAGTCTGATTTTATAACTTCATGTTTATCATCAATATTTTTGCGGACCGACATGACCGAGTAGAACATTTTTCGAGTAAAACACCACAATAATGATGTTTAAAACTCTTAGTTATCGTAACTCTTTATTGATAACAAGTTTTATGAAAAATGGCCCTGAAGGAGTAACTTCATTATGATAATGGGTAAACGTAAAATACAAATTAAGCTAGTAGTATATTGACCTCGCGTGATGCCGGTTATTACTACCTGTAGGGGCGGATCCAGGATTTTGTAAAAGATCGGGCACAAATCTCAGTAAAATTTTTATCAAAAAAGGGGGCATCAGATATTTGGGGTCCCGTTTTCCTCCAAAATTCTCTGACAAGCAAAAAAAAAGGGGGAGGGGATCATCAGTTCTAAAGGAGGGGAGGAGGGTAGAGGGCGGCACAATGTACACTTTGGTTTCAAAAGGGAAAGGCACCGGCCGGAAGTGCCCCCCCCCCCCCTCCCCTAAATCTGCCAGCGCCACGGACTACTTGATCATTCAAAGAAGTCGGGGTAGGGGTTGGCAGGGCCCCCACCCCCTCCCTCAAATCAGCCGGTGACTACCTGATTGTTCATACCTTCTGTTAGCCAGAGATAAAACCAGACATATTAAAGTGATTTGGTAAAAGCGTATGGCCATACCCTTTTGTAAATGGAAGTATTCAGTCATAGATATCTTAATAATAGCATTATATATTTGAAAACCTTTCTATGCCTGGCTATTTATTTATCTTTCTGAACATCATTATACAAGACAGATATCAAAATTCAGCAATTTATTAAATCAAGCCTCCACAAAGTTACCAAATCCCTTTAAATATAGTGGAGGTATCCAAACATTACAGAAATGCTAGAGCTGGACTATATTCCATAGTCAGCTTCCCCCAAAACCAGTGTCTTTAGCGCAGACACGTTCAGATTGTGAAATGGCGTAACCAAGGAAAGTTCACAACGGAATATATAAATATGTATAGACATTAGAAAGATACACGGTTATGTATTTTTTCTTTCTACCAGTACATTCATTAAAAATAAATGATTTTGCTTTTAAAAATAAAATATCGTAAATATTTTGAATAAATAATATTAAAAATTTGATTCAATTCTACATGGTATTGTTGCTGTAGAATTATTTGACCCGGTCAAGTAGAATTGTTCTACAATTTAAAAAAAAAATATTTTGGGGCAGCTTAATCGATTAACCTTTTAAATCGATTTAATTGTAGCGGACGATGCTAGATGTACTTTTATCAGTGAAGTGAAAAAGAAGAGGAAGAAGCTAGAAAAAGAAGAAGGGAAAAAGAAGAGAAAGATGCTAGAAACAGAAGAAGATTAAGAAGAAGAAGAAGAAGAAGAAGAAGAAGAAGAAGAAAGAGAAGAGAAGAAAAAAATGACAGGGAAGGAGAAATAACAGAAGAATGCAGTACTGAAAATTGATGATTTTACAAAGGAAAAGAAAATTGAACTCATACACAAGGACAATTATTTATAGGATCAAGGACTTTGACCTTGGATATTGATGTATAATCTTGGAGCTATCGTCTCCTTCTCCTTCTCCTTCTCCTTCTCCTTCTCCTTCTCCTTTTCCTTCTCCTCCTCCCATGCACCTCCTCCCCTCCTACTCCTCCTTCGTCTTCTTTTTCTTCCTTTTAATTAGCAGAGGTGTATAGTCGAGTGGTTTAAACTCTGTACTGTAGATGCGAAGGTTGTGGGTTCGTTCCCCTGCAAGGCACTTAATAATTTTCTTGAGCAATGCATTTTATACAGTGCTCCTCTCCACCTATATATAGGTGCTAAATGTGTACCCGGTAGGATGCAAAAGTAATTGTAATTGGAGTAGCATACATGCGCCCGTAAGAAGGCGACTGGCTAGAATGCTCTAGTTTGCAGGCACAAACCATGGTCATTAGTAAAAGTGTCTGCACTGTAAGACTACCATAAGCCCAGTACTATATAGCTGCTCCTGACCAAGGACACGACCAGTAGGTAGCTGGGTTAGGCTTCTCTCAAGACACAATGATTTTCTGATAAAGTGTCAAATTAGGGTATATGCTTGTATACTAGGAATGCTCCTCAGTGGAATGGAAAAGATGCATGCTTGTATGCGCATGAAAAGGCGCTGGCAAGCCTGAATCCGATGACCGGGGTCTATAGGAAATAACTTAGCAATAATATGTATTAACAATATAGAGACATCGTTGATGTAACAGGCGCTATATGATAATTCCAGAAAATCATTATCAGTTAGTTAAGTGAGCGTGCGTATATAGGAGGACGACCATCGTCGGACTATGCTAGGTGGAGTCTCTTCAAGCTTGACGCCAGCATGCATAGTCAGCGGAGTCGATGATGATCCTTCATTCTGAATTATTTCAAGAACACTTTACACAACATGACTCTCATCAAAAACAGGCACAAAATGGGATTTATAAACACATTTTTTAGTGCACACAAAAAAAGCAGGGGCGGCAGAGCATCTTTAAAAAAAAAAACGGGGGGGGGGGGGCCACCTATACATAGGGTGAACACAAAGCGAGAAAAGGACCATTTTGTTCAATTAGTCATTTCCTACAAAAAGGCTACAGTCTAAGTAATACATTACAAAGCATCAATTTTATTGTATTGTTCCTATATACGTGGTTCTTGGATACTACTTCAGCTTCCTCAATTAGCAGTTGTGTGAAATGGTCTAATGATTCCGCAAATTTTCGGACTTTTTTCTATATAATGCTGAAGGCCTTGGAATGTGCATTATTTACAGCGATATAATGAAAATGACAACCGCATATTAATTTGGGGACAATGTCGAATGATCTTTTAAATTTGTGCATTAACCCTGTCCTTTTTCTTTAAGATAACATCAATATCAACATACTTTATCATGTTCATGCGATCTGCTCGATTTCATAATTAGGTAGGCTATACTATAAGAGCTTGGGGGGGGGGATATTGCCGTTATGTCTTGGTGTAAATTATGGGCAAATTCGAGCGAGAGGAATAAGAAATCTTTTGATTATTAGAAGGGGAAAGGGGCACTTATTAGAAAGAAAAAGGGACACTTATCAGAAGTAAAAATGGCACTTATCTGGAGAACGGGGAACTTATTAGAAAGAGAAGAGGAACAATTATCAGATTTGAAAAGGGGCAATACAGAAGGAGAAAGGGGGCACATGTCAGGAGCGGAAAGTGCACTTATTAGAAAGGAAAAGGGGCACTTTCACTAGTAAAAAGGGCATATTTTCTTTTCTTTTCTTTTCTTTCTTTTTTTCGATTTTTTTTTACATCCACCCTCTCAAATATGCCATTACTTTAAATCTTATGACCATTCCCTAAAAAAAAAAAAAAAAAAAAAAAAAAAAAACACGAAAAGGAGCCTACACAGCTGCTGGCCTAACTGAGCCAGGGTTATAATTTCCAAGCTTCTGGAAGTAAGAACTTTCATAATATCATGCGCTTTGCAACAACGGAATATTCCTATAATTAACCCGTCGTTAGAGTTTCTTTCAAATTCTGAAGATTTAAAAAACGCTATGGCATTGACTTCTTCCTATATTATGCGGGGCACAATAGTCCCCAAAATATATTCTGGGGTCATATAGGTCTACATGATTATAGGCGTGCAAAATGCTATTATGAACTTTAGTAAGAATCGAATCAACAAGAGTCAGAGTTTTTGCGAAATTTGAACCCTTTAGAAATATGTAATGACGTTGATGCACGGAATAAAACTATGAGATCCTGAAGAAACATCATGTGAGTGAGCAAAGCGCGGACAGAACACTGCAATTTACCCTCGACTGGGGGGGGGGGCATAATGATTAAGAATAGATTTTTCCCAATTTCTTTTTCTTTCTTTTTTCTCGGCGTTGTCAAGCCCCCTACTTCAAGTGCCAACCGTGGCACCTGCTCCCTCTGCCCCTCTAGACCAGTCTGCATTTTATAAGTGCCTTGGTGGGGGAGGGGGCAAAATTTTTTCGACGGTGAGTTCCGTTTTTGCAAGTTCACGGGGCCGTACTTTGCCCCCCCCCCCCCCGGCCCATCGTGCGCCTCACCGTGCCCGATCCGCCTCTGAAATTAACTTGTATATTGTCGATGTAAAAACGAACACATGCCGACATGTTATATTACTGGGAGAAACATATCGGTTTAAAAAAATTGCCTGTATATAAGGCATCAATAATTATGTGTCCGACCATTTTGGGGCAATGTTATGCCCAACGGTATAATCATGTAATATGTTGGCATACTTCGCTAACAGAGGCTCAAGCCAGTTGAATTTGTGCAAAAGAGAGCACTTCGGATCATCTTGGGCAAAAAATACACAGGTTATGATGAGGCTCTTGACGTGTGTAAGCTGCCCTCACTTCACTGTCGCCTGCCCTCCTTAAAAGTTTTGGCCAGAAGATGGTAGGCCTACATTCTGTCAAACATAGACATTTACTCCCACCAACAAGGGCTAGTGCCTGTCACGGTAGGCCTTTGTAGTTTGTACCATTAAGGCAACACGGAAAGATACCGCAAATCAACCATTCCCTTTTGGGCTAGAATTCTCAAGGTGTAATGTTTTAAAATTCAAACACATAGCAAAAATGTCTTTAATATAATAATAGATGGAAATACTAACCCATTAATGATATAGTTACTATTGCCATAATCCATTTAAACAAAAAATACTATCATACATTTCAATTTGACAGATTAAGAAATTCAGTATTTTATATTTGATTAGTCGATCACATTCCCTTGATTATATATGCATACCTTTGTATTTTTTTTATTGTATGTGTGTCTATGTTTGAGTGAGTGTGGGTGTATAAATTGTGGGTGTGTTTATGCTTGTGTATGTATTTAATTACCTATGATTATTTAAATGTCATATTGCCGTTAGTTGCATTCATATTTTTGTTTCAGAGTCCTATTATTATTTGTATTGTCAGTTGATTGTTATACATCTATGATTTATGTTGCCAAATTTGTAAAGTGATCCTTTCAGCTTGCTGCTGATCAGTAATTTTAGATACCAATAAATAAATAATAAATAAAATAAAATGCATGCAATGCCCATCTAATAATTGATATTATTCACGTAATGCGCTATATTGTTATTTCACTGTTATTATTAAAGGTAACTCAGTGCCCTGTTACATGCGTTTTACTACAAACTGAGCAAAAAACTACCGAGTTTTATAACCATATAAATTATTGCTTTAAAAAAAAACCGGAGTTTACCTCTTCCAATTACGCCTGCGAGTAGATTGTAAATCGTTTGACCTTTTATCGGTCGTTATTAGTTATTATTAGAATGTTTGTAATCTGTTATTCTGGACAGTAGATGGTTTCCCATATAAAACAGTTTCCCCGAAAACCGTTAGGCCCGAAAATGACAGACTGTCAGCCAGCGAAGTGGGATATCGCCCTCTATCTCAACCCTGAAACCCGTCACGTAATAGACTCCCGTGTTATTTTGGCTAAATGGAAGTTTGGCAGCAATAATACACGCAAGTCTATGGGACTTCACGAACTTCCTGGAAGCTACTGCTACGGCCTACGCTCTATGCATATTAGCTTGTATATATGGCCCTATAGGGTTTGTGTACAATAAACGCTGTGTGATTTGCCTGTCGGCGACTTTTGACTTACAAGAAGTCACGCTTTCTGGACCAGTTCTGTTTCTGTTTCTTAGCTGATGAGGGTTCCTCGATGATTCGACAAGAGGGGATTTAGAGAGCTACGGGATTTTATGATTCTCTGAAAGTGGAATTTAGTCGAATTTCTCCGAACCCATCTCGGACGATTACGTGAACAGGGTTCGTCAATTATGGCGTCCCAAGATGACAAGAGCCCATATGATGATAACAATAAACATTTGTAAGTTGAATTTATTGCGGGATAGCATTAAAAAATGTCTATTATGAAATAATACCACATATTTTGATAATATTTCCTATCATGTCGTTGCAGTAATTTTGGGGTTGGATTTGTGAGGTTATGTTTAAACGATGGATGTTTTGTGTGATGTCATGCAGGAAATTCGTTCACACCCATAATGTAGTTGTGATTGTTGTAGTCCTACATGATGAAATTCGTGTCATGTTTTGCAGGTCAAAGCTGGACTCATTGCCAAAATGCCATGGCATGGCTTCTTTTTTTTTTTAATGAAGGGTTTGCTTAGCTATAATTACTATTAGTAGATCCAGGCTGCATTGGGCATTTATAGAGCTAGCTACTTTAAATCTGTGTAAGTTTTCCTTGTGACTTTGTTTTCTCTTAGTGTTACTTTATACTACTTATTATCATAGATCTACATGTACAAGGTTATCTGAAGATAACCTTGTACTCAGACTAGCTCTTTTATGGGTGAATAGGCTCCAATAGCTATTTCCAGGCTAGAGTCTAGATCATTCATACATGAGAGGAAAATAATTATTTAAAATTTCACTTTCAATTCTGAATCCTCAAATTTGTGGCACAGCAAGAGTTGAAGAGTCCCTGAATCAGGTAATCTAGCAAATTTATGTAAATTAAATCTTGCTTAGCTTAGAGCAATTTTGTTGTCTGTTTGTGACTGCTGCAACAGTGAATGTTGGACACAGTCCCACATAGGCAAGGGCCTATGAGTGGACAATGGCATAGATTATGGACTTACTGTGACTGTGTATTACTTTAGTATAGTATTAGATTAAAGGCTATTTCTTTCATATTTAAAAATAAATGTGAATGTTTGTTAATTAAGTGTAGATTCATAAGCTATTAGATCTACATGATCTATGTCTGACTGTGTCCAACATTCACTGTTGCAGCAGTCAAAAACAGACAACAAAATTGCTCTAAGCAAGATTTAATTTTCTTAAATTTGCTAGATTACCTGATTCAGGGATTCTTCTACTCTTACTGTGCCAAAAATTTAGAGATTCAGAGTTAAAAGTGAAATTTTAAATAATGATTTTCCTCTCCTGCATGGATGATCTAGACTGGAAAAGGCCTGCTGATACACACAAAAACCATTGAAGTCTATTCACCCGTAAAAGCTAGTCCGGAGTACAAGGTCATCTTCAGATAATCTAGCACATGTATAAGTGGGCTATGGCAATGATTTTTGATGGACTGTGTTGTCGTCAGGGATGAATTATTGCGCAATCAGTCTAACCTCTTTCTCTTTGGCATGGATATGGCGTGTTTGACAAAATAAATCCTGGTAACAATTGCTTCCTGTAGCCCATAGATGGGACACCTACATGTACCTGCAAAGAGAGAGAGAGAATAGAGAGAGAGAGAGAGAGGGAGGGAGAGAGAGAGAGAGAGAGGGAATTAAAATTTGTTTTTAGTCCTTTCAGTTCAAGGCAAGTACTGTATAAGTGGTTATTTTCGCGGTGGTTTTATTTTCGCGTTTTTCGCGAGTCGGTCCTCGCGAAAAATTTCCACTTCAATATATGGCTATTTATAGTAACAAAAACATCACAAAAATCGCGAAATTAAACCCTCGCGAATTTCCCTACCTAGTCCAAAATCGCGAAAATATCTGTACGCGAAAAAAACAGCTTATCCTCATTCTCTTCATCGATAAATGATTGTTGTACCTTCCACTGCTCCTACAGATGGCATTTTGGTGGTATCACCAGAGGGGAAACGGACAACCTCCTAATCCAGAAACGGCCTGGGACATTCCTTGTACGGGACAGCAGAACATGCCCAGGAGACTCGGTCCTGTGTGTTAGGTAATATGAATCTACAGCTTGAGTTGTATGGAGTCATTGGAGTGTTACATGTATCTCTTTCGGGACAGGAATTATTCAAGGGCTAAATTGATCACAGTATGTTTTTCAAATTGGCAACAATATTTTTCTTTTAGTGCTCCATGGTTCTAATAAGGTGTAATGTTTTAAAAAACAATATACATGTACTCATGTACATGTACATGGTTTGGAATTTTGTCGAAAAGTTGAGAAAATTGCCGATTTTGATTTTGAAAATATTGATTTTGAACCTCTCAATATGTTGCCAATTTAAGGGTTTTAAAGCTTATTCTCATTTAAACTTTCTTGCATTAAATACAATATGGTCATGCAACAAAAATGAACATAGTATGCAGAAATTTTTGCTCTTTCTACTCGTGCATCTGGTATATTTTTTAGAGCTCTGAATCAAAAGTTATTGACCCAAACCACAAAATGTGGTCAGTTGTCTCGAAAGGGTTATTGTATACACTGTATCAGTGGCAGAGATGTGTTATGCAATTCTATTCATCAGGGTTCCCCACCAACCCCCTTATGAAAAGAATTTCCTGCATGTTTCCGCCCATGCACTGTACATGTATGTAGGGTTCTGAACAGAAAAGTATTGAAGCTTGGTCCACATTGAGTGAAACGTGTTCTTGCTGCATCTGAACCCTTTCAGGACAAGAATTATTCAAGGGCTAAATTGATCACATTTTGTTCTTCAAATTGGCAACAATAATATTTCTATTTCAGTGCTACGTGGTTTTGATAAAATGTAATGTCTTCGAAAAAACTGTATATGGTTACAAACTGTGTCGAAATTGGAAAAAATTGCCAATTTTGATAAAAAACAGTGATTTTGAACCTCTTAATATGTTGCCACTTTAAGAATTTTGGAGCTTATTCTCCTTTTTAAAATTCCTGGCATCAGACGCAATATGGTCATGCAAGAAAAATGGACACAATGTATGCAGAAATTTTTGCTTGTTCTACTCGTGCATCTGGTTTATTTTTTAGAGCTCTGAATCAAAAGATATTGAAGCAAACCACAAAACGTGGTCAATTGTCTCGAAAGGGTTAAGGGGGAGGGGGGGTGGATTTTGAAAGATCAAAGCATTTGAAAGTATGCAATAGCTGGGGGGTGTTTCATAAAGCTGTTCGTAAAGTTACGCATGACTTTACGAACGACTTGAATATGAAGTGCCAGATAGGATGCCCAAAGTTTTTCCTGATGTTTTAACAAAGTGTGACTGTATTTCCAATAACCTCAATTAAATTATGGCAAAAAATATACTTTGCATTAGAAGTGTTTGTTATAATAAGAATGTTAATCTACATCTGCACAGCTCTACTTTAGTTGATGCAGTTAAAAATGATTGAGCATCCCATTTGGCTTGTCATATTTAAGTCATTCGTAAAGTCATGCGTAACTTTACGAACAGCTTTATGAAACACCCCTGAGATTTATTATCTGAACAGTATATGTACACTTGTGGGAGGGGGGGGGGGGGGGGGGGATTTACCCTTAGTATGACCGTAAAGGTAGTAGAGATATTTTTATCTGCTCTGTGGCTTGATGATATTTTTCGTCCTTAACACCCTGTAATTATGATTTTCACCAACATGCATTTTGAGTTGCGGATGCGTCTTTTTATGCCACTACATTCTGCTAAGCTACCTTGGGCGTTTTTATACCTCTGTGTGGTTATTCCCTATCTTCACAGTGAAAATAGCAAAGTTTCTCACTATATCATCACGAGGAAAGCAGACCAGTTTGTGATAGGTGATCAGATCTTCTCCTCACTACCCGACATTCTCAACTTCTACAGAGGTCACTACCTAGATACAACCGTCCTTGTTGAACCGGTAAGTATCCAATTCGGTCCTGTCCAGGAATTTGTAGAGTGCCAATATCTAGTTTCTTTAAGCCCACCACACACTTAGATTGGTTTGCCATCTGATTTTTGGAAGAAAATGTAATAGCATTTGATATTAAACATTCAAACACAAAATATTTTGACTGAGGTTCTTAATTGTAATAGAGATACATGTACGCCTGTAGTAGAATCGAAAATATGGGCTTATACAAGCTTTCTAGTTGGAGGAAAGGCCAAATCGGCTCCGAGTGACGTCAGAGCAGACCTATGATTGTCTACGATTTGAAACTGATTTGGCCCTTATTCAGGGTATAAGGCAGACATCACACCAAAACCATTTGTTTAATATTCATACTTTGTTCAGAACCCGAATTAGGTAGATATTATTTGTTAAAATGCCCATATTTATTGCTATTGCGATTTATTTCCAAAATCAGATCGCAGTCGATCATATCGTTTATTGTTGGGCTTATAGGAAGCTTAGCGAAAAAGACGTGTCCAGAAGGTTCAGGCATTATCTTTGGTGATGTCAGTGAACGAAAAGTTGTAATTTGACTTCTGGTTGAGATTTTTTATATTGTTTAACCTAATCACTTATTGGTATACATGTAGGCATTTTCCAGCTCCCTGTCATCATGATATATGGCTCTATGCCATGAAATTATGCCTTTGTGCAATTGTTTTTACATTTCGCACTCCTCTCCTCATGTTAAGTATTACATTTTGCTATCTGTGATTCACTTTTGAGAGAACTCGAGTGGTAGATGGTATGTATGCAATTATGCAGTTATGTCTGAAGCTGAGTTTTGAAAGTAGATCAAAACAGTGATTGAAGGTGCTGAAGGAGAGTGTTCCACAACCTACATCTACATGTAGGTGCAGAAGCAGGCGAGTTTTATAAGCTGATCGGTCGTTTATATATCAAGATATTTACGATTGAACATTGATGTCGGGATAGAGTACCACCGAACCCTGAAGAACTCTTACGGTTGGCATACCTCGCTCTATCACAGAATACCGTACGGGCTGGAAACCCGCTCTGAAATCGCCAAGTGCTTGAGCTTTTTTAGGATAGTAAACGGGTTCCATTTTCTCTCATACTTTCACATATCCTTAATTATATAGTTAGAGGATTGCACACAATTCACTTGCATTTGAGCTGATTTCACAATTTTTCACAAAGTTAATCAATCCCTTTAAGCAAATGAGAAAGGAGCTCAAAAGTTGCATCACTAAGGGATCATCTACTTCCATTTTTCTGTAATATCAGGATGGACTAAGTGACTAAGTCCCCTTTAAGCAGACTGGATACGAGTGGCGTCAGCCACTCGGCCTTTCCGCCTTTGCTAGAACCGATCATAATTTCTTAGGTTTTGGACTGAATTCATCTACCATCGAGAGGCTACAATCTGTATCAAAACTGTGGAAAACACAAATAATTCTTGTCACTGTCTATTAGGAAAATGCTGAATAGAAAATAATGTACATGTTGGATTGCTTTTAGTCTGTTTATTGATTGATTCATGAATTGTTGTTACTTTATCTCAATATTACAATAACAACACACTCAACATTACACCAACAAGAACATTAATTATTATCAAAGACATGAAATTCTATATTTATACCCCTACCAGTACAATTGAATCATGTGGAAAGAATTCCCTATCATGTATTTTTTTTTGATTATTAAATTACATGCAGCTGTAACTCATGAAAAAACAGTCAGATATTCTATGAATTGCTGATCTACATGTACAATTGTACATGATGTATTGTGATCAGTATCGATATCAGCTGTAAATCACTTCATGGCATATTCTCATCTGTTACACAATATAGCGTTGCATTTGATTCTAACACACAATTGGTCACAAATCTTTTTGGGCAGTTCAGAGTTTTCTGACAAATTCAAGTCCAACTGTATCAGCTTATTTTCCTGAAATTGGCACCAAAAGCCACCAATTATTCTTATTTTCCCCTCTTTCAATAATTTTTTTTTTTTTTTTTTTTTTTTTTAATGTACAGTATGTTACATGTATATGAACCAATTTGAATGAAATTTACAAAATGCAACAAGAAATTGCTAGTTTGTACAGGAAAAAAGGGATTGTGAGTTTTACTCTGCGTTGCCAATTTAGAGGCATAACTGATTATTTTCAGTTAAATTTATCTTATATTCGTGAACGGCACAATGTACTTCAGCGAGTTTTATTACACTAATTGCTCATGTACATGTATAATTTGTAGATCAGGGTATTCTGGATCACCAGGTTGGGACACATTGCATGAAATGGCTTGTATTATTAAAAGTATGACCACATTCAAATTCATTCATCCCACATACCATGCAACTTAGTGCCTTGACTTATTCCATAGGTTTTGTCCATAAAAAAACATTAGTTTAAGATAAATATTACAAAAAAACTTGATTTGGAAGTAACATTGACACCGTGTAAATGTTACGTCACATTTCGGTATTTTTACATTTTTTATATATTTTCACTGACAAGATCATATGAAGTTCATTTATAAGTTTGTCTGGGCTAAGGCACCATCTAAAAAAACAGTCTATGGTGTTCAATTCCCTTTATTATGGCATAAAACAGCAAATTTATGAATATCTGAAAAACAGGTGGTGTCAATGTTACGTCACCACTCCTTCATTTACATTTTGTCTCCTGTCTGCTCTGCTTTTACTCTCACTACTGTACCAAAGCTGTTTTTTACTTTAGAATATGTGTTTCTACTTAAATTCACCAAGTGTTTTAAAATCATCCAACATGAAATGAGTTTTTTTCTTACCAATAGAGTTTGCATTTTTCATGTCACACACCTCTAACAGAATTTGTTACGTCAGATTTTGCTTAATTTTTCAAATTTCTTAAACACTATATGCAAATTAATAATATTAATCATAAACAAGAGAAGTGTCTACACATATAAACCAATAAAATTTGGTAGTTCATCCTTAAAATACAATAGAAATCACACTCTAATCAAGAAGGTGGTGGTGATGTAACATTGACGCCGTGTCAGTGTTACGTCAGACTCACCCATTCTTTGAAAGTAGGTTTTTCACCATATTCAATAATTTATTTAAAAGAAAAATTGTTTCATCCTTTGAGGCAGCATGTGTTCTTAATAATACACACTAAGGAAATTCACATCAATCAGTTAAATACCAGAAAATAAAGAAAAACAAAAAACATGACGTAACATTGACACGGTGTCAAATGTTACGTCCACATTACGTTTTTGTCCACAGTTTTGTGAAAGTTTAACGTGCCAGGCTGTAACCTGTCAGAATAGATCATCATATTGATATGAGTGTTACATAAGATTAAGAAATGAAATCAGTTCATAGTTTTAATGATACGTGCCATGTCACACTAATGTGTCCCAACCTGGTGAAACGACCCAGATCAGAGTATTCTGGATCAAAAGATAAAAATAAAACATCACTAAAAGGAGACACTAAACTGCTATTAACCCTTTCAGGACAGGAATTATTTAAGGGCTAAATTGATCACATTTTGTTCTTCAAATTGGCAATAATGATATTTTTCTTTTAGTGCTACATGTACATGGTTCTAATAAGATGTGATGTTTTTAAAAACGATATTCATGGTTTAAAATTTTGTTGAAAAGTTGAAAAATTGCCAATTTTGATGAAAAACAATGATTTTAAACCTCTCAATGTGTTGCCAATTTAAGGATTTTAAAGCTTATTCTTGTTTTAAAAATTCCTGGCATCAAACGCAATGTGGTCATGAAACAAAAATACATTAGTGTGTGCAGAAATTTTTGCTCTTTCTACTCATGCATCTGGTATATTTTTTAGAGCTCTAAATCAAAAGTTATTGAGCCAAACCACAAAATGTGGTCAATTGTCTCGAACGGGTTAACAGAACTTGGTGAAGATGTGACTAACAAAATTTCCCCCCATTCAGGGAATTAATTTTACAAGGATAGAGTAAAACATTAGTGGTCAAGTGGATACGTCGCCCACCTGTGTAGACCAGGCACTGATGTCCTTTGGCAAGACTACCTTTGCCACTCTCCACCCAGGTTTATCTGTTAAGAAGCAATTCCTTGATAGCTTTCCGCTCCTCAGAGCAGCTTAGCTCAATCTGCATTTGTACATGTATGATGTAGGGCTAAGATAGATCACGCTACCCTCTGCAGGTGTGAACCCACGGCATGCCAGTGGATCTCCCTGGCGCGTCCCATGATAGCGCGATCCACTTTCCAATCTCGTAATGAGAATGGGGTCTAACAGTCCTAAGGAAATTGTTCCGCTACCTCTGATGGATAATGTGTGAACAATAGGAATATAGATTGTACATTTGTTGGAATGGATAGATGAAACCAGACATGGAATTCTTACAATTTGCAGAAAAATTCTGGCTGCAGAAAACGTTCATCATTACAGATTTTCCCAAGTTTCATCATGTCCAGAAAGTTTTTTTTTGTTTCTCTTACAGTGATTTTTATTCATAAACTCTACCCTTCATACATGTACATGTAGTTTTATGCCAAGGATACATGTATACCCTGTACATAGGCTATTTTGTAAATTGTGTGGTGAAAGTGCTTTGAAAGTCATGTTCCATGCGGTCAGTGTAATCATACCAGTGAAAAAAATAAGCGGGGGCTAAGGGCGATTAGCCCCGAAACTCTTGAAAAAGCCACCGTAAATGAAAAAAGAACCACCATCAAATATTATTTCTGCCCATGGGTCGTAGTGCATTAAAATCTCTGAACACGATAGGTGGACTTTGAAGTACATGTAGCCCTCGCAAAAGAAATTTTAATTTTTACACTGAATCATACTACAAGTGTGCATTGCCTGATTGGGCTGTATTCCAAGGTACAGTAATTAAGTTTGTTAATGACTAGAGTGCGGTTGGAAACATCCTCTCGCTTCCAACCAACTTTGATCAATTTATCATATTAGGGTTGACAGGTATGTTGTAGTTTAATAAGCTTGATGAAAGTCATCAAGATCATGCTTTCACAACAACACTGTTATGAAAAGATTTACTTTTCTACAGAAGGTTGGCAATTCCCGGTGGTTTATAGAGCTAAATAAAACTTTTTCATAGAACTGAGAGGTCATTGGCCAACGCAAAAGGGTACCAATCACCAAAAAATATTTTGCTCTGTATGTTAGAGGGTTCATGTAGTTATAAATATTGACTTCAAATATTAATTCTATAAAGAGATATTGCAATTTTAATTACACTCTCTGCAAGCGTAAAACCGACTCGTGAGTAGACTACTCCACGCACGCATACGCGCTCGCCAAGATAAGGGCTCATGCAGAACTAAACTCGGAGTTCAGTTCCGCGCAAGCATTTTCATGTTATCCGTTATTTCCTTCATACTCATTAACTGTTGACCTACAAAATACCAAAGTTCTTTGAGGTTAATTTTATACTTTCTACATGTACACAAATTTTTTTTTCTTCAGGTAATTGGTACTCTTTAATTACTGGTAGCCTTGTATATACATACTGTATACATGTATGTCAAACTGTGTTTAGTACTATGTATACAACGACCTTTTCATACGAGAGTAAAATTCATCGTATGGAAAGCTAATTAACTAATCAGCTCTAAAGCAAATTTTCACTGTGTGAACATCGAACTATACGATGTTCGGACAGATACAAACTCACGATCTAAAGACCGGTCAGAGCAGCCTACAGATACGAAGTTCGTATAGAGGAGGCAAGAGATTTTGTGTGTAAACGGTATGTACGTCTTTAACTGGGCGGAGCTAAGACCCGGCGCTCGCTTTGATTGACATGACGTGCTATTACATGTACATGTGTAATAGCTCTACTGCGCATTTTAATCAGCAGTGAATATCTAACGATTGCACCAAATTTTTCTCTGTGTGGATGCTATCGTATAACTTTGAAGTCGATTAGTTTAAAAGCTCTCTTTAAACTAATCAGTATTAAATACGCTGAATTTTACCCCTGTGTGAAAGCGGGGCACGTCCAACTGACCTTGATTAAGTCTCTCAAACTACACATTAGGCCAATGTGTAGTTTGTCCACATGAACAAATCCTTGAAGTTTTGTTGAGAGGGGATGTTTGAAATCTTACAGTATTCCCTTACAATACACTGTATCCCTGGCATGGTTCTTTTAGGTCTACATGTACATGTAGTCTAGGCTTTGGGGACACCCATTCTGTTTCAGAGTAAACCACTTTAGTTTAGAACACGGTTCCACGTACATGTACATGTACATGTATGGACTGGACTCTAATCCAAATTCTGTGTAATACATCTATAGAGTACATGTATCGACAAATGATAGTAATTAATATGAAATGTTCATTTCTAGCAAATTTTATGTGTATGTATGAAAATGGCTCTAATCCAGTGCCACATACATTTGCCTCAAAGATGACACCATGTGTGCATTCATATTTTGCGTTACATGTATATGATTGGCAACATACACGCCCATGAATACGTACATACATGTACATGTATGTACGTGTACATGTATGAAATTGGCTTCAATGAAAAGAGAGGATAGAGAGAATTTTTTTAAAGTTCCATCAAAATCAGTTACGAAATGAGAAAGTTATGAAAGTTTGAAAAGACTCAATTTACTTAATGTGGTGATCCTCAAATTGGCAATGTTGCTTCAAAGTGACAGGTTTAGTAGTACAATTGTCCATATGTTTTGTACACAAATTTCATATTTTCTCCATTATCTCTAAAGATGCTGCTTGTCTTTTTGTGAACTCAACATAATGTATGTTAATTGTTGTGTCAAATATATTTTCCCATGATATCTTAAGCTAAGAAGGAGACAAGCTGCACCTTGAGAGATAATGAGGAAAATATGAAATTTTGCATTCAAAACATATGGAGAGTTGTACTACTAAACCATTAAAGTGTACCAACCGCCGGAAAAAAAGAATTTGTATACATGTATATCGCAAGGAAGTATAAATTAACCTCAAAGAACTTTATCTGAAATTGTATAGGTCAACAGTTTAGGAGTATGAAGGAAATAAAGGATAACATAAGGTGCTCGCGCGGAACCGAACCTCCCAGTTGGGTTCTGTGCGAGCCCTTATCTTGGCGAGCATGTACGGATGCATTGAGTAGTCTACAATGTACTCACGAGTCACTTTTATGCTTACAGAGAGTATATCAAACTTGTAATATACATGTATCTTTATAGGGCTAAGTGATATTCAAAGCCCACATTTGGAATATATGTACATGTATGACATGGAACCTGTAACATACAGTAGAGTACATTGTAAAATATTTTTTGGTGATTGGTACCCTTTAAACCAACTTGTAATCAGTGTGGACTTTCCCTTGAACACAGTTTATCCCTGTTCAACATGGTTCATTTACTGTATGTCTTGTGCAGGGAATGGGAACATACAGTACCTTTCCGATTAGCCACACATGCATACATGTACATCAAATGGGCTCTAATCCAATGCCTCTCCAACATGTACGTGCGTGCCTGTTCTCAGACATCACACCATGTTCACACAGGCCTCTTTTAAACACAATTTCATAAATATTGCTGAATGTTGTGCCTGAATCACCATCTTTCTCTATCCAGTGGGGACACACCTGTCTCATTAATTGCACAGCAATGAAGGGATCAGGCTCTGTGCCAAATGGATTAAATGCTTGGCGGAAATTGGTCTACATTTTTCATCGGCTGTGTAACACTAGATTCTGTGATCTTTCCTGCTGCCTACATTCACATACTGTCTACCGGTAGATCCTTGTCTAGCATGTTTTACATTTTTCCTGTCATTTTGTCAAAAACATGTTGAGATTTACTATGTACATTATTTAGGGTCCCAATTTGTGACATTTTTGATGTCCCGCTTTATAGGGAACACACTGGTTTTTTGTGGCTCTGGGTAGAGACAAATAGTGGAGTAAGATTGAGCACTATTCTAACAGTGAAAATGCAATATGTTATGCTCAGAATCATATTGTACACCATTTTTTCCAAAGGAATAAGATACCTGGGGGGCGTTTCATCAAGTATCTTTTCGCTGATTTTTACCGACAAATGTGCTCTCAGCCAATCAGATGCAAGGATTTCAGTAGCTTATAACAGTTATTGCAACTTGTCATTGATGACAAGGTTTACATGTATATGAAACAGGGCCCTGAAAATGGATGATGTGCTCCATTGAGAATTCAACACTCTGTCAATTGGATAAATAAAAATATTTTTAAAGTTTTTTTTTTAATTCAAGGTGTTTTTAGTTCACTAGTTTTTTTTACATACATTACATACATGTACATGTACATAATGTGTAATGATTGACTTTGTGTATTATGAACCCAGTAATTCAAGTTTAAATTAAGGTCTAAAGTGAACGTTGCCTACAAAGTTACAGTACAGTAAAAAAAAAAAAAGATATGTGGAGGGCCTACATATACATGTACTGCTGACCATTAATAATAAGCTAGTTCGTAAAATACAATCTGCGTATGTGCAGATGCAGGTCATATGTACCGAGTAAAATTGACCTTTATACGCTGTCAGTTTTTATGCACCACGATGCTCACACCAGTATGATTTTACACGCCAAGTAGCGCGTCCACCAAAACAAATGCATGTGCGCTTACATATTTGGGCCATTTCACTTCATTTATACAGTGTACCATGAACCAATTACAAAAGTTCTGGCTTACATTATTTCAGACTTGTTTTTCTGCAGAATCAAAGGATTCTTGAGAATTCTCCCTCTCATGCTAATGTTCCTGTAAGTCTTGTCCTGACTCCAATGAGAGGAGGGACTGCAGGGCTCTGTTGCATGGAACTTGTTAAACAAGTTGCAATAACTGTATAAGCTACTGAAATCCTTGCATCTGATTGGCTGAGAGCAAATTTGTCATAGAAATGAGCCAGTTCTTACTGACAACAAGTTTTATGAAACGGGGCCCAGGCATTCTCCAGTCTCTTGATCCCTTATTTCAAATGGTTGTGTTTATACAGTGGAACCTTGTTACGCAAACTCTCCTTTTAGCATGGTAATTTTGTTGGTCCCATGCACTTCTCTGTGTGCTATTGTTTTTTCACCCTAATATTTAAGGTTTCGATAGAACAAGGTAATTTAATTGGTGCCAAGGAGTTTGTTATACATGTAATGAGGTTCCACTGTTGATCGAGAGATTAATTTTATGTTCCAGAACGAGCATCTTGCCCCTAGCAAGATAATTATTATTTTTTGTTCATTATTTTTTTTTTTCTGTGCATACACTTAAAGGGTGTGCAGAAAACCATGTAGTTTCCTGATATTCACACATTATGTTTAAATGATTCCAGTTTTGTGTGTAATATAAACATAATTCTGATTAGAAATCAAATCCTAGTGAATGGGGCATGTACATCTTATGTATAAATGCACACAGGTTGTGACCACTTCACACTGACATTTAATCTGACCATGTACATGTATGCTATTGATGTTCGTTCCTTTACCTGCCAGAGTCCCAAGAGACAAATGTTCCGAGAAACCATGTACATGTATTTTCCTGATATTCACACATTATATGTTTAAATGATTCCAGTTTTGTGTGTAATATAAACATAATTCTGATTAGAAATCAAATGTGAATGGGGCATGTACATCTTTTATGCATACAGGTTGTGACCACTTCACACTGACATTTAATCTAACCATGTATGCTATTGATGTTCGTTCCTTTACCTGCCAGTGTCCCAAGAGACAAATGGTGGCTCAGACCCCTCCTCAGCCCCCAGCATCAGCAACACAAGAGGTAAGGGGGGAATTCCCCCACCCCCTTCCCATGATAACCTTGCATGAGCTGCATGGCATGTCATTGTTTCTTAGTTACACTAGTTAGCTTTGTTTGATTGGCTTGACTGCAGAACAAGTTGCAAACCAGCACATTGTCTTTGGTCAGGGTTAGGGTTATGGTTAAAGGGGAAGGTTGAGTTCTGGGAAAGGTAACAAATAATTTGTGAGCTTTCTCATTCTTTTTATGTTAGTTTGGAAGATTATCATAGTACATGTAGATACATGTATGTCCTCTGAAAAGGATTGCTCTTAAATTGCCCTCAGATTCAAAATATAAGAAACAGCTGAAATGTTCAGGCCAGACATTTGTGTGTACATGTAGTCCCATATTTCTGTATGTACAGTAGTGCATGTGACTCTTAGCAGGATTGAGTCAATTTCTTATCATTTTGGTTATACCAAAACCTTACAGCATAATGTACATGTACATGTACACCAATTCTTATGTGCTACAATGTACATGTACATGTACATGTAACAGGGTCCGCTCGCTATTTATAAGAACCGCATTATGAATAGCGGTCCATATGAGTAGTTATGAATAGTGGTCTTTATGAATGGATGTCCTTATGAATAGCGAGGTAATTTGTCTATGGTTTGCTCGCTATTCAGAAGGACTGCTATTCGTACAAAACCGCTATTCATTTAGTCATGCGTTATGGATAGCGATCTTTATAAATAAGTGGTCCTTAAGAATAGCAGTCCTTATGACTAGCGAGGTTACTCCCATGTAACCAACCTTTCCCAATTGTTTTGAGACAGTTTCTTTCACAATTCAATCTCATGACCAGAACTCAACTTTACATGTATCTTTACGTTTAGGGTTCAGGGTCAGGGTAAGCGTTATGATCAGGGTCAGGGTTACTGGTGTGATGGGGTATTTTGCAGTTGTTTTGAATTATTACATTTATATCCTCCTTCAATAAAAATTAGCTGAACAGAGTCTCAAATTTATAGAAATTAACAATGGCCTTTTTGTACAGCCTCATTCACCCAACCAGCAACATATAACAACTTTACTTGTAACTGAAAGGCAAGTACCGTTAAAAGAAAAATGAGTTTTAAGCATAATTTTCCACACCTTATATTCTTGTGTTGATACGTGAAAGTGGAGAGCTTTATCTTTTAAAAGTAATTTTATTTTACCACAGCATTTTTATTGAAGAAGTTTAACTCATTTGAAGCAGAGCAAGAGTATTTTGATAAATATACAGGTAGCCGACATATTTGTTCATGTTGAACTTGTTTTCAATGAAAGGGGGGGGGGGGAATTTCTTTCTCTGAGAAGCCAAGCTATCATTGACTGTCTATTAAAACTTTGCAAATACACTTGATATAAAATTGCTTTAAAGCTAATGCCTACATGTATTTTGCAAATCAGCATATTTTTTGCCATTGCTTTCAAAGTCTGAACATGTGTGATGTGGTTTTATGGGCAGTTTTGCTTTGCTTTGTATTGCTCTTTCTCAAAGAAATATTTTAAAATCATCCATGCTTGCACTTTTATGTTTGGTAAACTTTTAAATCAAACATTTGGGAAGTAAAGTAAAATATTCTAAAGAGCTGCAGGAGCATATATTGTTCTAAACATTTATATTTTTTACAGACTTAGCTCTTTTGCTCATTTTCTATTTTAGTTTTCATTGCCATTTGGATTTTGAATTTATATATTATATTATACATGTAGCTCTTTACCATCAGATATTCAGCTTGAAAAAAAACATTGGCAGATGGGAGCTCTTCTTTTCATTTGCATAGGGGCACTAATCACCAATACCAGTGAATTGGTCTTATGTTGTTTTTTTTACTCTTTGTATTTAAAGGGAAATCCAACCTTGCTAATAAGATGATTTGTGTGAAAGCAGAAAAATAAGAAAAACATGATGGTGAAAGTTTGAAAGAAATCCGACAAGGACTGAGAAAGTTATGGATGTTTGAAAAATGAGATCACTACATCTATGCGAATCTCAAATTGGCAGTTTGGTGAGTCAATTGTGACATTTTTGTGGACAACTCTCCCATTTGTTGTACACAAAAATATCATTAATTTGCGGTTTTCTTCGAGGCGCTTTACCCTCGGGCAGTACTCAAAATATATTGGAGATAGCATATTGTTATAGGTCTTCATGAAAGAAAAAGATCCTACTGAGTACATGTAATACATTTTGAAGAAAGTGACATTTTAGTCATTTTGTGTGTTGGAGCGAATGGGGGAGTCGTCCACAGCTACATCACAGTGACATTTATACCTATTTGGCCAATTTGAAATTCCCATATGTATAGTGATTACAACTTTGAAAAATTCATAACTTTCTTATTGCTTGTCCGATTTCGTTCAAACTTTCACCAATCTGCTTCTCTGAATTTTCCTCTTTCAAAGCAACTTGCTATTAAGGTCGGATTTCCCTTTAACTGGTGCTTTTTACAAATTTCCCAAATAAAATGCTTGTGATGCACAGTGTACTTTTGCATCAGAATACTCCCCTTACGATGATTATGAAAGAAAACATTCAATTCTGTAGTGACAATTTTTTTGCTGGTACATGTACCTTTAGTACTTGCCATAGTTGTTTTTCAAACTCATTTCCAGACTCTACTAAGAAAGTGTAGAAGCATTTGATGATGTCGGTACATTGGAGATATTCATTTTTGTTTCAATGAATCATTTTAACCCTTTCAAGGACAAATGACCACATTTTGTGGTTTGGCTCAATAACTTTTGAGTCGGAGCGCTAAAAAATATACCAGATGCAGGAGTAGAAAAAGCAAAAATTTCTACACACATTGTGTCCATTTTTGTTGCATGACCATATTTCGTTTCATGCCAGGAATTTTAAAAAGGAGAATAAGCTTCACAATCCTTAAATTGGCAACACATTGAGAGGTTCAAAATCACTATTTTTCATCAAAATTGGCAATTTTTTCAACTTTGCTACTAAGTTTCTAATGATGTATATTGTTTTCAAAGACATTGCATTTTGTTAGAACCATGTAGCACTAAAAGAAAAATATTGTTATTGCCAATTTGAAGAACAAAATGTGATCAATTTTAGCCCTTAAATAATTCCTGTCCTGAAAGGGTTAAAGGGGAAGTTCACTCTGATATCAACTTGGTTTTAGATCAATGGAAGTTTGAGTGAAATCCAATCAGAAATAAGAAAACACAAATTGGCAACTCTGTGACATATCTTGCGACCTTGTCTTCCATTTGCCCTGTACTGAAAAAATCATAAATTTCAAGAAAATATTGATCATACATGTACATGTACATGCACCCTAGATATAATCATTTCAATTAAGCTATTACATGTACACTAAACCTGTGTGATACAAATCTATTCCCTCATAAATGAAAATGAAAATTTATGAATTTTTCTGTACTGAGCAAATGGGAGAGAAGTTTGCAAGATACATGTATGTCACAGAGTTCCCTGCAATTTGTGTTTGATTGATTACACTTTTAAAAATTCATAACTTTCTTATTTCTTATCTGATTCTGCTCAAACTTTCATTAATCTGTTTCTTTATTTTTTCTCCTTCTTTTAAACCAACTTAATATCAGAGTGGACTTTCCCTGTAAGGGATTTGATAGTTAAAATACAAAAATAGATCTTCTTTTATTTCAGAGCTCTGTAACTGTTTTTAATTCATTTTTTTTTTCTGAATTAAAAAGGCAGGAGGAAGAAAAAGAGAATCAAAAGAAAGATTAGATTAATTAGTTGGGAGCACGTACATGCTGTAACAATATTATGAAGAGGTCTGTTTTGCAGTACTTGCATGTGTAGTCTTTAAAGATAAAGTTGAGTTCTGGTCATGCAATTTCATTGTGAAAGAAACTGTCTCAAAGCAATCGGGAAAGGTATATCATGTCTACATAAGACTTGGTGTATAAGTACTGTGAGGATTTGGTACCATCAAAATGATAAGAAATTGCCCCAACCTTGCTAAAAAAGCACATGCACAGCACACAGAAATGGGTATATGGGACTGCACACACATATGGCATGAATGTTCGGCCCGAACACTTCAGCTACATGTATTTCCCTTCATATTTTGAATATGAGGGCATTTGAAGAGCAATCATTTTCATGAGACATTTCTACATGTACTTTGATGTTCTTCCGAACCCACATAAAAGGAATTCTGTATGAGGAAACTCACAATTTATTTAACTTTCCCAGAACTTGACCTTCTCTTTGAAGGAAATACTATCAGTCTGTTTTAATATTTACAAGTTGCTTACCAGTTTCAAGAGAAACAGATACATGTACAGTAATAACCTTATAAAAATATGCATTTCCTTGACAATGTTGTTTTCCTGTGCACTTCACAACGCTTTAAACAAATCTCCACATAATCACCATTATCCCTTTATAGCATTTCCATTTTAGATAATAGTTTATTTCTACATTTATTAGACATACATTGTTAATGAAGGCATACATGTACATGTATCATGGCCGTCGTTTCTTTTGCAATACCGGATCTGTATTATCTGCCAGATCTGAAGGGCATGATGATATACATGTACGTGTACATGTACCATTATACATTACATGCAAGTAAATTTAGATTTTATCTCAATATTTGCACAGGACGTCGTACATTGTAGGTCCACTTGTGTACCTGTTTGACATTGTAGCACAGTGTTGCACAAATAGCTGTAGGCTACATACATGGTGTATTCTGTATAATTTTGCATGTAGTAACATGTAGCTCGCAATTTGACATTCGTTCATCCCCATGAGCTGATGTCACAGGGAAAACCCCTAACTTGTAAATATACATGTACTATGTTTATGTATATGTACACGTACATTACATGTACATGTACATGTGGTAACCCATAACTTTGCAAATTTATGACAGCATGTTTTTAAACAATAAAGTGCACATCTCTTCTCTCTCTCTCTCCCTCTGCTTGTTTATTTGTTTCACTGTACATCAGGGCCTGACACTAACAGGCATCTGGGACACACAGGCACCCAAATTTTCAAAATTTTTACATACTTGTAAGGCTTACATGTACATCATGTACATGTATGTGTAGTTGTGCGCAAACAATTTTTTAGAAATCCTCCCGGGCTTTAACTCCCCAAACGGTTAGTGTGAATCCCTGTGTACGTTTCTGCTTGCTGAAAATGTTTTGCAGTTGAAATTGTGTGTGGGGTAAAATGCAATTTGCCTTTATGCTAGGCTATAATGGAATTTCAATAATTGATCCAGCAAGTTCCATGTTCATGTATTTTATTACCCCCTGTTATGTATACGCATGTTGCATGTCTAGTCATTCTGCTGCATATTTCCTTGGTTAAGTGTGTAGCCAAGTGTCCTACAAAGAAAAAGCAAAATAGCAAATAATATTTAAGCTCCAAAATACTGTTTGCTTTTGCATTGCTTGGAAATATTCTTTGCTTCTGCATTATTTTTTGTTTTTGCAATTTTCTGCAAATGTCGATGCCGGCTCTCTCTCTACAAGACTTCAAGTTGCATTATAGTGGTAGGATTTGAAACACACCATCTTATGGTCTTTCCTAAATTGACATTATAATTAGATACTAGTTGTCCCCGCCGAACGAAGTTCGCGAGGGGACTATGAAACGGGCTCCGTTCGTGTGTGCGTGTGTGTGTGTGTCCGTCCGTCCGTCCGTGCGTCCGTCTGTCTGTGTGTGCTCAAATGTTAGAAAATGCTACTTCTCCGTCATTTCTTGGCCGATTTTGATTCTGATTGTTTTATCTGATAGGGCTTGGTGAGGGCTTCCAAACTTCTACACAAAATCGTGAAATTCATTAATTATGCAAATTCATGCAAATTTATTCAAAAGTGACGAAAAATGCTACTTCTCCTCTATTTCACATCGGATTTTGATTCCGATTGTTTTATCTGATAGGGCTGGGTGGGGGCTTCCAAAATTCTACACAGAATTTTGAAATTCATTAATTATGCAAATTTATGCAAATTTATTCAAAATTGACGAAAAATGCTACTTCTCCTCTATTTCACATCGGATTTTGATTCCGATTGTTTTATCTGATAGGGCTGGGTGGGGGCTTCCAAACTTCTACACAGAATTTTAAATTCATTAATTATGCAAATTTATGCAAATTTATTCAAAATTGACGAAAAATGCTACTCCTCTATTTCACATCGGATTTTGATTCCGATTGTTTTATCTGATAGGGCTGGGTGGGGGCTTCCAAACTTCTACACAGAATTTTGAAATTCATTAATTATGCAAATTTATGCAAATTTATTCAAAATTGACGAAAAATGCTACTTCTCTATTTCACATCGGATTTTGATTCCGATTGTTTTATCTGATAGGGCTGGGTGGGGGCTTCCAAACTTCTACACAGAATTTTGAAATTCATTATTCATGCAAATTTATGCAAATTTATTCAAAATGGCTGAAGGTCCATAATGTTTTCATGTTTTATATTTCAGTTGTATACATGCATTGTTGGTATTCTCTTCTTTTGCATGCAGTAACATTATTTTATTCACTAAAGTTTTTCACTGAAGTTTTAAGGTTCAGGCTAGTTAATTTCCACAGATCTGCACTTCCGGCGGGGACATTTATTACGCATTGCGTAATTTACTCATTCACTTGTTGCATTTTATTTTGAATTTTAACTACATGTAACAACTTGCTTGGAAATTAATCACATATTTTATTTCAAACTATAACCTTTGACTTCCAAATTTTTGTAGAAAATTGCGTGCAAGTACAAAAAGCTCCTTCAAAGAAGAATGGTGCATGATGGGAAAATAAGATGCACAGACATTTTCCAAATCTATCCATTCACAGAGTTTGGCCAACTCGGTTTCAGTTGGGTACAACGTGGCGTATATTCCTTTGTTACATGCTTGCCTAACAAAGCAACATGCCGCCATATTGTTACCAACTGGAGCAGATTTGGCCAAACTCTATGTATGGATGGCACTCGGTTCAAACATTCAAACAAACATTCATTATTTCCCTCCAGTTCTGATCACTTAAATATTTTAAAAGATTCAACTATATATAAATTTATCCCCATTTACTTTCTGTTTTGGGGGTTTTTTGTTTTGTTTTGTTTTGTTTTTTCAATTTTCAGTAGAAAGACCCCTTACGTGAAACTATGAAAGTTTTTTTTGGTTTTTTTTTCTTGTAGTTTTTGGTGCAGAGCCCTGTAGAGTATGTAGCCCTGTGATACTTGTCCACATTTTAGGCCTCCACCAACTGAAGGTGGTGCAGGAGTTATTAATTAAATGATAAACTAACAATGGATCCTCACCATGAGAAAAGTCAAGTTACAATTATGAGTTTTCTTTCCACCGGGAACAGGGCCCTGTTACATAGAACTTGTTATCAATAACAAGTTGCGATTATTGTTATAAGCTACTGAAATCACTGAATTTGATTGGCTTTAGAGCAAATTTGTCATGGATTTGTAGTAGTTGTTATTGGTAAAAAAAATTTAATGAAACAGTGCCCAGAAGAACCAAATTGGGTCCATGGGGATTAATGCATGCATGGCATATTGTCCAGGTAGATCATGGTGCAGGGTATGTATTTGTTAAGCCTTAACCCTTTCATGACAGGAATTATTTAAGGGTGATATTGATCACATTCTGTTCTTCAAATTGGCAACAATAATATATTTTTTTTAATGCTACATGGTTCTAATAAAAATGTAATGTCTTTGAAAACAACATACATGTACATGTACATGTACATGTACATGGCAAGGAAATTTGTTGAAAAGTTTTTAAAAATGCCAATTTTGATGAAAAAAAAATGAATTTGAACATTTCTATGTGTTGCCAATTTCAGGATTATAAATCTTATTCTCCTTTTTAAAATTCCTGGCATCACATGCAATATTGTCATGCAACCGAAATGACACAGTGTATGCAGAATTTTTTGCTCTTTCTACTCATGCATCTGGTATATTATTCAGGGCTTTCTACTCATGCATCTGGTATATTATTCAGGGCTCTGAATCAAAAGTTATAGAGCAAACCACAAAATGTAATCAATTGTCTTGAAAGTGTTAGGGGGCAGTT
>CM046842.1:1946117-2236117 GCA_025618425.1 Heliocidaris tuberculata
ATTTTTTGTGCCAATTTCAGAATTATACGATGTTCATTTCCCTAAGATACAAAGCCGTTTAAAAAAAAAAAAGAAAGATAAACCATGGTTTAATGAGCATTTGCGGAAACTGTGCAATAAAAAGTATCTCTTATATAAAAAATATATTAAAAATCCTTCAGTTTATAGGGAGCGAACTTATAAGTGCTTTCGTAACAAGGTCAATAATGAAATTAAACAAACAAAAAATGTTTATTATAAAAATTTGTTTTCTAAAGTTAAGTCTAATCTGAGGAAAACTTGGAAAATTATTAATACAGCTCTAGGTAAGAAGAAAAACAAACAGAAATAGAAAGTATTAATATTGGCGACAGAGTAACTTATGATAACCAAGAAATATCTCAAGTGTTCAATGAATATTTTAGAAATATTGGCATGTCCTTGAAAAACAAATTTCAAAATAACAGTTCAGACAGGAGTTACATGCAATATCTAAAATTAAATTCTAAAACAATTTTCTTCAATCCAATAACACCTGGTGAAATCATTGATATAGTGAAGTCTCTCGATAAAGGTTCAAGCCCTGGTTATGATGAAATTGATATTAAAGTAGTTAAGCATATCATTCGTATTATATGTTATCCGTTGACTGACATTTTTAATTGTGCTCTTGTAACTGGAAAATGTCCATCAAAGCTAAAAATTGCACGAGTTGTCCCGGTCTTTAAAAGCGGCTCCCAAAGTGAAGTAAATAATTACAGACCAATATCTGTTTTACCATTATTTTCTAAAATACTTGAAAAATGTATATATAATCGCTTATCAACTTTCCTAAATCAACATAAAATAATTTCGAATTGTCAATATGGTTTTCGACCTGGACACTCCACATCCCATGCGGCTATTGACTTGGTCTCTAAAGTACGAGATGCTTTTAACTCAAGTGAATTTTTAATTGGTTTGTTCATAGACCTGAGTAAGGCTTTTGATACTTTAGATCATTTTATATTATTGGATAATTTATCAAAATTATGGTATAAGAGGTGTTTCTTTGCAGTTATTTCATAGCTATTTAACGAACCGCAATATGTATTAGTCAATCATACCTGTTCAGATCTTGGCGGATTGGAATGTGGAGTGCCTCAGGGTTCTATACTCGGTCCTTTGTTATTTTTGATTTATATTAATGATGTGTGCAATGTATCAAGTAAATTAGAACTAATATTATTTGCAGATGATACTAGTATGTTTATGTCAAATTGCAGTCTTAATTTTTTAGTTGCTGAGTTCAACATTGAAATACAGAAAGTTAATGAATGGTTAATTACTAATAAATTGGCCTTGAATATTGAAAAAACTCAATGCATGCTTTTTACAAACAAAAACATTGAAACAAGTAATTTGATAATATCCATTGACAAAGACAGGATTGATTTTGTTGATTCCGTAAAGTTTCTTGGAATTGTAATCGATTCGAAGTTGCTGTGGCATAAACACATTGATATCTTGTGCAATAAAATTTCTAAATGTACTGGCATTTTGTATAAATTGAAGCATTTCCCCCCAAATATACTGCGCATGATTTATAATGCCATTATAACACCCCATTTACTCTATTGCAATATTGTTTGGGCCAATTCAACGAATTACTCTATGCAACGTTTATTTCGACTTCAAAAAAGGGCCGTAAGAATCATTTATCATGCTCATTATCTTGCCAACACCTCTCCTATTTTTGCTGAATTAGGTCTGTTGAAGGTGTTTGATTTGAATAAATTCAATATTGTAATATTTATGTTCTTACTTCATAATGACCGTATTCCATTGGCGATTGCCAAACATTTTCAATCCAATAACCAGTTCCATTCTTATTTTACTCGAAGTTCTTCAGATTATCATTTATCTCTAAATAGAACAAATGTTGGTTTAGTAAGTGTATTTTATAGAGGTTCCAAGATCTGGAATGAATTGCACCCAGATATAAAGTTAAGTCCATCTTTAAACTCACTCAAACGCAATTATAAGTCATATTTACTCGAACAATATTAGGCCCTTTGTCTGGCATCATACATTGTCTGTGTAGGGTTTGTCCTGGTTGATTAACTTTTCTTTCAAATCCTATATTACTGACCATATTATACATGTATCTACATTTTATCCATCCAATATGCCCATTTTATGTATTTATTTATATATATACCAAAGGTGGCAGCTTTTTATAAAGCTCCTTGCTTTTCTTGCTGTCTCCTCTATCTTGTAATTTTATATTTTGTACTGATTTGTATTTGTATGTATTTTTTAAACTAATGATGGAAATAAATAAATAAATGAAAATGAAAATGAAGAACCTAAAACCAGGGGAAAAGAAAATGAGAAGGAAAAGGAGAAGGAGAGAGAAAAGGAAAAGGCAGCCTCGCTTTCTACAATATTACACGACCTCCTCAAAGATGAGCGATTTCTGGATTTAGTCAACATCCACATTGAGAAATGTCTCTCCGATCTGAAAGATACCATCGAAATGCAGGAAGCCCGGATCCTTGATCTCGAAGCAGCTGCAGCTCACAAAAAATCAAAAGAAATTGAAAAATATCATCGTCAATCGGAATGGCAAGATGAGCAAATCAAGTCATTGCGATATAAGATCGATCAACAAGAGCAGTACTCCCGGAGGAACTACCTCCTTTTTTTTTTTTTTTTTTTTAGGAATGCCCAGAGGAGGATAATAATAAAATAATGATAATAAATTTCATTTTTAAAGCGCCTTTTCATCAGATACAAAGCGCATGTAACAGATAAACAAAGAAGACAGTATCATATGAATATCAATACGTAAGTACAAAGAGAACTATTAAGAAAAAAAAAAGACAATCAGAAGAGGTTTGTTTTCAGACTCTTCTTAAATGATGTGAGAGTTTGACAATTTTTTAATGCAGAAGGCAGGGAGTTCTAGGTTTCGGGAGCGATAATTGAAAAAAGGCCCTATCACCTATCTGTTTTCTGGTTCGAGGGATGGTAAGTGTATTACTAGTGGCCGAGCGTGTGTTGTACATGGAAGTGTGCGCATGGAGTAGATCAGATAAGTATACTGGGGCTTGACTACTGACACATTTGTAAGTTAGAGTTAAGGTTATATATTCGATACGATTATTAACACGAAGCCAGTGAAGATCATTTATGAGAGGGGACACATGGACAAATTTAGGTTTACAATGGATGAGTTTTGCTGCTTTATTTTGGAGAAGTTGAAGGGAGTTAAGATCTTTAAGCGATATGCCATTGAGAAGTGAATTACAATAATCTAGACGAGACAAAACAAGAGATCTGACTGCTGCATGACAAGAATCTATATCAGTGAACTTTCTTATTCGACTGATGTTACGTTTGTGGAAATTAACAGACTTAGACGCATTTGTTACATGTTCTGACATATTCATAAACTTGTCAAAGGTAACACCTAATATGCGAACAGATACAGACGAGATCATCTTGTGTCTATCCAATGATACCCTCGGAGTACCGCTGACAAAGGATGATCTTGAGCGTACACATCGTAACGGCTCAAAAGAAAATAGTTAGGTACACAGACGGCTCCTCATGGGAAATAGTGTTCACTTTTTTTTCAACATAGATACATAAGTTTATGTAAGTAATATTAAGTTGAATGAAGAAGAACAGTACTCAAGGAGGAACTGTCTACGACTATACGGCATCCCAGAAAAGGATCAAGAAGACACTGACGCAGTGATGATAAATCTCGCAAACAAAGATCTTGGTGTTAATCTGAATCTGGCTGATATTGACCGTTCACATCGTATTGGTACCCCGCGTCATAGACCAGGAGATAAGACGAAGCCTCCGCGACCCATCATCGTCAAGTTCTCTACTTATCGTGCTCGCCATCTAGTGATCAAAAACAGGAAGCGACTTAAAGGGAAACACATAGGAATTGAGGAAGACTTGACAGCAACAAACAGAATCTTGCTTCAAAAAGCAAAGGATGAGGTGAAAAACAACAATAATGTGATTGCCGCTTGGTCCACGGATGGCAAAGTTACTGTTCTAGTGAAAGCAACGAATGGAGGATCTGTAAGGAAAAGAATACACTCTGTGGATGATCTCAAGAAAATATATAAAAACATTGTCATTTAAAGCTTAACAGGCAAATGCTGAGTTAATATACATTTATGCTCATGTTAATGGACTGTAAATGAGAAATAATAAGGATACCATGTGAGGTATATATATATGTATCAGTTATAATTTCCACTTGTACTACTAGTTCATTCTATTGTATTGCAGACTATTTCGTTTTGTAGTTAGAAGGGAATATTGTTTAACGTTTTATGTTGTGTACTTGTATTTTATGTAATAGACAAAATTCTACAACTTGTAATAATTGCTTTCTTTGTAACAGAAGCTCTAGAGAATATGAGTCTTTAGCTACTATAAATAATGAAGAAACTCTTCCTGATAACAAAGTCTACACCCCTGATGAATTTTATGAGTCTACTAAACATCTTGATACTCGTTCTACAGTGACGTTATCCATTTTAACTGTCGTAGTTTAAAGCGTAATTTTGATAATTTTGTTCATTGTGTTCAAACATTTTCTAGACCTATGTCGATAATTGGGGTCACAGAAACATGGCTTAAGAATGATGATGATACCTATTTTTCTCTTCCTCAGTATTCCTTCCTAAGTAATCCTCGACAAGGAAAAAGAGGGGGAGGCGTAGGAGTATTTATTTATGACAAAATAAGATTTAAAAGAAGACCAGACTTAGATGTGTTTACTGATGCTGTCGAGACTATATCCATTGAAGTTTATAATAAAGTAAAGAATTATATGCTTTCATCGCCTTACAGGGCAGCTGGGCTAAAGCCAGGGTAATAATACTACTTCGGCGCTTAGAAACATTGTATTAAGCGCAATATAAATGTTATGTATTATTATTATTATTATTATAATATAGTTCTTGTTATGTATAGACCACCACACCAAGGAGTACAATCGTTCATTAATGATATACAAGCACCGCTGAATGTTATCATGAATGAAAGAAAGGAGAGTATCATTATGGGTGATTTCAATGTTGATCTGTTGAAACTTGATGTTATTTCATATGTTAATGAATTTATTGATAATTTTATTTCACTTTCTTACTTACCACAAATATTCAATCCCACCCGAATTACCTCACATTCTGCGACTATCTTGGATAATTTTTTCTGTAATAATCCAGAAAAAGTTAAACTGAGTGGAATAATTATAACAGATGTCAGTGATCATCTTACCCCTTTTGTCATGATTTCATCTCAACCTGATACAAACGATTCCCAAATATTTTATTCTAAACGAGACTTCAGTGATGTTCACATCAATACTTTTTGTTCAAAATTGCAGTCTGTGAAGTGGAACTTTTTAGATCGTATTGATGATGTAAATCAGAAGTATGAAAGTTTTATTGAAATATATGTTAAATTATATAACGAATGTTTCCAAGAGATAAAGATGAAAATAAAGAAAGATGTAAATGTTAAACCTTGGATTACAATAGAAATTAAGAAAATGAGCAAACATAAATATATATTACATAAAAAATATCTTAGAAATCCTACAACCTATCGCAAAACTACTTATGTAAATTTTAGAAATAGATTAAATAATTTGATACGTGATACAAAACGTAAGTATAATGATAATAAGTTTAATGATGTCATGAACAATGCGAAGAAAACATGGAAAATTATAAATGCAGTTTTAAATAAAAGCAAAACTAAGAATGATATTGATGAAATTGAATATGAAGGTAAATCCATAAAGGATAAATCTCATATTGTAAATTTATTCAACGAATATTTTAGTACAGTTGGACAGAAAATCCATGATAAGTTGGATAGTGCAGGATGTACATCATTTAATAGTTATTTACAGGGATCTGTTTGTGAGTCTTTATTTTTTAGCCCTATTACAGAATCCACTATTATCAATATTGTATCATGTTTTGATGCAAATAAGTCTCCTGGTTATAATGGAATAAGTGCTAAAATTGTTAAATCTTCTATTCATGCACTTGTATCTCCTTTGTGCAATATATTTAATTCTTCTCTTGAAAAGGGCATATTTCCTAATGCATTAAAAGTAGCAAAAGTTATACCAATATATAAGAATGGCAATAAAAGTATGCTGAATAATTATAGACCAATATCTCTTTTATCAATATTTAGTAAAATACTAGAAAAATTGTTTACGATAGATTAATAACTTTTGTTAATAAACACAATATATTACACAAGAAACAATTTGGCTTTAGAAAAGGATACAGTACTACTCATGCATTAATCGAGTTAACAGATAAAATTGCCAAAGCTTTTGAAAAGAAACACATAGTGATAGGGCTTTTTTTTAGACTTGTCAAAGGCGTTTGACTGTATTAACCATTCAATTTTACTAAACAAACTGAAATATTATGGAATAAGGGGAAATGCAATACAGTGGTTTAAAAGTTATTTGTGCAATAGGAAGCAATATGTAACTGTTGACAATTTTAATTCTGAATATAAAAATATTTCAGTAGGCGTACCTCAGGGATCTAATCTCGGGCCACTTTTATTTTTGCTTTATATTAATGATCTGCAATATGTTAGCAAAATTTTATCAGTAATTTTATTTGCAGATGACACAAGTTTATTTTTATCAGGTAAAGACCCAGTTGCATTAAATAATCTACTGAATTTAGAAATGAAAAAAATACAAACCTGGTTTACTGCTAATAAACTCTACATTAATCGCGATAAAACATGTTATATGATCTTTAAGAGTAGGAATTGTAGAATAAGACAGTGAAATAAACATAGAACTTAATAATGAAAGAATAAAGAGAGAAACCAGTACTAAATTTCTTGGCGTAATCATAGACGAAAACTTGAACTGGAAGGAACATGTAAATTATATTGCTCTAAAAATATCAAAATCCATTGGAGTGTTAACTATTTTAAAACACATTTTACCTCTGAAGATTTTAATTAATTTGTACAACTGTTTGATTCTATCACATCTTATGTATTCTAATATTGTATGGGGCAGTTTTCATCTTATTCCTTACAAAAAATTGTTTTTATTACAAAAACGTGCAATACGAGCAATTTCCAAATCAAACTATTTAGCACATACCCAACCTTTGTTTAAAAGGTTAAAAATATTGAATATTTATGATATAAACAAATTACAACTAGCATCTTTTATGTTTTCTTATTCTAAACAATTATTACCCAATAGCTTTGATGAATATTTTGAATATAATAGCAACATCAATAAGTATAACACAAGAAATGCCAATAAAATGTATGTACCTTTCTATCATTTTAACTTTTCAAGAACCACAGTCAGTTTTAAAGGCCCACAGTCTTGGAATCTCTTGCCTAATGAATTCAAAGAAAGCTCAACTCTTCGTGCATTCAGGAAAAAAATATAAATCTTATCTTCTTAATTTTGAGTAGTTTAATTTCAATCTAACTGCCTTTTATGTAATTAATGTGATTAGTTATGTTGTGTTTGTATATGTGATTATGTTACGTTTTATCTGTTTGTTTATTTTTTAATGTATTTTTCTTTTTGAAGTGTGGTAAATTAGGGGATTAACCTTGACAGGCCAATGGCCTTTGTTAATCCCTCGCATCCTCCACACTTCATCTTTCTTTTATATTGTCATGTACATACATGTTATTTTTAATATGTTGTATATTGTTCAATTTATATTGATTGTTATATATTTTTTAAAGAGATGTGAAATAAAATTGAATTGAATTGAATAAGTAGAATTTAATGCTGAAAACGATGCCATCGACTGATTTTTGATAAACAGTGCCCAGAGTGCCCAAAATTTATGTTTTAGTTGCCCGCCATTGTTTTTATGCATTTCAGAGCCTACCTTGGAGCTAGAAACGTTCGTTTAGTGTTGAAAACCCACGATAAACATTCAATGAAATATGGTAATGGTTAAGTACTACCAAAGACCACAGGGGCCCAGAATTTGTTCTAAAAGGGCCCAAAGGACCAAAGGACCAGCTACTCACTAGAGTCGGAAAGAGAACTGTAAATACCTTTCTCAAGTTAATAGAAGTTCAGTAAATGGCTACTTTGTTATCAAAATGCAATGATACATTGTGGGTATGATAACATGGTGTCCAAATATCTGTCAGGTGCCCAAATTTTGATTTTAGAGGGTCAGATGTAACACAAGTAATTACAGAGCATTAACTACAGTGGCATGATATATTTTTTTTCTAAATATATTGGAAAATGTGTTCTACAAATAGTATTTATCAAATCAATCAAGATTACATCACTTTGGGGGCACTTGAAAGGACATGGGATCCCTGAATCTTTTAATTGCAGCCCAACAGAAAATGCATCAAAGATCATATATATCACTGACTTCCACATGAAAAAATATATGCTACGTGATATGCCGATGTTATTGATGATAGCCATGTAGCCGTGTATGATGAATATACACGGCGGGCACCTGCAACTTCCATTAAAAAAATGTTTCAGGCCCATTTACGTAAATAAGGGCCCATCAAAGGGACTACAGTCTTGATCAAATAATGCAGTGAGTTTTAACAGTATTGTTCTTTTAAGTGATCTCAGTACAAAGAGGTATGTACAAAGCACCATAGTTCGAAATTTCAGCATTCAACGACAAACTTTGAGTGCTAAAATCAAAGTCTGAAAACAACTTTCCGGCGAATGAATATGACAGGATTTGTTAAACAGTCCAATACGTAGCCTTTTGTGTGCTCCCATAAAGAAAAAAGGGTAAAGAATTCATGTTTATTCAACTTAGCTTTCTATTTCCACCCTCGTAGCCAGGGAGGGGCGGTCGGATGGCGCATGCAGTCCGTGCGCCCGGGGGGGGGGGGGGGGGGGTGTGCTGGACCAGGGTGGTTCCCTCTCCCAAGCGGAGTGCGGAGGGTTTGGCATCTGTTCCACATGATTGAAAATTTCCACTTGTCGATATATAGGCCTATTATTTGCTGTGTTGATACCTCGTTTGATTTAGCTATGATATTAGTTTAATAAGTACTGCTGGAACTCAGTCATAAGAAAAGTTTTTCCAACTCATACAAATAAGAATGGATAAATAACAAAACTTGCATCTCGAAAAATGTATACTAGTTAAACATACATATCAAAATTATAGTGCAAGTAAGCAATTTCAAAAGTTTTTAAAAACTGATCATTATACCTGACATATGTGTAATCTCCTTTTCGAAATATTTTGCAGTCATCAGACTGTATATGTATAAAATGTACGCCTACGCCGGAAATATGTTTGTGGTTATCATTATTGTTCTCTTATAGTACTCTGATACATAAAACTGTAAACCCTTATATTTCCCTGAAGCAATTTCTAATGGTATTGACAGAAAATAGATAAAACGATAAATATACTCTATGAATGCTGTATTGTAGGATGTTAAAAAGAGCTCACACTCAATATAGGCCCTTCACACTCCTCAGATATATGTGTTTTAGACTTTTATTTTAGCATTCAAATTTTGCCTTAATTTAAAATGAATCAAGAACATAGTCTCCAGCTTTGTCCATTATATGTATTTTACTGAATGGGATAGATCAACTGCCTCCATGTCTCGATTTGAACAGATGCCAAAGCCCCTCCCTTACCCCCCCCCCCCCCCTTACCCCAAGGGCGCACGCTCTGCACAAGCGATCCGACCACCCCTCCCAAATAAAATCCTGGCTACGAGAGTGTTAACAGAAAACCAAAAGCAGCTTCCACTGAACATAATTCTTTGCCTTTTGTCGTCTTTATGGGAGTTTGAGTAGGCTACACAAAAAGCTACGTACGGGGCAGTTTTACAATTCCTGTCTCATTCGAGAGAAAGGTGTTTTAGAACTTTGATTTTAGCACTCAAAGTTTGTCGTTGAATGCTGAAATTTCGAACTGTGGTGCTTTGTACATACATGTACCTCTTTGTACTGAGATCATTTAAAGGAACAATACTGTTAAAGCTTACTGCATTATTTAAGCAATTCTGTGGTCCCTTTGATGTGCCCTTATTTACGTAAATGAGCCTGAAACCTTTTTAACGGAAGCTGTAGGTGCCCGCCGTGTATATTTATCATGCATGGCTATCACCAATAGCATCTGCACATCACATAGCATATATGTTTCCATATGGAAGTCAGAGAGATATATGATTTTTAATGCATTTTCAGTTGGGCCGCAATTAACAGATTCAGGGATCCCATGTCCTTTCAGTTGCCCCAAAAATGACGTAATCTTTATTGATTTGATAAATACTATTTGTAGAACACATTTTCCAATATATTTAGAAAAAAAAAATGTCATGCCACTATAGTTTAATGCTCTATAAGTACTTGTGTTATATTTGGCCCTCTAAAATCAAAATTTGAGCACCTGACAGATATTTGGCCACCATGTTATCATACCAACAATGTATCATTGCATTTTGATAACAAAGTAGCCATTTACTGAACTTCTTTTAACTCGAGAAAGGTATTTAAAGCACTCTTTTCGACTCTAGCGAGTAGCTGGTCCTTTGGGCCCGTTTAGAACAATTCCGGCCCCCTGTGGTCTTTGGTGGGACTTAACCATTACCATAAATTATTTCATTTTACTGTTTACGGTGGGTTTTCAACACCAAACGAACGTTTCTAGCTCCAATGTTGACTCTGAAATGCATAAAAACAATGGCGGGCCACTAAAACATACATTTTGGGATTTTGGGGCACTGTTTATCAAAAATCAGTCGATGGCATCGTTTTCAGCATTAAATTATACTTAGGTATCCATGTTGAAAAAAAAAAAAAAAGTGAACACTATTTCCCATGAGGAGCCGTCTGTGTGCCTAATTAGAGGAACCGCGAAAAAAAATCGACCTCGGCCAATCATTGCTAAATTCAAGTCTTACAGGAACCGCCAGCAAGTCATCTCAATACGCAGGAAACTTAAAGGAAAATCCATCCAGGAAGATTTAACCCAAGCTAATCAAGAGCTACTGAAACATGCAAGATCGTCAGAGAAAGTTAAAGCAGCATGGTCGCGAGATGGACGCATCCTTGTCGACAAAAAGGACAGGAAACACCTGATCACTTGCATAGAAGATCTGAAAAAAACTGTAAATACTGGTTGGATCAACTCATGATAGTCTCTGAAATAATTCAAACTTTTAGACATTCTTGATATCCATTTTTTTAAAACACTTCATTGTTTTTTATGTTTTTTTGTTTTTGTTTTTTTTTGTATTTGTATCAAACTTAAGTTCTTACTTTTTATGTGTAGAACTTGTAAATGATATATTAAATATATATTTCAACCTGCTCTTTTTCATTTTACTTCTGATATTCTTCAACTCTCGATTGGGATGGATACAAAATGAGCACCATACCATCCATGATGTGTAGTGAATTAGATATTTGTATGGAATGTCCTTCATGCTTGAACTCTGTATTGCCTTTTTATCACTTAAATCATGATGAATTAAATGATACCCTTTCATTGTTTGAACCAATCCTAAAAATTGATGTTAATGATTTAAAAAGAAACTCTAACAGACAAATTGAAAATAACATAAGTAACATCATTGATTATGATCTACAAGGAGAAATGAATGAATGTAAACATTATATTGAAACTGAATCCATACACTTGCCTAAATCAAATAATAATAATTTTAGTCTGTTACATTTTAATGCACGCAGCCTAAATAAATACTTTTGTGAAATAGTTGATTTTATCTCGTCCTTATCCTTTTCATTTTTTGTATATGGTTTCTCTGAAACGTGGATTCATTCTCAAACACCCATGTTTTTTTTATTTAGAAGGATATTCGTTCATACATTCCGGCCGTATTGATGGTAGAGAAGGAGGAGTAGCATTATTGGTTTCAAATAAATTTGATTTTAAAATCAGAAAAAATTAACATTTCAAATTTGATGGCATTGAAATTATTTTTATTGAAATAACTGTTCAGTCAGGAAAAAAACATTATTGTTGGAATTATTTATAGACAACCAAAGAGCAGAACTGACAATTTCATAAGTGAATTTGACACGTGTTTACAGGAGCTTAATACAGAAAATAAACTGATTTATATTATGGGTGATTTTAATATTGATATTTTAAAATGTACAAATAAATATAGTGTTGTTTTTTTTACAGTTATTATATTCGTCACAACTCTTGCCATTAATTGATGAACCCACACCGTCTTTCTGTTCAAACTGCGACATTGATAGACAATATTTTTACAAATAATTTTAATTCATTCATTACCTCTGGAATTTTTTACTTACCAATTGTTCGAATAACAAATTACACTGTATTTAATAGGCCTGTGCAGAATGTAAAAAAGCGGCTGATTAATGATAACACCGTAAATAATTTTAAATTAGATTTGATGACAGAAGATTGGACAAGTGTTATTTATTGTAACGATGTAGAAATTGCTTACAAGAAATTTAAAACCAAATTTGCTTTGTATTATGAAAAAACTTAACGTTAATTACAAAGAAAAGTAAGAAATGTAAAAAGTCCTAGCTAAAATTCGAATTATTAAAATTGATCGAAGATAAAAATAAGCCATATAGAAGATATTGCAAAGCAAGGTAAAATATAAATAAGACTAAATTTCATGAATCTCGCAACAAGTTAAATAAGCTAAGAAAAAAGCGCGCTGAACTTATTTTGCTCATAGATTCAAGAGGACAAAGGCGATATAAAGCAAACCTGGTCAGTGATTAAAGAAATGTTCTGTAAAAAATCAAATAAATCTTCGCCTTCATATTTTAAGATTAATGATGAAGATATTTATGATCCTCATATTATTGCAAACTGCTTCAATGATTTTTTGAATTAACATCGGTCCTAACATGTGCAATAATATTCCAACAAGTAATGAAAATGATTTTATCAAATTCTTGCCTCAGTTGACTGGTGCCTCATTAGTTTTAACTCCTGTAAATGAATCATAAATTTTAAAAATCGTGCAATCACTTAAGAGTACTAATAGCTGTGGTATTGACAATCTTAATCCATGTGTTTTAAAGAAGGTATTCAGTTATATTTCAATACCTCTTATTCATATTTTTAATTTATCTTTATCTACTGGAAGAGTTCCATCAGATATAAAAATTGCTAAAGTTACCCCAATATATAAAAAGGAAGATATGCATGTTATTGGAAATTATAGACCAACATCAGTATTACCATATTTTGTTCAAAAATTGTTTGTGATCAATTAGATTTTTTTTTTTTTAAAGTAAACATGCAATACTAAATTTTTGCCAGTGTTGCGATGAATAAAGTGATCCCTCTAAGGGAAGAAGTTGAAAAGTCAAAAATCATGGAATACGACTCCTTTATTCTGTCTCCTAAAATTACTTTGTGATTGGATCTTATGCATGAGAATGGTACCTCGTAACAAATGGTGGATAACCCGTGGGTAGAGTCCAGGATGGACAGAAACTTGGAACCTATTCTGATTTTAATCCAACGGTCTGGTCATGGTGGTCGTGGTGGTGGTAAGCAGCAGATTGGCCTCGTCGCGTAGGCCTACCCGTCGTATTATTGCATGAACTCAGATTGACTAAACATGCATGTTGACTGTCTGTCAGACTGTGAATGATGCTTAAGCCGTGTTAGCGTTGATTTATTTTAGACTATGTTAATTATCTGAACTAGTTGAACAGTTAGAGATCAAGATGACAAAGAAGAAGAAGAAGAAACTAGCAGCTTTTATGAGCGTATAACAAGGTCAATCAAGGAAATGCAAGATGGTTGGCAGAGATTATGTCTATATCACCACTCCATGTCTGGATAGTACGGGCTATTCTCCTGCGTTCCTCGTTCATGGACGTCACTTGCGATCACCGCTCGATCATTGTTTGCCGACCCTCCCTGAGCCTTCTCGGTCAGCACAGGAATATGTCACAGAGCTTCTACACGTTCTTGAGTCTGCCCGCGCAGAGGCAGAAAATATTGCGACATATCGCAAGTCTATCATGGCATCCAAGTTGTGTCGTAAGGACCCTCCATGTTTTCAAGTAGGCGATCTTGTCTATCTGCATCGACCAGTCCTTACAAACTCTACTCAGTCAGCTAAACTAGCTTCATCGTGGCATGGACCATATTACATTTGTGAAAAATTGTCGTCGGTTAATGTCAAATTACGCCGGAAGTGTGATAATGTCCTAGTAAAAGGACGTATACATGTAACCGCCTCAAAATGGCCACAGTGAGAATAGAGGGGCTGTCAGAGGAGTTGCCCCCGATCGATGAGACTTCTGCATCTGAGAATGCACCACCTGGTGAAGAGTTACCACCGGATCAAGAGTCACCCCCAGTGGACAAGTTGTCTAGAGGAGACAGGGAGGCTCCAGATATTCCTGCAGAGAACAGGTTCTATGAAATTGAGAAAATTGTTGGCAGGAAATATTTTAAGGCCTCTGGGGTTTGGCTGTATCGTGTTAAGTGGCAGACATTTACTTCTCGCTACATTAGTTGATTTTCATTTGATGATTTGAATACAGCCTGTCAACAGTATGTCAGGAATGCAGGTTCAGGTTGAGCATCGAGTGTAGGCACAGGATTTAGGAGCAAGCGGTCGTATCACCTGTTGCCGAGGAAACGGAAGATGCTGAATAGAAACTCTTTTCAACTTATCCTGCCAATGAAACAAAAAGGGACACATAAACATTTTTTTTTTAAAGTGGACACAACCTACTGAGTTAGGGAGTTACCACCTTGCCTTGTTACAACAAAGATGGTTGCCATGGTTACCTGTTATCCTAGTGATTGTATTCAATTTAGTTTTATTGGCATGAGTTTTGAATTACAGTGTAGATTTATGGTATAATGAGCCTGAATTTATGGTTGATGCCCGTTCTCATGTGGATCACCTCAGTGATGTTGGTGTATGAACATTTTTGTTTTTGTTTTTGTTTTTGCATCATTAGTCATTACAGTTTTAATGTATTATTGTCAACTGGTCTTAAGATATTTATTTTTAGATGGTGGGGAACCATGTTTTGAATTGCATGCCAACCAACTAACATGTAAAGAAGGCATGTTGTCACATTGTAATGTGTATCATTGTGTGTATTATTGGATAATGCATTGTTCATAGCCTCTCCAAGCAAACGAAAGAATTTTGGGGAGTTATTGAAATTTGAGGTCCATGTTTTGCAGTTGGATTATTGACCATTGTGACCACATTCATATGGAAATCCATGTAGTTTTTAAATGCAGTTTGATTACAATAGTTAATAGTAAGGGAGTCATTGGTAGTCGTTGGTAGGTTTTGTTATGCTTACTAATGCCTCAAGTGTACACTTGAACATTTGTTGTCGTTTTTTTTTTTTTTTTTTTTTTATCGCTTTTGGTGTACATGTATCTATGCTGTAGATTCATACCACAGTTTCATTGCCTTGCAGGTATTTGCATTGTTTGTTTGTACGTTGCCATTTTTCTGGAATGTTAGCTAATGCGTCTGAGTTAATAGCCCTGTGGGTTAGAGGCCTTATTGTTTTGTTTATGTATTGTTTCAGTTTGAGCTGGTAGGGTGTTATTCGCATGCGAGTTGCGTGCACCGTTTTGGCATCATGTATGTAGATACTACTAAATATGTTGGGTTATTATGTTCTATGCAGATTAAACATGTTTTGGGGTAAATTTCATTATGTTCATTACCCTGGGATCAAGACTTGGTACATGTACAGTAGTTTGCATGATTGAATACAGGTAGTCCTGTCAAGGGCTCTGTTCAATACAGGTCAAATACATAGTCGTGCTGTACATGTAGGTTGCTGGGCTTAACTGTGACGCTTAAGGGAAGGTTATCTTACATTCTGTATGTCAGAGGTATTTGAACTATTATCATAGACAGCCTGTGTGTAAGGTAATGATTTAGAGATACTTCCTTGAGGGGTTTGGGGGAGTCATTTTTTTTTTCCTTTTTGTTTCGGTACGAGTGGATAATTGTTTGCACTCACCAATTATATGTACAGGGTATTTTTGTCTCCCTTTACTCTGCAGTTTGAAGATAGCTTTATTATGTAGTAGCAGCAAACCTAGGTGATTTCAGGGAAGCTGTCCTCTTTTTTTTTTTCTTCATGCCAGTTTATTCCACTGTTGGGTCAGTTGCTGTTACATACTTTTTTGGGCAAAGGTACATGTATTTGTATTTTTCAGTCTGATATATGTTCCTTGAGGCATGTTCTATGTTATTTGTATGTTGCATTTTTTTTTTTTTTTTGATGGTTACCATAATATGAGTTTGAGTTTGAGTTTGAGTTTATTAACAACACATCACATAAATGACAGTGTAATCATTAATATAAAGAGTAATACTGTTACATGAATACATATACAATACATAAAAAAGTACTTATCTACATGAAATAAATATAAATGTATATACAATAATATGTAGTCATGTTTGTAGATCAATGAATAATCGAGTACGTGATTACACTTAAGTGAATGTCATACAATTGCACTATTTATACTAAGATAAAGTTGCTAATTGGAACTAGAAGTTAGCACAAGTGCTAGTCGAGCCTAGTTCCATCCTTTTGTCAAGATGCATGCTTTATCTTCTTTATATCAACATTTCAATTTCATCTTGTATTCACAAATATTAAAAGACAATACCATGCTTTTATAGTATACATTTCTTGCAGAGAGAAAAAAAATATCAAAAGCAGTGAATTTTCTTTTTCAAATTATAATTACAAAAAATAAAATTTGATTAAAAAAGAATCAATTTTTATGCAACTAATATTCACTATCACTTGTATGAAGTATACAGTAGAGTGAAAAATTGAAAACATGTGTAGCTAATTTAGTATTACAGAGTACAGAACATGAATAGATAAATAGAAGGATAAAAAGAGATGCAAATAAACAAACATTAAAGCTTAATCCTAAGCTATAAAAATCACCCAGTAAATGCATGTGATGAATAGAGTACATATAAAAGTTGAGTTTTAAGCTCACATCAATTACACTGGAGATTGCTTGAAAGTTGTCTACGAAAAGCTGACCTTGAAGATGTAAATCTGATTTCATGTGGAAGACTATTCCACAGCTTTGTTCCAACAAACGAAATGCTAAACTGCCCTTGCCTTGTCTTACATTTTGTACACAGAGTTTCCCATTTTCCTTCCCTCTTGTTGCATTTCTGTGCTGTATGATCTGACAATAATTTCCTAATGAGTGTGGTAATATACCTTTCACCAGGTCATACATAAATGTTGATACGAAAAGTTCATGGAGTTGAAAAATATCTAGTATTCCTAGCCTTTGGAAAAGAGGTTTTGAGTCTGTTCTAATCGGACTGAAAGTGATTGCCGTCATTGCCATTTCTTGACAAATATATATACAATTTAGATTGCTTCTGTAAGTACTCCCCCACACCTCTATTCCATAAGAGATGTGAGGCTGTATAAAAGTCTTGTATAATAACACAAGTATATTCTTTGGAACAAAATGTCTTAACTTAAACAGAATGCCTACTTTTTTGCGCATGCACTTGTTTATTTTTTGAATATGTTCTTTCCAAGAAAGGTGACAATCAATTTGAATGCCTACAAATGGTGCAACAGATACCTCACTAATGTCTGACCCTGATATTCTCACAGATCCTTTCTGATGTATTGCAAGACCTTTTGATTTTATAACCATGTAATTTGTTTTTTTGTAAGTTAATTGTGACTTTATTTGCATTACACCACTCCTGGACCTTCTCTAAATTTTCACTTATCAGTTCTAAGTCAATTTCATTTTGTTTAGTGTCAAAGGTATGAAACAGGTTCGAATCATCAGCAAATAATCTGAAATTGAAAAAGTTTGTGGAGTTGGGTAAATCATTTATATAAATTAGAAATAATGTTGGAACAAGAACAGAGCCTTGAGGGACACCACATGTTATATTCAAATTTAAAGACATCTCATCCTTGTATTGTATAAACTGGGATCGTTTGTACAAATAGTCTTCAAACCATTTCAGACTTATTCCACGGATTCCGTAGTGTGACATTTTTTTAAAGGTCATGTAAAGTTTTGGTAAGCCCTCAAAAACTGTTCGTCAGATTTCTTCAGTTTTTATTGATAAATAGCAAGATACTAGCAATACTAAGACACTGTGCAGATTTCGCCTCCTGAAGTTTAATATTAAACAAATAAGAGGCAAAAACTAATTTATGTGCCGGGACAGGCACGTAAAATCCCAACAAAGGCAGCATGTGCTATACACTGTACATACACGTGTAAAACCAATGATGAGTAGCTACACACAGTGCACACACGCTGTCTCTTTGCGAAGCCCCAAGATTGCTGTACGGGGAGCCGTCGGGGTGGAATGGTCCTAGCATAATGGCAGTGATCAAGCATTCCTTACAGATATTTACACTGAAATACACCAGAAATCATAGATGGAATACCAAATGATCTCTTACAGACATCTTTTGATACAAGGAGAACAACATGAGACTATATTTAACATGTTTCTTTCCAATTTCCTTTTTGCTACCAATACTCTACATGAGCTTTAAGGAGAATTATATGGTTAATAGTATCAAAGGCCTTTTGAAAGTCAATAAAGATACCAAATGTTACTCTGCCTTCATCTAAGTATTGCAATAGTGTATTTGCGAGATTAATCAGAGACAATTTAGTACTATGTTTCTTGCGAAAACCATACTGATGTTGAAACAAAGCATTATTCGCTTCCAAAAAATCAATTACACGTTTATTTACTATTTTTTCAAAGATTTTGCCCAGTACAGGTAGGACGGAAATAGGTCTGTAATTGCCTTGCAAATCTTTTTGTCCCTTCTTGTAAATAGGTGTCACCTTTGCTACTTTCAAAGCATCTGGAAATTTACCTTTTTCTATAGAAATATTAAAAATATGTGTTAATGGACTTGAGATATCTGGTGCAGCATCTTTCAACAACCTTGTAGGTACATTATCATAGCCACATGCTTTTTTGCTATCTAAAGTCTGCAGGTGGCCTTTTACTTCATTTTCAACAACTGGTTTTAAAAATAGTGAGCTTTCTGTTTTGTTTCCTAAATATTCTGTAAAGTCAGAATGAACACTTGGCATTCCATTGGCCAGCTTTGGACCTATATTTACAAAAAAGTTGTTAAATTCATTAGCTATGTCACTATCACAAGTTATCACTCTATTTTGTCCATGGTCAGATATTGTTAATTTTTCTACATTGGTTCCTTTATTCATCTCTTTTCCACTATACAGCAACTCATTAATGTCACATAAGGATTACACTATGTGTAATGGGTACCCTTTCTGACTGGCATGTTGTTTAACATCTCTCTTTTTCTCGGAGCAGGGTAGTGTTCAAATGACTGGTATGAGCGCTTTTCATTGTTGCATTCCACAATTTTGTCTCTGCTGGGCTTGTGGGTTGTTGTCGTCTAGGGCCTGATCACCCCTGGATACTGCTTCCTGCGGTCTGGCAGTCGTTCAAATTTGGTTTGTTGTGTGCCATAGGTGTTAGGTGATTGGCCATCGCCTAGCATTGAATGTGCCTTACAAACTTTTTATCCTCAACCTTACAGATGTACCAGTTTTGCATCGCTCAGTTACGTTTGATATACCATATGCTCTTCTTATGCAACAGTATCTGTACTGTAATTTGTTGTGTAATGTACTTTGTTTAAGGTGTTTCATACCCTTTGCATGTAATTTTCCGCTGCATGGTTCTTGCTAGGTCAGTGTGGATGCTACCAGTTTGTTCACTTGTTTCACTGTTGTCACTCGGGGGACCTCCTTGTGGTGACCCCGGGGGAGGTGTTGCGATGAATAAAGTGAGCCCTCTAAGGGAAGAAGTTTAAAAGTCAAGAATCATGGAGTACGACTCCTTTATTCTGTCTCCTAAAATGGTTTTGTGATTGGATCTAATGCATGAGAATGGTACCTCGTAACACCAATATGGTTTTACAAAGAATGTATCTACTGAAATGGCCGTTGTTGATTAACATATTTACTTGATATCTTCATTGAATAACAAATTGCACACAGTGGGATTGTTTTTAGATTTGAGTAAGGCATTATTTTGACTCGATTAATCATGTAATTATGTTAGAAAAATTAAAGGTATATGGTATTAGAGGCACAGTATTATTATGGTTTGAAAATTATTTTAAAAATCGAACTCAAATAACTTTTTACAATAATGTCTTATCAGATCCAATGAGAGTCAAGTGTGGCGTGCCTCAGGGTTCATCCGTTGTTGTTTTCATTGTACATAAATGATTTGATTAATTGCACTGATAAACTGAAATTGATTCTTTTGGTGATGACACACCTTTACAGTCATGTAAATTTTAATGATTTGTGTCAAACTATGAATGAGGAATTGCGCTATGTTTCACAGTGGTTTGATTGTAATAAGTTGTCCCTTAACACTTCAAAGTTTAGTTTCATATACTTTCATTATAAGCAAAGTTCAATTACAGATAACTTATTAAGCAATCTAAGTATAAGAATGAATAATGTAATCATAAAACGTGTGCAATCCACAAATTTGTTAGGAGTTATTGTAGATCAACATTTATCATGGGCAGGCGCGCCGGAAGCAGTTTGGGATTGGGGGGGGGGGGCAAACATTCAAGGGGGCTCACCTTTTGAGGGCTCATGTCTTCTCACCCCCCCCCCCCCAAAAAAAAAAAAAAACGCTTTCCCACCCTCTAACAACAATACAGCTCCTACTGCTAAATCAAAATTTTACTCAAAAATTCTCTGACTAGCATTTTTTGGGGTGTATTTTTACTCGAAAATTCTCTGACAAGCAAAAAAAAAAAAAAAAAATCAAAATTTTACTCAAAAATTCTCTGACAAGCATTTTGGGGGTGTATTTTTACTGGAAAATTCTCTGACAAGCAAAAAAGCACCAAAATTATGCTAAAATTCTAGTAAATTTTGTCAAATTATGCTAAAGCGGTCAAAATTCTGCCAGAAAGCCGAATTCTGCCAACTCTGGCAACCTTGCGTCTAATACAAAACCTCCACTACGTTAGAGTTTAAAGTTTGAATGCTGTATCTGTCTTCAGTGATCTCCATGAATACGAAAAATGAATACAAAGGCTTACAATTACGTAATAAAGCAATCAAGCTTTTAATATACACACGATTTTTACTCCTTTACTACTGATTTTTTTTTTATGGGGGGTGAAAATGCATTTGCCCCCCCCCCCCATTTTTTCGTTTAGGGGGGGCGACGCCCCCCTGCCCCCCCCCCCCCCCCACTTCCGGCGCCTATGATCATGGGATGAACATATACTTGCAATATCAAACAAAATATCAAGGAATATTGGTGTCATCCGCAAACTGCGCCACTTCTTGAAAGAACATATTTTGATTTTACTGTACAATACAATGATTTTACCTTAGTTAATGTATTGCAACGTTGTCTGCGCAAACATATATCCTTCTAGGCTCCTTCTATTGTTGAAATTGCAAAAAAAAGATTGTAAGAATATGTTAAATGTCTGTTTATACTGCTCCTTCACAATCACTTTTTTAAAAAAATTCCTCACTATCACTGTATTGCATTAATGGTTTTTAAACATAAACACAACAAATTGCCGTATAATCTTGCCTCAATGATTACATGTAAAACAGTAATGTATGATTATAACATTAGAAATCCTGAAAATTATTATATTGAAGAATGTAATAACATAGCATCTTCTTTTTCTTTTAAATACAAAGGACCTTTTATTTGGAACGATCTTCCTCATTATATCAAAAATGTTTAATAATTCTTTTAAATCAAAACTGAAGGAATTCTTATTCACTTACTCTGCTACATAATTAATTCAACCCACCACTGTTATCACTATGTTTTTATAATCCTTATCAGTACAAACTTAGGTATTTTATTAGGGACTGCCTTGACAGAACCTTTATTCGGTTCTTTTGCAGTTTCCCATTACATGTCCATTATTTTATATGCTGTAAATAGCACTTGTACGCTTCTTATTCTTGTCTGTTGAATTCCACTTTTCTTTCCGATCTCTTTTTTGTTTGTTGGTTCAATACTTCAGTATGTATTCTATATATTGATGTGTTTTTCATGTACTTTTTAAATGGACTTGAATTAATAAATTGAATTGAACTGAATTGATGATAGGACTACATGATGATGACTGTATTAATAACAAAAATGGCTTACCAAAAAGTTCCTTAAGCATTATTGAGATCTACTTAACCCATTCGCAACTGAATTCTCCAGTTGGCATAGGCTTAATACAGGGACTATCCGGTTCCCGTGGGTTAATGCCTGATGAGGATATTCCTTACTGTACTGGGCTATTTTGAGCACCTCTCTGACTGGGCTGTGACTTGATTGATCGCTACGATACTTTGCACGAACCTCGAGTATCGCGTAGAGAATACAAATCCATCGTTATTTTTATTTTTTGTAAATACGTATATTTTTATTTGACGTATTTATTTATGCATATTATATGCATAACGCTACCCTTTTTTTCATTTATAATCATGTAAAGAAAAAAAGTCTTCTAGATGTATTATATTGTTTACAAATTTCCTGTGTATTTTTTTTATATGTTTTCAACTTTCATTGTTCTGCTGTTTGAGGGTGTTATCGGAACCAAAAATCAGTTAGAATAGGTGATAATTACAGACTATAAATGAAATTTTAAGTGATTAAAAAGAACCTACTGAAATGGAGGTTTTCCATTCGTTTTGTCCACAAAACGAAGAAATTCTCCGTTTTCGGGCTGACATGAGGTCACGATTTTTGTAAAATTTGTAAAGATAAGAAAAGGCTCAAGACTTGAGAGAAAAAAATCAGAAACTATTTCATAAACACTGCAGAAGAGCTGGAAGGCTATCAGAATAAAGTATGAGGAGAGAGAGAGATACACACATATTAAGAATCAGAGACTCGATGAAATCGAAAAGGAGAGGGGGAGAGGAAGGTAAAAGTTGATAAATGAATAAAATAAATAAATCACCCCTCTAATCAATGGCTTTGTTCATTCATGTTTTCATTCAAAAGAGAGAGAGAAAGAGAGAGAAAAAAAAAAAAAAAAAAAAGAATGAATAAGATGTTGATATAATATTTGAATGGTTAAGACACTGATAAACATGATGTATAATCGCATTTCTCCCTGAATTTCCTCCAAAACGCTCGGTTTTCGTGGGCACGATTTAGGTATCATGTTCTCCTTATTTATGTCGTTATACAGTGGAGACTCTTTGCTTCTTTTAAAGAAGGGCTTCCAAGTTGTCGGTTCAGATGGCGCAGAGGCAATGGTCCGTATTGCGAGACACGTGAGAGAAGAGCAACACATTGAAAATTGGGGTAAGTTTTGTTTGTCTCCATATGATGTTTGAAGGGGAATCAGACCTTTGTAAAAAGCTAAGAAAACAAAGAGAAAACAAAAAAGAAACAAGGATGGTGAAAGTTTGAAAGAAATTGGGGGGATGAGAAAGTTATGAATGTTTAAAAAATTTGGTCACTACAACTGCAATAAATCTCAAATCGGCAATGTGGTGAATCGATTGTGACGTTTTCGCGGCCAACTCTCCCATTTGTCGTTCACCAAAATATCATTAAATTCGGGTTTTCTCCTGACCCCCTTTCCTTCGGGGCAATACTCAAAATATATCATATAGCATGAAATTATTGTTATAGGTCCTCAAAAAAAAAAATCACACTAAGTTATGAATTTTGAAACGTTGACATTTGAGTCATTTTGTGTGTTGGAGCAAATAGGACAGTTGACTGTCGCTACTGTAAATCACAGTGACCGTACCGACACTAGTCTGCAAGCACAGACCCTAATTGGACACTCTATAAAACGAAATCATTGTGTCTTGAGAGAAGCCTAACCCAGCTACCTACTAGTTGCAGGAGCAGCTATAGTACAGGACCTATGGTAGTCAAGGCACTTTTTTACGATTGACCAGGGTTTGTGCCTGCAAATTATACCGATACGGATAATTTGAAATTCCCAAATGTATAGTAGTTACTTTTGAAATATTATAACTTCCTTATTGCTTGTCAAATTCGTTCAAACTCTCACCAATTTGCTTCTCTGATTGTTCTGCTTTCACACAAAGCAAATCAGTGGCATCCATCCTTTTTATCGGATTGCCCTTTAAAACGCGTTTTATTCGGGCTGCCCCTTAAGATATTCATATAGTCATATATGACTAATCTTCTCTTTTTGTATATAAGTTTCAAAAAGAGATTTTCTCTCTCTTCCCCCTGGTCTTCTATCTCTTCGTTCAATACCTATTTTTCTTCTCCCCTTTTTCTTTGCACGAACATCACTGGACCGAATTCACGAAAGATGTTTATCTAACCCATGGTTAGATAAACATACGCGTAGTATGCGCATGTCTTCATGTCCAATGGCGGATAATAATGCTCTTACGCTTATTTACACTTATTTTAGTCCACAGTGGAGGTTTAACCCTTATTATACTGGGCTAATTCAAGCACCTTTCTGACTGGGGGGGGGGGCGGAGCCCCCCTCCCCCCCCCCCCCCCCCCCGGATCTCTGCCGCGACATGACTGATCACCGCGAAATTTTGAACGGACCTTGAAAATCGCGTAAAGAATACAAATCCACTGTTATTTTTATCTAAATCTTTTATTTTTATTATTTGAAATTAGAATTCATGCAAATTTACCCATAAATATATATTTCCATTGATAATCAAGCAAAGAAAGGCCTTGGAGATAAAATTTTAATGCAAGAAGTTCTTTCTTAACCTTAAAAACATTACTGCATGAGAAAAACAAATGAAACTAATTTCAATTCTCATGTATTCTGTTGTTTGTGCATGATATGTGTTTTTTTCTTCTTTGTTTTTCAGCTTTAACTTTTTATTGTCTTTTTAAGTCTGCTGTTTTAGAGTGTTATCTGAACCAATACTCAGTTAGAATAAATGATAATTACAGCTTAAAGAATAAATTGAAGGTGATAAAGAAGAAACATGAGGAACTGCATTTCTCCATTCATTTTATACACAAAACTCAGAAAATTTTCCTTTTCGGGCTGACATGAAGTCAAAAAAGGTCACGTGACTCGGTAACGGTATGACCGATTTTTGCAAACTTGGTGTCAAGAGATGCGCAAGACGTGAAACAAAAACAAAAACAAAAAAAACCAGAACGCGGCATGGCGTGAAATGCAGCGGTTCGAAATGCACAGAAAATTTGTCTAGGGGGGCCTCCCAGCCCCCCTCGCCCCCCCCCGCAGTACAGTAAGGGTTAAACCATGTTTTAGACGATGGTTTAAGATAAACCTCTGTCGTGAATTGTATCCTATTTGATCTAAACCGTTGGCACTCGCCACATTATATAGTATGTCCCCCCAAAGAAATTACAATCGGACTTTTATAAATACTTCACTATACTGTTTTTGTCATCGTTATCACGTAATCGTATACTTTATTTTATGATATAATCATGCATCGCATATATATATATATATATATATATATATATATATATATATATAATGTGATGATGTTGAGTCTACTTTTACCATTCGCTTTGGTTTGGGTGATATGGAACATAGTGGGATGAATTCAAACCAAAGATGACGCAGGATACTCAGGAAATTTAAGCTTTCGTCTTTCGACTTCTTCAGAAATTTATTCTGAAACAGTTATAAAGAAAAGATACAATCACTACTGACAGTAATATTAGTCCGTCAATTTTTGAATGATTGTGTCTTCTCTTTGTATTTTGTGAATTATTCTCTTCGTTAATTTTGTCATGCCTTTTTTAGTGATTGTATCTTTTCTTTATAACTGTTTCAGAATAAATTTCTGAAGAAGTCGAAAGACGAAAGCTTAAATTTCCTGAGTATCCTGCGTCATCTTTGGTTTATATATATATATATATATATATATATATATATATATATATATATATATATATATATACAGGAGCTAATGGTATTCCTTCATACACTTTGTAAAATGGGGGGGGGGGGTGAGGGGTCACTAATTGTTCTTTCCAGTTTCAACATCACTTCAATGATTACATGCTAACTAGTTAATACTAGATTAATAGATATTAAAGTACCCCCAAAATATAATTTGTGACCAGGCACCACAAAACCACCAAAAAGTCGCACTGTGTGGTTTTCAGTTAGAGCTCAATCAAAGTGTTTTTGGTTGGCATGGTCAAATTTCAGTTTTGGGTATTTCCTGAAAGAATATACTTTTTTCCAAGTAATCTAAAAATTTGGAGGCACCAAACAATCTAAAAGTGGTATTTTTGACAGGTTTTTTATTAGACTTATGTTTGTCTTCTCTCGATTTTTTTTGTATTACTTTTCCTTTTTACGACCCTGAATACTTGTCTCATTTTGATCTCCCATAACTTTAATACAGAGTAAGTTCTTGCATTGATACTTGTCCATTATAATTATCAGGATGTGCCTAATTAGTATGCCAAGTTTTAGGACAATCCGATAATCCCTTCATAGAAATTTATTTTGAGTTCTAATCCTCATTTTGTCACCTTAGCACAAGACCTTGCAAGTCAGAGTGCTTCATCAATAGACTGCAAACTTTAATCCCTTATTTCTCAGAAGTAACATTCTGTGGGACTGCGCATTCTACTCTTTGTGCAGTGAGTTAGAAACATCCAATGCTAATGAGTTATATATCATTTTAAAGCTGATAATCTCCTCTTTCAGAATCAGATCTTAACTAAAAATTCATATATGGCGAATTTTTCGTGGTTTTGTGGTGCCTGGTCACATTTTATGAATACTTTATCGAAAAATATTTTTTTGTTGTTATCATGATACTCTATAATATGAAATGACTATATATATGTATTTAAGAACTGTTTTGCATTAAATAGGAGCTGGTAGCATTCTTATAGACATATACATTGTAAAAGGTTTATGTTATTTGTTTCCCTTCAGTAATTGTCTTTAAGTATTGCTGTTTGTTATATTATGTTGTGTTTATTGTATTGTACTCTGTACTGTATTGTGTGTAATAAGCCAATGGAAACTAAATTTCTATGTGTTGAATCATATAGACCAATAAAGATTAATCTGAATCTTCAGCATGGATAACTTTCAAAATTATGAATTAATCAGCATATGGTTTGGGGTTGTGATACTGCAAGTAATTACCTGTATTTCAGCGAAAACCTAATCCCATTTGATTCACTAGTCACGGAATAATGGGGATTGTTTAAAAATGTATTCATAAGTCCCTTCATCTAAGATTTGACAAGAAGGAGACGCATGAAACTATTAACAAGTTCACACCCTTTTCAAATGGTTCGAAAATGGTTTGTTTTTATCTGCTATAATCACTGTGGAAATGCTTCATTTATCATCATGATTATCATCGTTGTTCCTGTTATTATCATTTTTATACATACAGGTGTATATTTAATATATATTATATAATCATGACGTCATTTCTTTTTTTCAAAATCATTTTTTTTTTGGGAGTTCATATGTAAATATGCTGACGTTCGGACCAACCTACCCCAATTTTATTCATGAATTCCAATGCACAACTTAAAGGCTTTCATAATATTTTTAAAAATGGGGGGGGGGGGGGGTTCCCAGCCTTTCTGACGAGCTATGGCGGATTCAAGATAGCATTGTTTTTACCACTTTTTTACATAATATTGCCCATTGACGCGCGCACGAATTTGAAAGTTTGACGCGCACTTGTGGCATTATGGCATGTTGAGAATGACTGTAAATAGTTCGAAATTGTCAAGAATAGTGTCAGGAATACAAACCATGCGGAAAAAAAAATACGATCAAAATGCGCTGCGCGCGTGCAGAACGCGCGCGGACTAGCAGGAACAGAGCATTTTGAAATGCTTTGAAATGTCCTGAAATGTACTCTGATTAAAAAGTGATTTAGAGCATTTTTTTAATTTTGACGAGCGCGTACGTGTGCGTCATGATGCGCGCGCAGATTTTGTTGACATGTTATGTTGACCCTTGACCTGAAGTTCATGTGTGTCAAATATGGTTCATTTTTGATGACTCGTTATGAAGATTTGATTGATAATGTGATTTCACAAAATGGCGCCTGGATGACGTCACGACGATCTCATGACCTTGAAAAGTTTTGTGGCACTTGTTCACGATAGGCCTAATGACTGACTGAAATTTGATGAAAATAGAATAAGGCGAATTCGAGTAATAACACCCACAAGAAAGTGGTGGAAATAAGTAATAATAATAAATAAAGAAAATTCTGACGAAATTAAGAGGTGATCTACGACAGACCACCTAAAAAAAAAAAAAAATAAATGCTCACAGCAACTCCAGAAACAAAATTGTTCCCAGGGCCTTACGTTTGCGAAACTAGCCTAAGATTTCGGAGGCGCTTTAATAACCACAAATTATCAATTCTTAATAAACCGACTGATCTTCCCGTTGCCAGACATTTTAATCTCCGTGGACAATTATTGGCGGATGTTGAAGTGTGCATTTGGGGGAGGATACAAATCAGCTGACGAAAGAAGAATCGCTGAACTGCGAGTAATTGTGAGAAGTAAGGTTTCGCAGGGGAAGGTATGAACAGGGAGCTGTCATTCCTCAGTGGATGTAATACAGTCGCTTTGATCAGTAACGTGCTCTATTGTCTGTTCTGCGCAGTTAGTGGCGTATCTACTTGGGGGGGGGGGGGTGGCAGAAGGGGCACCTGCCCCCGGCGGCACTTGAAAAGTTATGGTCTTTGAGGGTTATTTTGCACCCCAGTCAAGGACAAAATGCGTAAGAAATTATGTTTTATAGAGTTTGAAATGTGAAATTTTTCTACAGCTCGGTCGCTTTGCTCTCTCGCATAATTATGTTCAAGATCTAGCTATTTCGCGCCCCCAATGGCGTTTTTAAAGTGTTAACCATTAATCGACTCCAGTTGCTTCCCCCCCCCCCCAACCGCATAAGGTAGGAGCTTATCAAAATTTTGCGTCCCCAGATGGGATATAAGTGCATATAAAGCAATTTCAAAGCATAGAACTGTCGAAAGAAATCATAAATTTGCCTTGCAATTGCCTTACTAAATTCCTCAAATATATTTCTTCAGGGTTTGCATTCCCTTTGCACCCCCAAAATAGGAATGTTCAAATACAAAAATAAAAATAAATATATCGCTAAGTCGCTGTATTGCATTTTTTTTTTTTTTTTTGTAAGGGTAAAATAAAAGTTCCTAAGGAATTTCAGTTTGAGGTGTGAAAGGGGGGGGGGCGTCTGATGCTGATGCTGATGCTTGGTCGCGTTGCTCCCTCGCTTTTAAATAACTCATCAAATTTGGGCTGACAACCCCGGGTTATGTACATCAAAACTCATTTTAACGTAGTGCCATCATTTCTAAGTTAAAAACACTCGTTAATCTGAGTTTGGGCATAGGGGAGGGGGGGGGGGACAGATTTCATAGTTTTCCCCGGGCGCCAGAATACCTAGATACGCCACTGTGCGCAAGATGCCCTTATGCTGTTTTTGTTGGCGAAAGTAGCACAAGTCTTCAATCGCTGAAATATGTATATCCCGATCCCCCTTTAATAAGATAAGAGGATAAATGAGAATATTGGTTGTACAAGGAAATATGTACTTCTTTAAGATTCCACAGATACACTTGTACTATTTTTTTTTTTATACGAAATATATAATCCTTTTTGGGGTAAGTATATTTCGGGGAGGAGGTGGGTTACTCGTTATTCCGAAGGTTCATAATTCCGAAACACTCAATTTCTATACCATGGGCGTTCATAATTCAATAAATAAAATGAAATAAGGTTCATAATTTGAACAAGCAAATAAAACCCCACAGTCATTGTTATTGTTATTGTCGCTCTAGACATCCTGAAGGCCAACTGGTTGACATTACAAGAAGATCTTCATGGATACGGAGACTTTGATGCAGTGCTGTGCTTATCAAGTTCTATCCTTTGCCTTGTTGACCCTTCATCCAACCAGGATCTCTTTCGCCGTAGTTTCGAGAATTTCAAATCCATGCTCAAACCTGGTGGAGTTTTGTTGATTGATCATAGGAACATGGACGCGATCATTGACCACGGTGAACCAGTCAACAAGAACGTTTATTTCAAAGTAAGGCATTAATCTACATTTGCCACTCTCGACCAAGGTGTAGTAAATGAGTACCGGTAGGGATTTATTAAGTGCTTCTTTTGGGCCTTCACTGGGGCAGCTAGGCTGAGCAGCGGTAATAATTCAAAGCTCTTTGGAAGCACATGGACACATCGATAAAATGTGATGTGCGCAATGCAAGAACTACAATATTATTATCACAATTGTTATTAGTTTTTTTTTACGATAATAATAAAAATTATTATTATTATTATTATCATTATTATTATTATTATTATTATTATTGTTTTTATTATTATTATTATAATTAGTAGTAGTGGTACCGTTATTATTATTATTATTATTATTATTATTATTATTATTATTATTATTATTATTATTATTTATTATTATTATTATTATTATTATTATTATTATTATTATTATTATTATTATTATTATTAAGGTAGTGGCATAATGAGTATATAATGTATGTAACGTTTATGAGTATGACTCCTCGCCTAAAACAAAAGCTAACTCTGCGCTTATATAATAATATAGAGGATCACCGTTTCTTTGTTTATTAACTGGTAAATTTTATCAAAGATAACCGCAGCAGATATTACTTTTCTAAAAGAGATATTGCCAGTTCCTATAACGACTCACCAACGTAAAGCTAACCTTGTTTCATTATATAAATGTGAGAGGAACCGAGTAGCAAGTTAAGGACTTGGCAGGGGGCGGGGTAATTCTTCGACTCGCACGCATGAAGCACGGGACGCAGGAAGCATGAATTGCTCTAGTAGATCTTTATTGACTCGCCGCTAGAGATAGGAGAAAGCGGGGTCCCAATGTCAATTACCCAAAATAACAAGGTTTTTTTAAAGAATATTTTCATACTTTAAGAAGTATCAAATCATTATTCCAAACATAAATGTCATTTCAACAAATCGCCTCTAGGCTTTATCATTTTCCAAGTATAAAGAAAAGATCAAACCAAAACCCAATACATCTTTCAATACCGATTTAACATCCTTATATTCAGTAATAGAGAACACACAGTTCAGTGGTCCGGGCTAGCCTATACATATGTTATACTACACATTTATGTATCTTATACTTAAGATGACATTCTAATGAAATGACACCAGTATAACATAACCGAATCTTCCTCAAATGTTAACTTTAGAACACATTACTAAACATGACTTGCTTACCTAGAGATAGGAGAAAGCGGGGTGAAGGTCACATGATATCGGGCCTGCCACCAACATTAAACATTGTACAACAATGAGTCCACAACAATTTCAAACACACCTTCTTACATAAAAATAATGCACTTTGCCTAATAAACTGTCGTATGATCATTTTATTTGTGATGAGGACGTCAACTCAGGCTTTGCTTAGACGACTCCTTTTTCTATGTATGAATATTTATGACCATACATGTCGAAAGGTTGTAAATTTATGATGATGTATATGAAAATTAATGAATATCACATCAAATCAAATCTAACCAAAAGAAAAGACCATGGAATATTTTGGTCTATATACTAACTGGCGAACTATATCTGTATAACATCCATATCTAGGGTCAGAAATAAATTCTGTAAAAATAGACGTTGCTAGTTCCAATAAACACTTGAGCAAAGGTAATCATAACAAGTTGGACGGAGACAGAATACGTTTTCCTAAAATATCATGGGCGATCGTCCCTCGACTGGAAATATCATCAAAACAATTGTGTGTGTGTGTGTGTGTGTATATATATATATATATACACACACACACACACACATACATATTGACATATTATATTGACAATACCACCATTGATCTAATGGACATTTCCATTTCAGTTGCATTACCTATAGTGTTTGTTTGTGTATATTCTTAAAGTGTACTAATCACCTATCAAAAATAATTTTTATATAGCTAGGAACTGTAAAATCAACATCAAAGAACTTTATATGGCATTCTATAAGTCAACAGTTAAGGAGTATGAAGGAAACCAAGGAGAACTCTGAGTTGGGTTCCGCGCAAGGCTTTATCTTGGCGAGCTCGTACGGGTGCGGCGAGTTGTCTACTTACTAGCCGATTTTACTTAATTGTAATTAAGCTTGCAATATCTCTTTTTAGAACTAATATTTGAAGTCCATACTCTGTATATAGTATAACGACATGGAACCTTTTAGACATACATAGCATTTCGTTTGTTTGTTTCTTTGTTTGTTTGTTTAGTGAATGGTACCCTTTTAAGTGCCTTAATAGACAATATACATGTCTAACTCATTCATTAGATTGGCTAGTTATAAATGTATATCTAATATGAATCATACCAGTTTCCCATCACTTTTTGTTTTTGTGTCTAATAGAAAACAAAGAGAGACCATGCTTCATATATTTATTTCGATGCCTAAGATGACTATCATTGCGCAATTCCACACCTCTATTTTCTCCTTTTATTCCTAATGGCAAATTTCACTTTTAGTCGTGTCATGCTTTATTTTTAAGCATTTTTATTTTACTGAAGTTTGCAAATGTTGAATCCGAACTCGCAAGACTGAGAAAGAGCTTTCTTGAGCTAGAACGAGTATGTAATATCTAGGAATATCTGAAAAGTTTTGAAAGTGAAAATCTTTCCAAGTACGAGTTTTAAACTGTCCAAAACAACAGCTCTAAATTTCTCCGAAGCCAAAACTTAGATAACTTAGGTATATTTCTATTTCGCCAAAAATAATAAAGTTTTAATCTCAAAGGGGAAGTCCACCCTGGAATTTACTTTATTTTAATCAAAATAGAAAAAAAAAAAAGAAACTGAGAGAAATAGATTAGCGAAAGTCTGGGCAAAATTTTAAAAAAATAAGAAAAGTATAGTATTTAATTTCAAATTAATGCTGCGTCTCAGTCATCTTCAAAGTCCTCGAATCTTTTGTCATAAAAATATCTTTCAAATAAAAAACATTTGAATTAAATACATCCACAGCATTAGTAAAAGAAAAAGGAAAATATATAGCAAGGCCAGGTTGATTTGGAAGACTTTCCGAAAGCCTTTTTTGCACACTGGCTCTCATTGAACGCTGAGGGCTCTATATCCATCGCACGTTATTGGCCGTTTTACCTGTGCTCGGTTTTCAGAAGTTTTATCTCACTGACCGATCTCCCCCCCCCCCCCCCCTCCCCGTTTTTTTTTTTCATGGTGTACTCTCCCTGTAGGAGAATACTATCACTAAAATGACGTCAGAGATTTTGCAATGTCCTGGAAAAGCAGACGTCATAAATATCACCTACTATATGATACAGGAATTTTGTAATCATACTTCAAACCAAGGAAAACAGATTCCCAATGGAGACTACTTCTCTTCAGGAAACGAAATCATTGAAAAGTAAGACGTTTTTATGTGCGTTTGTTTTATCTAAAAAGGGCAAGGCTTGATTAAATAGAGTCGAGCAAAATTTTAAATTGTAAATTTATTCTTTACTTACTCAGTTATAATCGTTATAGATACAATATTGGGGCAATAAAAAGTGACGATGATAATCATTATTCTGTAATTGCATTCTTTAAGAGCAGTAGAGCACACATCTGCCTATAATGTCGCCAAAGGTCGATAAAACAATCGAGAAATTACATTAATACAAAACTTACGTAATCAACAAAACGTCAGAAAGGTCAAATTCACATGAAAGATTTAAAGTTGATGTGCCTTATCTAATACATGCACGGAAGGCATTCCAGAAACGTAATTTTGAAACCTCCATGATAAACCAATCCTGTAAAAATTTGATGATGAAGATCAAGACTATTTCACCCTTTTTTTTTTCATCATGTATACAGAGTTATGGTTCCTCTCCAGCCCATCCGCGCACAGAAATTTGCCAGCATTCTTGCAGAGGTTTTCGGCAAAGACTGTGATCAAGCCCTCTACGCAGATTTTATGCCCATTGAAAAGGTCTATGAACCAGCATATTACCAACATGTCGTCGTAAAGAAGAAATGATTATTTCGTGTTTTCTGGTTTTCATTTCTTTTTAAAAATATCTGCTATTATGGGGTTAATATCGCTATTTAATACTTCAAAATTGATACTATGAGCTCAGTATTTATTTATTTATTTTTTATATTTTTCATTTGTGGGTAAATGCCAAAATATTATGATTAAGTTTAAAACATGTTTTCATCAATATGCATATTTGTTTGTTTATTTATAATAATACGTGTAATTAGCTAATCGAATAAATTGTTACTGTTTCATTTAAATATGTAGGCATATTAGGCTTAGTCAGTTTATATGAAATATCAGACTATGTATGTGATACTTTATTTGATGAAATCAACCTCGAACCTATCCCTTTCATCTGTATGTGGGATATTGGGAATGTTTACTGAAAACAATATTGGCGGAATTTACCCAAAATCCATTTTGGAAACAGGTTCTATTAGCTTTGTCGGACTTGGTGGAACTTCTCATCGATGACATTGCAACTCAACCTCTTTAGAATAACACTTGCATAAAAATAAATGATAAAGAAATATCTGAAAAAAATAGTCTGTACTATAAAATCGGAGAATAGAGTTGAACCAGGGAAATACAAACTAAAGGAATAAAAATGCTCTAAATATAGCGAGCTCTGATTGGCTGTCTAAAGATAACGGTAAAATATGTGTAAGAGTGCAAGAGGAACAGGTATTTGTTTAAGTAGGCGGATATTTCCTTTCATATTTTGAATTCCAGAGTAAGTTTGACATACAAACTAACTTCATCCAGTACTATGGTCTACGTAATATTAAGATTAAAAATTTGCTAGAGGGGACCTTTAAAAATATCCATTCCGACGTCAGTTGATCCAGATTCAGATTCAGATTCAGATTAAGTTTATTGGTCCAAAAGGAAATTCATTTTGTCGGCATTACATGAAGCACATATACAATTTATAATATATATTGAGTAGATTGTCATGGAATGAAATTGACAGGAATAACAATGACTTTAAAACTGCCAATTATGAATGAGAAATAACTTTTCGTTATAAAGATATGACCATATTATATAATATAATATATATAGTTGAGTTTAAGAAAAATGCTCTTGGATGACGTTATAATAATCATCATGACTTTGTGATTTTCACAAATTTTCTTACCAAGCCTCATGTCTGTGCCAAATTTCAAATCGATTCACTGTTCCATTTTCAAGTAATAGAAAAGGGGGGGGGGGGGGGGGGGTTGGGTGGTGGTCGGTTTATTAGTATGAGATTTTCCGTTTCATCATCTGTTAATGGAAGGAAAAACGCAAGAATTTGAAGAATTTCTGAATTGGAAGTAAAATGGACATGCATTTCCCTCATGTTTCAACCATTGGTTTTGTAGTAGAAGTCAGGACCAGAAATTGAGGAAAAGATGGATAAGAAAGTGAAAGAACATGGTGCATGATGTTTGGTCAAGATGTGATGATTTGTGAAAGATTCAGAAAGATTTATCATCTCGTTTAGGAGTTACAGGGGATGGCACTTTTCATTTTTTGCGCACTCACTAACGCGCGGACGTCCGCGTACGCGCACATCTAAATATCTGAAATTAACCGGATTGAAATCAGCTTTCAATTTGGCAATGGATTGCGCATTTTTGTGTGCGTAGGCCATATTTTGCACAAAAAACTGTCATTAATTTTTTCACTGGAAAGAGTGATACCCAAAGACGGAAATAGTTGTGTTTACAGGAAATATGCGCGCGCGCGCGCGCATTTTCCATTTACTTGGTGCTGTTTGTTAAATAAAATAGTTAAATCTTCTAAACAAAGCTTTTAAACTTTTCAAAATTTTGCACAGTGATGACCGTTATTAGAAATTTCAAAATGTGTGAAATTGAAATGCGTTGCGTCAAAGTTGCGTCAGCAGAGCGTCAGAACGTAGTTCCGACGGTATGTCTTTATCTCCGAAACGGCACAGTACATCAAGTTGCAATTCAGAACAGTTTTAGTAAATAACGGTCACAGTGAATCCGCTGAATATGAATGACGTCACGTCAATATTGCGTCAGCAGAACGTCAAAACGTTGTTACTTAAGGTTACTTAAAGGGCAATCCAACCTTGATAATAAGATGATTTGTGTGAATGCAGAAAAATAAGAAAAACAGGATGGCGAAAGTTTGAAAGAAATCGGACAAGGACTAAGAAAGTTATGAATGTTTGAAAAATGAGATCACTACATCTATGCGAATCTCAAATTGGCAATTTGGTGAGTCAATTGTGACATTTTTGTGACAACTCTCCCATTTGTCGTACACAAAAATATCATTAATTTGCGGTTTTCTTCGAGTCGCTTTTATCATCGGGGCAGTACTCAAAATATACTGGATATAGCATATTGTTATAGGTCCTCGTGAACGAAAAGATCCTGCTGAGTAATGCATTTTGAAAAAAGGTGACATTTTAGTCATTTTGTGTGTTAGAGCGAATGGGGGAGTTATTAGTCAAACCGCAGGTCCACCAAAAGTGCTTTATTTTATTTCCAGTTTTGCTTGACTGGGTCAGTCTCTGAATACATAATGAGCAGGAATCTCCTGGAACATCTGATTTCCAAATGATTGAATGGAGTGGTTATCGATTTTAATCTTTTGGCCAATCAGGATGGTGCAAAATGATGACGTCATCGTCAATTTGCTTGAGATGATCACCCAAACCAGGAAAAAGCTCATCGCACAAAAAAGCAGCTGAAGTTGTACGCACACAACGCACAACTCGCTCCCACAACTCGCTCCCACAACTCTGGCGGGCTGAAACCTGCGTACCGCATTATCCGCATAGACTGTGCTTGAATTGCTGAAACACTGAGCAGTGAAGGTCGATGACAATGTCTCCTCTTACCGTATAACTGGACGGTCTGGGCAAAATAGACTAATTAGAAAATGATGAGCAAGAGAAACAATAGTAGATCTAGTCAGTATTCATAAGCAACAGCGCAGCCAGCCTGTTCCAGGAAAAGACTTCGAGGAGTGTCAAACTCAAAGTCACTCAATTCACCTTCTACCAAGACAGACCAGTCCCAGCTATCCAGTTCGAGGTAGGCAACAAGAATTTATTTACAGATCTAACAAAATTTTAGCTCTGCAAAGTAATTGTTAAAAATAAAGTAATAAAAGTGAAGAACTTAATTCTTAATCTTATTCTTCTTCTCCTCTATCCTCCTCCTCCTCCTCCTACTTCTTTCTCTTCCTCTTCTCTTCTTCTTTTTCTGTTTCTCCTCTCGAGTTTCGCCTTCTTCTCAGACTCTTCCTCCTCCTTTCTTCTTCTTCTTCTTCTTCTTCTTCTTCTTCTTCTTCTTCTTCTTCTTCTTCTTCTTCTTCTCCTTCATCTTGGACCTAGGCTCGAGAGTCTACTCTGGAGTCTAACATTTAGATCTTGATGTAGATCTAACTCGGTTTAGGCCTAGATCTACATCTTGTTTTCTTTTTCTTTCTTTCTTCTTCCTCTTTTTCTTTTCCTCTTTCGCCTCCCTGGGATTTCCACACATGCCTAGCCAAGGAGTTCCTGGGACTATTCAAGGAGATCTAGTTCTATGTCAATAATTTTAGTTGTAACATTACTAGATCTAACAGTAAGACCTAACTTTGATCTGGTCTATTAACTTAGTTACATGTAGGGTAGAGTATAGATCTAGGAACAAGTTGGACTAGATGATCTAGATTCTAACTGTGTTTTAGAAACTTTTGTTTAGTTTAGGAGATTCTGGCGATCCTGGGTTTTAGTGGTCTAAATTTTTTAGGTTGCTAACTTCAGCCTGGACTTGCCAATGTACACCCTAAGGCTAACCCTAACCCTATTTCTATCCATATATTAAAGGCTAGGCCTACATTTTGGGAAAATATATAGACTGAGTCAATCTCTCTTATCATACAAACTAAACTAAGTTCAATTTTTTGGAAAACTTTGCAACCTAAAAATGAGCATGTGATGATAGATCTCAGATTATAAACTAAAAATGTACTGTGATTTCCATTTCAGGTACAAGAGCTGCGTAAGGATGACTAACTTGGCTTTCAAGTTTGGACAAAGGGGGGCTACCAACTCGATAAGGACCTGATGGAACAAGAACCCAGAAGGTGTAGTAGCTGCATCACCATTGAGGCTAGACCGATGGGATCTGTCTCTTCCTCGGAGAACTTCTCTTTTTCATTACTGACGTTTGTTGGTCAGTTCTCCTCCTTAGAGACAGATATCACCCATAGACTCGCCTGTGCGAACATTTTGCACCAATTTGAAGCAAGCAGAGGCGACCAAGTTAAATGCATTTTAACCCTATTTTAACGGGTCTAGTACCCATTTTCATGTAATAAATACAAAATAATAACTTAGAACTACGTTTTGATTTACCCCTTTCTTGAATTGGTCTATTTTGAAGCTTCTTTCAAGCTATTTTCTTCCCTAATCCAACACTTTTCCTCCGTATCGCCAATTTTGAAATGCGTGTCACCTGACTTACGTTAGTGATCGTTTTGTGGTATCGTTTTTATGGTGTCGGCAATGACTGCCGATACCATACAACGAAAGAAGATTTTTTTTTTTAAAAACGATACCACAAAACGATCACTAACGTAAGTCAGGTGACACGCATTTCAAAATTGGCGATACGGAGGAAAAGTGTTGGATTAGGGAAGAAAATAGCTTGAAAGAAGCTTCAAAATAGACCAATTCAAGAAAGGGGTAAATCAAAACGTAGTTCTAAGTTATTATTTTGTATTTATTACATGAAAATGGGTACTAGACCCGTTAAAATAGGGTTAAAATGCATTTAACTTGGTCGCCTCTGCTTGCTTCAAATTGGTGCAAAATGTTCGCACAGGCGAGTCTATGGGTGATATCTGTCTCTAAGGAGGAGAACTGACCAACAAACGTCAGTAATGAAAAAGAGAAGTTCTCCGAGGAAGAGACAGATCCCATCGGTCTACATTGAGGCCAACACTTTTAACATCTATATTACAGGTGAGATAAAGCTTTAAAAAATGCCCTTTCTTGGGAATATACACTGTTAAAACATGTATTTAAAAAATACGGATTAAAAAATTGTTGATTAAAAATCGCTCAACTTTGGTTATAAAATAAGTGTTGCTTAAAAATGACTTTTAATCTTGCGTGGGTTAAAAATATTGTTGATTAAAATTATTGTTTTTAATCTTGTTGGTTACTTTGTAACCAACATTGATTAAAAACAGTGTTCTCGGCTTTCCCGCCAAAATGATAGTGCTAACTGTCGAGACACTTTATCTTTTTGTTGGTTAAACTTTGATCAAAGTTGATTAAAATACCGATCGCGTGACTGAACAGCGCATGGATTTGGAACAAATTTGCTGCGCGCATATCTATCGCAGAAATTGTTTGCGATAAAAATGGAAGGCGTTGTCATTCAAGTCGCTGAATGATTGGGGACTTTCAAAGAGCTTGTCAGCGTGTTTGAAGGTGAGAAACTCTTTTCATATCTGTGATTGTTGTCTAGCTTAATCTTGGGAAGAAATAGATCTATAGTGTGATCTTTCTTTCTAATTAAAACGGCTTGGGAGCTAGTTCGACCTGCTCGATCTGGACTAGACCTGGCTAAGCCAGGCCCACTGGTAGATCTACTGACTACGCCTACGGTAGCTAGGAGGCGACGCCGGCGGTATGGCGGTGTGTTCACCTTCGCGGATGTCCATATTTCGCAGACAGGTCAATACGACAAGAACTGAAACTAGAACTAGAACTTGAAAAAAAAGATATAGCATCAGTGTAGGCGTAGGTGTAGTCTACGGCCGGTGGGCCTGGCTTAGTCAGGTCTAGTCCAGGTCTGAGCCGGTCGAACTTCCCAAACCGCTTAACTTTATAGAAAGCAAGATCACACAGTAGATCTATTTCTTTATAAGATTAAGCTAGACAACAATCACAGATATGAAAAGAGTTTCTCACGTACCAAATGAGGCTAACCAACAAATGGTTAAACATTTAACCAACAATGTGTTTAAGTTTAATCAACACCAATTTAACCAATGTTGAGCAAAATACGATTAACCAACAAATGGTTAAACATTTAACCAACAAAATAAAACTAACCAACAAATGGTTAAACATTTAATCAACAATATGTTTAAGTTTAATCAACACCGATTTAACCAACGCTGAGCGAAATACGATTAACCAACAAATGATTAAAACTTTTAATGAACCACAGGTTAAACTTTAATCAACAGGCCGTTGATTAAAGTTTTAACCTACAAATGTGTGGTTCACCTGGTAATCCTCGGTTGATTAAAATTTTAACCAACAAGATTAAAAATTTTAATCAACGTTCTAACAGTGTACACAAGATCCTAACCAACTTATTTCACAGTAAAAAAAATATTGTTGGGAACAAGGGCGGATCCAGGAGGGGGCACACAAAGCAGGTTTGTCAACTTTTGGAAAAGGGAGACCGTATTTTTTTTAGTCTCGCCAGCTCTCGAAAAGTCGCTCAGTGGGGGTGGGGGGGGGGGGGGGGAGGGGGGGAGGGGGGTCCAGTTCCCCTCCATAATTCTCTGACAAGCAAAAAAAAAGTTTTGTTCTAAAAAGGGGCCACAATCGAAGAAAGGGGGGCCGCCAATGCATACTTTTCTTTCGGGGGGGGGGGGGGGGCACGGGCCGGATGTGCTCCCCCCTAAATCCGCCACTGGTTGGGAACAATTGTCGTAACCATGCTAGCGTCAAGAAGACTTTATTCAATATGTTTGAAAATCTCTCTTTACCAAAGTTATCAGATTTTGGGGGGATATTTGGCAAATGAGAGGGGACAGGAACTGTTCTTTCGACTGCCCCCTCCCTCCCTCTTCTGTAACATCGTCCCCGTCTTTCCTGATCATATCTATACACCTTTTGCTTCATGAGGTCATTGCAAATTCAGATATTGTTTATTCACCACTATACAATAAGATACGACTGTATTTTTTCTTCCAGATTCAATATAAATCAACTTTCAAACCATAGACAATTTGTAACATACATGTGTATATAACAAGACCTTTTCATTATTTTCTCTCCAGATTGATGAGCCATGGCACTGACAGGAGGACCCTGAAGAATCTCCCAGACATTGGCAGTCACAGACGATGAATGTAAAGAATTCAGAAAAAGGCAATGATATTTCATTATGAGGGGGGATATTGAAAATAAAAGTATGATGAGGAGAATGGTCTATTCTGTGCTCCTCATCCTTACTATTTATCAGACAGTAAAAAAGGCAAATATCTGAATTCTTATATTTTGCAGCTGCCCATAGTGGGTAGAGGCCTAGAGGGTCTTCATCATAGGCATGAGTTTGAGGATTTTTTTTTTCTAGAATTGGCGAGACTGAACAGTACAATTACAAAATTATGCTTTGCTATTTTCATTATTCAGTAAGTTAAAAAGAATACCCAAAATTGTATTTTAAATTAATGTCACCACAGTCACATTACCATTTCACCAATTTGATATTCTCAAATAATTTGTTTTCTCAACATTCACAAATTTCTTATAGTTGTCCCATCATTTTCACATGTTAATGAATCTAATGAGATCTATGAATTTTCTGCTTTGATCAGCTTGTTTCATTTATTGAATAATTTAACAAAATAAAAAAGCTTGGTAATGAAACTTTGTTTATTGTTCAGTTTCAAGGCGTCGTATGAATGTCTGAAGAACCATGTCATAAATTGTGCAATCTACACGATTGTATATTACATGATAGAAAAAGGGCATGCTTCTAAGATTTCTCATCAACATTGCCACATGCATTTTTAAGTACTTCTAGAGCAGATAGAATAATAGAGAACTGAAATAAAGGAAAGATATGAAGGAAATTAGAATGAAATTGCTAGATAAAGATGGTTTCAGGAGAAAGAAAATTACTGAGTCCGGATATGTGCCAAGAATATATCTGTAAATGAATGTTTCCATACAAATGATTTGGAGTTGATTATTGAATTGGAATAATAGTAGAAACTTGAGGAAACTAGAGAAGTTGAAAGAAAAGGATTGAGAGGAAGAAAGAAGAAAATATGAGTATACGTAAGAAAAAGAGAGAGAGAGAGAGAGAGAGAGGGAGATGAATGAATTATGGATCAGCATTAAAAGATGATCTCGAAAAAAAAAGTTTGAGTGAGAAAGAGAGAGAGAGAGGGGGGGGGGGGGAGGGGGACTGAATTATTATAAACATTTTTTTTTAAATCTAGAACTCCCTCCCCCTTTTCATTCTTTCTTATATACCACCCTATATCTTCCTACTTCTCTCTTTGTCCCAAGCTGTCTCTCACTCTGAATCTTATTCTTATTCCAGTATTTCCTAGCTTTCTCATCCCCTCTCTCTCTCTTGCTTTATTTCTTTCTCCTTCCTTTTAACTCCTCTCATTTTTACTCTGTCTTACTCTTCTCATATTCTTTCTCTCTCACTCTCGACTCTCTCCCTTTTTTTTTGGGGGGGGGGGTCTTCTTTTCTTCTTCCTTTCATTTGCCGTTCTTCTTTCTTTCCATCTCGGCTAAATGCTACTTTTCTACAATATGGGACCTGCCTGCATCTTTCCCAATTTCTTCTCTTACACTCAGTCTCCCCCCCCCCCCCCACCATCTTTCTCTCTTTCTCTCTCTCTCCCGCTCTACTTTTCCGTATCTCAGTTTTACCCTCTTATTTCTCTCTTTTCATTTCCACCATTCTTTTCACCTCTTCCATTTCTTGCCCACTCTTTCTCATTCCCTTCATCTGACTATCTTTATTTTACTTAATCTTTCTCATTTCCCCCTTAATAACTCTACAGGCACCCCCTCTCCCTCCTCTCTCTTTCATTCTTTCTTAATCCCTTATTCTTTACTCTCCCTTCCACTTCCCCTTGATCGAAGTCCATCGCCCAGCAGACATGTCGGCATCCTCTTTCTCATAAATATACCCTCTGATATAGTTCTCATTCATACCCCGGTCTCTCAGGGTTGGGTCTTGTGACTATTAAAAAAAAAGAAGAAGCTATTTGGTGTAAATGATGCATGTACCCTTTTCCCGATTGTAAAAACAGCCCAATTTGTTTTGCAAATCAATTTTATTTTCGGACAAGATACTTGTTTTCTTAATTGATAATATAGACATGATGAAAATGGTTACTCCAATGCAAAATACGCACGCGCTGCAAAATCATCGGATATCTAGGTTTTAGTGGAATCGTACAGTCTGCGATGTCCTGCGACTGCGATCCGATTGGGCTCACAGTCGCAGAGCCATCGGATCGCAGTCGGATCGTGCAGTGTGCGCCGGGCTTAAAGGGCAAAATCTATACTTTACAAATATTGAAATAATATTTATTTACACTTAATGACAGCGTCAGGATCCAGCAAAATGTAACCAAAGTACACATTGGCCGGAATTCACAAAGGTGGTTTTTGGTTTATGCAGATTTCGTGGTATAAATACGCTTGATTTAGCGCATACACTTGAAAAGATCCAACAATGAACGCGCGCCGGTCGCGCGTGGTTGGCAAAAGCGCTAAATTCACGCTTGTTGCCATGGTTCAGAACCATGGTTTATTTAGATTAATTTACATAAACCATGGTCTGAACCATGGCAACAAGCGTGAATTTAGCGCTTTTGCCAAATATCGCGCCATAATCTTGCAGGGTGGCCTTGCCAGCCAATCACAGTGCTAGGATTCTATGGTCTTGACAATTTCAAGGATAAATTATGTACTTGGGTTGAATATTGCTGGATTCTGACCCTGTCATAAATATATGGATGTTTTGAATATGATGATGTAAAAGATGAAACTTCAACGCTTCCATACATATGCGTTTTAATAGTGGCTCATGTACTTTTTATATGTCTTTTATTGACTTGAAATCTTATAAAGAAAAGTATTTTGTGTCACTCTTTTATCACATATTTTCAACTACTTATTCTTTGAATTATAACTTAAACAGGGTATGTCTGCATTGATAAACTATCCATTTATCTTTCCAGAAAATTTGATGAGCATAGCATTAAAATTTCTTGATTTAATTAACTTTGAATATGACCATGCAAAACAGTCCACTGGCTACAAGGAGAATGTGCCATTACACGCACTGGAAATAAAATCAGCCCTTTTTGCTCATTTGCATGCGACCTGCGGTCTGACTGTTATCCACAGCTACATCACAGTGACATTACCTATTCGGCCAATTTGAAATTCCCATATGCATAGTGATTACAACTTTCAAAAATTCATAACTTTCTTATTGCTTGTCCGATTTCGTTCAAACTTTCACCAATCTGTTTCTCTGATTTTTCATCTTTCTTTCAAAGCAACTTGCTATAAAGGTTGGATTTCCCTTTAAGGTTGAGTTCTGGACGCAGGTAGTGAAGCCTCTATGTCCAGATCCTGGTTGCCTGATAGGACTCCGGCAGTATCGGCACGGCTGGGAGGAGCTGCTCTGTATTTGAATTTAAATTCAGTATTGTGCCAGAACCTATCTAGTTTATTTTCAAAATGCATGACACTATCAGCCTCCACAACACAGTTTGGGAGGCTGTTCCACATATTCACCACTCTCATGGAAAAAAAAATTACTTTGTATACTCTTATTGGCTCTTCTTTTGCTTAACTTAAAGGTTACCTTCTATGAAATTCTAATTCTTGGTATTTTGTACATGATACTCATCTAAATTGAAAAATGACATCCGTTTGCAATGAATACGTATCTGAATATTTTCAAAATAATATTTTCCCCAGGTATTCAGGCCTAAAAGAGTCTGCTAAGCTCCGCCCCCTTTTAAACCCCGAATTCTCGTTCTTCGAGCATGATTGACGTGTGACGTCACAAACCGACATTGCCGGTGCTTGTTTACAATATCTTGCATATATCACGCGTGCAAACTAACTTGCAGTTGTATACCACCTCGAAAACCACCTCTAATTAAAGCGAAGTATGCCGCAACTCTGTGTCGTTGCAGGTTGCAGCAACATCACAAAGGAGGGTGTAAGTCTACATTTATTCCCCAAAGACCCAAATATTAGAAGAAAATGGACCTCAAAAGTGAAACTAACTCGCGTCCATTGGAAGGGGCCGAGTGACCGCAGTGTCGTGTGTTCCGAGCACTTTTGTGCGGAGGACTTCCTCGATAGTACGGGGCTGCATGCGGCGTTTGGCATCAAGAAGAGGCCGTCCCTGATGCAAGATGCCATCCCCAAAATCAAACTTGATCTACGCTATCTATTGATCATATATCTATTGATCAACTATCACTGTACCTACACTAACTTAGTCTACCGGTACTTGTTATTCATAGCAGCACAATGAAAACAAGCGAGATAACAGGAGAGCTAAGAGTTTTCTGGATATCAATGTTAGAATTTACTAGAAACAAAACGCTACCACCCCATGCACCAGTAAAACCCTGCCCAAGCCTAGGCAGGGTCAGCAGCACAGGCGAACGACCAAACGGCGCGGCGTGTACACCTGCGCACGTCGAGCTCACTGCCTCAATCAGCTATCAGCTCAGCCTCATCAGGACTGAGGCATTTTGCAAGCGCAAACAAGATTCATAATTCGTGGATATGCGTAAATTAAAATTTATTCGGCAATCTAATTATCCAAAGGGAATTACTAGTTATAATTCCCAAGTCTCCCGTCGATATCTTCTCCGTTATTGAAATCAGGGACGTCTCTGTCATATAATCAGAATCTTGGCCAGAATCCGACATGTCTGGTTCAAACATATACGGCCGTGCCCCTAATTCCTCTTTTATTTCTTCTTGGTTCTCCAAATCAGATATATCTGATCCCGAATAGGTGTCTTCGCTGTCTGAAGAAGATGCCATCGTTGAAGCTAGGATCTACAGGAAGTTCAATAGCCTACACACACTTTCAGCTTGCGTGGAGTCAAGCATTCTGAGTGTGACGTCACATGACGTCATCGATCGCTGGACCGATTTTCCAAAAATTTTAGGGGCGTTCCCAATTAATTTTTTATTTTCAAGTTTACAGATTAATGAATGGAATTCAGGTAAAATGGTTGACAGATCTGGATTCACAGTAGAAAAGTCTACTAATTGAAGTTCCTTTGTAATTCCATAAAAGGGAACCTTTAAAGCTATTACCCCTCGTCCTGGAAATATTGAGCTCAAGAAGAGGCGTTACACTTGGATCATATATCTTTATCATTTTGAAGGTCTCAATCATATCTCGAGCTCGTCTATAAACCAGGGTAGGCAGTTGCAGTTTACGTAGTCTTTCTTCGTAGCTGAGACCTTCCAAGAGGGAACAAGTCCAGTGGCCCTTAATTCTCTGCACATTTTTCCAAAGCATAAATATGCTTGTATTTCCAAGGGCACCAAACAGATTGAGCATACTCATGCTGTGGCCGAACGAGAGCTTTAAATAGTCTTAAAAATATATGCTCATTTAAATGGAGAAAGAAACGTCTAATCAGACCAACAACTCTGTTTGCCTGTACAATAGATATTAACAATGTTTTTAAGAATATTGAGAACCACCCATGCATGTACTGCAAATGTGCCAATGATCCAAGACCATCCATACACTCATACTAATACTCCATATCACTTAACCTTACTTCTCAAGAAATTGATGACTTGGCACTGAATGTTCTACAACAAAAAGTGGAATGAGTCAGATGATGGAGCAACGGGGTAACCTCGCTAGACATAAGGACCGCTATTAATAAGGACCACCTATTCATAAGGACCGCTATTGATAAGGACCACCTGTTCATAAGGACCGCTATCCATAACGCGTGACTAAATGAATAGCGGTTTTGTATGAATAGCGGTTCTTATGAATAGCGAGCAAACCATAGACCAATTACCTCGCTATTCATAAGGACCACTATTCATAACAGCTCATAACGACCGCTATTCATAACGCGTGTTAAATGAATAGCGGTTTTCTATGAATAGCGATCCTTATGAATAGCGAGCGGACCCGGGAGCAATTGCAACATTTTACACTGGTGCACGAGGCTCAGGAACGGTAAATGCAATTATAGATTCCATGCACTACTTTTATTACACGTTTAATACACGTATACAGTGGAATCTTGTTTATCTTTTATTTGTATTTAATCTTTATTCAGCTAAAGAACATGACATCACACAATAACGGTAAAGAACAAAGAACCAAACACATAAGTAATAAATAAGAAGAACAACCAATGCTAGGGAATCGCTAAAAGGAATATTAATTTATGTTTATGGGCTCTCCTCACTGGTTGTTGTTTTAAAAAGCAAAACAGACAGCCCCCCACCCCCCGCCCCTAAAAAAAAAAAAAAAAAATGAAATACAAATATAGGTTTAGACACAATCAATCCGAATCAGCATTTACCAGGAAGAAAGGGGATGGGGAATGAAAACAAGACAGTTTTCTTTGGTAAAAAAAAATAAATAACAATAATAATAAAATAACCTTAATAACCCTAATGTGCACATATAAAAATACTATCTAAATGGTTCAATATTGATTTTCTTGGAATGTTTCATTCTTATGATTTCCTTTTTTCACCATCGTTGCAATTTAAAATGAAGAAAAATGCAAGGCAACATCAAAAATAATAAATTTTGTCTTTGAATATATAAATTTGTAAAACATTTTTTTATTCCAAAATTTAAGTTATTTTTTTATCTATATTTGTGACATAAGTAAGCTTCAATGAAAGAGCTTGATTCGTACATTTTCATTCATATTCATAATGATATTCCTCGGGGCATTCATTGACTGAACCATATTTTGAGGGGTGTATTGGCTCATTATCGCATGGAAGGTAGTATAATTATAGATGCAAATCTGAACCAGTTCAGTGTTTCTCTAATTAACATTTCAAAATATCCCTTCCCATGAAGTGAGTGGTAGAAACATACGTGTATGGGGATCGTTGGCCGTTTTGAGTCGGTTTCAATGATGAAATAAGCAGCGGACAGCACGCGATTTTGTTGTTGTTGTTCAACATGTCCAGCTGTTCGCAGAGGTCCTCGATCGGGTCACTGAAATCGGTTTCGATGATGAAATAAATAGCGGGCATGCGCGATTTGTTGTTGTTGTTCCTTCTGGAAGACATAAATTTGTTTTTTCTCGAAATGGAACATGTAAGGATGACAAAATTATAAATCCATGTGAGAGAATTTTCCAGTTGCCCTCACGACAGTGGTGGTATATAAGTCATCTTTATTTCAGTAAAACAAAATCCAAGATGTTACATTGAAATACCCAGGTCCTTTGCTAGAATAAGATAAATGTTTCCTCCTCAACTGGCAAGAGGGGGGTCACAAAATACAAATTGTTATCGTTATCGTTAATTGTTTTGTTATCGGTCTTATTCTCTTTATTACTTGTTCGTTGTTCTTGTAAAATAATACAAAAAGACAAACAAACAAAGAAACAAACAAAAAACAAAAAGCAACAAACAAGTAATAATCGTGCCCGAGGGGTTTTCACACGCTTCCAAAACGCGAGATTCTGATCGCTATCAGAATTAAGAATAGTTAAACCATGCATTCTAGAAGACGGAGCCGAAATAAAATATGCTGAAGCCTTGCCTTATTGTGTATTATACATGTTTGTTGTTGTTGTGGGGGGGGGGGGGGGGGTCGGACTGATATCCTGGAAAATTCTAGGGGAAGTATCATCTGACCCCCCCCCCCCCTCCCCTGGGATGCACGCACACGTTTCCATAGTTGAACACATAAGTATTTCACATTCACATTATCCTTAGGTGCAGCTAGCACTTGTAATAATGTTACATATATATCACAATACTTCACAATCACAAGGAATCTGTAATGTTTGTTGCCAGTACATGTATCCCCCCCCCCTTATTTTATCATATCTCTCTCCTATCTTTTATGTTTCTCCCCCCCCCCCCCCACACACACACACACACTCTCTCTCTCTCTCTCTCTCTCTCTCTTTCTCTCTCTATGGATTTTTTTTGGTTTTCCAATAAAACCTTTCAATCATAAAATGAGGGCCCAGCAATGATGGGGTTACCGGCGCAATACAAGAAGCCATCATTATCATCATTCTCTGCAATTAAGCAGCAGGGGAAAGAAATTAGATAATCAGATCAGCGAAATTCGGCAATAATAAGATTTGTTTCCAGTGGTAAATATGACAATTATTTACTTAGAGAAATTACAATCTTGAGATCTCTTGTTTGTTGCACTGCAAAAGGAGAGCAGCTGAAAAAAAAATGTATATTGACGACAAATAAACGAGGATAATATAAGCTACGACCGTCTCATATACCATCTCTTCTACTATACCGTCTACTAAAACAACTATGAGTGACCACCAGCGTTGCGTTCGAGGAACATTTCTCACAGTATATATGAATGTGTGTTTGTGTGTGTGTAAATATATATATATATATATATATATATATATATATATATATATATATATATATATATATATTATATACATATATACTATATTGTTTAAATGTCCCTTAACGCCATTTTTCTAATGCGACGGAATAAACCCTTTTCCGTAGGATTTATTGAATCGAATTGAATTGAACTGAATTAAAATGGTTTATTAAAAACGACAAAACACGCAGCCCAAAGCCTGATACTGCTTGTTTTAATAAACAAATATATAGATAGTAAAATCAACATCTCAAATTAAAAAATAAATCATAATACAACACAACATAACAGAATTTACTCTTAAAAAATATATAAAATTACATATTGGCAAATACAGCGAGTCTAGTGCATTATGCGAATGTCCAGTATATAGCAATCGGGTTATTGATTCAATAACGCACAGTCTCTGCCAAAATACAATTTATGATTGATAATTGATAATGAAAAATTGTACTCAAACCCAAATAAATTCGCATATGAAATTGACATATTTTGCTGAAAACAAATTGAATTCAGACAGGAGCATATATCAAAACCCAGTATTTCATTGTATCAGTTTTGAATAGAGATTGTGAATGAAAATTATTTTAAATATTCGACTGTCTCAGATATACGCATATAAAAAATACAAATAAAAAAAAAATCATTGGAAATAACAATACAGAATTAAGTGGCCTGATGTTAATGTATGTAATATTCATCAAAATGGATATGATTAAAATGTGATATACCGCATCCCATTGTGCGACTTGTGTGCTTTGTGTCCAGGTATTACGATGTAAAGATTAAGAAAGTACTGAAGTGAGTGGTTTTAGTATATTTCGACGAAAAATGTTTCAAGTTAAGCTTGGATAACCTGCTAAAAAGGTATTGAATTTCATCTTGAATGATATATTAATCGAAATTAGGTAGACAATTCGTGAAATTTGATTTATTTTTGACCAAATAATGAACAAAAATTTGTTAATTTTGAAAAGATATACTGTTGTATGTAGATTGGCCAAGTAACTTAATTCATCAAAAATTCAATTGTCATATTAAGTAATATAAAGAGAAAGAAGGATCAAGAGAAATGGATAGAAGAGAGCATAAAAGTGCATCCATATTTAGAAAGATATATATATAAATTATATATATATATATATATATATACAAAAATAGAAATGAAATGTCCGTATACGATGAAAAAAAAATCGAATTTTCGGCCATAGGCCTTCATCAGGAAATAATGAAATTTATTTGTTGGGTACACAAAAGAGCGTGAAGCGAAAAAAAAAAAAAAAAAAAAAAAGCGCAAAATGGGAGAAAGCTTCATGAAAACTAGCGCAACCAAGATTTTAAAAAGCTGAGAGAGGAGAGAGAGAGAGAGAGAGAATGACGTAAAACACGTCACAAAGAAACAAAGGTAAACAAAAGAAAACAAAAAAGTGAGAAGCGCAAGGCGCTCAAAGATCCAAGGATACTGGCGTCTAGCTCATCGGGTTACTTAACATCTACGCTCCATACGTCTGAACACCAGTGGCTTGCCTGTTGCACTCCATTTCAACCTCCCCGGCCACTCAGTGCACATCAAGTGCAACGGCGATGATCTATCCAGGAAGAGACGTGAGGAAAGCCTGATTTTCCACCTGAAAACCCTTCATCCTCGTGGGATGAACGTAGCATTTCGAGCATTTCGCATGAATTGAATGTTTTCTTTTGTCCTTTCCACCTTTCTTTTCTATTTTTCTTTTTTTTTCTTCTTTCCTTTTCTCTCTCTCTTGTTCTTTATTCTCTTTCTTCACTACTTCCTCCCTTTCCCCCTTTTCTTTATTATTGTCTTTCTTTTGTGCTTTTAACTTCCTGTCTTTTTCTCTTCTCTTTCTCTCTATCTCTCCCTCTTTTCCTTTTTTTTTTCCTCTCTTCTTTCCCCTCCCCCACTCTCTCTCTCTCTCTCTCTCTCTCTCTTACCCCTCCCCCTTTTCTTTGTCCCTTTTTCCCTTTTTGTCCCCTTCACCTTCCCTTGGTTTCTTTTATGATGTTTTATTCTCTCCCTTTCCTTCTTTCTCCTTTTTTTTTTCTTTCTTTACTCCTTGGTTACGCCACTATCCTTGGATCTTTGAGCGCCTTGCGCTTATCGCTTTTTTTGTTTTCTTTTGTTTTCTTTTGTTTCTTTGTGACGTGTATTACGACATTCTCTCTCTCTCTCTCTCTCTCTCCCTCCTCTCTATTTTTTTTTTAAAATCTTGGTTGCGCTAGTTTCCATGGAGCTTTCTCCCATTTTGCGCTTTTTATGTGTTTGTTTTCTTTTTCTCTTCTTTTATGACGTTTTATTACGTCTCTATCTTTCTCTCTCTCTCTCTCTCTCTCTCTCCTCTCCTTTCTGATCTCTACCATGGTTGCGCTGGTATCTATGGAGCTTTTGCGTTGTTTTTTTTGCGCTTCACGCTCTTTTGTGTACCCAACTAAATAATTTCATCATTTCCTGATGAAGGCCTATGGCAAAAAATTCGATTTTTTTCATCGTATACGGACTTTTCATTCCTATTTTGTATATAACTTTGCAAGTCCGAAGCAGAACTATCTTTTTACTATATATATATATATATATATATATATATACATATATAATTGTGAGAAATGAAAATGAGAGAATAATTGTTGCGTAGCTTAAATCAAAGTTCCCCAGAGCTGTCCTCCATTTTTGAATTTTTTGCAAAGGTTGAAAAAATGTCTCCGCCAGGAATCGAACCCGGGTCGTTGGCTCAGAACGCCAATGCCCTAACCACTAGATCACGGCGACGGGCCAGTGATTTCGGCGTTCAAAACTCACCTGCCCCCGACAAAGAAATTAATTAATAAGGTTGAAGATTTGTCAATATGTCTTTCAATTGAATCTGGTGTCGTCGAAATAAATAAATAAAAAAAATATAAAAAAAACAGGAATGGAAAACAATGTCTTCCGTTGTTTTGATGTATTGGTATATTTGTTTACATTCATATTTTTAGCGTTCCACGGGAAATACAATTGCATGACTTAAGTTCGAAATGGTCTTGACGAAACCAAAGAAACTAAAACTTACTTGGTTTCATTTCCGTTTATTTCACTATTAAATGACACGTTTTCAACTATGTCAACTTCGTTTAATACCAATATCGAATCAACATATATATATATATATATATATATATATATATATATATATATATATATACGCAATTTGTATTGTAAGTGTATTGAAAAGGAACGAAGTGAAGCTTCAACAAAATAAGAAGGCTTTCCCCCTCTAAAATAACAAACCTTATGTTTTGTTTCGATGAACAAAACTTATATTTTTAGAAAGAGAAAAGTCTGACCTTTCATGTTTGCATTTACTAAAGATCACGAAAATTAGCAAGTGAGGTGCAATGAGTAATCAAAATACAAAGCACCGTCAAATTTCCCATTACCGGCAATGTAACCGAAATCGCTCCGTCACAGGGAGAACAATCGCTGTGCGCGGGTTCGTACTCAAAGGGTTAAATTTCTCTTCTTCGTTTAGGTTTTGAAGATCAGTTAATATCATGTAAATTTAGAGAACATTCTTAAGCTGGGATCATTTAAGAATGAACATTTCACTAAGAAGTATAAACAGGGGTGTGTGGGATGTCACCCCCCCCCCCCCTCAAAAATGCCGTCGGCCAATGTACCACCTCTGTGGTAAAGAAAAAAAAAAGAAAAAAAAAGGAGGGTGAAAAAAGGGAGAGGGAAGAGGAAAGGGAAAAGGATAAAAGAGAAAGAAGAAGAAAAAAGAAAAGAAAAAACAAAAGGGAAAGGAAAGGAAAACAAAAATAGAAAGAAAAGGAGGAGTGGAAAAGGGAAGAAAAAAATCTGGCCACTTGTTTTGCTCGCGAGCGACACTGGAAAGTTAATATTCGGGCAAAATGCGTCCCCCTTCGGCAAAAGGCTGCAGCCCCTCCCCCTCCCCAAAGGATTTTCAAGGTTCCGATATTCGGGCAACCACCACTTCATATTCGGGCAGCTTCTTTCTAAATCTTGAGTGGAGATTAGGGTGCAGCATTTTTGTCAAAAAAAAAAAAGGCTGACAAAAAAAAAAATCCATCTATACAAATTCCTCTAAAATGTTTGAAAAAGATAAATCCCCCTTTTGGGCGGTTGCTCACAAAACAAAACAAAATAAAACGAAAAAAAAAATCATACATAAAATTCCTGAAAAATGTTCGAGGGGGGGGGGATCCCTTTTTGTTGTGCTGCTCAGAAAAAAAAGAAAAAAACCATACATGAAATTCCGGAAAAATGTTCGGGGGAGGGGGAATCCCTATTTGTTTTGCTGCTCAGAAAAAAAAAAGATACCATACATGAAATTCCTTAAAATGTTTGAAAACTACCCAGTGAGCCGCGCTCGATTGTTTAGTAAAAGCGTTAAGAGTTAAGCTGTTGTTCGGATCATTGCTATGTTTGATCAATATTTCTTTCTGTTTGCACATATTTCAGTGTAAAAAAAATGTATAAAAGTTGTTTCTGCTTTCTATAAAAGGGACACATATTTAAACAGTACAGGAGCCAAAATTACTTCATATGATTATTACAAGCTATGTCTGAGAAAATATAAAGCATTTAAATCAGAAATTTCAAGGCATTAGTTTGATATCATTTAATGTTGAAAATGCACTTTTCATCCGAGAAGGAAAGGGATATTGTGTTTTCATCCAACGTTATTGTTTACATTCCGATCTCGTCTTTGCACGTTGAACTTTCTTTGATCCCAAATGTAATACTAGAAATTTAATTCGTCACTGAAGACGAATTAGGTGGTCTGTCTACCCGTTGGTAAATTATTGCTAAGATGTGATAATATTTGTGCAAGATAATATTCCTGATTATGTTGAAAATGGATGGAGACTTGCGTCAAAGAAAATCGGGCAATTTCATATTGCATTATACATGGGATATTAAACCCATAGGTTTAATACACGACAGGCAATCAGATTTTGCATAGGGTTGTACACAAACTACATTCAATTAGGCATAACACGCAAAATAAAAAAGTTTATTACATTGTTTGTGATTTTATATGTTACAGTAGTCGAAGCAAATGGTAAAATATGAGGCAAAAAAAAGAAAAAAAAAATCAAAAAAAAAAATGGACCCACCGGGATTCGAACCTGGGTCGGCGGGATGGGAGGCAAGTGCTTTACCAATGGACCAAAAGTTTTCCAATAGAGATAACACGTAGACGAAAAACGGGATTCTCAAATGACATTTTGTACTTAAAAAACGGGCATGATCCCGACATCTGATCAAAAATTAGAGAGCACACTTGTGAAAGCTTATAGTCTCAGCTATAACATATTAAAATTTGGAAGAAAATCGAGCAGAAATTACAAAGATACTGCTCAAAGAAGACGGGAATGTAGAATCAAGATTTGAGAAAAAGTCATCTCCCATAGAGAATACACGCAAAATGTGAAAAATTGACATGCCTCCTTTAATCGTAAAAATACGCCATGATGCCTTTGTCAAAATGAAAAATCGTGGTAACTGATCTTGTAGAGAATTGTCTCAGCTACAACATATCAAAAGTTGGAAGAAAATCGACAACCTATTACTGAAATATTGTCAAATGAATACAAAAATTATGACGTCATTTTTTCTAAATCTAATTTTTGAGTTCATATGCAAATATGACGACATTCCGATTGATCGAACCCCAATTTTTTTTCATGAATTCATATCTCCAACTCATAAGCTTTCAGAAAATGTAAAAAAATTGGGGGGTAGCCACACATTCTGACGAGCTATGGCGGATTCCATATAGGCATGTTTTTACCACATTTTACATTATATTGCCCATTGACGCGCGCACGAATTTGAAAGTATGACGCGCGCGTGTGACATTATGGAAGGTCGAGAATGACTGGAAATAGTTGGAAATTGTCAAGAATAGTGTCAGGAATGCAAACCATACGAAAAAACGGCGTTTTTACATTCCGTACGCGCTGTGCGCGCGCATAACGCGCGCGCGGGCGTGCACGCACGGAAAATTTTGAAATGCTTAAAATGGCCTCAAACGTGTGCAAAATGAATTTGAGATGATTTTGAGCATTTTTAAATTTTGACGCGCGCGTACGTGCCCGTCATAAAGCTCGCGCAAATTTTGCTAACATGCTACATTGAGCCTTGACCGGAAGTTTATGTGTGTTAAATATGGTTCATTTTTGACGACTCGTTATGAAGATATGATCGATAATGTGATTTCACAAAATGGCGCCTGGATGACGTCACGATGACCTGATGACCTTGAAATATTTCGTGGCACTTGACCATGATAGGCCTGATAAGTGACTGAAATTTGATGAAAAGTGAGTGAGCCGAATTTGAGAAATCACTGTCACAAAAAAGTGGCGTAAATAAAGAATAATAATAAAAACTAGAACTTTAATTCGTCACTGAAGACGAATTAGGTGGTCTGTCTACCCGTTGGTAAATTATTGCTAAGATGTGATAATATTTGTGCAAGATAATATTCCTGATTATGTTGAAAATGGATGGAGACTTGCGTCAAAGAAAATCGGGCAATTTCATATTGCATTATACATGGGATATTAAACCCATAGGTTTAATACACGACAGGCAATCAGATTTTGCATAGGGTTGTACACAAACTACATTCAATTAGGCATAACACGCAAAATAAAAAAGTTTATTACATTGTTTATGATTTTATATGTTACAGTAGTCGAAGCAAATGGTAAAATATGAGGCAAAAAGAAGAAAAAAAAAATTCAAAAAAAAATGGACCCACCGGGATTCGAACCTGGGTCGGCGGGATGGGAGGCAAGTGCTTTACCAATGGACCAAAAGTTTTCCAATAGAGATAACACGTAGACGAAAAACGGGATTCTCAAATGACATTTTGTACTTAAAAAACGGGCATGATGCCGACATCTGATCAAAAATTGGAGGGCACATTTGTGAAAGCTCATAGTCTCAGCTATAACATACCAAAATTTGGAAGAAAATCGAGCAGAAATAACAAAGATACAGCTCAAAGAAGACGGGAATGTAAAATCAAGATTTGAGAAAAAGTCATCTCCCATAGAGAATACACGCAAAATGTGAAAAATTGACATGCCTCCTTTAATCGCAAAAATACACCGTAATCCCTTTGTCAAAATGAAAAATCGTGGTGACTGATCTTGTAGAGAATTGTCTCAGCTACAACATATCGAAAATTGGATGAAAATTGACTAACTATGAGTGAAATATTGTCAAATGAATATAAAATTTATGACGTCATTTTTTCAAAATCGAATTTTTGAGTTCATATGCAAATGTGACGACGTTCCGATCGATTGACCCCCCAATTTTTTTCATGAATTACAATCTACAACTCATAGGCTTTCAGAAAATGTAAAAAAAATGGGGGGTAGCCACACATTCTGACGAGCTAGGGCGGATTTTATATAGACATGTTTTTACCACTTTTTACATTATATTGCCCATTGACGCGCGCACGAATTTTAAACTTTGACGCGCGCATGTGGCATTATGGAAGGTCGAAAATGACTGGAAATAGTTGGAAATTGTCAAGAATAGTGTCAGGAATCCAAACCATGTGAAAAAAACGGCGTTTTTACATTCCGTACGCGCTGTGCGCGCGCATAACGCGCGTGCGGGCGTGCACGCACGGAAAATTTTGAAATGCTTAAAATGGCCTGAAACGTGTGCAAAATGAATTTGAGATGATTTTGAGCATTTTTAAATTTTGACGCGCGCGTACGTGCACGTATTAATGCCCGCGCGGATTTTGCTGACATGTTACATTGACCCTTGACCTGAAGTTTATGTGTATTAAATATGGATAAGTTTTGATGACTCGTTATGAAGATATGATCGATAATGTGATTTTACAAAATGGCGCCTGGATGACGTCACGATGACCTGATGACCTTGAAATATTTCGTGGCACTTGACCATGATAGGCCTGATAACTGACTGAAATTTGATGAAAAGTGAGTGAGCCGAATTTGAGAAATCACTGTCACAAAAAAGTGGCGTAAATAAAGAATAATAATAACTAGAAATTTAATTCGTCACTGAAGACGAATTAGGTGGTCTGTCTTTCACTGTGGCAAATTGCTTTGTCAGGTGTGATAATATTTCTGCAAGATTATAATCATAATGTTGACGACAATGATGATAAGATATGGTCATATAAGTGATGACAATGACGATAATGATATATTGATAATGATGATCATAATGACAATGATGATGACAATAACCACGATAACCTAAGTGGCATAGCGCCCCTACAGTTTCAGTTTTATGGGCGATTTTTCGAAAAGTGCTTGAAATGGCATGAAACGTTTGCAAAATGAATTTGGGAGGATTTGGATCATTTCTAAATTTTGCGCGCGCACAAACGCACGGACGTACGCGTACGCGCGCGTTTAACGAATTGACCTTGACTGAAATGACAGTGACCTTAACCATGCCAAATATGAAAGAGAAATGACATTTCATTATGAAGATATAACCATAAGTTGATTTTCACAAAATGGCGCCTGGATGACGTCACCATAACCTGATGACCTTGAAAAAGATGTGGGAACTTGACCTTATTAGGACTGATGACTGACGAAAATATGAAGAAAATTGACTGAGCCGATTTGGAGAAATCGGGATAACGAACTGGACGATTTGATATTGCAGGACATGTGGAAGATTATCCCCTTAGCTTTAATACACGACAGGAATGAGATTCTACACAAACTACTGCGCACTACTTTCAATAGACATAACACGCAAAATTAGGCAGTTCTTTGCATTGTTTGTGATGGTATATGTTATTATAGTCGAAGAAGATGGTAGAATGAAAGGCCAAAAAAAAAAAAAAAAAAAAAAAAATGGACCCACCGGGAATCGAACCTGGGTCGCCGGAATGGGAGGCAAGTGCTTTACCAATGGACCAAAATATTTCCAATAGAGATAACACGTAGACGAAAAATGGGTTTCTCAAATGACATTTTGTAGTTTAAAAATGGGCATGATCCCGACATCTGATCAAAAATTGGAGGGCACACTTGTAAAAGCTTATAGTCTCAGCTATAACATACCAAAATTTGGGAGAAAATCGAGCAGAAATAACAGAGATACTGCTCAAAGAAGACGGGAATGTAGAATCAAGATTTGAGAAAAAGTCATGTCCCATAGAGAATACACGCAAAATGTGAAAAATTGACATACCTCCTTTAATCGCAAAAATACGCCATGATGCCTTTGTCAAAATGAAAAATCGTGGAAACTGATCTTGTAGAGAATTGTCTCAGCTATAACATATCAAAATTTGGAAGAAAATCGACAATCTATTACTGAAATATTGTCAAACTAATACAAAAATTATGATATAATTTTTTCAAAATTGAATTTTTGAGTTCATAGGCAAATATGATGACGTCACAAAATCCGATCGGCCAAAATTTTGCATGAATCGACATCTGCAACTCATAGGCTTTCAGAAAATGTAAAAAAAATGGGGGGTACCGGTTCATTCTGACGAGATATGGCTTATTCTAGATAGGCATGTTTTTAGCACTTTTTACATTATATTGCCCATTGACGCGCGCACGAATTTGAAAGTTTGACGCGCGCGTGTGGCTTTATGGAAGGTCGAGAATGACTGTAAATAGTTGGAAATTGTCAAGAATAGTGTAAGGAATACAAAACATGCGAAAAAACGGCGTTTTTAGGTGCTGTATGCGCTGCGCGCGCGAATAGCGCGCGCGCGGACGCGCACGGACGGAAAAATTTGAAATGCTTAAAATGTCCTGAACCGTACTCTCCTTTGATTAAAAAGTGATTTTGAGCATTTTTAAATTTTGACGCGCGCGTACGTGCGCGTCATGATGCGCACGCAAATTTTGATGACATTTTATGTTGACCCTTGACCTGAAGTTTATATGTATCAAATATGGCTCATTTTTGATGAATTGTTATCAAAATATGATTGATAATGTGATTTCACAAAATGGCGCCTGGATGACGTCACGATGATTTGATGACCTTGAAAAAATTTGTGGAACTTGACCTTGACAGGCCTGATGACTGACTGAAATTTGATGAAAATTGATTTTGCCGATTTTGAGAAATCGTCTGCACAAGAAAGTGGGAGAAAAATAAAAATAAACTAGAACTTTAATTCGTCACTGAAGACGAATTAGGTGGTCTGTCTACCCGTTGGTAAAATTGCTAAGATGTGATAATATTTGTGCAAGATAATATTCCTGATTATGTTGAAAATGGATGGAGACTTGCGTCAAAGAAAATCGGGCAATTTCATATTGCATTATACATGGGATATTAAACCCATAGGTTTAATACACGACAGGCAATCAGATTTTGCATAGGGTTGTACACAAACTACATTCAATTAGGCATAACACGCAAAATAAAAAAGTTTATGACATTGTTTGTGATTTTATATGTTACAGTAGTCGAAGCAAATGGTAAAATATGAGGCAAAAAGAAGAAAAAAAAATTTCAAAAAAAAATGGACCCACCGGGATTCGAACCTGGGTCGGCGGGATGGGAGGCAAGTGCTTTACCAATGGACCAAAAGTTTTCCAATAGAGATAACACGTAGACGAAAAACGGGATTCTCAAATGACATTTTGTACTTAAAAAACGGGCATGATCCCGACATCTGATCAAAAATTGGAGAGCACACTTGTGAAAGCTTATAGTCTCAGCTATAACATATTAAAATTTGGAAGAAAATCGAGCAGAAATTACAAAGATACTGCTCAAAGAAGACGGGAATGTAGAATCAAGATTTGAGAAAAAGTCATCTCCCATAGAGAATACACGCAAAATGAGAAAAATTGACATGCCTCCTTTAATCGCAAAAATACGCCATGATACCTTTGTCAGAATGAAAAATTGTGGTGACTGATCTTGTAGAGAATTGTCTCAGCTACAACATATCAAAATTTGGAAGAAAATCGACAATCTATTACTGAAATACTGTCAAATGAATACAAAAATTATGACGTCATTTTTTCAAAAATCGAATTTTTGAGTTCATATGCAAATGTGACGACATTCCGATCGATCGACCCCCAATTTTTTTTCATGAATTCATATCTCCAACTCATAGGCTTTCAGAAAATGTAAAAAAAATGGGGGGTTTCCACGCTTTCTGACGAGCTATGGCGGATTCTAGATAGGCATGTTTTTACCACATTTTACATCATATTGCCCATTGACGCGCGCACGAATTTGAAAGTTTGACGCGCGCGTGTGACATTATGGAAGGTCGAGAATGACTCGAAATAGTTGGAAATTGTCAAGAATAGTGTCAGGAATGCAAACCATACGAAAAAACGGCGTTTTTACATTCCGTACGCGCTGTGCGCGCGCATAACGCGCGCGCGGGCGTGCACGCACGGAAAATTTTGAAATGCTTAAAATGGCCTCAAACGTGTGCAAAATGAATTTGAGAAGATTTTGAGCATTTTTAAATTTTGACGCGCGCGTACGTGCACGTCATAATGCGCGCGCAAATTTTGCTAACATGTTACATTGACCCTTGACCAGAAGTTTATGTGTGTTAAATATGGTTCATTTTTGATGACTCGTTATGACGATATGATCGATAGTGTGATTTTACAAAATGGCGCCTGGATGACGTCACGATGACCTGATGACCTTGAAATATTTCGTGGCACTTGACCATGATAGGCCTGATAACTGCCTGAAATTTGATGAAAAGTGAGTGAGCCGAATTTGAGAAATCACTGTCACAAAAAAGTGGCGTAAATAAAGAATAATAATAATAATAATAAAAATAAAGAAAATTCTGACGAAATTAAGAGGTGATCTGTCTACGACAGACCACCTAATAAAGAAAATTCTGACGAAATTAAGAGGTGATCTGTCTACGACAGACCACCTAATAAAGAAAATTCTGACGAAATTAAGAGGTGATCTGTCTACGACAGACCACCTAACTAGCTAGGCTTACGCGCCGACCTAAATTCCATTGCTGTAATACTTTCTCACCATTGATATCATGTCAGCAGCATACACACTGTGTGTGTATAGCAATGTTGTAACCAGATAACAAGCTTCACTTGTTATCTGGACGTCAGACAGTGAATTCATGCTGCAGTTTTGTTCGTTTCCCTTTACACTAAGAATACAATATCTGCCCACAAAGATATAAAAATGCAGGTTATTCACTTCGTAGGTTTTTGAGAAGAAAAGTATTTTCAGAAGAAATTTTTTTTTAATCTGGTATCGAGAAACAGTGTTTCTGAGAGTATGTTTTTTTTTTTTTTTTTTTTAGAGCTGATCCTATTATGCTTATTTTTTTTTTAATAGAGCCTCCTTTTATTCCGTGGCATGCGTCAATGGTTTGGGTCACTCAAGTTCGTGGGGCCCTAAAGTCTTTAAATAACATAATGTACATTTATTAAAATGGCACATTACACTAAAATTGGGCAACTTGACCAATTTTTCTTAGTTTAATGGATCATTTTTTTATATATCTTTTTTATTTTTTTTTTTTTTTAGATATTCATTCTCCTTACCTTATGACACCGAAATGTAACTTGATTTGTCTTTAATACCCATTCTGTGACTTTTATTTAGACACGGGGCCCATATATCGCATATGGGCACCTAAATCACATTTTATGATTTATTTAGGCCTTGGAATTTTAGATATGACTAGAATAAAGTATATAAACCTAAATTTGATCTGTATATCAATTTTGGACTAAGCATACAGGAAAAATGCCCTGTGATGGTCCAGTGGCGGATCTACGGGGGGGGGGGTTAGGGGGTTTAAACCCCCCCCCCCCCCCCCACCCCCTTGGGCTGCCAAGTAAACATTTAATGTGCATAGGAAAAAAAAAATAGAGCATGCAAGTATGCTTAAAATCGCAAGCTGGCAACCCTAAAAATGAAAAATCTCCCTACAGTGGGAGGGGGGTATCCCCCCTCCCACACCCTCCCCCCTCGCTCGCTTCGCTCGCTCGGGCTCGGTCGCTACGCTCCCTCGCAATACCCAGCTCAGCCCCTCAAACCCCCCTTGGAAAAAAGCTAGATCCGCCCCTGTGGTCATTTTGAAAATTGGGCACAACGGGCCCCAGGAGCCAAATTTTAGGTGGCAAAATAGTCGATATTGTTTTAACACATTCCTTTACCAGTGTGCCAAATTTGGTGGAAGGCTTTGTTGGTAATCAGAACTTCGTGTTCAGCGCAGGACTGTAGGAGTAGGTGGCCTTTACTGTTGCATCTCCCTATGCCGTTCATGCCGATGACACCTTCCCACGTCTGGTGGTCCGAGCCGACACGGGCATTGAAGTCTCCAAGTATGATCAGCTTCTCTGAATTTGGGACTGAAGTTACTAGGGAGTGAAGATCCTCATTGAATTTTCCCTTTATTATATCAGAATTTGTCATGGTGGGTGCATAGGCACTGATGATCAGTGAACAGGGGAGGCTTGATTTAACAATATGTTGTTGGTAAATTTGAACTCTAGGATGTTTGACAAATGAGAAAATTGATTTTTGAAAAGTCGCTTTGAACAGGTGGCTTAAATTTACATGAAAAAATTTTTTATATCGAGCTTCCTCCTTTACGTATTGAGAACAGTAGAAATGGAGTACAATACAAATTATTTAGTATGTGGACATACATGTACTTGGAATAGTTGGTCTACTCGTTTTGTCTAAATTGTGATACGCTATGTGCTTGGTTCCAGTTGACATCAGTGTTGCAGATTGTGTTGGGTTTTAGTGTGGTTGACTGTGGTTAAACCTGCTGCCAGGTACAGCAGACGATTACTATTCACAACGTTTAAGTATGTTTTGATTAGAACCGTGGAGGCTTGATTAAACAATAGCTGTTGGCAAAATTTCCAATTATTATCTTATTCTCCAATATGAATCTCAAGATTTTGATAATATTCCGTGGAAAAAAAAAACCCGTCTATTATCGAAAATGGTGGTAAGTAACACAAGTACAAGTTTATTCTGCTCTTGTTGATGTTTTTCTTGTGATATTCACGTTCCGTTTTGCATTCAAACCTTGAAATTCAAGGTATATGGTCCTACCCCAATTTCTTAAATTCTTTTTTTTTTTAACTGAATAATTTGCTGGTTATTTCCTTGCTTGAAGTTTATGATGATTAATTAGGTAGAACATGGTTTTTGACCCATCACTTTATCTCTAGTAAGTATTATGTGTATCTATGTTTTCTAATAGACTTGAGCTAAAATGTGCTATAAGCCTGTAGCTTGGGCCACCAGAGCGCCACACCGGCCGGGCTGCCCGCTGAGACGTGGCCGTAGTCCGCGGCAGCTGCATGTACGTGTATGCGGATATTCACACTTCACAGACACAGCACTAGCGACGAGACTCAACTCAATACATGAAACAACCTCACATTTCTCACTTATGCAGAGACGGGAATAATTGACAATTTGATTCTCATAATGTTTAAATGAGCGCACTCTTTTAGATTTTAATCCAGATTCCAGACTGTTTTGTGTTCGCAAAGTTCCAAGTCTAGTATCATTTTTTAAAAATGAGTTTTATTAATCAATATAATAGGATTACAGAGTCATCGGAACATGATAAAAAAAAAAACAGAAACAAAAACAAACGAAAAAAACAAGAATCAGTACATTTTAACCTAGAATTAAAGTGGAGCAGCATAAAATAAATCAGCAGAAGTAGTATACATGTATTTCTAATACATATTTAGGGAAACAGCCTCTCAAAAGAAGACCTATACATTACGAATCAAACCTCCATTTACGAAAATGAAATGCAAGTTTTCATTTTAGCTATACGATACTAAGTTTCTTTACAACCCTTCAAATAAACTTTAAATCTTTGAAATGAGGATAAACTATTCTTGAATTTACATGAATAAATATTATATTTGAAGATAAGGAAAATATATGTAATAAATTTGTCATCTTGAAGCCCATTTTTTTTTTTCAAAAGTGGAGGGGTTAAAAATCTTCTTGGTATTTCGATAGATTACATTAACAATTTCATTCCAAATCGTTTTTACATGGTGACTTTCAATGAATACATAAATAAGAGTTTCTCGATCAGTCTGACAGAATGTGCAGTTTGGAGAGTCCTTCCTTTTAATTCTATGCAAGAAATCATAAGTGCTATAGCTTTATGAAAAAAAAAATTTAAAATAAAAAGACCGCACGCTAGAGTCAACTGAACTTTTGAAATTTTTGAAATGATTTTTTTCAAATGTTTTTCAGAGTCTGGATTCAATGAAAGGTCTTTCCAAAAGCGAATTTGCTTTGTTGGAACAACATTCTCTATCATAACTGAATAAACATATTTCGTGACCTTCCTTGACTGGGACAGATTGTTTACTATTTTGTGATGAATTTCATTTCGGTCCCAGTCTGACACGGTTAACCATGATTGAGGAATATTTTTCATTAGACATTTGAAATTCCTTCTTCCCTTTGATGAAATACCAAAGTCAAGAAAAAGTTAATCAAATAATTTGCTTCAGTGGAAATGAAGAACTTAACAGATCACTGACAAAAAGTATACCCTTATTAACCCATTCTTGATTTTAAAAAAATATTGTGTTTACTTAGATCTAATGTTTTTGTTATAGCACAGACACTGACATGAACCTAAATCTGAAAAAAAAAGTCATATCGAATTCCTATTCACTGCCTTCTCTCTGATGGAAAAGTACCATGTTCTAATGGAGTCAGATAATTGAGAGCAAGAGAGGCTATTCAAAACAACTTCAGTTGCATGGGATTTCCACAAAATATCATTGGTTAGACTGAAATATTCTAATACTGAAAGTTCAATGGTCTTCCATGCACTATCATAGTTTTTATCAAGAAGGAGTTTCACCCAAGCCACTTTCTGTGACACAGCAAAAACATAGGAATCAATCATTCGCAACTCAACCTATCACAGTTTTTAGCAAGAAGGAGTTTCACCCAAGCCACTTTCTGTGACATAGCAAAAACATAGCAATCAATCAGTTGCAACTCAACCTATCATATTTTTTATCAAGAAGGAGTTTCACCTAAGCCATTTTTCTGTGACATAGCAAAAACATAGGGATCAATAATTCGCAACCCAAACGGAAAAGAAAAATCGCTACAAAAACACTTTCTTTATACCCTATCTCTTCCACCACTCCAAATAAATTTGTTAAACATTCTGATTCACTCTTTAAAAAGCTTGTTTGGAATCCATATGCATAAAACTGAAGAAAAATACAATAGCTGGAGTAGTAATAATAAACACAATAATCCATTACAATGATCAGTTTACTACTAATAAGAGCATGGACAAGGTTTTCAGTCTTTTTCTGATTTAAGTATTTTCGGAAGTGAAGCAAATGATATAATATTAAAAATTAAGATTTGCAAGTGTTGGGTACCTGTGTCTCAATCTTTAAACGAGAATATAGCCATACACCGAGATTTCTCACGGTTCTTGTCTTTTTCATTGCATCTCCACCTGTTTTGTGACTGATGACTAGTTTTGCTAATCTTTTGGATGTTCCAACAAAGAGAAACTTTGTTGTTGTTGCTGTTGTTGTTTTTTTTTCTTTCATTAAGCATTAGATTATGTTGGAACATCCAAGAACGAATGTATCCTATCATGCATATACAGGTTTCAAAAATTGAAAATATTACGCTCTTGTTGATCATTATTTGGGCTATTAAGAAAAATATACAACTCACTCAAACTTGCCATTTGTGCGTGCAAATGAAGCTTGGGTGGGCAATAATTTCTATTATTTTAATTCAGTCATGCATGAATTATGAAAAATAAATTGCGCATCAAATGAAAAACAAGAATCAGAGCTTTCCTTACACGTATACATGCATCTCATCAACTAAATTGTTAATTATGATGGACAATTTCTGCCATGAAACCCGGTTTTGTATAATTGTGGACACATTGTAAATGTATGAAGTACATAGTGAAAGCCATAGTAGACTGTTCCAGACCCCCTGATATACTTGGTGGACCATTTTTTCTTTTCTTTTTTCTTTTTTTTTTCATAAGTCTTTGCTCCTTAATCGAAATGAAATGAATCATTTCTTTGTCCTTAATGGTCGTTAGATTGACCTCAATTGACCTCACCGAAAATATATATAATGAATATTCAGGGATATACTGGCACAGAACAATACAAAACGATGTACTATACCACTATGTTAACTCTATGTGGTAAACCACTCTGTGGAGCTGTCCACTGTGTGAAATAATCTTCACACTGTTTAACTCGAACGTTTTAACATAATGAATCACGTCTTCACAGAGTCCACTATGTGGAAAGACTGTGAACACACTGTGGGACACTGTGTTCTTTCCTGCAGGGATGCTTTGAGTTGCATGAAAGAAATAAATAAAGTAAAAAAAATCCTCCATTTTTCATTTATATTTCATAAGTTATTGCTCTTCAATCGAGTTGAATTGAACCAATGAAGTTTTGTAATGGTTGTTAGATTGTCCTCAAAGATCACTGAAAAGATGTAATATATTACCAGGGATATACTGGCAGAGAACAATACAAATGTGGTACTTCGCGTTTGGAGTGTACGTTTATTCAGTAAAAACAAAATTATGGTGCTTTGAGTCGACGGAAAAGGAGGAGAGAGAAAAAAAAACACAAACAAAAAGAAGCTTGAAAAAAGTGATAGAAATTCCTCCAGTTTTCATTTATTTTCCATAGGCCATTGCTCTTCAATCGAGTTAAATTGAACCAATAAAGTTTGTGTATTGGTTGTTAGATTGACTTCAAAGGTCACTGAAAATATGTGATAAATTACCGGGGATATGCTTGCACAGAACAATACACAATACTTGAAGCGTACATTTATTCAGTCAAAAAAGAACCTGTGTCGGTGCTTTAAGTGGATATAAAAGAAAAAAAAATAATAAGCATGAAGAGGTGATAGAAATCTAGGGTTCTATGGAAGAGCATTGTTGATACTAACAAACTACCCTGAGCAGATATGACAGCAACCTTTATGCTATTATCATAAAATTATTAAAGCATGACTTTACTATACACGTTCAACAATACACCTTTCCCAATGCTTAAAAAAATTAAAAAATAAGTGCATGTATACGCCATGTAAATAGTTAAATGTATGTATATCCTGAGACTTGTCGAGCGCATTGATTTTGACTTTAATAAGTTCATATGATATGTATATGTGTATCGGTGTTGACGATCTGTTATTGTATCACCGGTTCGTATTTCCAGCAACAACAACAACAACAACAAATACTTTCAAGTATATCGGAACCTAGAACGCATTGTATATGGCAGTCTCTATAAATACTTATTATTTAATAGTGTTCAGTTCAGTTCGGTTCAGTTTTATTTTCATTTCCAACAGAGCAGTGATTTTGACAAGAAATCAAATATTCAATTCTATATTCAATGACATGATAAATTTTACATGGTTTAAAGTTACAAAATAGAAAGTATACATAAACTCTAGTATAATAGTTCTTTAAATAAAAAACATGTTTCAAGTTAAACCTGTGGAAATGGAAATGGAAAGCAGAGCTTGTAGAATGTGGATCCCTCAAAATAATGACAAATATGATTTTTGTAACATGTGAATATATTGACTTTTAAAAAAAAATAGAAATGTATACATAGATTACCAAAAAGTGGCATAATAAAAATACAATTATAAATCCGTTATTTGAAAACTTTTTACCACACGTATATAGTATGGTGAACATTGGAAAGGTCAAAAGAGACAATGAAGACTGACAGATAAGACATAAACGCATAACAATAATAAAATATATATATATATATATATATATATATATATATATATATATATATATATAAGACAACAGAAAATAAAGCAAGGGAAGAGAGAAATACAAGGATAGAAAATGTTGCTGCATCTGTGAAGAGTAAAGAAAAAGAGAGGAGAGGTGGAGAGGAGAAGAAAGGAGAGAGAGGGGGGCACATGATGTGCATACTACAGGGGTAGTGACATAATTATAATAAGTTGCATAATAGCATTAGAGCGTAAAGAAAGACGTGAAGGGAAGATTAACTGCATTAAAGAAGGCAAGACATGATTTAATAATGCACTGATATTAATTAGTATCGTAAGGAAGTATAAGAAACAATTTCAATTTCCTCTTAAATCAATCAAGTGAGGGGGAAAGTTGAATGTCATTATGAAGAGAGTTCCCAAATTTTGGGGATGTATAAATAAACGTGTTTTGAGCTAGAAGGGTTCTCAGCAGAGGTAGATGAAAGTCATTACGCGCTGGGTTGGGTACTTATGAAGGGGGGGGGGGGTCGATGCCCTTTTTTAAAAAGCAAATGAGAGCTTATTATACCTCGGACACGTCTAAAAACCCCTTTCAAAAAATCAACTGAAGGCAACTGTCTTTCACCTTTAGAAATGTGCGAACATTACTAAGGCATATAACGTAATCCGAACCTGATTTATTTGGGCAGTACAATAGGCCTTTAAAATTGCTCTTTCAGAACTAGAAATCTAATCGCAACACCGCAAAGTAAAGAAACGTAGTGCATATTCATAAAGGAGAGAGCGTAGCGACCAGTTGACAAAAATTTTCTATTTTGTTTTCTTTTCTTTTCAAATGCTGAAAGTTTTATTTTAGAGCGCTTATTACATTGCTTAATGCGAAATCATGAGATTTTATTCCCTTTTTATTTACTTGCAAGGGGGCCCTTTGGGGCGGGGGGCAAAAATCGATTTTCACCCCCCCCCCCTGCTTCAAGAGCCTATCTAATAGATGCAACCTTCTTGAAAACAGTTACTATTTCATAAATGAAACTTCCTGAAATGATAACTTGCAAGAAAAAAAAATGGGAGGAAATTTTTTTTTTTTTTTTTGTATCAACAGAAAAGCCCTTTTTTTAATTGCTAGCAATATTAATATGTTGATCTTGAATCAAACATGACAAAGTTGATCTCAACACCCCCAAAAGACAATCGATTACAATTCCAATAGGAATTAAATCCTCGAACATCAAAATCATAAATATCCCTTTAAAAATCGGAATATATTGCTAGATTTTTTAAAACCTTATCAAAATGATCTTCGGTAATACATATCATACCCAAAAGGAAGTAAAAGTGATCAAGGAAAAGTGGTAGGCTAAAAATCCTTGATTTATGCGAAAACGATAAAAGTGGATTTAGTCCCTTTTGGAATGAAATCTTCTTTTACACATACACACACGCACACACACACACACACACACACACACACACACATATATATATATATATATATATATATATATATATATATATATATATAATGCAGTTGTTCCCACCATCCAAACACATGATCTTATTTCTGAAGTAAACTTAGTCCACATTGAATTCACTAACACTAAATGTGAATTTGATTAACAGCCAGTAACGAGTGCCTTTGTTTTAAAAGAAATTGGAGTAAGTTGACGCCTTTAAAACACTGGCAAGATATATTATTTTGGAGTCTTTGAAATTTCTTATCAATATATCAATTACCAAGATACAAGATTGGTGGTATGTCCACGCCAAATAATTACAGACCAATATCGGTATTATCCATTGTGAGTAAAATTTTATTAAAGGTATCGTACAGTAGTGGGAAAGGTGGCGCTTTGGATATTTAACTACTTTGTCAGCTGGAATGGAAATTACTACATATACTGTTGTGAAATGATTAATTTCGAACGTAGGTGACGTTTGTTTGAAAAAAAATGGTCCGGAAGCTCTAAATGATTTCCTTTAAAGTATCCATGTAGGCCTACATTAAGTCGAGCTGACCGTCAAATTGGAACTAATGTTGTCCTTTACCAATATAAAACGAGGGGGCTTACCTTACCGTAAGGTTGTCCTTGATTCATTTCCCTTTCTTATTTGATTTAAATAGCGATCTTCTTTTTCAATTATGAAAAGAGACCGTCTTTTCGGCTATTATGAATAGCTTACCTTTTTGCCGATTATGAATAACGACCCTCTTCTTCGATTATGAATAGCGACCCCCTTCTTCGATTATGAGTAGCGATCCTTATGATTAACGACCCTTATATTTGGTGTTATGAATAGCAACCCTTATGACTTATTATGTATAGCGACCCTTATGACTTATTATGAAAAGCGGTCCTTATGAGTAATGACATTTATGTATAGCGACCCTTATGTCTTATTATGAATAGCGGTCTTTATGAATAATTATTTTTTTATGAATAGCGGTCCTTATGACTAGCGAGCGGACTCCTCAAAGGGATGTAAATTAATATGATTTCAGATTTAGATTTTGTATAATTTCATTATCATTTTTCAAAGTATATAACAATAACTGTTGTGCAGTTAGTGATATTAAAAACAAATAGTGATTGACAAAAAAATTATGTGCAGAAACATTTTCCATTTTTAATATTACAAGCGAAATACAGAGCATTAACGTTTGAGTTGTAGGAAACAAAACTTAACAACAGTAAATACATTAGAGTAATTACATGAAAATTATATTGAAAACAGAGCTTTTAGAAGCGCTGTCCATGGCAAAAGTTCAATTATAACTTCAATACATGAAACTAGATTCGGCGATCATGCATAACATGCCATAAAAGGAAAGGAAATAAGAATAAGAAAAGGAGAAAAGAGCAGGAAAGGAGGAAAATAAAAGGGGTAATTAAAGAAAAAAACAGATGCAAAAAATGACAGACACACAGCCATGGAAAGCAAACAAATCCTTATCAAAACACACTTTCTACAGAAGAGAAAGCATTTAAATATATTGCAAAAACAAAAAAAGCTGCAACAACAAATATATAAAGGAGTAAAATTTACAAAAAGACGTAACAAGAAGAACAGTATGACAGGTTGGAATTAGGAAGGGAAGATGGGAAATGGTCATGATTTGAAAGGTTTGATCAATGTCCATGAAAAGAAATTAGCAATTTTTTGTTTGTTTGTTTGTTTGTTTGTTTTGTTTTTTTTTCAATTTATGTTTGAGTGTACTCGAATATCTAAAGGGAGGAATTCCAAACTTCAGGAGCATTAAATGTAAAAAGTATTATCGGTCAATGCGGTACGAGTTCCTGACAAGTAATACATACTGATTTGTCTAGTGGGATAATGATGGATTGCAATATTTAGGTGGGCTGCACTTCAAGTACACACCACCTTCTGTTTTTGTGCGAAATTTTCTTTATTTATTATTATTATTATTTATTTATTTATTTTTATTTCTACCCACTTTTTTGTGTCCGCTATATCTCCAAAACGGCTTATTCAAATATATTCAAATTTGGTACGATGGTATATATGGTTATTGTCTCAGCACAGAAATTTTTTTCATCATAGTCAATGCATCGTGACGTCATCTAGGCGCCATTTTGTAAAATTCTGACATATGCTATATCTCTGCAATACAACGTCATAACATAGCAATATTTGGCATGATGCAAGTTAATTAAAAATGAAATTAATTAAACATAGGGTGCGTGCGCGTACGTGCGCGTCGGTGAAGATGTGCGCGCGCAAAATCTGAAAATAATCAAAATGGTCTATAATTAATCTTGGGCACATTTCAGGCCATTTTAAACATTTCAAAATTTTCCGCGCGTGCGCGCATGCGCGCGCGTCAATGGCCTTAAGTTCCATATAGGCACAATATCTCCAAAACGGCTCATTCAAATGTATTCAAAATTGGTACGATGGTATATATGGTTATTGTCTCAGCACAGACATTTTTTCAACATAGTCAATGCATCGTGACGTCATCCAGGCGCCATTTTGTAAAATTCTGACTTATGCTATATCTCTGCAATACAAAGTCATAACATAGCAATATTTGGCATGATACAAGTTCATTAAAAATGAAATTAATGGATGAGATCGTTAATGTAATTTCTCGAAATACCAAGAAGATTTTAAACCCCTCCTCTTTTGAAAAATTCTTTGGGCTTCAAGATGAAAAATTTATTACATATATTTTCCTTATCTTCAAGTATTATATTCATTTATGTAAATTCAAGAATAGTTTACCCTCATTTCAAGGATTTAAAGTGTATTTGAAGGGTTGTAAAGAAACTAAGTATCGTATAGCTAAAAGGAAAGGAAAACTTGCACTTCATTTTCGTAAATGGAGGTTTGATTTGTGATGTATACATGTAGGACTTCTTCTTAGAGGCTAAAAAAAAAAAAAAAAAAAAAAAATGAAATTAATTGAACATAGGGTGCGTGCGCGTACGCGCGCGTCGGTGAAGGTGCGCGCACGCAAAATCTGAAAATGCTCAAAATGGTCTATAATTAATTTTGAGCATATTTCAAGCCATTTTGAACATTTCAAAATTTTCCGCGGGTGCGCACATGCGCGCGCGTCAGTGGCCTTAAGTTCCGTATACAGCATGAAAATATCTTATCTTTAGCATTTTAATTGATCCTACATGATGTCTAGAATATTTTCTTAAACACGTGCGTACGCGTACGTACGCCCATACGCGCACAAACGGTAAAAATGCCTTAGATTGACTGGAATAGACTGCATGTGTTACAGGGCATTGTTGAACATTTGCAATTGGTGCGTGCTTAATAACTCCTAGTACGCGCACGCGCGCATTACCCGCATGCGCGGAAACATGTTCAAATGCTTTTATTGGTCTATAATTGATTCTAACGTTGATTGCGCGTCATTTTGACATTTTAATACACTGTACTGTGCACGCGTCAAAGCATTTATATAGGCACATGCCTACTTCATACTTCAATATTATTACTCTATCGTATTTCAACTCTTCCACAGTCCACATGTATAGTTGTACTTGTTCAACTCTAGTTATTATTATTATTATTATTATTATTATTATTATTATTATTATCATTATTATTATTATTATTATTATTATTATTATTACTATATTACTATGATTATTATTATTATTATCATTATTATTATTATTATTATTATTATTATTATTATTATTATTATTATTATTATTATTACTATTATTATGTATTTGAAGATTGAGTCGATTGATATCATGAATTTTCAGTTCATTATTAGAATGAAACAGACCATCCGTATGGTGACAATAAAGCCCCTTTCACAATTGATCTGCGAACGTTTGCGACCATTTGGTCGCACGACAGGCTTCAATCGCCATCGATCTCATCAGGTCGCAGAAAGGCATTCACAAATGCAACAGCTGTCGTACAACAAATTAAAGCGACTAGAAGAGACCGTTGCACGAGCAAGTCGAATTTGCTCGTATATGCTCGTGCGAGTGGTCGTGCGTTCACATGCGAGTGTTGCACGAGTGATTGCGAATGGCTTGATGCAAATCACAATAGTCACACGACCGATCGCATGGTCGTGCGAGTGGACGTGGGACCATGCGATCGCTCGTGCGATTGAATGAGACCGGTGCCAGTGGTCGTACGAGTGGCGTGGGGTATAAAAACCGGTTCCATGACATTTGGTCCTGCGACAATTGCTCCGGTCTAACTTCCCCATGTTAACCCTAATTCTAAACTTAACCCTAATCCTAACCCTAACTGTAATCCTAATCTTCACATTGTCCTTAACAAAAAACCAAACCATGACCTTCACATTAACCTTTGACCTTTCTCGAGATATGGACGGAGGAGCAGATGTCGCAGGAGCAAATGTCGTGTCACCATAAAAAACCCCTCAACAATTGACCGCTAGTCAGTTTCAAGTTGGACTTCATAATAGTCAAGATGGCAAAGAAGAAAGTTACGAAGAAGAGGAAGTTGTTAGAGGAGGGCCCTGCTACAGAGGATCAAGTGATCATCGAAGAGAAAGCTGAGCAGCCGGCTGAGCCTCAAATAGACCAGACAGAGGGGGGGGGGGTGGGCGATGAGGAACAGAACGAGGAGGAGGAGGAGGAAGCTGATGACAGAGGGGAATAGTCGCATACAGTCTCATACAGTCGTGCAACGGTAGTACAACGTTGTAAGATCTGCTGCGATCGGTCGTGCAACATTCTCATTGTCTTAGCACAATCGCCCCCACTCGCAAGACTGGTCTCTATAGGTCGCTTACGCACGTGCGAGTGTTGCACGACCTCCAGCCGACCCAATGCGACTATAGACAGGGGCGTAGATAGTGGGGGGATGGGGGTATGCATCCCCCCAACTTTTCAGGTTGGGGGGGGATGGTGTATTTAAACATCCCCCCAGGTTTCACCCCTGAAAAAAAAAAAAATGGTGGAATATATACATTTCTATTATGTGTTGTAGATAAATATAATTTGATATATTTATTAATATTATTCAAATTTATATATTCTTTATTTCAATATAGATATTATTTATTTATCTACAATATTGTAGATTTATATGAATTTATTGATATTTATCTATAATGCTGTCGTTGCTTCTGATTTTCCCGATATATTTTATACTACTAGAAAGTGAAAACCATCTACTTCAAATTATAAAAACATGGGTGTTGATCTGGGAGGGATATGGAGGTATAATTAAATAAAAAATGAATTGGAGCGGGGGTGGCATGTCTTACCATCCCCCAATATATTTTAAGGTGATTTTTTCCAAAGCCATATATGCATTATAATGCAGAAAACTAATTGAGATTAAAAGTACATGTAATTTTTCTCGATTTAGAGGGTTCAGTCGGTAACTTCCTTTACAATGCAATTTTGTCACACTCATGTTATTGGTAATACTAACAATTTTCAAAATTGAAATGAAAATAAAGTCACAGGAATCGAATGTGGTGGGGAAAGAGGGAATACAGCACCCCCAATATTTATCGAGGATGATGCCCTGTGTCATCATCACCCAACTATACACAGAAGATGATGAAATGACAATCACAACATGTAGACCCGGGTCAGAAGCACCGCTCCTGGGGTTGCATGTGGGCACAGTGCCCCTATTTTTCCCTTTAACTTCAGATAAGTACCCCCATTTTTCTTTCCAATAAGTTCCCGTTCCATATTCTTGTAAGTGCCCATTTTGATCATTACACCTCATATCTTGCCTTACCTTTGCCTGTTTCAACAAGAGCATTTATCCCTTTTAACCCCTTTTATCCCTTTTAATGTAACAAGTAAGTTTTTTTTTTCTTTGTAATATATAGGCACTGATTTAATTTTTCTACTTTATAAGAACATTTTTCCGTTCTTATAAATGCCCCTTTTTCACCTCTGATAACTGTCTTTTCTACCTTTTCTACATATTCATTTATTTTTCTAATAAGTGTCCTTTTCCCCATGATAAGTACCACGTTTCCCTTTCCCATAACATGTGCTCCTAATCCAAAGTGACTTAAAGCCAATATTCCCAAATGCTCGCTCGCTACACTCGCTCCTTCTAGAAGTATAGCTTATTAAATAAATTTTCATTGTGAAATTTTGCAAATGAAACCCCATCAGAATTGTGTTTCCCCGTTTTTATATTATAATGTAGTGGCGACCTCACAAATTTTGAATATTTTTTGCTCGCCCGCTTCGCTCGCTCGTTCAATATTCCAATCATACTACAAAAATGCAAAGCGTGAAGCTAAAGTTGTATCTTGGACATGTAAAGAGAAAAACCATATACAGGTTTACCACCCTCACCCCACCGGGTCTATATATATATATATATATATATATATATATATATATATATATATATATATATATAATTTTCTTTCACATTGTATTTATTTCCAAAAGCTGTTGCCAAAGCTGTTGTATATGTTATTTCCTTACAATTATATATATGTATATATATATATATGGTCCTTGAGGGAAATCATGCCCCCCCACATATGAGGACCTGTCTACGCCAATGACTATAGAGTTGTGCGAACTCTTTCATCAAGTCGTGCAATGTTGTGCAAAACTCGTACTACAATCGCACGACTGATTGTACGACCTAATGCGAGTGGAAAAATACTATTTGAGTTTAATTATCATACCAATATTTTCGGATATCAATTTTCATACAATATTAAGGATGATGCTTCCTTGGAAGTTTATTATATAAAATATAATAGTGCCTAGGAATTGTGTTTCAATCACTTTCTGGATTTTTATATTATCGGATGAGGTAGTTCGTAAAAAAACTATTTTTTCAATAACATGTAATTTGCTCCTTCTAGATTTAATAATAGTTTATCCATTGTGCAAGTTCAGAATCAATCACATTACAAAAAGTTGCTAGTCTTTTTATGGAAAAAAAATAGATTGATGTCATTTGTATAAATAATACAAGTGAATAAATTTGATGATCAATGGAAGTCATGTATATCCCCCCCCCCCCCCACCAAAAAAGTAAATGGTCTAGAATAGAACCCTGTGGAACACCACAATTAATATTTCTTGATTGCGATATATATAATCTTCAATGAGACATATTGCTGAGGTCCCTACGAATAAATGATGATATTAATAATAACAATCACAACAACATACTACTACTACTACTACTAATGATAATAACAATTAGAAGAAGAATAATTTAATGATGAATATGATTATTATTGTGATTATGCAAAAATAGCGGAGGGTCACAAATACAAACTTCCTGATATTCTATAATGAAACAATGACATATGTCCATTTCATGAAGTCCTGTTTTTGTGTTTGTTTGTTTTTTTATATGCAAAACAAAACAACTCGTGGTAAATGAAAGGTTAAATTCGCATGAATGACCACTAATACCCACATAAATTACATCTCAATAGAAAATGACTCTTATTCACAGACGGTGCACAAAATATATGAATACGATTAATTTATGGTTGTTACTCAGAATGGTCAATTAATCAGCTAATGGAAATTGAAAAAAAAGCAAATGTTTTGTACGTTATAGATAGGTTATAGGTCGCCAGGGACAATAATATCAGATGTATTATCGTTGGCATTATCAATAAAATTTTGTAACATCTCGAAAAAGCCCATTGGACTATCAGAGTTTCTGTATACAACGCATACAAAACAAGGATGTGGTTGTTGGAGTTTTATCTCCATCCATCATTGTCCATGGCACTTCTAGATTTATATTTTCAAGAGCAGACTTTCTGGTGTAAGAAATTGAGTCTTTGATATAACATCCATTTCCACTGCCAATATCATCTCTCATCTCATCTCCATAAATATATCTATCTATATTCAACCTTTGCGAATTGACGTTGAAATCGAGCCAGGTCTTTGAAAGAGTGAATATATAATCTAAGTAATGAATTTATATGGTCTGGATTATCTCAGCGACTAATAACATTCAACTAAATGAAATAACAACACTTTTACATAAGTTGTCGATTTCGATAAATCCATAAATCCCTTGCCTATTTTCAACATTAATACATGAATTTACTTTTAAACAAATATATGTGAACCGGTTAATTAATCTTTCAGCAACTAGAAATATATATATATATATATATATATATATATATATGTGAGTGTGTGTGTGTGTGTGTGTGTCTCTCTCTCTCTTCCTATCCCTTTCCCTTTCTCCCTCTTCCTGACACACACACACGCTCTCTCAATGATGGTTTCAATAATATTCATGTTGGTCTGCTCCTTTCGATATTTCAATTGTCTTTGTCTTATCTATTTTATTCCATATTATTATTTTTTTTTTTTTTTTTTTTGTGGGGATGGGAAGGGGGACAATCGAATTCATGATCAGAAGGGGAAAAAAAAGAATGCATTGTTATAATCATTCCTCAGCATCATTCTTCCGTTTCATAGAGTATCGCGTCGGGAGCAAAAGACATATAGCCAGTAGTTCTAGTCCACCAAGGAAGACGAATGCGATGTCATAGCTAAAGTTTGCAGACAACCAGCCTGTATAATGTAAAAAAAGCAATGCGTTATTATATGTGCAGTGGCGGATCCAGGATTTTTTGAGGGAAGGGGGCTCAATATTCACAAAATTTTCTGACAAGCGAAAAAAACACACACACACACACAAACAAAAAATGGTCTTCAGCATTTTTGGGGCCCTTTTTTAACTCAAAAAATCTCTGTCAAGCAAGCAAGGAAAAAAAAAGGGGGGTCCTCAGCATCCAGGGGACCCTGGATCCGCCACGGTATATATGCTATGCATAGTGTGAGATATAGTGAAAGGAACGTGAGAATACTAATTAGCAAAGATTGAACAAAAATGACTTTGCCTTTGCCATGTGTAAGAATATGTTATCATTATACTACTACTAAGGCCAATCATGATATCACCTCTTTTTTCCGTTCTGAAATTCTACTCCTTTCCATCTATGGCGGATATGCCAGGGTAAGCCCCCGGCGGGGGACAAGTGATCGGATCAGAGGTCGATCTCTCACGCCTCCGATCTCTTTTTCATGACTTATAGTAAATACATAATCAATGCTACATATAACCGTATAACACTCTGTTTTAATGCAAGATGTCAATACGTATTTCGAAATTATGTATAGTGCGTACAAAAAGTTTACCCAAATTTGGTAGCTTCTAATAATATTGTGATCCTCCACCACAAAACGACCAATAAGTCGCAATGTGAGTTTTAAAGTAAATAGCTGAAATTTTGATTTTAATTTTTCTGTATTTTCTGAAAGTTCATTTATCAATCTAACATCTGACAAAATTTCAGGGTAAAATACCATGTTTAAATATGTGTTTATTATTCTCATTCAAAATGACCATGTTTTCCTAGATATGCAAACTTTGTATGTCAACTTCCTGGGTCTGTACTTCACATCGCTTTTCTGGTATAGCTTATAAACTATGCACTGCCTGATATTCAGAATCTAAAGAAACAAAGAATATATTCTGAAGGTATGGAAAGTTTCAACCTAATCCAATTAGAACTACACATTGTATGCTAGGGAGTCTCAACTCAACAATAGGACACAGATTAGACGCTCTTAAATGGTCACTCTTCTTTAGAGCCCGTTTTATCTATTGTTTTGGTCATGAGCCTGTCTAACACGTTGACAATCTCATTGTAATTTATAAGGTTTTGCTTAGTCCATACAAGACAAGTTATATATTATTTTTAAGCTTATAATCTAAGCTTTCAAACTCTGTTGAAATTTTAAAAACCCAACTTTCCGATTTATTGGTCTTTTTGTGGTCACAATTTAAAAAAATTATAACCTTTATGAACTTGAACTCTATTTTGTAGTAAAGAGTATCTTAAATTCCGTCTAATGATGCATCATTCATCACTGTGGTGTTATGTATGACTGAGCAGCCGACTTTTCAAAAAGTATTGTCGAAATCATTTCGTACCAAGTTTGGGCTAATTCTACGAATGTGGGTCAAAACCAATATTATGCATTTGTTATTTTAGTTTGAAGCAATTACTGATTTTTTTTTTTTCCATTTCTTTTTTTCATTTTTGATTCGGATAGGAAAGATGTTCAACTCAACCTCAAGAAAAGGCTTATTATAAGCAAAATGTATGATTGTCTTTGCCATGATAATACAATCTTAGCTTTATCTCCATCCCTTGCTGTTTCGAATAGTTAGCATACGATTCGGTTCCAAGTATTGACGTCATCTTCATTGCGGATTTCTATTTCCACATCCCTTGTTTAAGAGAAGTCATTATATGGAGTCCTTCGAAATGGGCAAATGTTGTTGGGGATTTTTTTAAAGTCTACTATATATATAAGAAATGAAAAACATTGTGTATTTATATTTGCATTTTTCAGTCTTTAAGGTCAGTAAACCATTAAAGGGAGTAGCAATTGGGATCCCATGTGTGTATGCATTGGACTGAGTGCCATAAAATTAGATCACACGAAGTTGACCGAACCGCCCGAACTGCCGAAGGTTAAGCGACCCCCCCCCCCCCCCCCCCCCCCCCTTATACCACGTTCATAGACTCTGTACAAGTCTCAGGATCATGATACAAGCCTGCGCATGTGCAGTATACCTAATAAACTGATTTAAAAAAAAAAAAAAAAAAAGGCTGGTGGCTAGATCTGTGAGCAAAAACTGCACTCCCCGCCCCATTCTGACCCCTATAGGCTCTTTGCAGGTTTTCTTATCATAATAAACCCATTTGAAGTTTGTTTCATGTTATTTTCAGTTATACCCAACGGCTGGAAAGGATTTGCACTTTGGCTGCTGACATTTCTGAGTGACACCTCTGACTTAAGGTTAGTGTGTGTGTATTACACGCAGTACTGCCACTGACATGGCACTGCCACTGACCACTGACCAACACGCAGCTTGCAATCAACATACCGACAACGGGATGTATGTAGAGCTGGACGGTCACTTCACACAAACTGTCGCATTTTCAGATGCAAACACACATGTCAGCTCATTTGCTGATTTTAGGTTCGTTCGTTTTTCGTGAAAAACACCTTCTTCCCCTTTGCAGGTGAAACGGTGAAATAGACAAAGGAGCAGAGAGTGTTTATTCATCATGGTACATAAAGTCAGAAGGCTGTTAAAATAGATTAAGATTATCAAATGGATTCAAAAATGGTCAAGTAAAAGCATAGATGCACTTGATCGCATCAGCAATGAAGCATTGAAGCACGACAGAGAATTACAGTTTTAAAATGATTTTAGACTAAAGGAAGACATTCACATGATTTGACCCACATTTGTTGCATCAGCCAAAACTTTGTACAAGGAGATTCTGACGCCACTTAAAAAAAAAAAAAAAAAAACACTGGTGCTATTTCTCATCCGTATAAGAAAAGACATGAATGAAGTATCATTAACATAAAACAAGTTATTCTTTACCATGAAAATAAATTTGAAGGGAGTAACTTGTTATTGATACGCACTGTATTATATGTATGATTATACAGGCACAAATACACACACACACACACACACACACATATACATACATATATATATATAATTATAGTAAACAAAATGAAAGTTCTGCGTCGGTGTGTAAATAATAGAGTAAATACTAAGGAGTAAATAAAAACATCGCATGAGCCCAAAAAAAATTGGACTGACGTTTCGGTCAAAGACCTTTATTTAAAGTAAGATTGAAAATAAACAATCAAATGCAAGAAATTAAGAAGACGCATGAGTTGCCAAGACACAAATAATAATAATAATAATAAAATTAAGTTCGACGCATGGTGCAAGCGCTAGAAAGTGACGCCACAAAGGAAGGAAAGGTTGGTGCGTAATTTCAAACAATAAGATGCATTTTTTTAAAAGACGCATGAGTAGCCATGATACACGTAAAAAAAAATAAAAGAACAAGAAAAGAAGCCGGACACATAAAGTAAATGACGCAACAGAGGAAAGTATGGATTGGTGCTTAAAAAAGAAAAAATGAAAATTCACAAAATACATGGCGTCAAAAAAGGAGATACTGCGCAATACAATATAAGGTCCATGATGAGAAGCGTAAGATAAGCAAAAAAACGCTTCTAGAAGGAGATGTCATAAAAGGAAATTTGCGCAAAGTGGAATAAAAATTTGGGATACATCCCTGAATTTGGAATCCATTTTCAAACCAATATGTAAAAGGCATAATATTATACCCACCTGTTATTAATCCTTCCAAAGGTTCTCCTAATCCATGAAAAAACAGGCTATACCATATCCTTTGGAGAACCGGTTTGAAGGAAGAAAGTCTTTCACCATTACAATAAACAGTGACATCCTTGCACCGAGTTGAAGGCCACAGAAAAATGTAGAAACTCCTAGAAGAGGAAACGACTCGATCAAGGGATCGACCAAGAAGTCGACACCGTTAAGAGAGGCCAGAATAATTGTAAGCGAAACAGATGACAGCCATTCATTGTGGATTATGACACCTTGTGTGATCCTCCCAACTCCATTGCCTATTCCTCCGAAAGAAGCGAGGAAGACTGAGCGAGAGAGGGGAAAACATTTCGCCTCGCCATATGGGATCAAAAACACCAACCAGGCAGTAGTGACAATACTGCTAGTCAGCGAAAAAAGACAAAAGGTGATGAAGCTTGGCTCTTCCTTGAAGAGAGAAAGGTTCAAGCTATTCCGAATAAATTTCAACGCGGTTTTTATAGGAACGAATAAAGCAGGTATTTTATTTCCTATGTATCCAAATCGTTGGCTGCTGTTTGACTTTCTAAAGGAGGACCCTTGGTGTTTTTGTTCATGATCCATGCCGAGATCTTCCTCCAGATCACCATCAGTTTCATTTTGATCAGAAACCCCATTCTGACGATGCTGACTGAAAATCTCTTCCTCATCAGACTGACTAGTTAGCTCTGATACATGGGAGGATTGAAAAACATTTTCAGGCTCCTGTTTATTCGCGTCTTCAGTAACAGATACCATTTCTACACTGTCTACAAGTTCTTCAGTCTTTTCGGTCATCGTCAACAGCAACAACGGTGGATAGAGCAGAGTTCCTCCCAAGATGAGGAGGCACCCTCGCCAACCGTACGTCTGTTTTAAGAATTCTGACAGAATAGGGAGGCATATCATTCCAGTTGCAACCCCGCAGTGCGCGATACCAATTGCCATGGCGAACTCCTCAGGTGGGATGTGCCTGTTGAATTGTATGACGACAGCAAGAATGACGAATGCATAGCAGGTACCTGCAGTACGAAAGAAAGTAAAGGGGGAAATCTATTTCATTTATTTATTATTCATTCAGCAATTCACAAAAATAAAACAATGTAAATATGAGTAAACAAACATTAAAATAATATCAATTATAAATGCACAATCTAACTGGAGGTCTTCTGATTGCATCAGTTGGCTGTCGGGGAAGAGGAAAGCAAACTTAATCACCGTAACAGTAATGGTCCCTGTTCATGACCAACTGGTGCAGCCAGAAGACCTGCAAAATATAGCATGAAGGTAAATAATATGTAAAATTTCATTAACAAAACAACTAACAAAAAAAGCAAAATGAGAAAATCAATCTAATATGTATGATGACTCTAGGTCATACATGATACTGAACACAAAAATGGGGAATTAATTCTGGCTTTAAAAACTACTGCATAAAATGTCAAGATGGTAAACTGAAACTATGAAGTATAAAACTAAGAACAGAACAAAATATGAGAACATTGTTACGATACAAAATCCACAAAAGATAAGAATCGAACAAAAGATGTTATATTTTAATAATAATAATAATAATAATAATAATGATAATAATAATAATAATAATAATAATAATACAATGCTTTTATAGCGCATATCACTGCCATTGCGTCTCTATGCGCTTCAAGAAAGGGAAGAATAAGGATATAGACAGATGCTATCAAATGCGCAATATAGCTCATTCAAAATGATTTTTGAACAAATACGTTTTCAAGACGGTTTTAAACTGAGATATTGTGGATGAATCCTTCAAATGAGAATGATGGAATAGTATTCCAAAGTGAAGGGACAGCGTGAGCAAATGATCGCTCACCATAAAACTTGGTCTGAATAACAGGACAATGTAAAATGTCTTTCTGAGCCGATCTGAGATAGCGAGAGGGTACATACTTTACCAAAGATTCATTGAGATATTTTGGAGCCATTGAATGAAGACACTGATCAGTCAGTAATGGTACTTTGACAATTATGCCTGATTGGACTGGAAGCCAATGCAATTGTTTTAAGACTGGAGTTATATGAGTGTTTTTTAGTACGGGTAATCAATCTTGCTGCAGAGTTCTGAATTACTTGGAGTTTATTTAGCTGGGAATTTGACATATTATACAGCAAACTATGACAGTAGTCTAAATGACAAGTCAAGAGAGCCTCTACAAGCGTCTTGGTGGTCTTTAAATCGAAAAACTGACGAACCTTTCCAAGTTTACACAGAGCAAATGATGCTGATTTACACTTCAATGAAACAAATTTGTTCATAACCATATTCTGATCAAATATCACGCCTAGGTTTCTGGCTGTTGTGCTGGCCAAAATGGAGGTATTATCGAACTTAACTATGGAAGTTGCATTCTTCTGCGGAATCGAGATGTAAGATGTAAAATCTCGGTTTTCTTATCATTTGATTTAAGACCGTTCAGGATTGACCATTTCGTGATCTCCTTTAGACAACCTTCTATTTGGGAGATTGCATTATGAAGGTCACATGGTTTAAAAGAAACATATATATGTGTATCGTCAGCATAACACATCCCTGACATTCGATTAGACCTAATCACGTCACGCAAGGGAGATGAGTACATGGTAAACAACATCGGGCCGACCACAGAACCTTGAGGGACATAGATATTTGGTACATGAACTGATGATTCTAACCCATCTATTACAACTTGCTGTTGTCTGTGCCTCAAGTACTATTCAAAACAACTGTAAGCAAGGCCTGTAATGCCAAACCTAAGTTTCAACCTTTGTAACAAAACATCATGTCTGATAGTATCGAAGGCCGAAGAAAAATCGAGCAGTACAAGTATGGTTTCATAACCTTTGTCTAAAGAGGAATGAATATCATTCGATACTTTTAACAACGCCGTTTCACAGCTGTGGAATGGTCTATATGCAGACTGTATTGGAGACTGCAGATCATTATCTGATAGTTAATGTTGTATCTGAAGTACTGCAGCTCTTCCAATAGTCTTTCCAAGAAATGAAAGATTAGTAACTGGTCGATAATTCTTCAACTCTTCTGGATCTAACCCAGAGCCTTTACAAAGAGGGAACCCTGTATAATTTTTAAGACTCTCAGGAAAAGCACCCTCTTCAAATGATTTTTTTTATGATGCATGTTATATAAGGAACAAGTTCGATAGTACACTTCTTCACAAGAGACGTTGGCATTGGATTTAGTTTACAAGTTGCTGAAGTTGACTTCTTAATAATAATCTCAACTTCATTTACCTTGACTTGTCTGAACTTAGAGAAATACACATTACATGGCTGTTCTGGGATTACAATTGGACCAACATACATACGAGCCAAATCATAAGTTATTTGTTTAACCTTATTCACAAAGAAATTCTAAAAACGTTCTGGTAATGATACATAGTCAGGATTAGGTTTAGGGAGACTCAAAGAGGGCTTAGGCTGAAACATCTTCTCAAATTTCTGAAACAACTCACGAGGGTTACAGTCCTCAAACTGTCTTTGATGGTATTCTTTCTTCTTTGCAGTAAGCGATTTCTTATAATAACAAGAAGCTTTCTTGAAGATTTGATAATGGACCTCTAGCTTGGTTGCACGCCATCTTCGTTCTAGACATCTGAGTTCTTCCTTCAGCTTATGAAGATAATCATGAAACCATGGAGCATGGGGACGAGGAACGATCGAGCGACTAACCAATGGTGCATGTTGCTCAAGCAGTTCAGGAAGCACAAAGTTGTAAAGCTGTACCTGCTGTTACAGCTTATCAGGGAGAGATGTATATAACTTTTATTGACGAATTTCCACTCGAAATGCATCAAGGTTTATGTTGTGAAGTTTCCGAAACTTGACTTCTGTTCTCTGTTGCTTTGGTTTTTCAATCATTAGAGAACAAAGTACAGCACAGTGGTCAGACGGGAGATAGCTTGTGAAGTTAAGGTCAGGGGGGCGTTTCATGAAAGGACTTGTCAGATATTTCATCCGACAAATTTGCTCTCAGCCAATCAGATGCAAGGATTTCAGTAGCTTATAACAGTTGTTGGATGAAATATCCGACAACTTCCTTTCATGAAACGCTCCCCAGATATCAAATTTCCGGTTACACGTGTCAGTAAAAGATCAAGCGTGTGCCCACTACGGTGGGTCGGTGCAGTGACATGCTGTTTCAAATTCACTGCGCTAATCATTTCAAGAAAGCGGGATGCATCTTTGTCAGAGGGATTATCAACATGGAAATTAAAATCACCAGCTAGCATAAGCTGATTTGGATACACAGCAATCTGCTCAAGGAAGGAAGAGAACTCTTCAAAGAAGATTTGTGATGTTAAGCGACCTGCCTCAGTCCTTTGAGGACGATAGACAACTATTAGGCGAAGGGATGACTTCTCCTTCGCACTAAGTAAGAGATCAATATACTCAAATGATAAGAACTGTCTTGTGTCATATCTATGAACGTTGAAAGTTTTCTCAATGCAGACCACTACTCCTCCACCCGAACGACCCTTGCGAGGAGCATGATGGAAATCATAGTTCTGAAGGCAACCCAATAAATCAGCTATAGTTCTCTCATCTTTCCAATTCAAGGTAGGAGTTCAGAATGTTCTTGAAGTGTAGAGTAAGTTGGCTGCAAAATCACAATGATAAATCCAAATAGTAAATCCAAATGGTATGGTGTCCAACTGGTAAAATAAGATTCCAGAAGATCCAGCGGAAGAATGTATAAGGTAATTCAGGAAGTAATCGCTGTAGATGACGATGCCGATGACGATGTCGATAATGATGTCGACTGCGATGTCGATAACGATGTCGAACGCGATGTCAAATACTATGTCAAGGATGATGTCCAAGATGAAGTCCAAGATGAGGGTTCAAGACGATCACCACAGGTTGATATCAATATGATCAATATCAGATGGTGATAACTAAGAATTTACGCAATGTATGCTCCACGATGTCAGTCAGGGTATAAATTCTGAAATTTCCGTGCAAGCTCCAATCTTCATTCAATTTCACATATGAATATTGATTTTTCTTCTAGATATTTCTATGTTCATAAATACATGAAGAAATCTGGAAAATAACTTACTTCCAGAAGATTCTTCAGTTATATAACAACATGTACTAGCACTAAAATCATACAGGTTGGCCGGTATATGTAAGTTAAGAAAACATCTATTTTTTCCCCCAAAAGATATCATCCTGCAAAGGGTTTATGTCGTTTTTTTCGAAGGTTCTCAATTCCGAAAGATTCGTTTTCTTTCTTTTTTTTAATTTTTTTTTTTAATGTTCTTAATTCCGAAGGTTCATTATGAGAAAAAAAGAGAAAAAGGTCCATATTGTCAAAAATGAAATAAATAGGCGGAACTAGAGGTAAAATTTATTATCTTCATGTGATATCGTCTAAAAAGACGACTGACCTCTTCAAATCCCCCGCCCCCCTTAAGAAAATGGGGTAGAAGAAGACATAAAAAAGAAAATTAGAGCTGAGGGGGAAAAAAGCTTAATAAATAAGAAAATAATGGAAGGGAAAAGGTAAGAAGAATAATTAATGAGATAGTGTGACAGAGAGAACGTGACAAAGAAGGGGGGTGGGAGAAAGGAAGAAAGGGGAGAGAAATGGTTCAGAAACAAGAAAGGTGGTAATATGCAATTTTCCTGTTTTATTATTCACTTGAATTATAGTCTACTAATAATTCTATCCTACCTAAGACAAATTGGAATTTTTGAAAAATGTGGACTGATAAAATTAAGCATTGCCAGTGGCTCACACCAAAATAAGGGCGGGGAGGGGGCAGGGTGTGTTCGTATGCCTATGATCTTAGAATCACAGACACTTAAGGTAAACTTTTATTTGTTAAAATTCTCGAACCTTCCATTTCTTCTTTATAGTTGCCAGCTTGGGTAATCCCACAAAGGCCCATCCTATGATGTATGTGCCGTGTTTCTTTGCAAACTATTAGCAAATCTGCATTATACTTAATCTCAAGTTCATGCACCCCCCCCCCCCCCCCCCGGTGCAAGCGATTCAAGACGCAACATTTTCCATTTTCATTACCTTAGGATACCCCCCTCCCCTCATCCTCCATATCTACCAGTGCTCTCTCTAGTAGTTGAATAAGTGTTGATGCAAAACAACGCATGATAATAATACTTTCTAAAACATGAAAATATAAGTATTCAGATAGATCCAGACAGACCGTCATGCGACCAATTGTTTTGGTGAAATCATTTAACAGGCGATATACATGTAGAAAACGGAAGAAGCAACCAAAAAAAAAAACAAAAAAAAAACACGCTCTTTTTACAGGAGTGCCGAGTTTGTTTGGCATCGAATAAGAGATCCAGGAAAGGATTTTCGAATGGGGGGGGGGGGGGGGGGGGGAGAGGTATCCCAAGGGGATGGACATCTCGAAAAATTATGAGTCGCTTACTGTGGTAAATCAACAGACGCTCATGAATACATTTACTCAATATTTATGAATATTGTTGATTCTATTTACTATTAATATTAATTTTATTTTTTGTTTACTATTACTATTAGTACTACGTTTTATTATGATTACAGATAAATAGATAAATAAACACAAACACACACACACACACACACACACGCCCACACCCACACACACACACGCACACACGCAGCACGGTCACGTAATTATGACATGTCACACACACAATTTTAAAGTGACTTTGCAACGCAAACGATGGACCGGCCGCACACTGGCTACCGTCCGCACTTTGCATGCTCATCTATAGCAGCATCTAGAGCATCCCCATACGAAGTGCCGTAGTTCCTTAGACCATGGTTTTGGGGTATAATCCACCGTTCCAATTACCCAATGTTTTCTCTTCTAGTCCGTTCCTTAGAGGGCGGCTGCGGCACACCCCCGGGTCGTAATACAAAGAGTTACACGAGGGTATATAAATTTCGCCTTCGAATTCATATTTTTTTGGTATGTGTTTTTAGTGATTTGGGTAGTCGATTACAAATAGACACCAACATGAACAGAAGCCTTTTTTTTCGCTCAATTAACACATAACACATCATCGTGCAATCAGTCAAGTTCAAATAAATCATGGAATTATTAACCAATATGATATATTTTGAGTGTTGTTAAAATAAATAAAAGACAAGCCTGTAGTTGCATGTGCACAAACACTACTCCTCTTTATCGCAATATACAATCAACCCTGGGGAGCGTTTCATCAAGCATTTTGTCAGTGATTTTTACCGACAACTGTTATAAGCTACTGAAATCCTTGCATCTGATTGGCTGAGAGCAAATTTGTCGGTGAAAATCACTGACAAAACGCTTGATGAAACGCTCCCCTGTTCAAAGAACCTAGATGGAGTGGTGGAGTGCCAGAGTGCAATGGGAATGTATTAGAAATGAGTTAAAGGAGAATGAAACCCTGGGAAAATATCCATTTTAATGAAAAGAGAGGATAGAAAGAAGCAATTTTTAAAAAGTTCCATCAAAATCGGTTACGAAATGAAAACGATATGAAAGTTTGAAAAGTCTCAATTTACTTTCTATGGCGATCCTCAAATTGGCAATGTTGCTTGAAAATGACAGGTTTAGTAGTACAACTCTCAATATGTTTTGCACACAAAATTTCATATTTTCTCCGTTATCTCTAAATATGCTGCTTGTCTTTTTGTGAACTCAACCTATGTTGTGTCAAAAACATTTTCCCATGATATATCTTGAGCTAAGAAGGAGACTTTCATAACTTTCTCATTTCGTAACGGATTTTGATGGAATTTTTTTTAATCCTCTATCCTCTCTTTTCATTAAAATTGATATTTCTCCAGGGTGTCATTCTCCTTTAAGCCATCATCTTTTTTTTTCCAAAATATTTTATTAGAGATTTCATTCAAAATAGATCATTACATAAAATAAATGTAAATAATTTCAAACAAATACAAATCTTTATTTCGTTTTCATACCATAGTGTTACATTATTCACAAGACAAGCTTGGAAGAATGTTGGAATGAAATCACTAAGTAAATAATATATTGACAAACACTAACGTACGCCCTATACCCCCTCCCTATGTCCCACAATGTATAATATTTAATGTAAATGATCTTTCATTCTAAATATGTTAATGTTCTTTTCTTTTTTGTTATTTTCCTAGTTCATATCTTGCCATCAAACCACACACACACACACACACACACACACACACACTATTCCAATCTTCTCAGTGGTCAAAGAATATAGAATTGTATGCTTTAAATTTAAAAGTCCAAATATTCCAAGCCTTTATAAATTAAAAAAGCAAAATATTCCAAGCCTTCATAAATTTAAAAATCCAAATATTCCAAGCCTTTATAAATTAACAAATCAAAATTTTCCAAGCCTTTATTTAACCACGCGGTACAGTTCTCTCAATAAACTCGGGGCCTAGAAAGAAATTATGGGAAATGTGGCCTCAAATCGAATGGTAAAAAAGGGGGATTTGGAAGAAAATAGTGTAAGGAGGATATGATATGTTCAGAGCCATCCATACACAGAGTTAGGCCAACTCTGTTTCAGTTGGGTTTTGCACAACATCGCATATTTATTCCTTTGCTGCATACTTGTCTTACAAAGCAACATGCGCCATATTGTGTATAGATGGCTCTGGACATGATAACCCAACCCTGTCCTCTCAGCCGGTTGTTTACTCCTCTCATTTGTATCCTCCCCCTCCACTACCCCTCGCCCAAACAGCTAACGACCGCATGTTCTATCATCACAAAGTAGAATATTGTAAATTCTAATGTGCGTTTCCAAAAAAGGACACACTTTCAAAATATACTCCAAAATAATTTCACAATATACACAGTTATGGGTGACAGTCTATTTTAATCGAATGATACTGAGAATCTTGATAGTATGTAACGCTTGAGTGAGCACTGGCTAATTTCGAGGGAAAAAAATTGGTTTGCCCCAAAAATTATGTCAGTCTTAAATTGGATCAAAGTGCGTATCAAGTAGTTATTGATGTTCCTATGTTTAATCAATATGTTGATCTTTAACCCTATACCTAGCCGTGCGTACCCCCAGTGGCGTATTTACAAAAAGAAAAAGGAGAGGGCGGGTCTTCTCAAGACAGGGGATCAGTAAATGTATCTGGGCAGCTCCTTTCTTGCACCCCTCGTGGCAAGTTGTACTGAGTTTTTTTCTGGGCCTTCAAGGAAATACACTTACTTCACCCGATGCTGGAAACCAGTGGCGTAAATCCGTATCGAGGAGTGAGGGGGGGGGGGGGGGGATGGTTGAAATAATTTGCCAACGTGATCTTGTTTGACAAACACAATTAAGGCACGTTTTGTCATTCAAAAAACACCCATAGGCATGTAGGCCTCCCATATCATTCACATTCAATCTAACACAAACAATTATCTAGTAACATATATTTTTACATTTCTTTCGTGAAAAGTGGGGGGATGATTGTACAGGCAATCCCCCCTCCTGGAAAAGTGTGGGGGATATATTCCCCACCCCCCCCCCTCCCCCCGGGATTTACGCCAGTGCTGGAAACGCCTCAGTCCAACCACCACCGTTCTGGTAGGATATGTCTTTCCATCACAGACCATCTGCATTAATACCCATCGCCAACAAACGAGACACTTAAACCCAATTGTTACTAAAGTTAACTATCTTTATTAAGGCAATGGCTGTGATCACATAGCGGCGCCGTAAAGGGCCGATTATTATGAAAACAACTGCTGAATATAATCCTACCTCAAGATGGCAGTATAACACTATGGCGCACTTTTGTCTCGATAGTGTTGGAAAGAGTGAATGCAGGGACAGGAAGCGATCCTAATGTTTTTGTTTTCTTCTTCAGTTTTCTAACTTACCTTTAAGGTCACAAGCCTCAAGAAACAAAAAATGAATTAGAAATATAGGAAAGGAAAAATTCTTATTGACAAACGTAATTACTTACCATTTCTTTAAATAAACGTGGAAGTCAAAATATCAACAGTCATTAGCAATACACTGCATCATGCCATTTGGAGGGAGAAATGGGGGGGGGGGCAAAAACGAAAAAAAAAATATGTTTAACAATTTTTTTTCTTTTTTATGAGCATTTTGTGTTCATCTTCTTTACTCTGCATATCATTTTGTCGACATGCTTCCCACAAATATGAAAACTGTGCGCACGTGCCCCCGTGAGCATGTGTGTGCGTGTGTGTGTGTGTGTGTGTGTGTGTCTGGTGGTGGTGGTGGTGGTGGGGGGGGGGGGGTAGCGGTGCATGATTACATGGCCAGTTATAAGGTCAAAAATGAAATGATAGCTCAAATCAATTATTGGTAGTTAACAGAGCAAATGTAATCGATGCCTGGTATGCAATTTGCTCCAATTCTAGACTAAAGCATTTCCTTGTTTTTCTAAAGTAACCAGTGCTCACTCAAGCGTAACATATTGCAAATACGTTCATTGTCATCTAACTGAATATGCCCCAACTCTTAATTATATAAGAAAAAAAATAATGCAGATAATGTGAAATTATAATTTTAGAGGTTACTTTCAGAGTGCTTAATTTTCTTTCTTTCTTTCTTTCTTTTTGTTTTTTTTCTTTTTTTTATACGCACTGTATATTTCATCTCGAGCAAATATTCAAATTCACTAGGCAGTAGAAAAACAGAGTGTGGGAAAAATGGAGTGGGTATGTGTGTCAGGGAGATACGGAGAGATGAGGGGACAGGGGACAAATACGTCGAGAATTATTTACTTGATACCTCAAAAAGAAATCAACATCTCTCAATCCCCCCCCCCCCCCAATAATAACGATATCCTCTTTCTCTCTCTCTCTCTCTCTCTCTCTCCCTCTCTCTCTATCCTTCTATCTTTCACTGTCTACCTGTCTCTCATCTTCTTTCTGTATCTCTTTCGTTCCCAGCCAATCTATGTCTATGTTGCTCAATCTCTCCGTCCGTCGCTTTCTTTCATATCCCCCTCTCCCCGTTCTTAGATTGTTTCAGACATAAATACACTGTAAAACGCAGATATTGAAGAAAGCATGCACTTGCATTTATTTTTGTCATTGACTGAAAGGATTAAACATACAAGCTGATGATTATTCACATTTCCAGAACATTACAAAATACGCTTCAACACTTCAAAAGAAAAAAAAAGGAAGAAAGCATGCACTTAAAGATGAAAACATAAACATTGGTATTTTGTATTGCCAAGAAAGCATACTCTCCAATACAAGATAATGATTTCCAGTGTAAAAGTGTGCGTTATTTCCCCTTAAATTCGTAGAAAAAATGGCAATGGCAAAATATTGACGTTCTAAAAACCGACTTATATCTTAGAAAAGACTTTTCTAGATTTTTTGATAGTAAAACGATAGGTCCAACGAAGCATAAAGAACCGAAATTAGAACTGAGGCATAGGCCCCCTCGTAAAATGCTATCTTAATAATATGTAACTATATAGATTTATCTGGTTTTGAGTAACAGTTTTGATGCCCAAGAAATGTTTGCAAGTTGTATTTACAAACACAACTATATTTTATTTTAAAGCCCATCTAACAGTACATGGTAAAGTATTTATTTAAAGAAATGGTAGAAAGTTTTTTCAAAGACGGACGTAATAAATTCTGAATCGATTACACAGTACGCACTCTTGAATAGTCATTTTCCAAATATACGTGGTTTTGAAGCTAATAATCAACCCATACTCTTGATCAGTGTTGATAAATAACAAAAAAATAACCTAAAGCAATGTACATATCAGCTAACAAATTCAATCGAACCATGTGCTATTACGTCTCCATTTATGTATGTCGATGTAAAAAAAAAAATCTTATTATGTGCTTAAAAATTCCATTATATACAGTTGTTGCAGAAATCCATTATTCGACTATTAGTTGACCTTAAGTCGTTTTCATTCTACAGTATTTATATTGCTTTGTTTCCCAACTAAGCTACAGTCTATAGTTTTCCCCAATATATGCTTTAAGGACATATTTATATGAAAGTCAAAGTCATTATGCACTAGTCTATATTTTCATCATTTGAAAAGTGATGATAAACTTAATGGTGTACGATTACAACACAAATATACAACAGTAGGCCAAAGCTTCAGAGCTCAGCTCAGCGCGACTAGGTAAGCCCTTACCACTGGGAATTTTCACTTCTTTTAGGAGCCCATGTACATGAACATCAGTCACCAGCAACTGTTGAACATCAAAACAGAATCGTTGTCATGTACCTAAAATATCAATGGGTTCGAATTCACCCCGGGCGAATGACTGAAGCCTGCGTTCTGGGTAAACGTGCCTCCTATGTTTCATACACACAGGCTATGTCACCGTGGAAAACACTAAGTCCCTCCTAGAAGACGTTCAATGGAGGCCCCGTGTCGTTGAGAGTCACCACATTTGTACGTTAAGTTGCACTATTCGTAGAAGAGTGGAGGGAAACCCTGGTGTAGTGGTACACCTGCATATCCCAATCAGTTTTATCGGGAGGAGAGACCCGAGGGCGACAGTGATTCAGTTCTCCCAAGCACAATGTAACAGCCAATAAAAATGATGATGATGGTGATAATAATAATAAAAATAACAATAATAATAATAATAATAATAATAATATTAATGATAATAATAATAATAATAATGATGATGATAATGATGATAATAATAATAATAATAATGATAATAATAATAATAGTAATAATAATAATAATAATAATAATAATAATAATAATAATAATACCAATACTAATAAAAAAAATAAAAATAAAAATAATAATAATATATAATATTGATATTCTCTTCATTTTCTTTTTGTTTTTTGTTTTTTGGGGGTTTGCTCATATTCAAATACTGGAATGTATTTTGTTATCATGCTCTGACTGATTTCTAGACCTGAATTATCACCAAGAGGGAATTTTGATTTATCATTTTGATAGTTTCGTCATTTAACAAAACGAATCTTATTGTAATTTTTACATCAGCCTTCACCTACATAATATTTATGATGTCTTTGCGTCAGAAATATAAAGGCATGCATATGTTCTAACCCTAAACATCAGCTAACAGGTGAAACAAAATTTCCGACATTTTTCTTTCTCTTTCCGTGTTGATGTCATTCAAACTGTCACTGAGGAACTTGCCGACACAATAATACATCTTTTGTTTGAAATCTGAAAAGGTCCAACTAGTGTATATAGGCTTCGTATGGAATTAGATTGCCCTTCATACCACTTAAATCAGATCATTTAAAAGCATTCTAAAAACCCACTTGTTTAATGCTTCCCTTTGATTACTATATTCTTCTCTTGTATTTCTACTTTCTACTTTCTCTATTTATTTATCCTACTCTGCGCCTTGAGCGCTCAAGATCTACAGAGTGGATTTGGTGCGTTATATGAATTATTAATTATTGTAATGATAAATCCAACATATGTGTGTTATCATGACTTACACAATGAAACTCTTCTTGTACAAAAAGAGCTTGTCTCCGTTACAAGCTACGAGGTTACCAGAAGGAGTTACCACGCATGGGCTGGAGTAGTCAGAGCGATCTGATTTCACGTATTCCATGATCCTCCTTGCCTGGATGTTACCATCACATGACACCTGATCAACTGCGTACATATGTTCTTCATCCCTGTATGTAATGTAGAGTGTGTCTGTCAGTTTGTCAACATGACACCACGACAAGTCCCACTCATCACAGTGTATGAACGACTTCTCTTCACCTGATCGTGAGATGACAGTGAATTCAGCATCATCTGTCTCCACAACGATATCACCTGATAGAAAGGCTTTTATCCTTCCCAACACCTTCTTCCCCTGCATCGTAATAGTGTTTACTATCTTACCATCAGCAGGTTTGATGACGTAGATATGAGGCTGGCGGTACTCAGCAGCAAGGATCATCCCATCCCTGTTAACATCAACGTACACTGAGTGAAAACAGGATTCATTCATCGGTATGGTGATGTCTCTAATCACCTTCCATTGTCTGTCATAGAGAGTGATGTACACATCCAAGCTATCACCCGTGCGGCCTCCTCTCCCTTTGCCACATACTATCACGTTGCTGTCTATAGGGGCACATGATGTAATATACATGTTACTATCTCTTTCAATGACTTTCTTTGTGAGTTCACTGCTGAGATTTTTAACATAAAATGCTTTGTCTCTCTGGCCGTCCATCACACATATCTCATCATCACAGGTCAAACCACGCATCCATGGTTTATTAACGATCAATGGAATGTCGATTGACTTGACACGCTCCCATTTCCCAATATAGCCATCAATCCTCTCATAGTGTTCCCCACCTACTTCACCCTCGACAAACTTCACTCTCTGAACTTCTCCCTGTATTCGGTCAAGAGCATCAACAACATCTTGATGAACATTTGCACTTAAACTCTTATCAAGTGATACAATCACTTGATAAGCTTCATTCACTAATGTTTTATCATCTTGTTTGATCTGTGTAATCTTGCAACTCACATTATCCATAGTGCCGATTGCGTGCTGGTTTTTACTTTTAAGATCTCCTATCGTTTTTTCAACCACATCTTTAATTGTCTTTGTCTCTGACATAAGTATTGTTTGGGTTTCTTCCATAATTTTTTGTTGCTGTTCTGCTTCTTCGTTACATGCTTTGATCCGTTTGTCCCTCTTCTCGTTGATGATTCGTATTTCCTCATCCGCATCCTCGTTGATCCAACGAATTTTCTCTTGCTTCTTAACTTTCACAGTCTTTAGTTTGTCCTCGTATGTGGCATTAACTGTATCATTGACTGACTGAAAATGGTTATTTGTGGAAGTTGCACTGGACTCTATTTTAGTGTCCAGCGTTTGCAATAGTTTCTTCATTTCCTCTATTTCTTCCAGTTTGTCTTCTAACCTTCTCCGTATCTCTAAGATGACATCCTCGATGTCGTCTAGTTGACATGGTTTTTGACAGTGCTCTTTGATTGCGCACCGGTCACAGACGGACATGTTGTGTTGTTGACAGTAAAATGAGATCGGCTCAGCGTGTTTGTCACATGACCATGTCATGTCATGACCTTTTCTAGTACGTAGCAGGACCTTTTCCTCTCGCTCTCCTGGGAACATGGACGCCATGATGAAGTGCAAAACCAGCGATGTACCTGCATTGTTAAATATTATACAAATTTGATTGAGAAGACATGTTGCAACTTAAAGAGAAAGGAAAATTAAAGACTGGGGGAGAGATAAGGCGAGAATGGGGGAGAATGAGAAACGCAAACTTGCAAATATGGCCGCAGATGTGATATTCAAATATACCTTTTAGTATTTTTGTATCTTGTATTGTCTCCTCTTGAAGTATTACTGCTTTCCAAGTTTCCGTTTTCTTTCTTTTTCCTTCTTTTCTCCATTCCTTTTTCACTTTTTTCTTTCCTTTTCTTTTCTTTTTCATTTTCCACCTTTTATTTTTTTTCACTCCAAAAATTATTGGGGGGGCAACTGGGGGGGCAAAGCTTCTGACTGGGGGGGGGGGGGCAAATGCCCCCCCCCATGCCCCCCCTTGGTGCCGCCACTGTGTAAATAATCCATTATTGGAAAAATTAGAAGTTCAATGCGTTGTGTTAGTTTTAAGTACGGAGTTTGTGTGTAAAAAACCTTCAGGCCTACTTATAATCAGCCCTGCTACGAGCGACTCACCTGATATACTTCTGAAATCTATTGCATAGAATTCTAATGACAAAAATAAATGAACATGGATTTCCTTCCATAAAACTTATCTTCAATGAACTGATCTCGAAACATATTTAGGAGCAAATGAGAAGATAATGTATGCCAGCAAATACATTCTCAATATTTTGACTTATTTACGGGCGAGAGAATAAGGAAAATGAAAAGCATTAAATTTCAAACCAAATACAATTATACAAATTATACAAAGAAATAAAAAAAAAAGCCATATTGATGAGTGTGTGTATGCGTGGGTGTGTGTGCGTGTAAGGAGAGAGGGGGAAAGAGAAGAGACAAAGACAGTACGGGAATTGTGAATATTTCAAGTGAAAGAGAGAGAGAGAGAGAGAGAAAGAGAGAAAGAGAAGCAGAGTTGAATTGTCCATCCTTTTCTGTTCTCCCTTGCAAAACTTGGAAAAACAGCCAGATTTGAAAGGGGGGGGGGGGGGTATAGTGCACAGTGGGAATATTAGTAAGGAATAAAAGTTGCCCGTTCAAAGTATCAAACCTAATCACTGCAGAACGGCATGCCTTCATAACTTACCCGAGTATTATGCCCTGACAGAGTGTGATATCATTACATGCTTTATGATATGGATGTCAAGGGTGATGATAATCTTTCATCTATTCAAACTGACAATCTATTCATTTAAGTATTTTCCATTGTTGGCTCTCAGCGTAGACACACATTGGAATGTCATTTTATAACCGCGTTTCCCACCTTAATAAGAGTGCACAGAACGAAAGGAAGGCAAATAAAAAAGAATATGGCAATATATCATTGCTATCACACGAGAACCAGTTCAATTTTAAAACTGTGAATACATTGAGGGACGTGTATAGATGTAGGCTCAATTTGCCCTTGTGGATTAGGAGTACGTGTCTCAGCATCCTCTAAATCAGCAAGTTACAATCGAAAGTAACTTTGCTGAAATTACAGTGAGAAGAAGAGGTCTGTTGACAATTATGAAAAACAATATTTTAATATTAATAGAGGTTTCTAGTATTTAATACACACGCATGCACACAGACAATATTGAATAAAAATTTGATGTACAAGTTGATTTTTGTTTTTAAAATACGATGTGATTATCTTCATATTCAGAGTCAGACACGCATAGGCGTAGGAGCACCGATCCCCTGATCATCCAGAAGGGGGGGGGGGGCTGAGGTATTTTGGCCGAATATTTTTGCCTATTTCGCCTAGCTACCAATAAAATGTTTACTTTTTCTAGCTGACTGCCAAAAAGTAAAGGTTCTCACGCCTTCTTTGACCGAAAATTAGGAATTCTTGCCCGAAAAACACTGCTTGGAAAATCTCAGGGGCTGGCCTGCCTGGGCCTGGCTCCTAGTTAGTCCTGGTCCTAGATCTATGCCAATGCAGACATTTTTTTTTTTTTTTTTTGGGGGGGGGGGGGTGTTTTTTTTTTTTCTTCAATTTTTCTTTCTCAATGAAGAAGGCTGTGAATATGGATACAGAGCAGAGATAATGAATATTCAGCTATTTATATATCTCTCGCACGCGCCAAAGAGAAATATAGAGAAAAACTTGAAAACTATTTTCGGTCCAAAGATTCGAAGGCAGCGTTGAATTGTATGCACACACTAGCGGGTACAAAAAAAACGACATAAACACACGCCATCTATTGTATCAAAGGACCCGATTGCCACACCAGTTTGCCTACCAGTTACGGACGCTGTACCATGTGTACTGACACTGGTACATGATATGGACCAACATACAGACAAACTGAGGTGTTATACTCGCGCTCTTTTCCTAGACACACATTCTCGTAGGAAAATTGAATGATATGAACCTTAAACCCAAGATTGTACTATGGCTAGTAAAGTTTTTGACCAATAGAACCCAATGTGTTAGAGTTCAGAATAGTTTATCCGATGAGATTGTTATTAATACAGGTTCCCCACAAGGGTGTGTTTTGTCAGCATTGCTGTGTATCATGTACACTAACGACTATAGAACGATTGATGACAATGTGAAAATCTACAATATGCCGATGATCATACAGTGGTTCTAGGTTTGATGAATAGCAGAAATGGTGATGGTAACTATCATAGAAGCATTGATCGTTTTGCTGAGTGGTGCAAAAACAACCACCTTCTCTTGAACCCAACAATGTCAAAGGAATTGATCTTAGATTTTAGGACATCTCCTCCACAGTTACAACCAGTTCTCATTAATGGTGATACTATTGAGATAGTAGAGAATTATAAGTATTTAGGCACCACGATTGATAACAAACTTAGCTGGATACCTCAAGCAAAGATCACACTCTCAAAAGGTCAAACTAGAATGTTCTTCCAAAGGAAGTTAAGGTCTGCTCATGTTCAAAATCCGATTCTAGGGATTTTCTACAAAACAATGGTTGAAAGTGTTCTCCTTCTCAGTAGTTTAGTTTGGGCAGCGCAGGTAGAAAGGAAGATATTCAGAAATTAGAAGGAATAGCGAAACAAGCTAGTAGGATGATAGGGGAAAGGAGAAATCTGAATGATGAGTGTGCAAACAGGATTCTGGAGAAAGTGAATGAAATCCTAGTCAACCAAGACCACACTCTGTTCTATAACTACCAATTCATGAGATCAGGTAAACGTCTAAGATCTTTACCCTGTCGAACCTCACGGTTCATGAATTCTTTTGTTCCAACCTCAATTCGAGCATACATTAACAGTCATCTATAAAATGACTGTTAAAGTAAAAATAAAATAATTCTTGAATGTCTTAACTGTTAACCAAATATTTTTTAAGGTACACCGTTCTTCCTGTTTCTTGCTTTTTTATATTAAGTAGTTTGTTCATTTTCGCCAAATTTTATGTACTCCTTCTATAATGTGAACAATGTAAATTTCCATTTGTTTATCCACAATTGGACAATAAAATATATGACTCTGAAATCTGAATCTGAATCTAAATCTCTTAATTTGTCGTTTTTCAATACAGTCCTATCAATGTTATGTCTTCCTATGTACGCTGCTGATCGGAGCATTCAGCATTTCAACCTTGCACAGGGCCCCGACAGGTCCCTGGGCAGCTGTGGCTAGCAGTTGTGAACATAGCTTCGATCACCTTCGCTAAACTTGAAAAAGAAAGTTCAAACCCCGTCAGCCCCCCTCCCCCCCCCCCCCCCCGTCAAAAAAAAGAGGAGAAAAAAATTGAGAAATAAAAAAAATACTCTGTGGAATAATTTGCCTATAAATATGAAGCAAACAAGTAATTTAAACAATTTCAAATTATTCCCTGAAGAAGCATTTTCTGAATCTAAGTTAAGATAATGCTGAGAAATATATGTCATTGCTTGGAATCAATATTATTTTTCTGCTCCCAAGGTTTGTTTTTTTTTTTTCTTTCTTTCTTTCTTTTCTCTCTCTCTCTCTCTCTCTCTCTTTCCCTTCTTCTTCCTCCTTTTTGCTCTTCCCGCCCTACGCTTCCGCCACGTCTCTCTCTTTCTCCGTGCCTAATTCTTAATTATTTTTTTTCACTCTCTTTCCTTTTTTTCTGTCTCTCATTCTTTATATTTTCATTATCTTTATCCTCATCAGCAAGATTAATAGTTATGATTATTGACACGGATTATTTATTGCAGTTTAGTTAGGGTACAATTTAATTGAATTCGTTTATAATTGCTTATGTCTTTTGCTTAATTGATATGAGTATGTTCCTCTGATTGTATTTCAAGTCATTTTAATTGTATATAGTTTTATTGTATATTCAGGGCCCCATGGAAGATCAAATTTTGTTGAATTGGGCTACCCTGATGAAATATCAATAAATTAAAATTTTAAAAAAATTAAGAAAAGGAAATCACCCAGCTTTGAGATACAGTTTCCATTTTTATCATTCAAATTTTTCCATTCATTATCAAACATGACGAGGAGGAAAATTCCGTTACCCCATTATTAACATGTTAAATGGAAATGGGAGAACAGTTATGGTATGATTGGATTTATCAGATATTCCCAGCAATGCAATGCCCATGAAAGAGTGCACAAATAGAAACAAATACATATCTGGTATTATACTAAGACTACTACACGACAATACCATTTGGCGTTTATGTACCTCTAACACTCATACTGTATTCAATGTAACACACATTAATTAAGTGTGAGAGTGTGAGCAATTTGTTCAGTTTAAGTAGGGATACATGCATCTGCAATCTTTGATCCAATATCTCTTTGCTTATAAATATACAGAAAAAGGCGCATTCTATTGTGAGTCAGGAACACCTGTATTCCTAACAAAAGACGTGCGTACTGTACATTATCAGCAATGGTATCCTTGTGCAATGTTGATTTTTTTTAAGAATAGGTTGACGGTTTTCTTTCCTAGTACGATCCACTAGGAATGAACCAATGTATGTTTATTTTGTGTGTTAGCCTACTAAATTGTCCTCCCCTCCCCCCCCCCCCAAAGATATATATATATAAAGGAGCGAGCCTGAACAAAGCGGATGATAGGATCCGCCCCCATCTCTCTCTCTCTTTCTCCATCACCACCCCCTTATATCTCCCTCTCTCTTTGATCACTTCTCTCACCACCCCTCTCTTTCTTTCTCTCTCCCAGTCTTTCTCTCTCTCTCTCTCTCTTTCTTTGTCTCCTCCTCCCCCCCCCCCCCTCTCCCTCCCCTCTCACTTTCTTTTTGTATTCCCCCCCCCCCTCTCTCTCTCTCTCTCCGTCTCTTCTTCTCTTGGTATGCCATTTTTTATTTATCTAACTTTCCACTTCCGGTTCATAACCCTTTTTGTGTGTGTGTGTTGCTTATTTGCTGCATAGAGACCCTTTTACGTTATGCTCCTTTGTCTTTCTTTTTTCAATCTTCGTGGAAAAGAGACAAAATCAAACACGTTTTATCTTTAATAGACTCGGCTGATATAATTTAGACTCAAAGGAGAGTACACACCGAATAAAAAATCTATCAATACACAGCTTTTTTTTTTTTTTAATTGGCATACATATTTGCTATCTTTAAATGCTGAAAGGAAAAGTAGAAATTCGCACCTATTCCCCCCCCCCCTTTTTTTTTTTAATACGGTATAATGTGTTTGACAATATATCTCAGTACAGTAAACATTACAAAGAAACAGGTGAGGACCCGAAAATAGCGGAGCTTGTGTTGGGAACAACGGGAAGAAAAAAATAAATTGCTGTACAAACATCTAATGAAATAAGGGCAAGTCTAAGGTATGTCCCATAAGTTACCGAGTATTATGGAAGTGTATTACAAAATTGTATTTAAAAAAAAACTGACATAACAAAATATAATTGTATTTGATATTTTGTTTGTACAGAGCTGTAGGAGGGTTATCAACTTGATAAAGTCACCAGATATACTAAAATCTTAGATGTACCGGTGACATATTATTGGACAAATTGGCTTGGACTTGCCCCTAAACATTTTGGCAAAGTCAGAGTATGGAAATCAAGAAAGAAAAAGAGGAAGAGAAGAGAACGATTGGCATTTGTATATCATTTGATATTACAAAATAAATTGGTTACAATATCATTACTGAATATATTGAGTATACAATAGCGTTTAGTGTGAGATGTCATTAATTGACTTGATCTGTAATCTGCTACGATGCTACGAATCTATTAAAGTCCGAACATTGGTTAACAGGTTACAAATAATCATATACATTTCAAATACTATTGACATTACACTCTAAAACGAGTAAAAAGGGGAGATTCATTTATTTATTTTTTGGTGGGGGGGGGGGGGGAGGAATCTTACCCAATAATGAATAAAATGTACGCATTGTTGAGTAAAATTTCCCCCTAAACATGCATGTTCCTAGTGTTTGCCCAACGCTTGGTAAAATTGTACACAGTATTTTTAGAATGTACTGTCCTCATATACAAACAAATCGTCCTTAAAATGTTCGCCATAAACCGACCTTGCAATAACTAAGGCATTCATATAGATTAGGAACTTACCTTTGAACAATTGAATTTGGGGCATGGTACAAACGAAATATACATAAAGACCGATCGGGACGAACTGAAATTATTCTTTTATCTGGTTTTGAGTAACAGCAGTGGTGTCTAAGTTTCAACAAGAAATGTTTGCAAGTTGTATCAAGGAGCACTATTAGAAACCACTTAAATGCACCTGGTTAGTTCATATTTAAAAATTCAAAAAAACCCCAGAAAATACTGAACATACCTTATACCTTATAACATACCTTTAAGAAATATGCTAAGTTATAATTCAATAAAATCAATGTACTAAATGGTTTCAGTATTTATCTAATATTCAAGACTGGGATAGAAAAAAATCTTTAGAGCGAACATTTCTTTATTTATTATTATTATTTTTTTTTTTTTGATTGGCCCCAGCTAAAAGTCCGAAGAATCGATGGGTTAGGTATAAATATCTCCTTAAAAAATAATTTATAGTTACAATTTACATGTTGTATTTGGAAATATCTAAGCAATCCTTACGATGCTATTTACAATAGATATCCAATCATAAATCATAAAGATATTCTATATGCAGCCAGTAAAACATTCTATGTACAAATGTTTATAACATACGCCGCCATGTGAATTTGGGGGAGTTTTCCCCACGGGCCGGTCAATATTTTGGTTAAAATGGGCCAGTCATACAAAAAAGGGCCGGTAGCTCCGAAAAATTCCCAGTCTAAAATTCTACAAGCTAGTAAGTAAACAATGAATGAATGAAGATACAAGATTTTAATATACTCTGTACAGTTTTAAATAAAGCACATTACATACCATACTAGGGTAAATAAAAACAAAGTAAGACAATAAGATAAGGAAATGTTATATTCAGCATATTATGCTGAATATAACATTTCAAGACCGCTTTGTAATCATGACGAGATAGAAAATGCTTCAAATATTTTGTTGATAATGAAAAACCTATGAAAACAAAAATACATATATTAGCCAATGATACAATACTTCAAGTATTATCAGTCATGCTATAAGAGAATCAAAGTTGATGTGTTGCATACAGATATATTATATAAGTCTTTCATGAGTAAAATACTTTAAGCATCAGTAAACCTATAAAAGAATAAAAGCTGGTATTCTATATAGGAGTATATTCTATATATATTTTTTTGTTAATGAATGATAAAACTATGTGCTGAAATTTAATAGTATGGCGAAATCAATGATACATTATTCCTAGATAGATTTATTCCTGACCTATTCCCAAGTATCAAAATGAAGTCACAGTAACATGCAACTTGGACTCGAGTCGCGACCCGAGTCACTATTTTGCTTACTTGCGACTTGACTTGCACTTGCAACAAAATACTTGCGACTTGACTTGTATTTGTAACAATACATCTTGTATTTGGAAATATCTAAGCAATCCTTACAATGCTATTTACAATAGATATCCAATCATAAATCATAAAGATATTCTATATCCAGCCAGTAAAACATTCTATCTACAAATGTATATAACGTACGCCGCCATGTGAATTTGGGGGAGTTTTCCCCACGGGCCGGTCAGTATTTTGGTTAAAATGGGCCAGTCATACAAAAAAGGGCCGGTAGCTCCGAAAAATTCCCAGTCTGAAATTTCACCGTCACAACTACCCATTTTGGATTTGATAACCGCCACCGAGTCTGCTATCCGACAAGGTAACATAAAGCATGGTGCAGCGGAGGAGTTACGGCATGACGTGAGTACCTTATTATGTCATTCTGATTTATCGAAACAGAACATTACAAAGAAAGAACAACGTGCGTTGGAGGATTTGGCAAATGATAAGGACATTGTAATAGTGCCTGCTGACAAAGGGAGATGTGTGGTTGTGCTTGACAAGGATGATTATACTGATAAATGTCTCGATTTGTTGAAAGACAAGAAAACCTATAAGGGTATAGGATACAACCCTACCAATGGCTACAGAAAAACAGTAGCTGGTTTCATCAATAAGATTCACAAGGATGTTGGTTTCAGTGACAGACAAAAGCAGTTCTAAATTCCACCTACAGTGCCAACGTTTTATGGATTACCGAAGGTGCACAAACCTCACCCGATTCCAGTGAGACCCATCGTTAGCTGCATTGGCTCTGTAACATACAACCTTGCTAAGCACTTTGCCAATATTCTAAGCCCTTTGGTAGGAACATCCACTCACCACGTGAAAAATAGCCTTGACTTCGTAGAAAAGGTTTCACACCTCGAGCTGGATGACGATGAAACTATAATATCCTATGATGTTAGTGGTTTATTTACATCCATCCCTCCATCGGAAGCAGTGAGTGTAGTAAGAAGTGTTTGGAGAATGATAACAGCCTGAAGGAACGTACTTCACTCAGTGTGGACCAGATCGTTGAGGCAGTATCGGTGTGCCTGAATACTACTTACTTCTCCTTCAACGGCAAACACTATCCAATATTAACACGGATTTGCTATGGGGTCACCGGTTTCTCCTATAGCCGCAAATATCTACTTACAAGAGTTTGAGACTGCGGCTCTAGCTTCATACACCGGACGCAAACCACGTGCCTGGTTTCGATACATGGATGACACGTTTGTCATCCTCAAGGAAGAAGAGAGTACTGCCTTCTTTAACCACATCAACTCCTTGGATACACATATCTCTTTCACGCAGGAAACGTGCAAGGACAGGAAACTTGCATTCTTGGATGTGGAAGTCCACGTTGATGCGGATGGTACCCTCTCCACCTCGGTTTACAGAAAACCAACCCACACTGACCAATACCTAAACTTTCAATCTCATCATCCCCTAGTTCATAAACTTGCCGTTATCAGGACTCTTTTTCACAGAGCAGACACTATACTTCATTGTCCTTCTGAGATCGCAAAAGAGAAATCAGACACCAAAAACGCCTTGGCCGGATGTGGGTATCCCGACTGGGCGTTCTCAAATGCGAACCCTCCAAATCAGGCTAACAAGAACACACGTGAAGCACGCAGTGGACAGAAACGGAAGACTGTCGTCACAATTCCATATGTGTATGATCTCTCAGAGAAGATCAAGAGGTTATTTCAGAAGCACGGCATCGCTACCGCTTTCAAACCTCACAACACTTTGAGACAAAGACTGATGCATGTTAAAGACCGGGTTCCGAAAGAAAAGCAGAGGAATTTGGTATATGGTATTAGATGTTCTCAAGAGGAGTGTGATGACTTGTATGTGGGTGAGACTCAACAATCCCTGCGAGCTCGTATGAATCAACATCGAAGGCCCAGCAGTTCGGACAGCATTCCGGATTCGGCGGTCTACACCCATATAAGTTCAAGCAAACATTCGTTCGATACTAAAGACGATATAATTTTGGACAAGGAATGCGGATGGTTTGAACGTGGCATCAAAGAAGCCATCTGGGAACGGGTGGAGGGACCCACACTCAACAAGAAAGGAGGCCTCCGTTTCAATTTGTCACATGCGTGGGACCGGGCCACTCAGAGGATTCCAAGTCGTCTTTCGCGCGCTGGACAAAGTCCAGTGCGCACAGACTCTGCACAATCTCACACTTTATAAGGGCCATTCCGTCTACGGGATCTTCATTCGCCCGAGGAAGCCAATAGATAATTGGCGAAACGTCGCTCTAAGTGAGTTTATTTCCAGCTTCTAGATTTCATTAATATATTATTCGATCTCGACTGGATGAATGAGAAGAATTTACACCAATTTATCAATTACATTCATTCACTAACATCTTATTTGATTCTTTTAATCTTGGAACTCATTTTATTCATCGTGCCGATTGCATGCTGGTTTTTACTTTGGAGATTTTCTATCAATACATCTCATTCACGTAAAACATTAAAAGATAATTTTCAATCACTTCTAAGTTCTAACGTATAAACTTGTGATAAACACATTACTAAGACACTACGTATCTCCTTCTTTATCTAATATTAGTATATTTAACTCGTAAGAACTCTAAAATGATATTTTCATTACCTTTTTATTGTTCTTTCTTTTAACCATGCTTAGTTAAAAAAAAAGAGAGAAAAAAAAACACGAAATATTACAAAGACGGCTAAGAAGAATTTTTACACAATATCATCTGCATGAAAGTAGTAGGAACATAAATTATTGTCCGAGAAAGACTCTCAATTATATACAGAATCATCATTTTACTAGCGGTTAAGTGATGGATAACTGAATGTAACATAACTTCAAAATATCACACTCCGCAAACTTTGTGCGATACCTCAATTTAAAAACAAAACAAAGAGTTGTGAAAAAAAAATCATCAGTGTTTATAGGGTAGTGTTATAATTGTACTCCTGGGATCTGTCCTATAAATAGTTCCGACAGTCCGAATCATTGGCAAGCCATCAAATCAATGGTAATTCTACATTCTCCTATTTCATAATGTACAGTGTTGGATTGATATCAATTTCAAAGTAAGTTGCAATCAATCGCAACTCATAACACGGGGCCCTGGAATAAAGTAATAATATAGTAGAGGCCACGATAACAATACTTTATGATTATGTCATTGGAACTACCGTATATAAGATAATCAGAGATTAGATTTCAGCTGACCTATGGAAATTTGAATATTAGTGTTTAAATTACAACGAGAGGAAGTTCAAGTACCTTTGGTCTCTGTTGATAGGAGTTAAACAATGAAACTCTTCTTGTAAACAAAAAGCTCGCCTCCGTTACAACCTACGAGGTTACCAGAATGAGTTACGAGGCATTGGCCAATGCATGAAGAGCGATCCGATCTCACGTATTCTACGATCCTCCTTGCCTGGATGTTACCATCACAAGACACCTGATGAACTGCGTAGATATTACGCTCTTCGTCCTGTATGTGATATAGAGTGTGTCTGTCAGCTTGTCAACGCAACCGATGACCTGCCCTCATAATGGGGTACGCCAGTCTTCTTCTCTCCTGATCGTGAGATGACAGTGAATTCATTCCTGTGTGACTCCACGATATCACCTGATGAAAGGGCTTGTATCCTATCCCACACCACACAGTCCAGCGTCGTAATAGTGTTCACTATCTTACCATCAGCAGGGTTGATGACGTAGATTTTAGACTGATCGCGCTGAGCAGCGAGGATCATCCCATCCCTGTCAACATCAACATACACCTCACAGCATGAATATCTATTCCTCGGTATAGTGATATCTCTAATCATCTTCCATTGTCTGTCATAGAGAGTGATGCACGAATCCAAGCTGTTACCCATGCACTTGTCTTTTCTCGCCTTACCACGTACTATTACGTTACTGTCTATGGGGGCGATTGATGTAATACTCATTCTACTATCTCCTTTAATGACTTTCTCTGTGTGCTCACTGCTGATATTTGTAACATACAAGTCATTGCCATACGAGTCTACTAACGCAATTTCATCATCACTGATCAAACCACGCACCACGGGTTCATCAACGATCGATGTAATTTCGACTGACTTGACAAGCTCCCATTTGCCGATATAGCCATCAATTCTCGCGTAGTGTTCCCCACCTAATTCACCCTCGACAAACTTCACTCTCTGAACTTCCCCCTGTATTTTGGCAAGACAGGCAACAACATCTAGAAGAAATTTCGCACTTAAACTCTCATTAAGCGATGCAATTACTTGAGGAACTTCATTCACTAATGTTTCATCATCTTGTTTGATTCGCTTAATCTTAGAATCCATATTATCCATTAAACTGATGACATGTTGATGCTTACTTTTGAGAGCTCCTATCTTTTTAATAGCAACCACTCCACCGATTGTCTTTGACTCTGACATGACTTTTGCTTGGAATTCTTTGAAGATTAGTTTTTGCTTCTCTGCTTCTTCGTTACATGCTTTGATACCTTTATCCCTCTTCTCGTTGATGACTCGAATTTCCTCATCCGCCTCCTTGTTGATCAAACGAATCTCATCCATCTCTTTGTCTTTCACACTCTTTAATTTTCTGTTGTAGATGGCTGTAGCCACATCATTGACTGACTGAAGATGGTTACATGCTCGGTTTTCACATGACTGTATATCAGAGTTATTTCTTTTCAAGAGTTTCTTCTTCTCCTCTACCTCTTGCAACGTAAGGTCTAACTTTCTCCTTGTCTTGAAAGAATTTTTTGCAGACAAGTAAGAGTTCACTGGCAGGAAGTGTATTGTTCAAACTTACTGCATAAATTTACATTTAAGTTACAGAGCCAATGCGAATTGTTTAGTTTAGGAAACGGAAATCAAATCTATAGAAATGTAAATGCATGCTTTGGGTGTACTGTACTGGATGTTTCTTTTTGTGTATTGATTCCGGTAACCTGTTAATACAGTTTTAGCTTTGACAGTGAATTTTTCTTGCATACTTTTAATAGTTTGATGGTAATTTATTAGGCCAGGGAAATGTATAAATAGGGCTTGGCTAGGGTAACTCGAGGAGAACCACTTCAAGTCACTATAGACTATAGATCTCCGTCGAGGCAGTTAAGTTTTTCTGAGGGTATTCCACGTCGGGACGAGAGGCGAGTCCAGCTGCCATTCGGTTCTCCCTCATCGTCGGGGCTCGATCTCGTCCGGTCAACTTTGCCGCTGTCGGAAACCACATCGCTGGTCTAGGGGGTCTGGCTGTGGACGACGCCACCTGAGGAGGCCAAGGGGCTAGGACGACCGCCATAATAGAAGAGCGTCGAGCCGAGGGGCCAAGTGGGCGTGGCACAGTGCAGCCAAGCGTTCCAGCAAGACTGATGGCAAAGACGTACGAGGGCAGCCGACACCCAGTAGAATGTTCTTTGATATAAGTTAAGTTCATTCTTTTTGCAATTCTTTTAATGTATTTATTATTGACATATTGAAAGCAAAAGAGAAGTTATAATTAAATTTGGAATATAACTGTATGCCATTTGTTTCTTTCTTTTATTTGGAGTCAGTAGCAGTTAAAAAAAAAATTTAAAAAATCACTAACGTGACAATTTGGAGGTCCCACCGAGACCAACTGCTACTTTATCAGAAAAAAAGATTTAAAGGAAATTTTCAAACGAATTCTTACTACAACGATTCAATATTACAATTTGAATATTCAGTTTGTGGAAATGTTACCCCAGTACATATTAATTGTGTTATATGTGAAGTGGTTTCTCCCCAAGGTGTTCATTCATTGAAGCCTTGGTACAATATCGTGCTCTCTATACTTGCATAGCATCGGCGCTAAGTTAGGTTAGGCAATGCTGTACAGGCTATTGCGGGTTAGGTTAGGATAGAGCAGTTAATTATTGTGTGGTTTATCGCTCTGCGAATATTAGGAGTTTGAATACTCGTTGACATAATTCGTTTGTTGTCCAGGAAAACAGTGGTTAGGTTAAGGCTAATAATTACAAATAGCTATACAGGGCTGTTAGTCAACAGGGTAGCGAATGTGTCGGAAAGGACTGTTATTGTTCTTTGTTAACATAATTACTGCCTATTGTTTTGCAACTAATTGATTAGCACGATGGCTAGTATTGAGAAAATCAAAGAATTTTCTTCTCTAGGTAGAGAGATCGGTCTCACTGGAAGTGAGTTGAATAGTTTCGTGTCTGCTCGTTGTAATGAGTACGAACGTGAGCGAGAACGTGAGCGAGAGCGCGAGGAAAAGGTTCATGAACGTGAGCGAGAGCGCGAGAGAGAGGCCCATGAATTGCGGTTAGCTCAGGTTAAAGGGGAAGTTCACCCTGAAGATTAGTTGAGTTTAAAAAATGCAGAAAAAATAAAGAAAAATATTGTCGAAGGTTTGATGAAAATCGGTCAAATAATAAAAGAGTTATGAGTATTTAAAGTTTTGGATTCGTGACGTCACATGCGAGCAGCTGCCCATTGGTCATGTAATAAATATTCCATATATTCGCATTTTTTTTTACGTTCCACGATAAATTAATATTGTTTCTTTTCAGAATCTAGTATTGAATAACATTTCTGACAATATACCAAATGCACAGACGAAAATATTCTAAATTTTCTGAGAAAACTGTATTTTATGGAATATTTATCACATTACATAATGGAGGAGCTGCTCGCATGTGACGTCACAAAATCAAAACTTCAAAAGTCCATAACTCCTTTATTCTTTAACGGATTTTGTCCAAACTTTCGCCAATATTTTTCTTTATTTTTTCTGCATTTTTTAAACTCAAGTAATCTTCGGGGTGAACTTTCCCTTTAAGGCAGAACAAGCGAAGTCGGAAGAGCGCCCTCTTGAGTTTGGTGGTCTCAGGTTAAAGGTTGGCAAATTTGATGAAAACACTGATAATTTTGATTCGTACATTACAAAATTTGAATTGATGATGGAAAGTCAAGGTGTTCCTGAACATTTGAAGTGCTTGCATTTGATTGCCAATTTGACTGGAAAATCACTTGATGTTGTTAACAGGATGAGTAGTGTTGATCGCACTAATTATGGGAAGGTGAAGCGAGAGATTATGGAATACTTCCATTTGACTGAAGATGGCTATAGAAAGAAGTTTAGGTTAGCTAGGCCTAATAAGGATGAGCGCCCTAAACAGTTTGCTGTGAGGATGAAAGGGTATTTTGACAAGTGGCTGGAAATGTCTAATATCCGAGAAGATTATGAATCCTTAGTTGATTTGGTGATGCGAGAGCAATTTATAAATTGTTGTCCCAGGGAAGTAGTTGGATTCTTGAAAGAGAGAAGTTGTGAGAAGTTGGATGAGATGATTGAAAGTGCTGAAGTGTATGTACATGCACATGGATTGCACACTTTCTCTAGTAATCCAAAAAATGACAAATTCCATCCAAATAAAAACCAAAAACAAAACCAAAAACAAGATCCTAAATCGGCTTCTGTCACACAAACGGACAAGAAAGCCAAGTCTCCCAGTTCAGTGAGAAATAGTAGTGTTGGTGGTGCAGGAATGAAGCATGGTTGTTACAAGTGTGGTAGTCCCAATCATATCAAGCGGAATTGTCCGATGATGCCCATAGCTCATTCTACTCAGGCTATGAGTGTGGAGGACACATATATTCCATCTGTGAATGTGAAGGGTGATGTGTCGAGTTTGCCGTCGAATGGAGTAGATTATTCTGGGTCGATTGGAACTTTAAGGTCAGACAATAGCTCTAGTGCTCAGTCGAAGTCTTTCGGGCATGTAGATAATTCTGCGGGTTGTGCTGTAGTTGGTAGACCTATATCATTGGTTGAGATGCAGTCAGAGAGTGATTCGGTGGTGGAAACTCTTGGTATGGCATATGATGAGGTTGGAGCAATGTTGAATGATATGCCAGTTGTTTCGGGTAGATTGTTGCCTGCGAATACACCTGTATCCGTACTGAAAGACTCTGGGAGTAGTACGAGTGTGGTGAGAACGAGTTTGGTGTTGGACGATCAGTTCACAGGAGTAGTCCAGTTAGTTAGACTAATCGATGGTACTCTTAGGCGTTTTCCCAGGGCGAAAGTGATGGTTGATAGTCCCTATTTCATTGGAGAAATCAATGCCTTGTGTATGCCAAACTGTCTGTGTGACGTCATTATTGGTAATGATGTGGAGGGGGCTCGTGAGCCCAAAGATCCTGATTTGCAATGGGTGCCGTCTCGTGTCGAAAACACAGCAAGAGGTTCCGATGTTGAGGTTCCGGTTTCTGAACTTAGTGTTCCGGTTTCGAATGTTGATGTTCCGGTTTCTGAAATCGATGTTTCGGTTTCTGAAGTTGAGGTTCCGAGTTCGGAGGTTGATTCTCCTACTAGTTTGGAGGAGGTGATGGCTGTTGAGACTAGGGCACAAAAGAGGGTAAAAGCAAAACCTAAAGAAGAGTTAAAAGTGAAAGACTCTGGTGTGAATGTGCAGTCAGGAGAATTTTTGCGAGAGCAAAGGAATGATCCCTCCCTTCAACCTTTTTGGGAAAAGGTGAATGATGCAGAATCTACATGTAAGTCGAAATTCTTGTTCATATCAGAAAAGAATTGTCTATATCGGCAGGAAAGAGATAGCAAAAATTTCCAGATAGGAGTTGGTCCAAAGTTGGTTGTTGTTCCCAAGACACACAGGTCAGAGGTCATGCGCATTGCCCATGATTCGTTGTTTGGTGGACATCTCGGCATTAACAATACGTTGTCAAAGGTCAAAGCTCAGTTTTTCTGGCCAGGTATGTCCGAGGATGTTGCCAATTTTTGTCGATCGTGTGATGTGTGTCAGAAAACTGTCAGCAAGGGGAGAGTTCCCAAGACAACTTTAGGTAGATTACCGTTAATTGGCATTCCCTTCCAGCGCATTGCCATAGACTTGATGGGTCCGTTACTCCCATCTGCGCGTGGACATACACATATCCTAACAATAGTTGATTATGCAACTAGATACGTAGAGGCAATACCATTGAAATCAATATCAACGGTAGATGTTGCCGAGGCGCTAGTTACCTTATACAGTAGGGTAGGTGTTCCGTGCGAGGTCATGTCAGACTTGGGTACACAATTTGTGTCCGATTTGATGAGAAAGGTTTCACAGTTGTTGTCTGTTAGGCAAATAACAAGCTCTAGATACCATCCTATATGCAACGGTCTTGTAGAAAGATACAATGCAGTAGTAAAGACAGCTTTGAAGCGGCTTTGTTCAGAAGAGCCACGTCAGTGGGACAGGTACTTGCCTGCTTTGCTATTTGCTCTGCGAGAAGCACCTAGTTCCAGTCTGGGGTTTTCCCCATTTGAGTTGCTCTATGGCAGACATGTGAGAGGTCCAATGGACATATTGAGAGAGTTATGGACGAATGAGAACATAGAAGCGGATTTGAAGAGTGAGTATGAATATGTGATTGACTTGCGAAAGAGGTTGGTAGACTCATGGCAGTTGGCACAAGACACATTAAAGTCTTCGGCGAAGAGGTACAAGGGTTATTATGACCGGAAGGCCAAGAAGCGGAAGTTGAATGTAGGGGATGAGGTTTTGATATTGTTACCTACAGTTCAAAACAAATTGCTTGTCGAATGGCAGGGACCATTCAAGGTCGTTGGTACCAAGTTTGATTATGACTATGTTGTCAATGTCAATGGTGTCGAGAAGACTTTTCATATCAATCTGCTTAGGCAATATGTTCGAAGAGAGGAAGAGATGGCTTCTAGTTGTTTCGATATCGGTGTTTGTGGGTTGGAAATTGGAGAAGAAGAAGTAGAAATGGAGAGAGTTGAAGAGTGTGAGAGAAATCCACCTGACATGCCATGTTCTGAACAGAAGGAGTTTGTAAGTCATGTTCAGGTTGATGAGAAATTGAGTAAGGAATCTCAGGGTAAGGTTAGGAAATTGTTGTGCGAATATCAAGATGTTTTCACGGATGTTCCTAAGAAAACTTCAGTGGCTGAATGCAAGATTCACTTGACTAGTGACGAACCTATTCGTTCTCCTCCGTATAGGGTACCTCAAGCTGTAGAGAAAGAAATCGAGAAAGAGGTTGAGTCGATGTTGAAGTTAGGGGTGATCGAGCCGTCAGACTCGCCCTATGCGCATCCGATTGTCATGGTAAGAAAGCCGGATGGTTCGAATCGGTTTTGCATTGATTTTCGTCGCCTTAACAAACTAACTGTATTCGATCCTGAACCGATGCCTAACCAGCAAGACCTCTTTGCTTCTCTAGCAAAGAGTAAGTACTTCAGTAAAATTGATCTAACTAAAGGTTACTGGCAAATTCCCATGAGAGAGTCAGATAAAGCCAAAACTGCATTCCTTACACCTGCTGGTCAGTATCAATTCAGATATATGCCATTTGGGTTAGTAACAGCGGGAGCACAGTTCACCAGAATGATGAGACAAGTTTTGCAGGGCATTCCCAACGTAGTGAATTATATAGATGACATTCTAGTCCATACAGAGACGTGGGAAGAGCATGTCAAAACAGTAGAGATAGTATTGAGTAAGTTGCGAGAAGCCAATTTGGCTGCACGTCCCTCGAAGTGTTTCATAGGGTTTAGTTCGATAGACTTCCTAGGACACGAGTTAGGAAATGGGACGATTCACACTAGTAGTAGACTAACAGAGAAGGCTGTAGAAGCACCTAGACCAGAAACAAAGAAACAAGTCCGTTCGTTTCTAGGTTTAACCGGATACTACAGGGATTATATTCCCGAGTATGCCGACATAGCGTTACCCCTCACTAATCTCACTCGTAAGGGTAGCCCAGGAAAGGTAAAGTGGGGACCGAAGGAGGAAGAAGCTTTCATTAAGCTTAAGGAATGTCTCGCGAAACCTCCTGTCTTACGGTTACCCGATTTTGACAAAGTATTTATGTTGAAAGTAGATGCATCCGATACCGGATTAGGTGCGGTGCTCATGCAAGAGAGCGACGGTGAAGAATTTCCTATTGCTTACGCAAGCAAGAAGATGTTGCCAAGGGAAACTAGGTACTCAACAATTGAGAAAGAGTGTTTGGCGATTGTATGGGCTGTCCGCAAATTCGAGTATTTTCTGTATGGCAGAGAATTTGAAATTCACACTGATCACAAACCCTTGTTGTACATACAGAATAACAAGATGACAAACAAACGCATAATGAGATGGAGTCTAACTTAAGTCTCCAAGAGCATAGGTTTCGCCTTGTGTCTGTTAAAGGGTCAGAGAATAGGGCTGCTGACCTGATGAGCAGATTGGTGTAACATTATGTTTTAATGGATGTTTTCTTTTTGCTCTGGGTAAAAAGGAAAAAATCAGATTATCCGTATCATTATTTGTTAGAAGATATTTCTACATTTGACAACAGTAAAAATATCTAACATCAGGAAGTCATTACTGCAGTATAAACATCATTAAAGTTATGACTACTGTATAATTTTATTGCAAATACTACTCAAAGTATTTCTTTTTTCTTTCAGGAGCCCGGTTCACCGAATCGCGTTCGCGGTTAGGGTTAGCAGTTAGGATTAATTTTATTAATAATTTTAGAGAGGAGTTATGTAGGCTGATTAGGATGTAGTTATAAGAAATTTTACATTAATCCAAGTAGGATTTTGTTAAGGTAGAAAATTGTATAATTTGTTAAATTATATGTATTTTAATATTATCGTCTCACAAATTATGAGACACTTGTTACTTGTTAATAAACATTTTGTGTTATTTGCATCTTCTAACTTTCTGGAAAGGAAAAGAAAAAAATAGAATTTTGTACAAACACGTTTATAGAAATGTTGTTTAAAATGAAAGTTGGAAGTAACATATTACATGATATTCATATCCTATCAAGCTATCTGAAATTTGTCAGAGTAATGAAGTTAAAACTCACAATTATTACTATCATATTCCTCTTTATAAGAATTATAATACAATGAGAAAATTATGAATTCTATGCTTATAACATGATGAACAGTTTAACAGATGCTCATTTAGTACAGGCATCTTGTGGTTCTTTATAAGAATTAGTATACAGATAGAAAATGTGAATTTTATGCTTACAATATTATGAACAATGTAACAGATCTTCTCAATTTATCATGTTAATAGAGATATCTTGTGATTATATTATTCATTCTTTATTGCAACTTAAAAGTTGGATTGGTTTTTTGTGTAATTATGTATAAACATACAAATTGGAATATTGAAGGAAGAAATAAGAAAGAAAAGAAAAGTTATATCGAAAAATTCTTGATTTTCGTGATATAATCGGGTTTCCCTAGTTATATCTTAAGGTGGGGGATATTGTCATGAAAGAATTTTTTTGCAGACAAGTAAGAGTTCACTGGCAGGAAGTGTATTGTTCAAACTTACTGCATAAATTTACATTTAAGTTACAGAGCCAATGCGAATTGTTTAGTTTAGGAAACGGAAATCAAATCTATAGAAATGTAAATGCATGCTTTGGGTGTACTGTACTGGATGTTTCTTTTTGTGTATTGATTCCGGTAACCTGTTAATACAGTTTTAGCTTTGACAGTGAATTTTTCTTGCATACTTTTAATAGTTTGATGGTAATTTATTAGGCCAGGGAAATGTATAAATAGGGCTTGGCTAGGGTAACTCGAGGAGAACCACTTCAAGTCACTATAGACTATAGATCTCCGTCGAGGCAGTTAAGTTTTTCTGAGGGTATTCCACGTCGGGACGAGAGGCGAGTCCAGCTGCCATTCGGTTCTCCCTCATCGTCGGGGCTCGATCTCGTCGGTCAACTTTGCCGCTGTCGGAAACCACATCGCTGGTCTAGGGGGTCTGGCTGTGGACGACGCCACCTGCGGAGGCCAAGGGGCTAGAACGACCGCCATAATAGAAGAGCGTCGAGCCGAGGGGCCAAGTGGGCGTGGCACAGTGCAGCCAAGCGTTCCAGCAAGACTGATGGCAAAGACGTACGAGGGCAGCCGACACCCAGTAGAATGTTCTTTGATATAAGTTAAGTTCATTCTTTTTGCAATTCTTTTAATGTATTTATTATTGACATATTGAAAGCAAAAGAGAAGTTATAATTAAATTTGGAATATAACTGTATGCCATTTGTTTCTTTCTTTTATTTGGAGTCAGTAGCAGTTAAAAAAAAATAAAAAAAATCACTAACGTGACACTCCTCATCTCCAAGATGACATCCTCGATGTTGTCTAGCTTACATGGCTTCTGGTGATCTTTGGTCGCGCATCGCTGACAAATAGGCATGTTGTGTTTTCTACAGTAAAATGCTATTGGCTTAGCGTGTATGTCACATGACCATGTCATGTCATGACCTTTTCTAGGGCGCAGCTGCGCATTCTCTTCCCTGTCTCCTGAGAACTTGGACGCCATGATGAGGTACTGTATTTGTAGTAATCTACCTGTGTCGTTGAAGATGATATATACATTTATATTGAAGTATGTTCCAAATGAAGATAAAGAGAGATTGGAAGGGGTGAAAAGAGAGGGAACAAAAATGAAATGAGAATATAATAATTTAGTACAGTACATTACCAGCACGGGAGTAGACACGCATAATTATCCATTGTTAGCAATAGAAAGTGTGTTCGTATCTACGCCACACTGATTACCAGTAATGAATTAACGGCTTAGAATATATTATCATAAGACCTACACGGAATAACATGTCTAAAACACACTGTGGTGCTACGGAGGAAGGGGGATCATGGTTACAGGTGCACCTCCTCGCCCCCTCGCCCCCCCCCCCCCTGTTTCGAATTACGAACAGGGGAAAGAAAAAAAGAGAGCAAAGAAACAAGAAAGAAATAGACCAGAAAACAAGGTGATAGAGGACCCTCAGACGCACTGTACCTCTTTACTGTGGACATGTTAATTCTCAATATAGCATATTTACTGAACATGCCCCCCCCCCCCCCCCCCCCTCCCCCGCCCCATGAGGCCAGTGCTCCTCAATGGCTGGACGAAGTAGACCTCGCTACACCACTAAATACACACTGATCAAAACATTTAAATCGTCGTGCGTCGCTCAGCCGTCACTAGCGAGCTTACGATTTCAGGACGGGAGCCTTTGCGCATGCGCGACTCGGAAGATCTCTCCGTCCTGTTTGATTTCAGGACTGTCCTCGGGCGAAATGGCGTACGATCTAAAGTGGGGAAGGGAAGCCAAACACTACAGTGCGTCGCCGTCCACTTGTTCGTAACTTGATTGGAAAACAAGACGAGGAGAGTGCGAGGACCGTCACAGTCGGTTAACTCTCCCCCGTCCTGTTGCTCTCCCGTCCCGTTTCGTAAGCTCCCTATACTTAGTTGAAAAGAACCGATAAAGAAGAAAAACTTTCACCATATGCTACTTTTATTATTCACTCATGCATATATTGTTACAAACAATCACATTAGTAAAAACAGATCATACTTACGAATAGTTTGCGGGATCGGGCAGTTGCGATGAGAACTATACGATCAGCCAATGACGTAGAACTACGGTGTAAAGTTTGAATTTATGCAATTGAAAAGGGAGGTGCATTTTGTGTTGTGAAACATCGGGTATTTTCCAGCAACGTAAAACACACGGATCACTGCACAAATTAAACAAGATACCAAATACCAGTTGACATGACTAACCGACTTATTCTAAAAATATGTATAACTTCAAAGCGTTACGTTAACGTATAATTTAGTATTTGGAGTTCATACAGTCCAGCATAGGCGGATCCAGAGGGGGGGGGGGGGGGGACCCTCCCCCCCCCTTTTTGGCGCCGGTTTTTTTTTTTTTTTTTCAGAAGAAAACTGTCCTGTCTGCCCTGCCTTTTGAATAAAATATTGCTCTAGCGCCATATAGGTACACTGTTACCATTTCTGCTTACTTTGTCAGTAAACTTTTCATCAACAAGTCCATATTCACCAATCTCCTAAGATAAGAGTTTGTCGTGCTCAAAATTTCGGTAGATATAAATACTGGTTTTTCAAGGAACGTAGTGGTGTGTTAAACTTATAAAGAGGTGTGCTATAAAAATGGTATTAATAACATTATTATGAAGTTGGTGAACTATTGTACTGGTCAATTGACCATTGTGCACAGTGTAGAGTGCGTAGAGTGAACCTCAATGAGGACATCCAATCAATTTGTGTAGGTAATACAAGACCACCAATATGGCGACTAATGTTATGCATAATTAATGTGTGCACTGTGTATTGATAATTTGTGTAAGCTTGCTGCTAGGGTTTTTTTTATGTTTATGAAACTGAAAGAAAATATCAAATAATATTCAGAATATTGGCGATAAAGAAATATCCAGGCAATTAAGCAATATTTGTTGGTACACGCTGAATTTAGATCTGAAATTTTAAAAGCCTTAAGGTCATGAAATGGAAATTTTTGACTCATCATGAAATTACATGCATCCTGTTATTTCATCTAATCAAATTAAACATTAAACAACAGTAAATTTCAACAAATTCAAACCTGCATGAAGAAAATTTTCACCTTTTTGCACTGCATTATGAGATTACTAGAGTTTGGTTGGATGTGTTAAGTTGTTTTAACGTCATTTTACATCTTTCTTTTTAAGACGTATTTCAATGTCATTTTACAACTCTCTGTAATCTTTAAAATTATCATTGTCAATTGTTCAGTATTGATGTACTTAAAATCATCAACAACAAAATGTAAAGTTGCCGGAGGCAAAAGTAACGGCACATTGAACATGTTGAATGCCGTTTAAATGGTAATTAAATTTATCCGATGATAAATGCTATAAAATTTTTGGTTAAAATTGCAACAGATTTTGATGAAACCAAAACATACTCTCCAAAAAACAATTCTTTATTGGTATTTACATTTCCAACGAAATATCATTTTCCTCAACAAATATTTGAGATTTCGGTTGAAAATGTAGCGGTCTCGTATTACTTTCATGGGTAGGGAATAATGGACCATTTACCTATGACGTCATTAAGGAGATTATTTCATTAGGTAAACAAATTTTTGTCATTATTTCGGTACCCTGAGAAATAAAAAGAGTTGCTGAAAGCATTGGTAAACCTTACTAGTGTGTGTCTGTGTTCATGTTTATGCAAATTATGCAAACGTGCTTAAGGGTCTGGTATTCCCTACACCTACCCTATGGTTGTACATCGCAAGAAGTGAACTTCATGTGTCCATATAAAGGTTAAAGTTGTGAAGGTCAAGACTTAAAGTCACACAAAAGGTCAAAGGTCTGTCAGAGTCAACAAAAAGGTCAAAGTCACGAAATTCAAAGGTAATGACAGGTGCTCGGGGGGGGGGGGGGGGGGGGAGGAGGTTTGTTTTCTCCGAGGACTTTTGATATATTTTTTCTTGTTGTTGATTGGGAACGCTTGAATCTGATACATTGCACCATGACTAGTTTTGTGATACAAAACTTATTTATTTTGCCTAATGAGTAGATGCTGTGGTTGATTGTTAAATCCTGTGAATTTTCAGCAAACTGGTATTGGTACTGTTGTTGATCGGCCTTGATTGTGAACTCCTGAATCTAAGGAACTTTCCCTTTTTTTGTGTTCTTTTGTGATTTGTGATTTATAACTCGTGATGATGTAAACACTTGCGAATTGTTATCTCAGGGTTGGGAGGAGATAATATAGATGATATTAAGTAATAATTCTTCATTGCTGTAAAATGTGTACATGTATCACTAAAATTTACTAAGTGTGTTTGTACAGCATGCGCACACCCAATTCCTAGGTTATCAACATAGTACTTCAACATTGAAGAACCAATCTCAAGTAATAAATCTCCAGATTTTATTCTTATTTGTCTCACTGGACTGTTTGTGTTGATGCCACATGCCATCTGAGGTCCTGCACAGCAATGTAGACTGGAAAATCTGGGAAAACTTTAAAAAAATATATATATACATATATATATATTAATACAGTCCAATGGCGCAAATCCCGGAGGGGATGGGGGTATGCATTAAACCCCCTCCCAGTTCTGATGTACGGGAGGGGGGGGGGGGGTGGCCTGTACAAATATACCCGCACTCTTTTGATAAAAGATGGTAATTTGTAATCATTATAATTATATGTATTTTCCATCTCAAATAAACAATAATTCCATGTAATATTAATAGATTAAATGTAATTTCAGTACAAACTAAGACATTTTCAGGCTCGTATTATCAAATTTTTGTGGCGCGCTCCGCGCGCCCAACTATATTTCAACATTAAAATAGTCAAACAGGCAATATATATATATGCCTATAGAGGCGCTTAGCGCCTTCGGCGCTTGCGTTTGCCAGAATGATAACTTCTCACCGTTTGGACCACCCCCCCCCCCCTTTTTTTAAAACCTGGATCCGCCCTTGTCCAGTAATGGTGAATAAATAGAACATGCACTAACTGTTACAGTAAATAGACCCCGAGATCTATACCTGTTATTGTGAAATAGGCCCAGGCCTAATTTTCGTGCACTATAAGAAAATTTTTGCACGTCACGTGATGCGAATCTAATTAATCATAGCTCGTATTATACAAACACTATTTACTATAAGAATATGTTTCTTTAGCACGGAAGTAATTTTGCCCATATTCATACCCAGCAGTCACCTCCATGGAAAAAAAAGTTACACATAATATTTAGGAGCAGAGAAGATAATACCAGCTTACCCTTTATATAGGGAGGGGAAAGAATACACATTGATGTGAAAGATGGGCAGAAAGAAAAAGAGGTATGGGTAGCAAGATCAAAAGATAGATGGGGGACGGGCTTTTTAAGTACGGTTACACTTGGATTTGGAAAAGGGATTAGTGTGTGCAGTATGAATGGAAATCTTAGCAAACTTTCTAACTTCTTCAATGAGTTAACTTCTTGCCTGCCGCGATACAGGCAACGCTGATCTACCTGCAGGGGCACATCCAGGATTTTGTAGAAGGGGGGGGGGGGGGGGAGGCACACTTGTCCCAAAATTTTCTGACAAGCAAAAAAAAAAAAAAAAAGGGTTAACATATTTCCTTTTTGGTCCAATTTTCGTACAGATTTCTCTGACAAGCAAAAAAAAAAACAAAACAAAAAAACGGTTATCAGTTCTAAAGGGGCACCATCCCAAAAGGGGGGGGGGGCAATGTACATTTTTCTTTCGAAGGGGGGGGGGGGGGGCACGGGCCGGAATCGCCCCTCCCCTGAATCCGCCACTGCACACCTGCACGCTATGTTTTCAACCTACCTGAATATTACAGTTTACATGCACTGATAAGGGAAGTTAGTTACACTTCCCTGCACTGATCGAGACCCAGTGCATTCTACTGATTATGTTTTTCATGTCAAAGGTGATGATTCCATTCATACAAGATTATTTCATTGTTCGCTTTCAGAGCAGGCACAGGTTTGAATTTTAATTGAACGGGTTTCCCATCTTTGTATTCAAGGGGTTCACATACTGACAATCCATGGAAGGGATTTAGGCTACCTTGTTTACCTGTGCAGACATTTTCCGTGATTGGAATGACATTCGCTGTCCATACAATATCACGGTGCACTAAGAGAACGGCGTGATATCTGACAACATAATAAAGGGAAAGCGAAATGAGACAACCTCCTATTCATACAGTGTCAGATTGTTGGTTCTACACCTTAGTATCTCCATTGTATGGACAATGAAATCAATACAAAATTAATGATAAATTGTTAGATCACCAAGCTTTATAGGATATCTATGTTATCCATCTTTATACTTCAAACTTTGCTATTCAATATTAAACATACATTAGCAGATTGTTGGTTATACATCTAAAAGTTAGTATCTCCCTTGTACATGTTGTATGGACAATTAAATTCAAACATAGTACTAATATAAGTCTCTATATCGTTTGAGATCACCCAGCTATGAGATATCTTGCAATTTCCCTTTTTGTCCTTCAGATTTTGAAATTCATTATCAAACATGGCGACGAGGCCTGTCATTACGCAGTCATATACATGTACATGTTTAATGAAAATGGGAGTACAGTACGTATTACGGTGAGATAATATTTATCGGGTATTTTCAGCTACGTAATCCGCATGGAAGAGTGCACGAACATATTAATGGAAAACAAATACAATCTGGCTTTATAACAAAACTATGGCACGATGGTACCATTTAGAGTTGTACTGTGCCTCCTAAATTGTTTACGCAATTAGGAATCTGTATTCATGTGTGGTGAGGTTGGGATATAATTTATGTATGCGCAGTTTAAATTATTTTGTTTTTCAAAAGATACTGAAAAAAGAAGCTCGATATTGCAAAAACAGGAATACGTGTAGTCGAAACTAAATATAAGTACATGTTCTATATAGGGGGAGGCTGATTTGTTTGTCCATACAAATAAATGAATTAATTTCCCCTGGTATCCCTGTGCCAATGTCTTTAGTCTATTACATCATTAGGTGGTCTGCCCCCCCCCCCTCCTTCGCCCTCTTCCTAAGGAAATGAGCCTGAATAGGGCGAATGACATTCCCAAAATGATATCCGTGATAATGAAAAATTTTCATCTCGATTACATCTTTTAAAAGCAGCCCACCCCCTTCAACACAGACACACACCCGCACATAGTTTGAGGAGCTTCGGAGAAACCATTTAGTCGCAAGTTACGTCACCAAGTTGCCAATTTGTGTTTGATAACAACTTCAAAAATTCATAACTTTCTTATTTCTCGTCGCATTTTGCTCATACTTTCACTAGTCTGTTTCCCTCATTTTTTTCTTTTTATTCAAATCAACTAAATACCAAGGTGGACTTCCCCTTATAAAGGGCAATACAAAATTCTTGTAAAGATATGAATTTGTTTTGCAAGAAAATAACAGCATTATGTCACCCTTTTGACAGACACCTTAGGCCAGTGGCGTACCCAGGAAATTTTTTAAAGGGGGGTGGGGTGTTTTTTACTCCAAAATCCTCTGACAAGCAAAAAAAAAAAAAAAAAAAAAAAAAAAAGGAAAAAAGGTTATCCCTATTTAGTATTTGGGGGGAGAGTTTTTTACTCAAAAATTCTCTGACAAGCAAAAAAAAAAGAAAAAGAAAAGAAAAGGAAAGGTTATCAGTAATTTTTTTTTTTTTTTTTTTTTTTTTTGGGGGGGGTACTTTTTACATTTTTTTGCATTATGAAACCTATTTCATTCCCGTAATCGTGAACTCTATTTTATTTTTGGAATTACAAGCCATATTTCATTTCTGGAATTATTAATCTTTTTTTCATTTTCAGAATTATGAAACTTTGGAAAAACGGCATGTAACCAAAATCGCTATGTTAGGCAAGCCACACAACCAAACAAACAGTGAAGAATCAGTGAAGTACAGAATTATTTACAAATGGAACTGAATTAAACCTTATTAATTATCTGTAAATACATGTAACATTAAAATGTTGCAGAATGAACATTGTACTTTCAATAATGAAAGAAATTCATATTTCGGGTTGGAATATACATATATGTTTATTGCATTTCAAATCCATTTTCAGCTGATCATGAAATAAGTTTATTGTTCATGAAAAGTGAAACATTTGTAAGTACATGTAACAGATACTTACATATTCCAAGTAAATACTAAAGAAAGATCACAAATGATATTTTCCTCACTTCAATTGTATAACTTTGTTATTCACAATTTTCACTTGCTTGATATTAAGAGTTTCTTGCTGCAAATTAAAGCATAGAAGTCTTTGTATATTCACATACATGTATACATGTACAGGTACAAGTACATTATATGAGCTACATGCATTTCTACTTTTTATCAAAAGTACAATCATGTCCCAATCTCTGTAGGTAGATTGATCCCTGAGACACGTATCCTTCTGTAATGTTTAGGAAAGAAAACCATGTTTTTATGATAATGATATTAGTAATAATGGCTTCCTACATAGTACTCATGTCCTTCATGATGTCGGGCTCCAATATGCTGGTATACATGTAACAACATACATGTACAAACAAAACGGGCATAAAAATCATACACTTCAAGAACCCTCTGATTTGTTTGCTCTCCTCGCCTTCCATACAACTTGTCACCACTTAAAATGGTGATTCTATTGAGTATTCCTGCACAATCGTCTTAAACTATGTCTGTTCTTATCATGAACTTATACAATTCTCTGTCTGACTTCTTGGCTCTCCTTGATCACCATATAACTCATCATCCCATAAAACTAGTCACCATCTCAAAATCAGATTCTATCAGGTATTCTAGCACGATCTGCAAATGCTATGCAGATTCCAAGCATCAGGGGCTATGATCTTATATATAATTATCATCTCGAACTACCTGTGATCTTATCATAAACTTCTAGAACCGTCTCTCTGACTTCTTGGCACTCCTCGCCGTCCATACAACTTGTCACCATCAGCTTTTCTAGCACAATAAGCCAGTTTGTAATTAGTACATGTTACCAATGACCCTGAAATGACCTCAATTTATACGCCCATGTGCATTTGTTTTGGTAGACGCGCTACTTGTTTAACCCTTTCAAGACAATTGACCACATTTTGTGGTTTGGCTCAATAACTTTTGATTTAGAGCCTTAAAAAATATACCAGATGCATGAGTGGAAAGAGCAAAAATTTCTGCACATACTGTGTCCATTTTTGTTGCATGATCATATTGCGTTCGATGCCAGGAATTTTAAAAAGAATAAGCTTGAACATCCTTAAATTGGCAACACATTGAGAGGTTCAAAATCATTATTTTTTTGTCCAAATTGGCAACTTTTTCAACTTTTCGACAAAGTTCCTAATCATGTATATTATTTTCAAGACATTACATCTTACTAAAACCACGTAGCACTAAAAGAAACATATTATTGTTGCCAATTTGCAGAACAAAATTTGATCAATTGAGCTCTTAAATAATTCCTGTCCTGAAAGGGTTAACAACTAAAACCATACTGGTGCGCTTAAGATGGTGCACACACTATAAAAGCGTATAAAGGTCAACTGAACTCGGTACAAGTGACCTTTATTTGCACAGGTGCAAATTGTAATTATGAACTGGCTTATTAAAATGACCAGTGACCCGGAAGTTCATCTTTAACTTTTTCTGTTGTCGTAAACTTCTAGAATCCTCTCTCGGACTTCTTGGCTCTCCTCGCCTTCCATACAACTTGTCACCATGTTGTCTAAGAGTTCAGAACCCAAGAGATACTCTGGCATGCCATGAATGCTGCGGGTGATGCGATGGTCCGTGACCCTGTCCTGCTGATAGTTATAGGTGCGTATCTTCTCAGAGCGCCCTCCTGAGCCGACCTGAGACCGGCGGAGGGATCGCTCCGAACTGGTCTGCTCTTCAAGGATGCGGCTGAAGATGCGAGTCTCAAGCATCGTCATGGCGATGGTACGATTCTTGTGCTGGGAACGTTCTTGCTGACTCTCAGCAGAGATGCCTGATGTAATTGAAGATCAGAGAAAAGAGCACATATTTTTTTCCATTCCTCCATTTAAAATGGTTTTCTAAATATTAATGGAGCAGCCTAAGGGCTGAATTGCTAATTATTTTTACACATTAAACATTGATTTAATGTTCAAGACAATTGCTATAATGTAATTATAAATCAAAACGATACAAGAAATTTTTGAGAAAAACTTAAAAAGAAAAGATACAGGTCTCATGGACCACTGGTCTTTTACACATTCATAGTTAACATAATCCCACAAGACTAAATTTGTTAGTCTGGTGGCCTGTTGATCTTGTGAACATACAGGAAAGTTTTCAAAATGCACACATGCAAGATCGACATTGTTGGTCTTGTGGGCGTCTTTTGGGCTGGGTTGTAGCCACATGGATGAACAGGGCTATAGAATTACCTGTTGGGAGATGAGTAATTCTCACAGCACTGTCAGTTGTGTTCACATGCTGTCCACCTGCTCCACTAGCTTTTTTGGTCTCCACCCTCAGATCTTTAGGATCCAGTTTCAGATCAATCTAGAATGAAAATAAATTGGTCATTTCAATCGGGTTCCTTCGCTTACTCAAAAGCAAGTACCACGAGAACTACAACTTGTTCACCTATATTTTTACTATATAGATAATAAAATATATTTTTAGAATTTGTCATTTTTCAATGTATAGAAATAAATCAAATTAATGGAAAGTAGAGGAGATAAGAAGGTTTGTATTTACCCTTAATTTGCCCCCATGTACCAACCCCAGTGCCGCAGTACTAATCCCTATTGTGCCAGCCACTAATCCCCCATGTGCCAGCCACTAATCCCTCCTGTGCCAGATTTAGTTTTGGGGTGCTCAAGCATGAACAAACAATGCGACTAAAAATGTACGTGGCACAGCTACGGAGGCTACTATACAAGGTTGTGGCACGCAAGCACAGGCTAGTGCACATGTACATGGCACTGCTATGCAGATCAGTACACAAGGTTGTGGCATCGTATGGGTTAAGTGGACAAAAAACAAAATTCCCTATCTGCAGAATTTATCAGGAGAATAAAATGAACATGAAGCTATGGATGGAGTCCCCTCCATCATACCTGACACAGTAAATTGCTTCCCCCAAAATGGATGGAGCAAAAGAAAATTTTATATGTAAAATTTGAATGGCAAATGAAGATACAGTAGAAACCTGTTAAAAAGAGCTCCGATAAAACAAGATTCCTGATATAACAAGGTAATTTTGCTGGTCCCAGGTCTTTGTATTCTTTTGGTTTTTTTTACCCTGATAAAAGGAGAAAACTCTGATATAAGTATATAACAAGGTAATTTTCATGGTCCCAAGGTCCTCGTTATAGTAAGTTTCCACTGTAAAAGTTTCTTCATTCAACAAAGGTTCTCAAAGTGTATTAACTTATCTGATTGCTATCAGATACAGTAACATGAAGCACAATATGATGTAAAGAGGAAATTTATTGAAAAGAACACTTTTCCCCCCAAAAAATGTTTGTTTCAACACTATCTGTCATAAAAAGGTGATTCTGCCATTCCCTCTTTTCTAACAAATTTCTATAATTAGGTGTCAATATATTCGCAACATTGTGAAATATATTATAGAAATTAACCAAAATAATCTGACATGAGATATGTTTTCAAGTGTTTCTGAAACAATTTTTGAGTGGGTGACATTTTAATTGAGTTGGACAGGGAGTTCCAAAGCCGGGGTGCAGCAGCAGTAAATGCTCTGTTACCCCAGCTCCTCTTTGTTCTAAATTCTTTGAACTTTATGGAGATGGAGGAACAAAGACCTGTACGAGCAGTTGAAGAGGGATGAAGGAGAGAGGAAATATATGAAGGGGCAAGATTATGAAGTGAACGGTAGGTAAGTAGTAACATTTAATATTTCATGTGTTGTTCTATAGGGAGCCAGTGGAAGTTCTTTAAGTATTGGGGTAATATGGACTGAACGTGTGGATTTGGTCACAAGACGGGCAGCTACATTTTGAACTTTTTGCAGTCTTTGGATTTGGTATTTTGGTAAACTAGGCGCACGCCAAATTTGGTAATGATCGGACAATGTATAGACGAGATCTTATGGGGGGTCATCACGCCCCCCCCCCCACCCTCCCGTCTTTAAAACCTCTCAATAGCCCAGTCTTTTTAGGGTAAAGGGGTAAAACCTGTACCTCTTTAGGTTGTGGAAGCACCGCTATAGCCATTGTGCTGGTGTGTATACGCCCCTTGCTCTCTGTCTTGGGTACTCTTTGGACCCGGTGTACACCCGCCTCCTGTCTTAGAAGTCGGTATGCTTGGTCACCACTGATACTCACGCTAGCATGCCTTAAACCACCTGGGAAAAATAAAATAGTCGTTGGTGACAATCATTTATCATGCCTTAAACCACATTAGGAAACATGAAATATGTAGTATTTGCTGATACTCATGCTAGAATGCTTTGAACCACCTGGAGAAAATAGACAATTCCTCACTGATAATCATTTCCTATATGCCTTAAACCACCTGGGAAAAATTATATAATCAACGCAAATGAGTGATATCATAATCTCGGTTAGGTTGATTAATCTGACCGGGCTCACCGACGCTGGCTAGAACACATAAGAAATGGTGTATGCTGCAAGGTTCTGGAATCACCAAAATGATAAGAAATTGACCAAATCCTGCTGTGAGTCACATGCACTGCACACAGAAATGTGTATATGGGACTACACACAAATGTTCGGTCCTAACATTTCAACGGTTTCTTGTCATACAGTGAATGTGGTGGCAATTGAAGAGCAATCCTTTTCTGGGGACATTTCTACTATGACAATCTTGCAAACTAACATAAAAAGAATGAGAAAGCTCACAAATTATTTTTTACCTTTCCCAGAACTCAATATTCTCTGTAAGTCAGCTTTAGGGTCAGCTTTAGGATTAGGGGTAGGCTTAGAAACAGATTCAGGTTTAGGGTTAGGGTTAGTGTTAGGTTCAGTATTGAGGTTCGTAATTCAGCTGATGTGGAAAATCAGCGAAACATGTGTCTTAGGAGCCTCAGCAAAAGGTAGTGAAATGAAAAGACACGTCTGGTACACGAGTGACAATTTTTTGGAAAATCATTACTTTACCTCATGGAGGCAAAATTATAACCTTAATATCTACAGGAAGTATATGTATACAAGCATGTAATTAGGCAAAATATTAAATGAAACTATTATTTAGGTAACTTGGATGACAATTTTGCACAAACATTTATTTCTTTCGCATTCTTGTTGCATCTTTCCTTTCCCCGACATATCACTAAGCTACGGTACCTATAACAACTCACCCATATCTGTGGTGAAATACTCTAGTACATTGAACGTCCATCTTCTGTAGGAAGCATAGCGCTGATACATATCAAACATGTCTGCCGCAAACAACATTGCTTCCTGACCTCCGACCCCTGCAGAGAACTCCATGATGACATCATTGTCGTCGGTTTCCTCCGAGGGCATCAGCAGGCCAATCAACTGGAAAAAGGAGAGAGAGAGAATATAATGAAAAACTAATGTATAAATCCCCGACTTGTTCCATCGATCCCATACTTTTACTTCTGTCCAACAACCTTGATAACTGTAGAGGTGTTATGGTCTAGTGGATATGTCTGGGCTGTGAAACACAAGGTTGGAGGTTCAGATCTTTGCCACTGCACTAGTGTCCCTTGGCAAGACACCAATCTAGATTTTCCACACTCGACCCAGGTGAAGCTACATGTACATGTTAAGCCAAGGTAATAATATTCAAAGTCCTTTGGAAGTGCATAGAAATGTTGTATCAAAATGTGTTCATGTTAATTTGTATGATTTTTTTAGCATCATGTGCTGAGGATCATATATTTGATTTGTTTTCATTCAACTGATTACCTACATGTATGCTTTTTCAGAGTGTCAACACTGGTATTTTTCTTTTACTGCGATACTCCTCTTGTAAAAAGTCATGTATCAACCAACTGGAATTAGGAAAAAGAGAAAATCAATTTGTCAAAGCATGTGTGTTAAAGCCTTAGGGTAACAGATTTGATCAAAATGTTTGTGGAATGTTCTCCAAATACTTCCTACTTTTGAGTCCTTTAGCAGTCAGGTAAACCAAGCAACAATTGATCAATACGAAGCTCACAAATCATATATTTACCTTTACCCAAACGCACTCTTCTCTTTACATTACAGGACATAAACTTTAGAGATAGAGCCAGCAATGTTACCTAAAATGATCTTGAAGGGTAGGTAAAGTTTTCAGGGTTAAACCATGTGTAAAATGATTTTTAATTAAAAAAATGAACCTTCCACTTTCTAGCAGGTGATTTAACCTTTTGACCTCTGAATAACCTTTAAACCTTACCTCTTCTGATATATCTGCCATCTTTGCCTCAAGCTCATCCTTCTCTACTGCTGCTAACTCCTGAATCTCCTTATCTTGGCTAGAGTCTGATGACCCTACCAAAGAAAAAAGAAAAGTGAAGGGCTGGTCATGTCTTAATATCTTTACTATTATTATCATTATTATCATCGTTTTTACTATTATTCAGTGATGTAGTCAAGGCCGGTAGTACCGAGTCACGAGGCTGCTGAATAATGCTACCTGTGACTCAGTCTAAGGCTGAGGCTAAGGCCAAAGACTACTAAAATGAGACCTGGGGCCTGTAACATAAAGAGATACAATCAATCTTAAGATCAATTGTAACTCTTTAGTACATGGTTTGCCATAGACTTACAATTGATATCAATCGTAAGATTGATTGGATCTCTTTATGTTACAGGCACCTGGAGGCTAGAATCCACTACTGCAATGTTGTTGTTGTTGTTGTTGTTGTTGTTGCTGCTGCTGTTATTATTATTATCATTATTATTATTATTGTTATTATTATTATCATTATTATTATTATTATTATTATCATAAGCATAACTGCCATTTAAGGCGAATCATAACAATGCGGTTTATTTCGACGCTAAGGCGAAAGTGAATCTGAACAATAGGCTGAGATAAAAGACTTCGCCTTAATGTCACAGGTACATGTAAAGTTATTATATCATTATCATTATTATTACAACATCATTTCCCACGTTAGGGGGAATCCTATCAATGTGGTTTATTCCGTCACAATAGAAATTTGACGTTACGGCAAAAGTGATTGTGCATTCAGACAAATGATAACAACAGGCTGAGATAAAAGGATTCCCCCTAATGCTGGAATAAGAGTTATTATCATTATCATTATTATCATTATTATCAATGTTAGTATTATTATCATTATCATCATTATCATGGATATTATTATTATCATCATCTTTTTTATAAAAAAAGAAAAAAAGATTTGAATACCTTGAATGAGACGCTGAAGCTCATCGATCTCTTCCTCTGTTGATATCAGCTCCTCCCATTTATCAAGGACAGCAGCCAGCTCCATCATAGATCCTCTTAGCTCCTTATGCCTGGAGTCTGATAAAGGATCCCCTCCCTATTAAGAAGAAACAATTTACACATGATGGAAAAAAAAATGCAGCAGCAAAATAAAATGAAATACGCGTAGTGTTTCATTTCATTTCATCTATTCAGTTCTGAACAGAAGTACATACATACATGTACATACATACATACATAAGTACATACATGTAGTATACAGTTTACCAGTGTAAAAATTAAAAGTTCTTTCACAAGGGCTACTTCGAAGTCCACCTACATGTACATGTAGTGTGTTCAGAGATTTTAATGCACTACGACCCATGGGCAGAAATATTATTAGACGGTGGCTCTTTTTTCATAAATTTACGGTGGCTTTTTCAAGAGTTTCGGGGGCTAATCGGCCTTAGCCCCCACTTATTTTATTCACTGCAGTAGTGCAGTTTACATGTATGATCACAGAAACTTATTTCCAACAGAACTTGGAGCTCCAAGCTAAGCAGGAGCTTGATGCCTTGTGTGCCTTTACAATGTGTGCCTAACATTTCTGCATCTTACTGCACATACATGTAAGAAAGTTTCGGGGTCTTTAATGCCTGCACTTACTTCTTACATCTTTATCTGCCATTTTATTCTTTAAATTGGCAACAATAATATTTTCCTATTAGTGCTACATGGTTCTCATAAATTGTAATGTCTTTGAAAACAATACACATGGTTAGGAATTTGTCGAAAAGTTGAAAAAATTGCCAATTTTGATTAAAAAACAATGATTTTTAACCTCTAAATGTGTTGCCAATTTAAGGATGTCAAAGCTTATTCTCGTTTTTAAAATTCCTGGCATCAAACGCAATATGGTCATGTAACAAAAACGGACACAGTATGTGCAGAAATTTTTGCTCTTTCTACTTGTGCATCTGGCATATTTTTTAGAGCTCTGAATCAAAAGTTATTAAGCAAAACCACAAAATGTGGTCAATTGTCTTGAAAGGGTGTTCAAAGTGTGAATGAAGCTTTTATATAGTCTTGACTATAACAAGTTCAGATAGAAGACTGCCAGTAGGTACCACAGGGATGCACTTTTTATGCTCTTGACTGATCATTTCAGACCCTGTGACTTTCCTTTTTCAGACTTTTTCAGTGAATTCAGTCTAATATGAATTTGGCTCTGACATATCTGGGACCTTTATCTGCCATTCTAGGGTGAACGAGGCATTTATACATGTACATGTATCTAGTCTTGACATTTTCCTGTAACAAGTTCAGATAGAAGACTGCCTGTAGGTACATTGTACCATGTACATGTACAGGGATGCACTTTTTAGGCTCTTGACCGATTTCAGACCCTGTGACATCCCCTTTTCATAACTTTTCAGTGTATGGGGCTCTGACATGTATGTACCCGGGACCCTTTTTCAGGCTGATTTAGTAAAACAAACTGGTATGGCTCCTTGAAGCATGTACATGTACATGTACATTCACAATAAAATAAGCATCTAGCACATCTATGGTAGATGTGAAGATATTTTCCTTTTTTCATTTTCTTATAGGGTGGGGGGGGGGGGGGAATACCTGATAAAATATTATCAGATAAACGTTATTGCTTGCAAGGGGGAATGGTTTGATTTGATTGTACAGGGTTTTTGTTTGTTTGTTAGCTCCTTTGTTTTTTATTAGACACACAAAAAGTCTACTACTGGAAACTTTCTTCTGCGAGTACAGTTCCATGACACATGCTCTGGGGAAAATTGTTCTATGGTCAGTTTTCCACTCTATCAAATTCATCACTTCAACCCTGGACCAAACGTGATACCTAAACCTAACCCTTAAAGGGTACCAATCACCAACACATATTTTACTCTGTATGTTAGAGGTTCCATGTCATTCTACTATATGGGCTTTGAATATCACTTCTATAAAGAGATATTACAAGTTTAATTATACTCTCTATAAGCATAACAGCGACTCATGAGTAGACTACTCAACGCACCCGTATGCACTCGCCAAAATAAGGGCTCGCGTGGAACCCAACTCGGAGGTTCGGTTCTGCGCGAGCACCTTCATGTTATCCTTTATTGCCTTCATACTCCTAAACTGTTGACCTATAGAATTTCAGATAAAGTTCTTTGAGATTAATTTTATACTTTCACCGTAGAGGTGTACCAATTATTTTTTCAGGTGATTGGTACACTTTAAACTTAACCCAACATTAAACCCGATTACAACCCAAACTATTTCCTCAGAATAATGTCACCAAAGCAAATATCAGGTCAACTCATGCTCAGATTACAGACTGGATAAGAATTAGCCTGCACCAGTTGTCACATATGTACCAAGCGTAAAATGTACAGTGGAAACTTGTTATAAAGAGCTTAATTTGATATAACAAGATTCCCGTTATAAATATGTTCCCAAGGTCCTCCTCTTAGTGAGTTTCCACTATACTTGCAAATTCTCTGCTAAATTGTGCAAAGGCAGCTGCCTACCAGTGTTATAGCTACAGTGGTCGGCGGTGGACGGGCCCGTCCAGCACGGGGGATTTCCGTCTACCACTCCGGGTGAAAAACACCGCTTCCGACCGGCATTAATTTCACATAAGAAACTGCATTAAACGTAACTGTTTGTGAAGAAACGTGGTACTTACATTCATATTTCCATCTTTAATCATGTTTTATTTGCAATTTTACGAGAATCATGCTTTCAATTTGACAATAAATGATTATTTACTAAAGATTTGCCGAGTTTTATTGTCTTTTGTTACGCACTATACTGTACTACAGTCCGTAATTTGCACGTACATACAGATATCATGTTTTACGTAGCGTATACCGGAAGCTGCTGTTCTGACAGCTGTACTGTCGCCATACCATCGATCTCTTTGGAACGACTTGTTGCTTGTCAAGTCAGTGAAATTTGAACCACCACTAAAAAGTTCCTAGCTATAACACTGCTGCCTACACAACTGTACAAGTATTATGTGCTGCAACCCCCCGCAAAAAAAATAATAAAAATAAAATAAAAAATACCTGTAGAGTCTCTGAGATGGACTGGTGCTCTTTTCTCAGATGATCCATGTAGCATCTGAACTGTGGACTTTTGGGACATAGGGGATCACCAGTCTCCTTGCCAGCATTGGATCCATAGGCCTGCACTCTACAAAGGGCACCAAGTGGAGATTGATAATCACTTCTCATGCCAACAGCTTTCAACGTGGAATATGACGCTTTCGTTGAGATATGATGATGCCTCCGTCTGTCTAATATCTGTTTACTTCTTTCTAATAAAACTTTACTTGGACTAACATCAATGCAACCATTTTGTTTTGTCCACAGAGAGCAAACAGGGCTCTTCATACAGCAATGTGGTATCTGCTTCATCTGTTTTAAATCCATACAAAATAAACTTTGTTGTTTGGAAGTTTCTGGGCTGCTTTGTGAAAACACTGATCTATTCCTCCTGGTGTTGCAAGCATACAAGGTATTAGGCTCCTCTCCGTGTGTCTTTATACTGGCAAGAGCAAATATGCTGGGCCTCGGCATGTGCCAGTGACAGCAATTTGATGAAAACACCTGTTGACTGAAGCTATTACTAAGTCTTTGAGTGTGTCTGCTGATCTGTGTAGCATGCATGATGCTGTTTATCACCTGTACATGGAAACCCGAAATCACTTTAGGAAGATCTTGGATACACGTCCATCCTGGAGAGAGGGAAAGAGAGAGAGAGAGAGAGAGAGAGAATTCATTAAATTCATTAACCCTTTCCAGAAAAATGACGACATTTTGTGGTTTGGCTCAATAATTTTTTATTCAGAGCTCTAAAAAATATATATACCAGATTCATGAGTAGACAGAGTAAAAATTTCTGCACACACTGTGTCCATTTTTGCTGCATGACCATATTGCATTTGATACCAGGAATTTCGAAAAGGAGAACAAGCTTTAAGATCCTTAAATTAGCAATACATTGAGAGGTTCAAAATCATAATTTTTAAAATCAAAATTGGCAAATTTTTCAACTTTTCAACAACATTTCTTACCATGTATATTGTTTTCAAAGACATTACACCTTAATAGAACCATGTAGCACTAAAAGAAAAATATCAATGTTGACAATTCAAAGAACAAAATGTGATAAATTTAGCCCTTAACCCTAACCTGTCCTGAAAGGTTTTAAGTTATATATATGATATACAGAGAAAGTGCATTCTATCCTGCTCATGCTCATGTACATGTACATAATATGAAATACATAAAATACACCAAAAAAAAGAAAGAAGTAAAATATGTAAATAGAATGATTAGGTAAAATAAAAATATTTCCTAGTTTTTCTCGTCCCCTCCCCCTTCCTTTTTTCGGGCCACATTAATTTTTAAAAATTATTATTTGATATTTTGTTAGAAACCTGAATGAATAAGACTTTAAAACATCTACAAATAAGGAAGTAAAGTTTCTAAAAACATTAATATAATGCAATTTCAACTTGTTTTGGGCCTCTGGAGTGCATACTGCACATGTATAAAGGAAATTAAATTGAGAAAATTTGGGGTGAAATTGACCCAATAGAATTTCTATGTACAGGTAAATTATCAAATATTAAATAAAATTTTCCAAAAAAAAATCCAGACGAGAAACTGGGAATCAATTTTACTTGGCCTCAGAGAAATAATAATAAGATGGAAAAGAGAAAGGGACAAAGAGATTGCCTTTCAACATTTCAAAGGACTTAATACTTTATGATAAATGTTTTGTTGATTGCCAAAATGATAGAAGAATAAAGACAAATAATAACATAAGGAAGACAGAAATAGAAGATGAAAGAAAGATAAAAAATATATAATAACAAAAGAAAAGATACATGTAGAAGGAAAATAAAGATGTACATAGGAAAGGATAGAAGAAAAGATGAAAAAGGAAAAGAATAAAAAGAAATGTAAGGGAAAAAAGAAAGAGAAGATAGAATAAAAACAAAGAATAACATTAAGAAAGATAGAATGAGAAGATAAAGGAAGAAAGATAAAGAAATACAAGTTAATGACAGAAGAAAAGTATAGAAAACATAATTAATGAAGAGAAAACTGATGATAGGAGGAAGAAACAAAGAATAACATAAGGAAAGATAGAGAGAGAAAAAGGAATTACATAAGGAGAGATACATGTAGAAAGAGAAGATGAAAGAAAACTAAAATGCATTTGAACAATTGATAGCAAAGAAAGATGACAGAAGGCTAAAAACAAAGAATAACATAAAGATTTTTTAAAAAGAAGATGAAAGAAGAAAAATAAGAAAATGTACATGTATAAGGAAGAAGGAAAAGTGCATACCGAAGTTGATCTTTACTTCTTGGGTCAAGCTGCCCCAAGCCGAAAGGCAGATCTTCATTCGAGCGAGATTCAGCATTGACGTAAAATTGCATTATAATAATGCTCTCCAAAACTTAAAGAAACCGTATTTTAAAATGCCGTTTTGTAATTGTGCTTCATGAATCATGAGGCCATATCGTGGTTGAGGAAACCATTCGTTCATTTGCACGAACACGATTGAGCACAGAGTCTATGCGAGGGAAAGAAGACACAAATCAATGCGCATGTCGCAATGAACTTATGTCATGAAGCACTTCTTTGGAGAGTGAATCTGAATGGTGGTTTCCTGGGGCCTGTTTCTCGAAACCAACGACAAGACAGTCATAACTTTATCCGCCAACTACGGAGATGTCCATGATCTTCCTAAACTGTTTCACGAAGAGCTAACTAGCTAGACATCTCGTGATATCGATACTATCGGCGAGAATAGGAGCCGACACGTAGCCTCGGTTGCAATTACACTATATTTTTAAAAGCTAAATTTAACTCAACTGCAAATATTTGAATGAATTAGGGAATAAAAGAAAATAGAAAATGTAGAAGGGTATAATAGATGCCAAATAATTTTTAAATTATGTAAATTACATGATGGATTCGCTTGTAAAATGAAAAATATGAGTGATTTATTTCATGATCTGTGAGCCAGTTCTACGTTGGATAGGTACCCCCCGGATGTCGTGATTTGATAGTTTATAAAAATAAACCCATATATTTTCATTGTAATAATAATATGCTTTGAATGTTTTACATAATGTTTTTGGGCTTGAGTATGATATGAAAATTACAAAAATATTCATATTATAAGTTTAAACACGTATATTTCAAAGTATTCATTTTAAAAATCGTTGATATAATCTATGTTTACACTGATATGGGTCTGAAAACCATAGAATATGCCGTTGACTATGGCTGGCCGACCGTGTCATATTACAGTTCCCTCGTCGGATTTTAGTTCACCAAAGAAATCTTTATAGAAATCATTTACGAAGATCGCCCAATTATTTGTTTTCACACAAAAAGCACTCTTGTAATTATTATATAAGACGTAACATGTGATTTTCAAGTTTATTATGGTAGCACGTCATTTTTCATGCTAATTGATCAGATATGAAGGACCCATATCGTAAAATAGCTTTGCAATCAGAAGTTAAGAGACTTACTAAATTCATTTTGACATAAAACATATCTAGCAACAGTTATGAATTTATATTTTTTTCTAGATTATAATACTTCCCAAGTTCCCATTGCTTATCAGTAAGGCTTGTATTTTTTTTCTTGCCCAATGTTTATTTGTCAATAGTTTTTTTTTTTTTTTTCCAGTTTCCAATGATGGGATTAATTTGACAAGTTTTGGTTTAACTTTTTTTTTCCCCACCACATTTTGATACAGGCCTATCTCCTGTCAGTCTATTATTGTTATCGTTTTTATTATGGTTTTCTTTTTCATTTGAAAAAAAATTCCTTTCATATTGAAATGACCTCAATTAGGCTGTTGTTTGTTTGGTTGGTTTTTTTTTATCCATTAGAATGTGGAAAGAGTGTTGATTCACTAGAGTTAAGTGGAGACAAGCCTTGAACAAAAACACTATGTATTTTATATAATTTTCATAATATAAACATGGATAAATTCCAGATAAAGTGAATGCGTAGAAAGAGTTGCATAGAAGTATGTAGTGTCCCGTTTTGCCTACCATAATCTACCCAATAAATAACATGTGATGGCGCTGTACGTCGACCTAAAAAGATATGACAGGGTTGGAGGCGTCATAAGTCCTTAGTCAGGAAGTTGTCGCGCACCTTGGTAAAGACGGCTTTGTGAAACACGTAGCGGACAACTAGAGAACTAGCGCTGACTTAGTAAAGAACTTAGACATATGACGGTTTCGAGAAACAGGCCCCTGAATCCTGAACCAGGCAGGGTAATGACAATGCCAATGAATTGAACGATTCTATTTCTAACTTAGGTCTTCATGGTCTTAGCTTCCAAAATTGCTTGAATGCAACTTTAGATCTAAACACAATTTCATGAATATTTGCTTACATGTACCATCCCACGATTTTAAAAACTCGACGCATTCACTCCTGCATGTAATGCAAGACTAGACTTGGCAGTTGGCAAGCCAAGAGTATGCCCCCCCCCCCCCCCCCATTACCAATGAAACTTCACACGAATTTTAACGAATGGGACTTAACAACATAGAGACGGTCTCCTTTCCACTTTAAAAATATTATCAAACATTCATACAAGGTATAAAAATTTGAATAGTTCGTTAAGTGATTTCGCTTATTTCATCTTCAATCAATATACATGCAATATAATTTCGGGAATGAACTAAAAATATACAAGAAAATTGTTCTAATCGTACCAAGTAGAAGCGTCGCGGACGTCGCCATGTTTTCCCACAATCCCAACTTTACAGATTGTTCTCAATTCTCACTCGATCCTGTATAACGTATATAGATCATATCTGTAGCACAGGTTCGGCAAAAATGAGAGCCCGGTCTCATTGATTTGACTCCTTGTTTACTATACTGCATATGCATACTACTCTAGCTGCCAGCCACACACCGGGCGTTGTACTTGAGATCTTGACAGGGACACAAGTTTTGCTTGGAAGAAACAACGTTTGGGCATTTTTTCTGCTTCAGATTTCCTGGTAAGTTCCTCATGCTTACTCCCATTAAATAGAATGATTTCCTAGAGGCTATACGTATGTCTATGATTAAATATTTTTTACTGTTATTTGTTAAGTCATGTGTAAGTGTTTAGACAAGAACAAGCATGACAAGACAAGTCAAGGACATGAAGGACAAGGTGTCTGAAAATGAAATGAAGAGTGAAGACTGAAGAAACTTACTTAGCTGAGACTGAGTTTGGTGAGTGACTCAGTGATCGTAAGTGAACATGATGAAGGGGGGGGGGAGGAGGGAGAGGACAAAAAAATAGATTGCTGAGACATGCTGAGCTGAGAGAGAGAGGCTGAATGAATATGAATGAAATGAGATTGTCTGAAAAGTGTGAGACTGAGATTGTAGACCAATGTCACTCACGGGACCATCACTATTATGGGGCTGTGTCAATTTCGGCCTGTCACGACCTCTAAGCTGAAGAGGTAAAAACACCAATATAATCGGCAAAATTTTGAGAAAATACTTCCTTCTACATTTTAGAATGATAGCGTTGTCACTACGGTGGTCGGCGCCGGTCGGAACCTTCCACCACTCGAAATTTCCGACCGGCACTCAATGCAATATCACACCCGCCCGCCCGGCACTAATTTCCCCACTGACAAAGAAAAAATACTACGATTTTTACCTACGAACATGCAATTGTGGTTTAAGCCAGCAGATTCAATTTTCCTGGAAGGTATACACCTATACACAGCCACTAGCGCAGCGCAGCTCCTTCCCAAATACGAATCATATTTACGTATAAATACCCATACCCATGCGTGCATGTCCAACATCAAATCACTACACACTGTACTCGTCTCCGAGCTGGAATGTAGCAATCAGCTGATTTGCACATGTTCTGGTTTTGCACATGTTCTAGTTTTGAGAAAACTCGCCCGTAAGTAACTCACAGGCGATAAAATTTCCACCACTAAAAAGTCCCTGGTGACAACCCTGATGATAGAATATCTAATGTCATGCCAGATCCTTTGATAGGATCTTTATCATCTTGATCAAGTGAAATTTTCAGGCTGTTTTTTGGTCGGTGAGCTTGCTCCCCTCCTGCACACATGTGGGCAAGATATCACACACTTGCCTATGGCTATGGGAGGCAATTGCTCACGGTATGAAGGTACAGAGTGCGAGGTTATCTCCAATAACCTCGCATAAGTGTGAGTGGACCAATGTACAGTAGGCCATCATACTGAACATGTACAGTATGGTGGTGGATTCAGTGTCTGAACACTTTTCAGAAAATCAACGATAGCAAATTAAATATCAAACTAATATCTGTCAAACTTACATAATGAATGCTGAAAGTCCTACAGAAAAAGAAGTTGATGGAATTTTAAAAAGACAACGTAAATTAATACGATATTCCCTTCCGAGTGAACACCTTCCCAACGACGCGGCCTTTTGGTCCCTTGAAAAAGGTACTGTATTTCCGAACGTGTGAAACCTATGGGAGAAAGCCACAACCTTTGTGTCAATAGTGTGGTTTTCATACGCGTAATCCCACGCGTATGTAAACCCATTTTAGGCGCTTAACTGTACATGTTCAGTAATACAATCTGTTCGGAATTACAATCCTTGACTATACATGTACATGTTCGTTTGAAACTAAGGTAGACTCTGGTTTGATCTCGAGAGTCTCAGAGGGGATCGGCTCACCTGTCACTAGGGCAAACTCGTTATCTTACAGCGATCACACCAGCAGGCAGCAACACTCGCGCCTTTCATGGATCCATTCCTATGTGTTTGGTCATGCAGCAGGTCCTAAAGCTATGTACGCACCAAATACATGCAATGCGACACGTTCAAAAGTAGAGGCGCACCGCGCACGGCCGATGTTAGAGACTGTTTCTTATTTGGGAGACCATCTCTATAAACTAGACTTATGTAAATATTTTTGATAGCCTACATGTATTTGGGAGACAGTCTCCCATTTAGGAGACCACTTTTCTTTGTTTACATTTGCGGCAAAGGGATTACCTTGGCTCAAAATGAAAATGTAATAAGCAGATTCCTCATGAAAAAGTATCCCTTTTGACCGTCTACATGTACTTTAAAAGTCCACTGTCTACTTTTGTTTTCATAACATTTTTTGTTATGATCCACACACAAGATAAATGGGCTTTTGATTTCTGAGAGGAAAAAATTTGGCCGAGAAAAAGTGCCTTGTTTCTATTGTCCTCTTGTTAGCGAAGTCTCCAATATCAGAGACTGTCTCCCAAGTGGGAGAGAGTCTCCCAAATCGGCCTTGCGCCTCTACTGTTCAATGCGCCAAATTTCTGCTGTGACGATGCAGCAAGAATATTTTTTACATTTACCAAAAAGAATAAATTGCCCTATATATAATCGCTTGTGAATTCATGTTAGAGAAATCCTGTCCAGGTAACACATGTACAGATCTTTGTGATAGGCTGCATATCCCTTTGGAGATTACCAAGAGAAGAAGAAGATCGAGCTCTTATGAGTAACTCTACCACGTTTTCTGCCAAGTCTGAATTTTTCCTAGATCCGAGTTAGCCCATGGGCACACATTCATACATGTACATGTACATTAGATGCAGACTGTCAGTAAACATGTGGAATGTCCCCCATAACACACAACTTTAGACTAGAAGTTTTCAAGCATTTTAGAAACACTCTAGGCTGTTTCTTTGTTGTGCAAAATGTTCAATGCTTAGGGAGGATAACGAGTTCTAAAATTGTACAAATAATTACCTTTTTTTATCCCCCCCCCCAAAAAAAAAATCTTTGTGATTTTACCATACAATGTACATGTACATACACTGTACATAATCACAAATGAAAAAAAAAAAAATAGAAATGATTAAACCATCATAATCTTCATGATTTTATCAAGACCATGGGAGCGTTTCATCAAGCATTTTGTCAGTGATTTTTACTGACAAATTTGCTCTCAGCCAATCAGATGCAAGGATTTCAGTAGCTTATAACACTTGTTGGATAAAATATCCGACAAATCCTTTCATGAAACGCTCCCCATGGGTATCTCTTGCTTGAAGCTTGGCTTGTGACAGCATCCTAGGGTAGTGAATTCCAGAGTGTGACGGTAGGTGGAAAGAAGTTTCATTGGAGAATTTGCAATTTTTTAACTTTGCTACCCGCTTGACTGCTTTTAAATTTTAGACCGATTTTCTCCTTTATACCTTTACATGTATGTCAGTCATAAGAAAAGTATTAAAGTGAAGCTGAGATATTTCAGATTTTAAGTGAAATGGTATTTAGTGAATTTGTTTCGGTGATGTGATGACTTACGTAAATGTTGACATGAAAATGTTAGGTCGTAGTGTGCAATGCTTGCATCTTTTTAGAAGGTGTGCTGTTTTTCATTCTGATAATTTTTGTTTTTTGTTTTTGTTGTGTCAACTAATAAATGAGTTTCTACATACATGCACAACTATTGCTTGGCAGGCTGGCAAACCCTGAAAGCAGTATTAAGTTGAATTTTTCTTTTGGTCATGGGGGGGGGGGGGGATACGACTGGCCCATGACCCCTCCCCCACCCCCTCCTTTTGAATCATATTGAGCATGTTACATGTACACGTACAAAAATGTGAAGGTACAGTACCTTATCTACAATGTACACAACAAAAAATTGCCCCCTTACATGTACATGTATTCGTGTAATTTCTGGAATATCTCCCCCCCCCCCCCCCAACAAACTAAAAAATCTTTGGTCCATACATGTACATGTGCATGTACTTGGCTGATAGTGAAAATGTTTCTAGGCAAATGTTTCAAATTATCAGCTAAGAATTTGACCCAAAGAATGTACAATGTAGGCCTACAGGGCATCTACATTGTACATGGGCGTTGTGGCGTGCGCCTGTAATCCAGCTAACAGTTGAAGTTATAAACTGAGTCACGTCTTTCGGATGGTGACGTTACAGGTCGGTCCCCAGACGTAAATAATCATACATGTATCTGATTGATACACGTCTGTAAAAACCCAATTACACACACACACACATGTAGATGTGAGTTGAACTTGCTACATGGAAACAGTCTTTATATTGTTTAAAATTTTCATATAAACTGTCAGTATATCAAATTAAAGAAAAATGTATACTCTACCAACATCAGTTAAGATCAAGTTTTTAACTTTTACGCTTGGATGGGCACATTCTTTTGATCGTTAGAAGGTCTGATTAAGAAAATTGCAAAAATAGAGGAACCTTTCAAGTGTTAATGAACATGTGGATCTGTAAGACATTCTTGTTCGATAATAAAACAATGAATGAGAAACAACGAGAAGGATTGAGCTCTGGATTGCAATCTCAGGACTGCATGGTTTTGACAAGCATGGTCAAGATGGGGTTTTTTGTTTTTGTTTGTTTGTTTGTTTTCTTTTGACTCTACAAGATGGAAGTGCTCATCAACATTTCAGTGGCCAGATGCTCCATCTTTGCAATGTTCTTTCATAGGCTCATTTATTGTTAAATTAAATGGCTACATGTACATGTACAGTGTATGCTCACTCATGCATGAATGGTATTATTCCGAATTACATGTACAAATACACGTACATGTACCATCATAAAGAGGATTAAATTAAAATTTCTTTCGCGAGGGCTACTTCGAAGTCCACCTACATATTGCATTCAGAGATTTTAATGCACTACATGTACGACCCATGGACAGAAATATTATTTGACGGTGGCTTTTTTTTTTATTCATGGTGGCTTTTTCAAGATTTTCGGGGGCTAATCGCCCTTAGCCCCCGTTTATTTTTTTCACTGAATTGTTTAAGATAATAATAATAATAATAATAATAAATCGCACATATCACATAATAACGTCCCTATGGACTTCCAAAGGGTTTGGATATTATTACCCTGGCTTTAGTTCCGGCAGCTGTAATCAGCGCACAGTGCATTTCAAGGAATAAATCCTGCTAGGTACCCATTTAACACCTGGGAGGAGAGTGGCAAACGTGGATTAATGTCTTGCCAAAAGACCCTAGTGCCGGGCTGAAATTTGAACCCTCAACCCTTGTATTGAGAGTCAAGTGAATGAACCACTAAGATACCTCCACATATTAAGATACATACATGTACAGTACATGTAATTTTATATTAACCCTTTCAAGACAATTGACCACATTTTGTGGTTTGGCTCAATAACTTTTGATTCAGAGCTCTAAAAAATATACCAGATGCATGAGTAGAAAGAGCAAAATTTTGTGCACACTCTACATGTATGTCCATTTTTGTTGCATGACCAGATTGCGTTTGATGCCAGGAATTTAACAAATGAGATTAAGCTTTAAAATCCTCAAATTGTCAACACATTGAGAAGTTCAAAATCATTGTTTTCAAACAAAATTGGCAATTTTTAAAACTTTTCCACAAAATTTGTGACCATGTGTATTGTTTTCAAAGACATTAAAGCTTATTAGAACCATGCAGCACTAAAAGAAAAATATTATTGTTGCCAATGTAAAGAACAAAATGTGATCAATTTAGCTCTTGAATAATTCCTGTCCTGAAAGGGTTAAATATTTATTTGAAATCTTAACTACATGTACATGTACATGTATGAATAGATAGTGTTCACTTTTTTTCTCTTTCTTTGTTGCTGAGTTAATTTTGAGCGCTACATGTACATGTATGTAGGTTTCCCTCAAACTCTCTAAAGCCTCTTTCTTACATGATGCCATGCACTGCCTCAAAAATCCATGTATTTCATCTACAATGCAAAGGGCCATAATTCACAAAGGAGGTTTGATTTAAACAATGGGTTAAACCCCCTCCTGGGGTTTTTAAGCGTACGATCCAATCATGTTTTCTTTGAGCGCGTGCATGGGCAATGTGCGCTTATTTTAGTACGCTTAAGGAGGTTCAAACCATACCCATGGTTTAAACCTTCTTTGCGAATTCGGGCCAAAGAGCCCAAAGCATGTACTTAAATGCTTTTAACTAGATGTGTTAAAGGGAAGGTTGAGTTCTGGGAAAGGTGAAAAATGATTTGGGGGCTTTCTCAAATCCTTTTACATACATTTACATGTACGTGTACATGTACATGTACATGTCAGTTTGGGAGAATCGAGAACATCATGTAGTACATTACGTACAAGTCATGTAGAATGTCCCTCAAAAAGGATTTCTCTTCAAATGCCCTTACATGTATATTCGAAATATTGTAGCTACATGTACATGTACATGTACATGTACAGTGTTTGGGCCGAACATTTATGCAACATCTGTGTGCAGTCCCCTACATATATACCCATTTCTGTGTGTAGTCCCATATACCCATTTCTGTGTGCAGTGCATGTGCTTTAGAGCGAGTTTGGGTTGATGATTCCAAAACCTACATGTACATGTACACATACATGCCAATCCTTATTTAGGCATGATCATCCTTTCCCAATTGCTTCCAGACAGTTTCTTTCACAGTGTAATCGCACAGCCAGAACTCAACTTTATCTTTTTTTTAAAAGAGAAAGAAATGTTGAGCATATGCTGAACTGTGTTGTACATGGATGTATTTTGCCGCTGCAGGTTGTTTTTTCTTTGTGTGTGTAATTTACTGCGTCACGTGTGAAGGGTTACACATCGTTTTTCCGAAGGTTCATACATACGTAAGTAAAACTATGTAATTCTGAAGGTTTGTTATGTAGGGCTCTGTTGCATTTTCGGAAAATTTTACGAATCTTTGGGGTAATGCATCAAATGTTCGGAATTATGAACCCTATTTCATTGTCGGAAATTTGTGAAGCCCCTGATCTGAGGAAATATGTGTGTTTTGGAATTACCAACCTTCGGAAATTTTATAAATCGTCAGAAAAACGAGTAGCCCCCCGTGTGAACAAGGTCTGTTGCGAGACAGTGTTAGAAATGAGCTAGGGAGAAGCAAGGCATTAAAGATTCACAAGAAAGGTGATTAAATTCAAAGAGCAAATATTCTCATGAGAAAAGGCTAGCATAGATAATGAATGGTGTGTTACAAACATGCATGGGTTGCTGCAGATATACAGGGTGGCCTAGAAAGAATACAGCTCACCTGAGATAAATGTACATTATATGCAGTTTCAACGACATCACTGACATAATATCATTTGTTTTTGTTTATTAGGCAGAATTTTATATTTTGGGTATGACACCAGGATCATCAATTTCAGGTATTTCATTTCAATTCTGCAGCTATTCTTGTGAGGCAATGCAATTTTCAAAATTTGCTGCTTTTTCAACTGTACATATGTAGTCATGCTTGAAGCAGCAAGACATTTGGCATGATGGCTTCCCATGCAATCTCTGCTTCTTTCATGTTGTCTTCGTTTTCAAAGCGAGAGCAGTCATCTGTTTGTCAACATACATGTACATGTATGTGATATGCTGTTACATGTATATACATAAATTTCTCGCTGCTTCAAGCAGGACTACAGTTGCAAAGGTACATGTAGCAAATTTTGAAAATGACATCACCTCACAAAAATAGCTTTAGAATCAAAATGCTTTACATGTACCTAAAACTGATGATCTTTGTGTCATTTTAGTCGGAAATGGATTTTCTACCCAGTAGAACAAAACTAAGTGATACTGTGACAATGATGTCGTTGAAATGGCAGTTCTCAGGTGTTGCGTTCTTTGTGGGCCACCCTGTACATTGCAAGCTAACACAAGTCTAATTAGAATTCGAATTTCAAAATGATATTCAACCCAGGAAAGGTTATGCACGTGTACACTGTACATGTACTTGTACCCATATGAAATTATTAGCATGAGAGGCCTTACTACATGTAGCGAAAACAGAAAATAAATAACAACTGGGGTCTTTATCATGGGCATTATTTTCTCTCTGATCATCCTTGCAGAATGATGACAATTCATTTCGTTGATAATTTGTAAAACTTGTTAAAGGGAAATCCAGCCTTAATAGCAAGATGCTTTGAAAGAAAGAGGAAAAAATCAGAGAAGCAGATTGGTGAAAGTTTGAACGAAATCGGACAAGCAATAAGAAAGTTATGAATTTTTGAAAGTTGTAATCACTATGCACATGGGAATTTCAAATTGGCCGAATAGGTACATGTAATGTCACTGTGATGTAGCTGTGGACAACTGCCCCATTCGCTCCAACACACAAAATGACTAAAATCACTTTTTTCAAAATGTATTACTCAGTAGGATCCTTTTCTGTTTCATGAGGACCTATAACAATTTATGCTATCTCCCATCTATTTTGAGTACTGCCCCAAGGGTAAAAGCACCTTGAAGAAAACCGCAAATTAATGATATTTTTGTGTATGACCAATGGGAGAGTTGTCCACAAAAATGTCACAATCGAATTACCAAATTGCCAATTTGAGATCAGCATAGATGTAGTGATCTCCTACTTCAAACATCCATAACTTGTTAATAATATATCGATTTAGGGTAATTAGAGCGTGACAGACGGGACATCCAACCCTTACATTTTTATGTTTTCACTTGATATTTCATATTTCATTTAAAAGTGATGCTTAATTTGATGTAGAGATGTGATCTATAGGGTTTGGTCAACAAAATGGGGGGAATTTTTTTTTCAAGCCCTGCCCACAAATTGTGGGTGGGGCTTCAAGTTCAGCGTGACAGACGGGACATGAATTTACCAAGCCATTTCTGCTTCCATACTTTTCGACTAAGCTCTCCTCACTGGAAAATCTTGAAACAGAATATGTGTATTCATGTTATCACTTGTTGATACCTTTTTGAAATCTGCTAGTATACATTTGAAATTTCATCTTACTTTTGGAGGAAAATGCCAAAAAGTGAGCGTGACAGACGGGACAATAAAAACGTGACAGACGGGACACATTGAGATTGTACACAAAATAGAATTTTTAAAGACAATCAAATTTCCAGCATTAAATACCTTATTCTCATGTTCTAAAGGGGTTAAAGGGTCATCTTTAATATCATGAAACATAATAACAAAAGGATTTTAATTTTCATCCTTCGGAAAATTTTCATGTAGTCCCATCCATACATATTTTTGCTGTAGATGCCAAACGTGACAGACGGGACATTACTTTATGAATCATAATTATCTTCATAAGATTAAAATTCCGCCAAGTTAACAGTGGAAATGAATTCCCCCCCTACCAAAGAGCAAGACTGCCAAATTTTATTCAAAAACAATGGTCTAATTTATTGTAAATGCAAAAAGTACCTTAAAAAACGTGACAGACGGGACAAAAATCCATTTGACCTTTGACCTCCATTAAATCAGAAGAATATTAATATTTTTAAAATTGTTATATATACGTAGGTCCAGGGTTCTCCACTGGTCTGTATTTTGTCCGGGGGCTCTTGTGTTCGTCGGCCTCCGAAGTCAAATTTGCGGTTTCGCGACGGCGTCAAATTTGCGGTTTCGTGACGGCATACGTATTATAGTGCACTGCGTCGAGATGGTGCATTATATGTGGCCGTGATCGCAATGAGAATTCGACGTGGTTCATGCAAAGAGATAATGCGTTCGTGCGGGTTTCCGACATGATCATGCGAGGAAAGTTTTTATGATTGCGCAATGCCGCGCGGTCTTGATGCTGTCTTGTCTGAAAATATGTCAATTTTCATATCCGGGCGCATCAAGTTTTTGTCCGGGCGGGGAAATTTTGTCCGGGCGCTAAACTGGTTTTTCAAATTTTACCCGGGCGGAGCCCCCGGGTAAAACCGCTAGTGGAGAACCCTGGTAGGTCTACATAAAATTCCCCTTAGGCCTAACTAGATTTGGTTGTCTTTATTATTATAACAGATGAAATTTCTAAAAATGACTCAATATGTTATTAACCATATTTTGCCATAAAAATGTGTAATTTCATTTTGGGGTTAAAAAAATGGCCATTTTGGGTCAAAATATTCAAAAAATTAAAAAAATGAATATTGTTCCATAAAGTTCAAATCATGCATATTCAAGTGACATAGAAGGAAAATGTTCAAAATAAACTTTGTTTTTTCACCAAAAGTGGACATTTTCATGGAATTACCCTTTACAGACAATGTACTGTTAAACCAGAAATGTTCGCTTGCATGAAACTTTTGCAAATTTTGCGAGTGGTTGAGATCGGCGAAAGTTGCATGCCGCAAAACAAATCACAATAATTATTGAAACAACATGAAATTATTGCAACTCGTGAAAGTTTCTTGCTGCAAAATTGGCTGACATTAAAGGTATCAGATAGTTTTGGGAAGCCCTCAAAAACTTTTCGTGAGATTTCTTTGATTTTACTTAATAAATAGCAGTGTACTAACATAACTACAAAGATGCTGTGAAGTTTTTTCCTCCTCAAGTGAAATATTTATTGAATGAGAGGTGAAAAGTAATAAAAATCCCTGGCCCAAAATAGAGGGGATGTAAACTAAAACAACGGCCACACACTCTATCACATGAGGATTGCTGTGTGTATAGAATACGCTACACATGGTGCGAAACGCTGGGTTCATTGTGCGGGGAACCTTCGGGTGGATATGGTCTTAGCGTGAGGCAGTGAAAAGCCATTACCAAGCGTTTCTTACAGATATTTACACTAAAATTTGTTCGAAATCGTGAATGGAATGTTAAATAATCTCGTACATGTGTCTTATGATAAAAGGAGAATAGTATGTGACTATGTTAGATAAGTTTCTTGCCAGTATGAATTTTGCTACCGAGACTATCTATGAGCTTTAACAATTCGCGAAAGTTCTATGTTGCACCAGTTTCTTGTTTTACAGTATAATGTTTGAATGGGATCTTGATTATGTCATAACACTTTTTTTTCCAAATCGAATGTTTTGATATCAGAAGAAATATCTTAGAGCCATGTTGATTTAGTTTAGATTCCTGTGATTGGAATTTAAAAAAAGAAGAACAAACGTTGTCGTTCACACACATTTACATGTACATAATGTACACAGAATGCATGCTTTGAGGGATTGTTTAATATGTTTATCAAACATGTTTTTCTTGAAGTCAAGTCCTATCACTTTAATGGATAGTTAACTACATGTACATGTACATGTAAATTTACCTAGCTAAATGTGTTGTATAGTAGTAAAAGTGGAAATTTTTGTGCAATTGATTTTTAGCGCTCGGCTGAGTTAAGTGAATTTCACATACATACATGTACATGTATGCACATGGGTATGTTTTTAATTTCACTGGTGCGCTAGGCTCATCGGCAAAAAATTAAACAAAAATAGTGCATGTACATGTTCTCATTTTTTGCGCTGATTCCACGCGGCACGAAATGCAGGAAATATTCCATGTTTACAGCATGAATTTATAGGGTAGTGGCATCTTAGGGAGCATGTGGGTATCGTGCCACCAGTACATGTACATGTACATAGCCCACATGCAAATTTAATTAAAATCGTAATCAATAGTGCTGCCAGAGTGCGAACGGCAGTCACACGAGACCCCAAATTTTTACGCCCCCGAGTCTGCCCAAGTGCTTAAACATATATTTACACTACATGTAAGCCTACTGCAAATTTATGAGTTGCCAAAATTGTGCATAATTGCTCATTGCATACAGGTTTACTTACATGTACATGTACATGTACATTACTTCTACCCATACATACATTTACATACATGTACATGTACAGTACCATTCCATCTACTGGTAAGCATCAAAGATCTGTATACACCACCCTTTTTTCCACTTTTTCTCTCTCTCCCTCCCTTCTCGCCCTCCCTCTCTCCCTCCCCCCCCCCCCCTCTCTCTCTCTCTCTCTCTCTCTCTCTCTCCTCTCCCCTTCTCCTTCTATCCCCTTCTATCCCCCTCTCCTTCCATTCTCTTTCTAGCCCCTGTCTCTTTCTCTTTTCTTTCCTGTCTCTGATCATCATCTCCCCAACCCTTCTTTATCTTTCCCTCTCTCCCTCCCCCCCCCCCCTCTCTCTCCTCTCCCCCTCTCCTTCCCTCCCTCTCTCCCTTCCATTCTCTCTCTAGCCACTTTCTCTTTCTCTTTTCCTTCCTGTCTCTGATCCTCATCTCCCCAATCCCTCTTCATCTTTATCTTTCTTTCTCTCTCTCTCTCACTCTCTCTCTCTGTACATGTATACATGTACGTACATGTATTTGTCTACATAAAGTTTTACATACATGTATTTTCTCTTTTCTTTTCTTTTCTTTTTTTAAAGCTTAAGTTGATTTCTGGTCATGCGATTACAGTATACGTTATGAAAGAAATTGTCTCAAGCAATTGGGAAAGGTTGATATGTCTATGAGAATTGGTGTACATGTATGTATATGTATGAGGTTTTGGAAGCATCAACATGATAAGAAATCGACCCAATCTCTCCAGAAAAGCACAGTCATGCAATGTACACAGAAACATTTAAATATGGGGCTGCACACACATGTGGCAAGAAAGTTTGGGCCGAACATATCAGCTATTTCTTGTCATATTTCAAATATGAGGGCATTTGAATCTACCAATCCTTTTTAGGGGACATTCTACTATGATATTCTTCCAAAGAAAGAATGAGAAAGCTCACAATTTATTTTTCATCTTTACCAGTTCTAACTCAACCTTCCCTTTGAGGAGGGGATGGTGTTGGAAAGTTATTGTTAAATTGCAAACCACTTCGCAGCATACTTCAGATTTGAAAATATACTGTCCTGAACAGATTAATTACAATATGCGCATACATGTGCAGATGAAGGTCATTTGTACCGACCTTCATTTTGTATGCCCCATTGCCCCACGATGCACACACCAGTATGATTTTACTTGTTACACCTGTAAAGAAGTAGCACGTCCACCTAGATGTGATTGCGTATAATTATTTAGATTGGGGTAATTCCAGGGTCAATTTTGTACCTTGAACTCATTATGAACCGGCTTTAAATTAGTTGAATTTTTGGCCCCGTGAAATTGCTTCTGACAAGTGGCTATCTTTTCCCGCGACCATTTTCCTGTTGAGAGAGCTTTCCCTATAGATCTATACATGTGCATGTACAGTACATACATGTTATACTGTACAGGTACATGTTCATCTGTAGAAGATGTGGAGTTAGTGATCCTGGGGGGCGTTTCATCAAGTGTCTAGTCAGTGTTTTTTTACTGACAAATTTGCTCTCAGCCAATCAGATGCAAGAATTTCAGTAGCTTTTAACAGTTATTGCAACTTGTCATTGGTGACAAGTTTTATGAAACAGGGCCCTGATGTGTGTTACAGTGTGCATTAATGTATGACTCAGTGCTTTATTTAGTAAGTATTGCTAAAGGCATTTGAAGACTCCCCAGGAAAGTTTTCCTACATGTATTGTCTGCTGAGACCCAGAAGGGCTTTAGCTCATATGAAAACTTGCAAAAACACAGAATTTTGGTTCTCAACAGATATCAGCAAGTGCTGCCATTATCATGAGAAAGGGATGTGAAGGGGGAAGGTGGATCAGGGAGGGAAGGGGGGGGGGGGGTCAGGAAGAGAGGAGGATGTGAAGGAGACATGTAGAAGGAGAAGGGGATGGCATAATAAACTCTAAACATTATATTGATGTGTGGGAGAGAGGGGAGGGAGAGGGGATCAGGCAGGGGGGGGGGCATGGAGGGGAAGGGGTACATCAGGAAGGAAGAAAAGGTGAGTAATCTTCTTGTACAAGGCAAATGGGGTTTCATTTACATACATGTAACATTGTGGATGTCCAGGGGAAGGTGGATCAGGAAGGGGAGGGGACCGGGAGGGGGTCAGGAAGGGGAAAGAGTAGCAATAACTTAACGTTGTCGATGTGCAGGGGAGGGGGGGTTTAGGGAGGGGAGGGGAGCCCATCAAGAAGAGAGAAAAGGTGTGGCCAGAGGAGAAATGTGAGAATACCTTATACAAGAAGAAGGGTTGTTGGATAATAAACAGATTTTTTTTTCAGACTGTCAGTAAAACAGTCTACAACTCTCAAATTATGAGAAATATGCAGACTTACGTTGGATTTGGGCAGGTCCAAAGTATTATGTCCTACATTTAATAATGACGTCAGAGTTTATGGTACTTGATAATGATTGATGATGATGTTTTGGATCACACAATCAGCAGTTTGATTGAAAGAAAGTGTGTACATACATGTATGTACATGATTGTTATTGTCAATCAAAATGGAAGAAAACAAAATGTAAAAGCATGACAGTAATACAGATTGAAGAACAAGAGAGACTCTCTCAAGTGCACTTCTTAGATGGGATATTTGTTTGCATTTTCATACCCAAGGCAAGCAATCGTGGATACATTTGAATGTCAATGCCTTCATGCTAGCCAAGTGTACGACCAACGCTTCACAGTGTATACTTTTAATACCTTCAGCCCAATAGCGCTTACCCTCTTCTGTACAGTTTGTGTGGTGTGTATGTGTGTGTGTGTAGTGTGCAGGTACATATCCTTGTCAGTTGAAATGTGTAACAGTGTCTGAACTGTTCAAGACTACAAGGCCCTGGACTATGTAATAGCTGCTCCTGATGACACAACCAGAGAATGAGAAAATTAGGCTATACTCAGGGCTTCGTGGAATTGTGTTTAAGTGTCAAGATGGGGTCTGTAACTGCAGACTAGTGTGTGTGTGTGTGTGTGGGCATGTGCTGTGTGTGTGTTATGGGTGGGTGTGCGTGTCCTGTATGTGGGCGAGTGTGTGTGAGTGTGTGTGTGTGTGTGCGTGGGCTGGGACAAGATGAGCATAGCAGAGGCTTCCCTGCCAAAATTTAATGAGCATGTATGTATTGAACGTTATTGCGTGTCGGTAGTAGTGAACGGGTCCTGCCACTGTACTCGAGTAGGGTACATCTCATAGCAGGTGGGTTTAGTCTTAGAGTGGTCAATAGTGCTGATATCTTGGATGAGTGGCGTACAGTACACTGCATGCTCCTTTGCTTGGGCAGTGGAACAACTAACTATTTCCCTATGAGTTAGAGTGTGGTTACAGATGTTGTCCAGGGGAGTTGGAATGCAATATGTACATGTATGGTTTATTTTGCTGTAGCGGTTAGAAAACAATATTTGTCTAATTGATGGTAGTACATGGAACATACATCGCAAGTTTTAAGCATTTTGAGTGAGATGTGTGCCCAATGAGCTGAGGATATTAAAAGGATTATTTCATAAGGATTATTTATCTCGCGGTGGAAAACTGTTTGTGCAGCAAGCTAGGCTGTGAAATTTCAAAAGCATGTTTCTGGACATGTTCTGAGAAAAGACGCATTTTTAAAGGATATCTCAGACAGTAAATAGGGTAAGAATTATATTTCTGTATCGTTCAGAAATAATTAAGGCCAAATCAAATGACTCCCTTTCATTTCCTGTTGTATCATTCATCCTATGTGAATCTAGAGTAAAAGTACAAAGCAATGCACTTTATTTGCAGTACTTAGATATTTACACCTTTGAATTACTTTTGAATGCAACATTTTTAAAGCCCATATTTATTCTAGATCCTCCCCAAGCTCCACCCTCCAAAAAACCAAACCAAACAAAACAGAATTTGTAAACAACAGCATCAAAACAAAACAAAATCGACAGACTAAATATGAAATAGAATTTCTTTGTCAGATTTTGTTTTAGTTCGTAAATGACAACGATGTACTCATAATTCTGAGCAGCAATTCTGAGGATTTGTATTTTGTTTTGTTCAATTCATTTTGAAAAATACCTTACATGTAGTTGCTTTGGACTCTTCTTTCACATCTTCATTAGATAACATACATTTACATGTGGAGAAAAGTAGAGGATTTGTTTGTTTACGACATTCTTGTTTTTCCCAAAGTATGCTTCCACACTTTCGTATGATTAACCCAGCATTTCAGCCTATTCATATGGTGTAAATTAATCAGTTTTTTTCTCCTCAAATTGGCAACATTTTTTTTCTCCACTCCTTCATAGTTTGAAAAAATAAAAAATGTTAGATTAAATGAACCAGTATGAATGAAAATTGCAAAATCTAACAGAAAAATTGGCAATTCGTACTTAGTTTTATTGATTATTTTGCACTTTGTTGCCAATTTAGAGACTTAATGATTAGTTACAATTACAACATACTGCATTGGATATACATGTAGACTCAAAAAGTCACTAAAAGGAGACACTGTACTGATATGGGTTGAAGACCTACACATGTATGTTTTATTCATTTCTAGACCGATGAACTCATTTGAGATGGAAATTTATGCAGCTTGGATGATGGATCACCCAGCTCTATTGGGTCCATCAAAATTAGGCTAATCAAAATATGCCTGAATTAAAGCTCATAGCCAGTCTCGGTAGCAAAAATCATACTGGCTAGAAACTTATCTGAAATAGTCACATACTATTCTCCTTTTATCATAAGACATATGTACGAGATTATTTAACATTCCATTCACGATTTCGAACAAATTTTAGTGTAAATATCTATAAGAAACGCTTGGTAACGGCTTTTCACTGCCTCACGCTAAGACCATATCCACCCGAAGGTTCCCCGCACACTAAACCCAGCGCTTCGCATTATGTGTAGCGTATTCTACACACACAGCAATCCTCATGTAAGTAGTGTGTGTGTGGCCGTTGTTTGAATTTACATCCCCTCTTTTTTGGGCCAGGGATTTTTATTACTTTTCACCTCTCATTCGATAAATATTTCACTTGAGGAGGAAAAAACTTCACAGCATCTTAGTTATGTTAGTACCCTGCTATTTATTAAGTAAAATCAAGGAAATCTCACGAAAAGTTTTTGAGGGCTTCCCAAAACTATCTGTTACCTTGAATTAATGTATGCCTAACAAATTGTATTCATAGGCTCATGTGCAGGTCTACATTGTGCATTGTACATTGTATATGTACATTTACTAGGTCATATATGCTCAATTATCCCCCCCCCCCCCCGACTATAATTCCATTTTAACTGTAAAGGGACAGGAAGGGGGGGGGGGGGTAGAGAGAGGGAGGGGAGGATAGAGAGGGAAAGGAAGAGAGAGAGAGAGTAAGAGAGAGAGAGAGAGAGAAAGAGAGAGAGAGTAAGAGAGAGAGAGAGAGAGAGAGTAAGAGAGAGAGAGAGAGAAAGAGAGAGAGAGAGTAAGAGAGAGAGAGAGAGAAAGAGAGAGTAAGAGAGCGAGAGAGAGAGTAAGAGAAAGAGAGAGAGAGTAAGAGAGAGAGAGAGTAAGAGAGAGAGAGAGAAAGAGAGAGTAAGAGAGAGAGAGAAAGAGAGAGAGAGAGAGTAAGAAGAGAGATGGAGAGATGGGATATTGAGAAGAAAATGGAAAGGTGAGAGAGGAGAGATAGATGGACAGAGGCCAAGAGAGAGAGGTTATACAAAATGTAATTAATTCCATTTTAACTGTAAAGAGCCTGTACAGAGGGGAGATGTAGAGAGAGAGAGAGAGAGAGAGAGGAGGGAGGGGAGGGATAGAAAGGGAAAGGAAGGAGAGAGAGAGAGAAAGAGTAAGAGAAAGAGGGAGAGATGGGATAAAGAGAAGGAAATGGATCTCAAGTGAGAGAGGAGAGATGATGATGAAGAGAGAGAGAGAAAGGAGAGATGGAGAAGAAGCTTTTTATTATATGCTTTTAAGAAAACTATATTGTGCATGCATTTACATGTACTTGTACATGTACATGTACGGTATGTACTTAGAGTTCAGTTGCTTTGTACTACAGCTGTCAACATTACATTTACAATGTACACAAACAGGAAGCCCTTTCAAATGCAAATTTGTAATTCATATTCATTCATTCCCTTTTTTCTCATTTGATTTTTAAAAAGATAACAAATACAATCATTTAGATATATTTGTCTATTTGTGCATTAACCATAGAATCTATTTCAGACAACTTTAATAACAAGTACTGGAATGTCTTCAGGCCAGCAATCAAAATTGCCATGCTCTCTGGTCACAGACCTTCAAGAAAATTGAAAGTGCACACCACATTTGCATGACTGATGATCCAGAGCAGAGGCAGTGAAGCACATAAATTAATGCATCGGAGATCATTTATTTTCACAGTTTCACTGAGAAGTACTCTAGTGGGATTTTCTGCATTCGGTTCAGTGCCTGTCTACATGTAGAGCTCTGTATTTCTTTGTCAGTGGCGTAGCTAGGATTTTTTTACAAGGGGGCAAATTTTGCTTGAAGGGAGACCGCAAAAAAGATAAAAAATAAAAAATCTCCCCCCCCCCATTTTTATTTTTATTTTTTTGTTTTTTTTGTTTACAAGGGGGGCAAATTCTGCTTGAAGGGAGACCGCAAAAAAGATAAAAAATAAAAAATTCCCCCCCCCCAATTTTTTTTTCTTTTCGCCAGCCCTCAAAAATTTCGCTCAGTTGGAGGGGGGGGGGAGTTATCAGATATTTTCCTCCATAATTCTCTGACAAGCAAAAAAAAAAAAAAAAAAGAAATCCCCCCAAAAAAATTCGAGGAAAAGTTGTCAGTGGGGGGGGGGGGGGGGCACTCTACCCCCCTGCCCTCCCCCCCCCCCCCCTGCTACACTCGTGTTCTTTGTTGACTCTTGTTGTTCCAATTTAGGCATTTTTCCTGTTTCATGATTTCACCAGTAATGTGAATTGTGCTTTCTTTCAACCCACATTCTTCATATTTGATCTTTATTACATTCAATAATTCTGAATGCTGTACTTTGTATTTCCCTTCTTTTATTTTCATTCTTTTTTATTTCTTTTCCGAGAAGGCAATTGCAGAGCTTTCTATTAAAATCCCCTCTTCTCTATTTTTTGTCTGTAAATGTACACTGCTTAACTCTTTCATGACAAGAATGATTTAACCCTTTCAGGACATGAATTATTTAAGGGCTAAATTGATCACATTTTGTTCTTCAAATTGGCAACAATAATATTTTTCTTTTAGTGTTACAAGATTGTAATAAGGGGTAATGTCTTTGAAAACAATATAAATGGTTAAAAGAATTGTCAAAGTTGAAAAAGTTGCCAATTTCTATAAAAAACAATGATTTTGAACCTCTCAATGTGTTGCCAATTTAAGGATTTGAAAGCTTATTCTCCTTTTTAAAATTCCTGGGATCAAACGCAATATGGTCATGTAACAAAAATGGACATAGTGTGTGCAGAAATTTTTGCTTTTTCTACTCATGTATCTGGTATACTTTTCAGGGCTCTGAATCAAAAGTTATTGAGCCAAACCACAAAATGTGGTCAGTTGTCTCGAAAGGGTTGAACGCTAAATTGATCACATTTTGTTCTTCAAATTGGCAACAGTAATATTTTTCTTTTAGCGCTACATGGTTCTAATGAGGTGTAATGTCTTTGAAAGCAACAAATATGATTACATGTAGAAATTTTGTCGAAAAGTTGAACCAATTGCTAATTTTGACCCCCCAAAAATGATTTTGAACCTCCCAATGTGTTGCCAATTTAAGGATTTTAAAGCTTATTCTTATTCTTATTCTAATATTCCTGGCATGAAGTGCAATACATGTATGGTCATGCAACATAAATGGACATACAATGTAGTTTGTGCAGAAATGTTTGCTCTTTCTACTATTTATGCATAGTACATATGTATACATGTACATGTATTGTTTGCAACTTTGAATCAAAAGTTATCGAGCCAAAATGTGGTCAATTGTCTTGAAAGGGTTTTAATACTATTCTGTTGAACTAACTTTAGCATTGTGTACTTGAAAGAAGGGTTTTAGCAGGTGAACCGACTAGCTGAAAGCTACATGTATAGATTTATGAAATATACATGTATATGAAAATGCATGTTTATTTACCTGTAAATTCAAATAAAAAATTAATGTGCATAGGGTATGGAGAAAAAAAGAGGAAGGAGTTTTTGTATACAGCGTCGTTATGATAATAACATGCTCATACGTGTATCCACTTTACAATTTATTTCCTTCTACTCATGATGACACAATATACTTCTCAAACCTTGGGTTATACCATTACCTCATAAACCTCTGTGTACACGTATGCGATCCAATGATGAATCAATCAATTTATCCACCCACATACCTCGAAGCTAGCCACCGGGCTTTGTGCACACGTGTGGAGCGCTGAGTGCTGGTTGTATTGTAAGGGTACCGTATCTTTCCAGGCCAAGTAAAATTGATTCCTATATGTTGTAGGTTCTCGTCCAGATATTTTTAAGATGGGCAGGTGACAACTCCGTGTTACTTTACATGTATGTACATGTACATGTACATGTACATGTATGCTATATCTCCTCCACATGTGAGCTTCTGCTGTTCTAGGCGAAAAATACCTGCTTTGAAGCAGACAAAATATTTCTACATATATGTAAAATTAAAAACAAATGTTGTGTTTATTAATTTCATACTGATTACAGGTTGATTTCTCCTATTCTGTGTCAATGTGTTTTGCATGTAATACAAGAACCTTAAGATATATTGAATTGATTTTGTACAAACATTCTTATGTTTTACAAAAACAATAGTTTATCATAGATGTAACAATATTTCACGGTCATCCAGGCTCTTTATTGCAAACCATAAGATATAGGCCCTCTGATTTTTCATTAAATTTCATTCCAATGTATTTCATTTTCAGAAATCACCTTGACCTTTATCTTGTTATTGAGGGACAAGATACGTTGTTATGATTATATTGCTCTTAAAGTGATTGATTAACTGTGTGAAAAATTGTAAAATCAGCTCAAATGCCAGTGAATTGTGTGCAGTCCTCTAACTACATATATAATTTAATAAGGATATGTGAAAGTATGAGAGAAAATGGAACCTGTTTACTATCCTAAAAAAGAGAAAATTGCGATCAATCGCTAGCGCAAGTCGCTCGGCTTCTTCTCTGCGCTGCAGTCACAAAAACCAAGCACCAGCGCGTGGCGATTTCAGAGCGGGTTTCCAGCCCGTACGGTATTCTGTGATAGAGCGAGGTATGCCAACCGTAAGAGTTCTTTAGGGTTCAGTGGTACTCTATCCCGACATCAATGTTCAATCGTAAATATCTTGATATATAAACGACCGATCAGCTTATAAAACTCAGGCGATTCCTGTCTGAGGTTAAGGTTTGCAATTATGATTACAGCATTAGCTGGAACAGTGATTTTTTTTTTTCAATCCTGGGCAAAGTTAATCAATGCCTTTAAGCATTGAATGTACAAATGTGTTGTTGCCAAGGGTAATTCCCCTTTGCCAGTGCTCTTCAAAATATTCGCAGCCGTGCCCTTTAATTAATGCTCACAGTGTAGTGCCCTCTAAGTTCACAGACACATGGTAATAGTCAGGTTCACACGAAGGGAGCTAAACTTTAATTTTCGCTTTTTATTTCAAAACCTTAAGTTATCTTGCACATGTAGTTTCAGACAGTATGAACGGACTTGCAGTTTCGAAACTTTAAGTTTACTTGTAGTTCCAAAACCACGAGCGAGCTTGTGGTTAACGCTGAAATCTATTAGTCTACTCGTAAGTCACTGTAATGTTTATTTAGAGACTATTCATAATTGCAATATCTCTTTATAGAATTAATAGTCACTGTAATGTTTATTTAGAGAGTATTCATAAAATTTTGCAATATCTCTTTATAGAATTAATAGTCACTGTAATGTTTATTTAGAGAGTATTCATAATTGCAATATCTCTTTATAGAATTAATAGTCACTGTAATGTTTATTTAGAGAGTATTCATAATTGCAATATCTCTTTATAGAATTAATAGTCACTGTAATGTTTATTTAGAGAGTATTCATAATTGCAATATCTCTTTATAGAATTAATAGTCACTGTAATGTTTATTTAGAGAGTATTCATAATTGCAATATATCTCTTTATAGAATTAACATTTGGAGCTCATCCTTTGAATATGGTGACATACATGTAGAACCCCAAACATACAAAGAAAAATATTTTTTGGTGATTGATACACTTTGATATCAGAAGTGAGGGGTAAGCTCAAGATATATTATTATGAGGGATGATTCACTCTATCCGGTGCCCTTTAAAGGGATTGATTAACTTTGTGAAAAATTAAAAAATCATTTTAAATGCCAATGAACTGTGTGCAGTCCTCTAACTACATGTACATGTACATTAAGGATATATGTGAAAGTATGAAAGAAAACGGAACCCGACTATCTTAAAAAAGCGATTGATCGCTTTTAGCACAAGTCGCTCGGCTTCTTCGCTGCAGTCACAAAAACCAAGCACCAGCGCTTGGCGATTTCAGAGAGGGTTTCCAGCTCGTGAAGAAATAGGGATTCGTTCATTGTACGGTATTCTGTGATAGAATCGTAAGAGTTCTTTAGGGTTCGGTGGTACTCTATCCCGACATCAATGTTCAATCGTAAATATCCTGATGTATAAACGACCGATCAGCTTATAAAACTCAGGCGATTCCTGTCTGACCTAAAGGTTTGCAATTATGATTACAGCGTTAGCTGGAACAGTGATTTTTTTTTTTGCCTGGGCAAAGTTAATCATTCCCTTTAATACGAGCAGTGAGCGATGATGGTAGGATCCAATCTCATTTAGGGCCTCGACTAATCAATACAGACTAATTTCCTGCATGCATGCATTGTAACAGGGCAGCGTGGAGAGGAAGAATGGGAGAATGGAAGAGAGGGATAGACAAAGGGAAAGACAGACAGACAAAGAGAGAATAAGCACGAGGGATGGAGAGAGAGAGAGTGTGTTCAGAATACAGAGAGAGCTACATGTAGTAGAAAGAGTGAGAGAGAAAGGGAGAGAGGGAGAGAGAGGGTTACAAAATTTTAAAATATTTTTTACATGGACATGTAGAGACAGAGAGATCTGAGAAATAAGGGGGGGGGGGGGGGTAGATGAAGAAAGGGTAACCAAAAAAAAAAAAAGGAACTTGTATACATGTACATGTATGTACACATGATGTAGAAAGTGCCTGTGTTCTTGAGAGTACCTCGTGGTGTTGAAAATTGGATTAGCACTCCTGCACATTATTAAATTACTCAGCCCCTGAAGCATCAGGGGCCAAGAAATAGAACAATATTGAGTGTGATACACTTACATGTACATGTATACAGGCTCATTACATGTATGACGCAGTAAACTGCAATGTTTTTGTTTTTTGTTTTTTTATATTTAATAGCTTTGAGTGTAGTATGCTTCGCATTTCTTTTCTTTTCTTGTATGCAATCGAGTACATTTACCATAGGACTTTTGTTGTGCACAGCTAAAATATTGTACATGTTTTGTTAAAATAAAAAAGATGAAAATTTTGGGACTACAATTTTACATACGCTCTCCAAAGTACATATGTTGCTGATTTTCAGGGTATGCTCAGTACATGTAGATACTGTATTGACATTATTAGGTTAGTCCTTAGGATAGGACTTCTAGGTTGTAGATTCAATGCACAATACATGTACAGGTGTACATGTACATGTATATGATGTACAATAGTCAACAATTGTTCTGTCAATAGTGTTAAACACAAAGAAGATATTGTGTACAGGCTATGTACATGTACATATGTACATGTACCTCAAAAAATGTTGATGACTTTATAAAATCATACTCAATATCCGTTTGGTTTGTGTTTGTTCAAATATAAACCCATGTGATAATTACATGTAATTACTTAATCAAGATATCCTGCCTTACAAAAGCCCCAGCAGTGATCACTTGTAATCTAATAATCTTTTCTTAAATCATTATGCTTCACATTATATTCATTTGCCCTTTGATGCAGAGCTCACAGTCACAATAAGAGGAGTCGGGGAGGGGGATGACTCTCTGGATTAATCCTTTCAGGACAGGAAGTTTGTAAGGGCTAAAGTTGGTCAGCTTGGCTACTCTGTTTATATTCTAAAACTATGCTGAAAAGTTGATAAAATGCCAACTTGTTTCCAGTTTAAGGAATAATTTAATGCCTACATGTGCATCATCCATAATGTTAACCTGGAGACACAGAGAAATCTTTGCTTGTTTTGCTCATCAATATACATCTGGGACATTTTTTAGTGATTTGAATTCAAATATTCTTTTCAAACCAACACTCCAGTTTTACATGTACTTCAGTGTTTCATGATCCACAAATAACTTATAATTTGTTATTCTTGTTTGATTTTTGTTGCCATAGAAACCAATGAAGAATTACTTTTGCTCCACTAGAGCCCCTTTTAGATTTGCTTCATCAAAAATAGATGAATTCCCTTTCACCAATTTTAGTTTAGTCTTAGTTTTTATCAGAGCTCTGTTTTTAGGTTCAACATTTGTTTCCACAAAAATTGCTCTGGGCTTTCTCCCGTCAAAGATAAAGGGTTAGAAGGAATAGGGTTGCAGTCGAGTTTTGGGTCAGGTTTAGTTTTAAAGGGAATCTTGAGTTCTGGGAAAGGTGAAAAATAATTAGTGAGCTTTCTCATTTCTTAAATTATGTCAGTTTGGAAGAACATCATCTGTAGTAGAAACATCCCCTGAAAATGATTGCTCTTCAAATGCCCTCATATTTGAAATATGACTAGAAATAGCTGAAATGTTCTGGCCGGACATTCATGCCACTTGTGTGTGTGTAGTCCCGTATACCCATTTGTGTGTGCAGTGCATGTGCTTTTCAGTGAGATTGGGTCAATTTCTTATCTATTTTGATGATTCCAGAACAACACAGTATATATAAGAATTCTTATGTAGACATGGTCAACCTTTCCCAATTGCTTTGAGACAGTTACATGTACTTTCACAACGTAAGTGCATGACCTGAACTCTCCTCTATCTAAAGGTTGGGTATAGTGTTTTGTCCAGGGTTGAAGCTAGGAATTTGGTTAGAGTACTGTACAACCTTCTTTTTTTTTTAGTTTACAGAGCTAAATCACTCATCACTCCTGTATTTTTTTTTCACTGAGCACTGTTTCATACATGTAGACCAGTTCACGATTAGCACATGTCCCAAATGACCCCGAATATCCACAGATCTCAGTAAAACATGGAGAAGTCCCACTTTGTACATTTTGAAATAATCACTCCTACAGTGATGGAGGTGCTACATAACTAGCCTTTGTTTCCCCCTTTCAAAGAATACTTCCACCTGTGTATCATGAAGTGCACTGCTTTTGCATAAATGAATAATGATTACATAACTTTCATGAGCACGTATCCAGTATTTTGTCTCCGTGTATTTCACAATTTGGTCTGCAATGACCTTTATCTGCTCATGCGCAGACTGTAACCGTGAACTGGCTTATTACTTTGAACAGTGTTTCATTATTCACAAAATGACTAATTATTTAATTTATTGTTCTTTGATTTTTGTTGCCATAGAGACTATCATGGAGGTGGGCAGGAAGGTGGTAGCCATCTTTGATTTCGAGACCACGGAGGCCGGAGAGTTAGCGCTGAAAGCTGGCGATGAGGTGGAAATCACGTCACGGATTGATGACAACTGGATGGCAGGGACCTGCAATGGGAAGTGTGGTACCTTTCCAGCCAACTTTGTGAAACCAGACGATGATGCAAGCTCTGCCGGTATTACTTGTCTTTAGAATAAAACTCAATTCAATTCAATTCAAAATGGTATTTATTAAGATATAATCATACATTGCAACATAATGTTGAATTGTGCACAATTTATGAATAGAAAAGAGCCTGATCGGTTAAGAGTGAGCATTGGGGTGAAAATCTAATTTTCAGATTTTATGATGAAATCACTTTCAGGTTTTTCATTAATATATGAAGTTACTAAAATTCATGTTTGTTTAATTGATAAGATCGAGAAAGTCATTGGATTGGCCCATTTTTCAACAGGGATGATGAACACTAATTTCACGGACGGACATTTTCTAGAATGATTGATTAGGTCCTAGTTTAACACTCGCTAAACTTTCTTAAGTTTTGTTAGCAAATAATTATAGATCAAACACCGTTCCACTGAAAACAAAAAAAATATTCGAAAATATTTGTACGGAAATAGTTGTGCCGCATGGGTCAAATTAGAGACAATCCACATTTTAGTTATGAAAGAATTTCCCATTTAAAACATGTTTTGTGCTGGTTGTCTGAAAGATGTCATTTTAAACAAAATATTTGAACCCTTTCATTACAGGAATGATTAAATTGATCACATTTAGTTCTTCAAATTGGCAACAATATTTTTCTTTTAATGTTACGTGGTTCTAATAAAGTGTAATGTCTTTGAAAACAACATACAGTACATATATGGTTAGAAACTTTGACGAAAAGTTTTACAAATTGCCAATTTTTATAAAAAACTATGATTTTGAACCTCTCAGTGTGTTGTCAATTTAAAGATTTTAAAGCTTTTTCTCCTTTTTAAAATTCCTCTCAGTGTGTTGTCAATTTAAAGATTTTAAAGCTTTTTCTCCTTTTTAAAATTCCTGGCATCAAACCCACTGTGGTCACGCAACAAAAAATGGACACAGTGTGTGCAGAAAATTTTGCTCTTTCTACTCATGTATTTGGTATAGGGCGCTGAAACAAAAGTTATTGAGCCAAACCGCCAAAATGTGGTCAGTTTTCTCGAAAGGGTTAAGCACCTGTTGGTTTTCCTCTCTTTTACGTTTTTGCATCTGTTGCTTCAGATAAGAAAGTAGTCTCATACCAAGTCACTGCAATCCAGGATTATGACAGCTCTACGGACGGGGACCTCTGCTTCAAGACAGGTATGAACTTGAGCTTTTCAGAAGCAGTCTTTCAGGGAGATATTCAGTGTTTCATGTGAAATACTGTATGCTGGGTGACCCAGAAAGAATGCAACATCTGAGGTCTGCAATTTCAACGACGTCATTAGTTTATTTGTTTGTTTGTTTTGTTTTTTTTTTGGGGGGGAGGGGGTAGAAAATTCTTTTCCAAGTAGAATGACACCACATGAGATCATCAATTTTAGGTAAGGCATTTTGATTCTATGGCTATTTTTGTGAGGCAATGTCATTTTCAAAATTTGCTACTTTTGCTAAAAGCCATAGTCATGCTTCAAGCATGACTACATAAGTGCATTGGGTTAGTAACCAATTTACGGATTGCCAAATGTTGACTTTTCATCACATATGAATCGCTATGTTTATGTAACTAGAAATGTCTTTACAAAATTAATTTCTCTTTTTCATTTCATGCTCAAAACAAATTTGTTTCATTATTTTGTTACATAAAACACAGTAATTTTTATGGAAAGGCCTTCCACAAATCAGCGGCTTAAGTTAAGCGAGGTCACGTTCAAGAATACAAGCTATAGTTTTTAAAAACATTTGGTCTAGAGCTCTATACATGTACATTTGGTCCCTAGGCAGTTTTGACTGTATATCATTTTGTTGTTTTCATTTCTTTATTTGTTAATACAGGGGATGTTATCAATGTTTCACATCAAATTGATGAGCATTGGTTACAAGGCTTTATAGGAGACAGATCTGGGATATTTCCATTGAGCTATGTGAGTAAGGATACAACACAAGAACACAGTAGCCAGCCTTCAACTCAAGGTACATACAAGAAATATGTTAAAGCAATGATGATAGCGGTAATGATGATTTTGATTGATTGATTGGTTGATTGAATGATTGGTTGATTGATTGATTTGTTGATTGAATGATTGAGTGATTGATTGATTGGTTGATTGAATGATTGAGTGATTGGTTGAATGATCGATTGACTGATTAATTGGTTGAATGGTTGATTGAATGATTAAAGTGAGTGATTGATTGATTGATTAGTTGATTGAATGTTTTAGTGAATGATTTAATGATTAATCGGTGGATTGATTGGTTGGTTGATGGAGTGACGGATGGATGGATGGATGGATTGATTGAATAATTGATTAAATGATTTATTGATTGAATGATTGATTGGTTGGTTGATTGAATGATTGATTAAGTGATTGCTTGATGGGTGAATTGATTAATTGATTGATTGATTGATTGATTGATGAATGGATGGATGGAATGATTAATTGACTGAATGATGATTGCACCCCATAGGCTGAAAGCCGCTGAATTATATTAAATTTAGAACAAAAAGTCAGCAATATTTTCATTAAGCTACATTGTATGTGAGTGATGATAAAACACACCAACACAATAGTCAGCCATCGACTCAAGGTAACAGTCCTTGTGTGTTTTTAAAGGTGATGATATTAAAAGTAATGATGTTTTTAATTGATTGATGGATTGATTGAATCTGAAGATGGCACCCCATAAGCTGAATGACATTCAATTTACACAAAAAATGTTACGTTCAGGATTGGATGGAGATTTATGAATGGGAATGAATAATGGTGATATTCATGACAATATTGATAAGAGATATTAGATTCAAGAATTTGGTACAGTGATAACATTGATCATGAAATATGAATGATTATAATAACAATAAGGATGATAAACGAAATGATACTGATGATAATAATCAAAACTAGTAATCAATTAAAGTACTACATGTACTTAGCAAGTTTTTATGTACTTTTACATGTATTTATTATATGCTCGACATGTGCATCTTTTGGAAGACCGGTTGGAATGGATGTTATTTTATAATGCGATATGTGGTGTACAAGAAAAGAATCTTACTGTTGTTTTCAGGATCTGTTATCTGTATATCCATCTCTTCGACCAGTATTAAAGTGGCCTAAATAGGGCCATCTTTTAACAGGATTTGAAAAACTTCTCTACTTCTTATTTCCAATCATGCACCACTCTCACTTGTAGAAGCTTCGAATGTACTTGCAGGCAATTTTCTATCTTCTACTTTCTTTCTCTTTCTTCACTGTCACTAGGTTACCAGGCAAGAGCCTTTCAGAATGTGACAGGACAACTCAGCGAGGAACTAACATTCATGGTTGGTGACATCATCACCATCACAGGCAAAGTAGACGATGATTGGTTGAACGGGACATTAAACGGCAAATCAGGAGTCTTACCAGCAATATGCGTACAAGCGCTTGATTCAAATTCATTAAACGGACCAAAGACTGAAGGAACAACTCAGGGTTCTGATTTAAACTTTGATGTATTAGACGAGGCATTCCAAGGGACCAGTACTACGTCGGGCGCAACGGGAGGTAGGCCAGAGGCAAAGACACTGTATCCGTTTAGTGCAGAGAGAGACTGTGAGCTTAGCTTTATGGATGGTGAGACTATATATCTCAGAGCGCGAGTGGATGACAATTGGCTTGAAGGAGAGCTTGACGGAAATGTTGGACTCTTTCCTGCAGAATTTGTGCAGATCGTTGTGGATATTCCTCCGGGATACGTGCCCCCTGAGGTTAAATCAAAGAGCGTTTCTTCAAAGCAAGGTAAAGCATCTGGTAACCCAGTACTGTCATCTTCATCTACACAGGGAGAAGTTGCTGTTGTTAAGCCACAGTTGCTTGATGTTGGACAAGGTAAAGGGATTCCCCCTATAAAAGGTAGACGAGGTAAAGTTCTGTACGACTTTAATCCCGAAACAGAACATGACGTCTCGGCCAAACAAGGAGATATAATCACCATAATGAGCAAACCTGACAATGAGTGGTATGAAGCAAAGAATCCTGCTGGCAAGGTTGGTTTCATCCCTATTGCTTATGTGCAATTATTAGAGAAACCCAGAACTCCTTCGTTTAAGAGACCTGCCCCTCAACCTCCAGGTGTTAAACCCTCAAAGAAAGGTGCTGCCCCAAGTGCTCCGAAAGCTGCACCTTCGGACAGAAATGCCAATGAATTGTTTTCACTTGATCAGCTCGGGACACTCGATTCTCAGAACCCTAATAAACCTAGTAATTCCAAACCAAACTCTGGAGGTGGTGGAGGCTTGGATGATTTGCTCTTCTTTGACCCTCTCGTTGGGGGTACTGATCCACCCCTCGCTCCTACCAAACCCAGTACCCATGCACCAGATCCTTCTCTTCCACATGCTTTCAAACCTGGAGGCAGTACCTTCAAACCAGTGTCCTTTGCCGGGAAGAGCTCTGCCAACACTGCAACTGTTGCTCCCATGACGGCCGAACCTCAAAGCACAGCTCCCGCCCCACCTCCTCAACCTACGAGGGGGAATTCCCTCCTAGACATGAGTCCCGTCGACAAACCAATGTCTCCCATAATGATGCCAACAGCTCCCATCGATGTCAGGAATGCATCATCGGAGCCTAAACCTCCCATGACTAAGCAAGAGTCCCTAGATAGTCTTTCAAAGTTTGATATCCTTGCTGCAAGGCCGTTCAATCCTTCTAGCTCTAAGCATATCAGAAGTGTGCAGCGTCCGGTGAATAGGGGTTCTTCCTCGAGCAGTATCGATGCAAGCGCCGCCATCCAGGCCACTGCTGCGCCGTCTGGAGGCTCAGAGCCGGTGGCACAGGATCCAGAACTCTTGACAATATCGCAAGTCAACCAGGACTTGGATCGTGCATTGCTTGAAGGGGCTTCCCCCAACACCAGCTCAGGGTCGGGACTGCTGACTTTATCCCAAGTAAACTCTGACCTGGACAAGGTCATCCAGGAAGGTGGCCAAGAAATGACACCGAATTTCAATGCAGCGTTCAGCAGCGAAATGGATGCAGTCAGTAACGTTCCGTTTGGCTCCGAGCAGGATAACTTCCGACCGCCTGTTCCTCCTCGCCAACCTTCCCCCAACCCGTTTGCAGCAGCCGTTGAGGAGCAACAAGCAGAGATCCAGCCCAGTAAACCGACGTCCTCCAATCCGTTTTCTGCTGTTACTCCTCCAGGGGAGGTGGACAACTCATTTGCCAATTCCTTTGACCCATTACAAAGCCTCCCAGATGCCACCCTCCCACGAGATGACAGCATCCCGTCAGACATGTCCGATGATGCCTTTGCCCAGGGGATCAACTTCACCATCAACTCTCCTCTCAGCGTGCCCCCTGAAAATCCTCAGACCACCTCCTCCTTTAAGCTCCCTCCTCCTCCATCTCCTGGCAAGCGCCCCGTGGCCCCTCCCAAACCGCAGAAATTCGACCCTCGAACTGCCGTACCCCGCCCAAGACCTAGATCCAGCGTGGAAAATATTGAGGCCGTGATACCAACTCCTCCCCCGCCATCGCAGAAACCGGTCCTTCCTCCGAAGCCGGACCTGGACCTTTTGACAGACTCGCAACGAGCCACCAACCCAGAGCTGGCAAACTTTGAGGCCAGCATACAACAGATCTTTGATACTTCAAAGTGGGAGACGGAGGAGGCAGACATTGCTGGGAAACAACCTCCTGCTCCTCCACCCCCTGTCGGAAGAGGTGCATCTCTACTGGACCAGGATCTTGGTGTCATCAGTCAGGGTAGGTTTGCCTCTCTAATACCCTTACCCGCGATTCTTTTCAACCTTTTAAGCCTAAAAACTTTGGATTTTCTTTCAGAGGTTTGGAGGAAACCCCCCCCCCCCCTCCTCCTAAGATCTTGACCAGTCATCACAAAATCTTAACACACCTCCATAATTATAAGAAAAAAAGAATTTATTCTCATTTTGTTTTCTTCAAAAAATACCGATTTCGTCAACTTATAATTTATGTGAATGCACTCCAGAATGCTGAGCTTTTCTCCATTTGATCATTTCCTTTCTCCCATTGTGCAGTTCTTCAGCAGCATTCGTCAAGCTCTAAAGCACAACCCACGCAGGCTGCTGTGGGTGACCTCCTTGGAATAGGTGGAGTAGAGGAAACAGCACCCCCTCAAACCAACAAACCTAGTCGACCAGCTCCAGCAAGACCTGCCATGCCAGGTACATTTAACAATAAAGGCTCCTTGCCCTACTGTTTACACAATGGGTGAATTCAAGTTCGGTGTTGAAAGCTGATGTTGTTGTTGGGGCAAAACTAGCACCAGCCACTACACCGAACCTGAAATGAAGCTGGTGCTTGGTATTATTTTTATAAACCCAGATTCGGTGTTGGGGCTAGAATCAGAAGCCCAATTCATGCTCTCAACACCAACACCAACACCAACACCGAACTTGAAATCACCCAATTTGCTCTTAATAATATATTTAGTCGTGCTACAATGCTTTAATTATTCCATCTCAGCAGAATACTGGATTTTTCTTTCTTTCTTTTTCAACATCACATCAGAATTAGGGACAATTTGATAAGTTCACAAGGGATCATTAGAAACTTCTGTTCTTTGTTGTTGTTTTTTTAAAGTTTACATGTGAATACATGTACATATATCACAGAGCTGTTTCCAATGAACATACTGTACATGTATTTTATTCATAAATTCATTTAAGCATAATGAACTTTAGTATGAACACATAACCATTTGAGTAAGTTTGACCCTTAGGTCCAGCAACTCATTAAAAGCAATGCTTGAGAAAGTGGTGCATGCTATGACCCTACTTTTGCTCCTGCAACATTTGCTCCAGGGCCCTGTTTCATAAAACATGTTATCAATAACAAGCTGCAGTAACTGTTATAAGCTACTGAAATCCTTGCATCTGATTGGCTGAGAGCAAATTTATCGTAGAAATGGGGCTGTTCTTAAAGGTCATGTAAAGTTTTGGTAAGCCCTCAAAAACTGTTCGTCAGATTTCTTCAATTTTTGTTGATAAATAGCAAGATACTAGCAATGCTAAGACACTGTGAAGATTTCGCCTCCTAAAGTTTAATATCAAACAAATAAGAGGCAAAAACTAATTTATGTGCCGGGACAGGCACGTAAAATCCCAACAAAGGCAGCATGTGCTATACACTGTACACACACGTGTAAAACCAATGATGAGTAGCTACACACAGTGCACACACGCTGTCTCTTTGCGAAGCCCCAAGATTGCTGTGCGGGGAGCCGTCGGGGTGGAAGGGTCCTAGCATAATGGCAGTGATCAAGCATTCTTTACAGATATTTACACTGAAATTCACCAGAAATCATAGATGGAATACCAAATGATCTCTTAAGCCCCTTTCACAATTGGCCTGCGACCAGTTTGCGACCGCCTGCAACAGATTTTTCGGGGTGTTGCACGACCGAACGCTTGGTGTCTTGCGACCACTCGCAGTCGTTGCAGGCGGTCGCACGAACCTGAGGCGGTCGTGACTGGTCGCATCTGAACTTTGAACATGCTCAAAATCCAGACACGACCAGATGCGATCGATTCACTCGCATTAGGTCGTACGACCAGTCGTGCGATTCTCGTATGAGTGTTGCACAACGTTGCACGATTAGATGCGAGAGTTCGCACGACTCAATAGTCGCAGTGGGTGGGCTGGAGGTCGTGCAACACTCGCACGTGCGCTAGCGACCTATAGCGACCAGTCTTGCGAATGGGTGCGATTGTACTAAGACCATGCGACTGTTGCACGACCGATCGCAGCACATCTTACAACGTTGTACTACCGTTGCACGACTGTATGAGACTGTATGCGACTATTCCTCGGGGGTATATATAGGGGGACTATGGAGATGATCTTCTGCAACAGGGCCCTCCTCTAACAACTTTCTCTTCTTTGTAACTTTCTTCTTTGGCATCTTGACTATTAAGAAGGCCAATTTGAAACTGACTACCGGTCAATTGTCGAAGGGGTTTTTATACCCCATGCCACTCGCACGAATACTCTCACGACCACTTGCACCGGTCTCATTCAATCGCACGAGCGATCGCATGGTCTCACATCCACTCGCACGACCATGCAATCGATCGTGTGACTATTATGATTGGCGTCAAGCCACTCGCAATCACTCGTGCAACACTCGCATGTGAACGCAAGACCACTCGCACGAGCATATGCGAGCAAATGCGACTTACTCGCGCAACGGTCTCTTCTAGTCGCTTTTGTTTTACGACCGCTGTTGCATTTGTGAATGCCTTTCTGCGGCCTGATGAGATCGATGGCGATTGAAGCCTGTTGCAGCCTGTCGTGCGACCAAATGGTCGCAAACGGTCGCAGACCAATTGTGAAAGGGGCTTTACAGACATCTTTTGATACAAGGAGAACAACATGAGACTATATTTAACATGTTTCTTTCCAATTTCCTTTTTGCTACCAATACTCTACATGAGCTTTAATGATAACAAGTTTTATGAAACAGGGCCCAGGCTTTATTTCATCAAAGAAACAGGGTTAAAGGGAAATCCAACCTTAACCCTTTCAGGACAGGAATTATTTAAGGGATAAATAGATCACATTCTGTTCTTCAAATCGGCAACAATGATATTTTCATTTTAGTGCTACATGTTCAATAAGGTGTAATGTCTTTGAAACAATATACATGGTTACAGATTTTGTTGAAAAGTCGAAAAACTTGCCAATTTTGATGAAAAAGACAATGATTTTGACATCTCAATATGTTGCCAATTTAAGGATTTTAAGTCTTCTTCTCGTTTTTAAAATTCCTGGCATCAAACGCAATATGGTTATGCAACAAAAATGGACAGAGTGTGTGCAGAAATTTTGCTCTTTCTATTCATGCATCTGGTATATTTTTTAGAGCTCTGAATCAAAAACTATTGAGCCAAACCACAAAATGTGGTTGATTGTCTTGAAAGGGTTAATGGCAAGTTGCTTTGAAAGAAAGAGGAAAAATCAGAGAAGCAGATTGGTGAAAGATTGGACGAAATCGGATAGTCAATAAGTAAGTTATGAATTTTTGAAAGTTGTAATCACTATGCATATGGGAATTTCAAATTGGCCGAATAGGTAATGTCACTGTGATGTAGCTGTGGACAACTCCCCCATTCACTCTAACACACAAAATGAGTAAAATGCCACTTTTTTTCAAAATGTATTACTCAGTAGGATCTTTTCGTTCATGAGGACCTATAACAATATGCTACATGTATCTCCAATATATTTTGAGTACAGCCCCATGGGTAAAAGCGCCTCAAAGAGAACCGCAAATTAATGATATTTTTGTGTACGACAAATGGGAGAGTTGTCCACAAAAATTTCACAATTGACTCACCAAATTGCCAATTTGAGATTCGCATAGATGTAGTGATCTCATTTTTCAAACATCCATAACTTTCTTATTTCTTGTCCAATTTCTTTCAAACTTTCACCATCCTGTTTTTCTTATTTTTCTGCTTTGACACAAATCATCTTATTACCAAGGTGGGATTTCCCTTTAAGTTGTGATTCGGTTTCAACAGAATTATAGTTAAGGTCTGGTCACATGTGTGTGATAATGATAACGATAATGAGATTTTCAATTAAAGGTACATGTATGCCCTGCTACATGTGGGTATACACGTGTCTAGGGTGTAGGCCTACCCTTTAATGAAAAATCTTGTTATTATTATCATTTTCCGACAAATGTGACCAGGGGCCCGTTGCATAAACTTCCCATTAACCCTTTCATGACAGGAATTATTTAAGATCTAAATTAATCACATTTTGTTCTTCAAATTGGCAACAGTAATATTTTTCTTTTACTGCTACATGTTTCTACAAGGTGTAATATCTTTGAAAACAATATACACGGTTAGCAATTTTGTCGAAAACTTTTAAAAATTGCCAATTTTGATAAAAAACAATGATTCTGAACCTCTCAATGTGTTGCCAATTTAAGGATTTTAAAGCTTATTCTCGTTTTTAAAATTCCTGGCATCAAACGCAATATGGTCATGCAACAAAAATGGACGTAGTGTGTGCAGAAAATTTTACTCTTTCTACTCATGCATCAGGTATATTTTTTAGAGCTCCGAATCAAAAGATATTGAACCAAACCACAAGATGTGGTCAATTGTCTTGAAAGGGTTAACAGTAACTTTGCCATCAATGGTAACTCCCATGGAAACCTTGATTTTGATTGGATGTTGAGTGATGTTACCATCATGGTGATGATACAGTGTTACCATTGATGGTAAGTTTTATGCAACGGGACCCAGCCCTTTAGGTTTTGGGTTAGGTATAATAATAATTTGCCCAGGGTTGTTTCGTGTAGGAAATTTCCAGCGTAGTAATTTTTGTTTGAGCTTGTGTCATAACACAGTACTTGTAGAGGCACGGGTCCATGTAAATTTGTTGCGGGACAAAAAAAAAGTTAGCCTGTGATGTTTGTTCAGTCGATAAATACTCCCAGCACTTTATCCCACCAAAAACCAATCAAAATGAAGGCAACTTAAATGTAAGCGGATTACCAGTCACGCTTGATACAATGAACTTGATGTGATACATGCAACTATAGGAACAGCGATTCTTAGCTTCACGCAAGTGCAGGTTTCTCCCTGAATAAAATTTATTTCAAAAGAGTGTTCCAAGGCTTGACATACATGTACATGTATGGATGAAAAGAGAAACTCCATGATGTAAATTTGTCCCTGAAAAAAGAGTAGACCTGAGATGTACGTATGTACATGTACACGTTCAACGTTCAATTGTGTGAAGATAACACTATTTTATGTAAATACTATATAGATGCATATTAATCATTTGAAACTTCTTGATTCTACTAAACACACATACCACAGCCTTTAAAGGGAAGGTTGAGTTCTGGGAATGGTAAAAAATAATTTGAGAGCTTTCTCATTCTTTTTATGTTAGTTTGGAAGATTATCAGAATAGATATGTCCCCTGAAAATGATTGCTCTTCTAATGCCCTCACATTCAATATATGACAAGAAACAGTTGAAAGGTTCGGGCCGAACATTTGTGTATACATATACACATTTCTTTGTGCAGTGCATGTGACTTTCAGAAGGATTGAGTCAATTTCTTATCATTTTGGTGATTCCAGAACCTTACAGCATACACCAATTCTTGCGTGCTATATAATCAACCCTTCCCAATTGCTTTGAGACAGTTTCTTTCACAATTATATCTCATGACCAGAACTCAACTTCATCTCTAAGAAGTTTAATCTTCTCAGGTGAGCAGGGGGGGGGGGGGGGGGGGGGTGGGGGTGGGGGGGTGGGGAGGGATCTGTAATCAGTGAAGTAAGGTAAGAAATGCTAAGAGTTTAAGTAAACCTGCTTCACTGCACTTATACAAAGTCTTATCAGTCAGGCGTAGAACTGCTCAATGCTACTCAGTACTGTACACGTACAGGTACATTGTATACTCTATTGATAGAGAGGGAAGAATGATAAAGAACTGGATATAACTGACTACAGCTTTGTGGATTACTTTTGAGGACACCTATTCCTTGCACAGCTTGTTCATTATTCTGTATCAGTTGTTCACTGTGTGAAGGTAAGTACTTTGTATAAAGTGTGATTGGTAATCCGCTTACATGTTACATGTACATGTACAAATGTATAAAGTTGCCTTTATTTTTATTGTATTTTGATGGGATAAAGGGCTGGGAGTAATTTTCGACAGTTTCAACTTGAACATATGTTTTTCTTAAAATGTTGATACTAAAAACGCTTTATTTTGTTGTGGAAAAGAATCATACATTCTCTCCCTCTTCCCTGTCTTTCCTCTCTCTCCTTACCCTCTCTCTGTCTCTCCCTCTCATTTTCAAACTTTCACTCCTTGCCCACATGCTTTATCTCTCTTTCTCTCTCATTCTCCCCTCATTTTATTCCTCCCTCTTTCTGTATCTCTCTCTCTCTCTCTCATACTCTCCCTCTTTCACTCTCTCAATCTCTCTCACAGCCAAGAAGAAGGTACCTCCCGGTAGGCCCATCCCTCCTAGACTTGGTCCAGGCATGAAGAAAGACGAAGAAGGAGGTAAGACCAGGACTCAGACCTTCAAGCACAGTATTACCAACCGATCTTGTTGTGCTAATACGTTTTCATATAAATTTGTCAGAATTATTACCCTGGCGCCGACTGTTCTTGGGAGGGGGAAAGTGCCGAAATGATTCTGGCTCAGGTTTCATCAAACTTGTTATTAATAACAACTACCATACATGTACACATGTAGGTCAGTGAAAATTTTGCTCTCAGCCAATCAAATGCAATGATTTTAGTTAGCTTTATCAACCGATATAACTTGTTGTCCCCGCCGAACGAAGTTCGCGAGGGGACTATGAAACGGGCTCCGTTCGTGTGTGCGTGTGTGTGTGTGTGTGTGTGTGTGTCCGTCCGTCCGTCTGTCCGTGTGTGCTCAAATGTTAGAAAATGCTACTTCTCCGTCATTTCTTGGACGATTTTGATTCCGATTGTTTTATCTGATAGGGCTGGGTGGGGGCTTCCAAACTTCTACACAGAATTTTGAAATTCATTAATTATGCAAATTTATGCAAATTTATTCAAAATTGACGAAAAATGCTACTTCTCCTCTATTTCACATCGGATTTTGATTCCGATTGTTTTATCTGATAGGGCTGGGTGGGGGCTTCCAAACTTCTACACAGGATTTTGAAGTTCATTAATTATGCAAATTTATGCAAATTTATTCAAAATTGACGAAAAATGCTACTTCTCCTCTATTTCACATCGGATTTTGATTCCGATTGTTTTATCTGATAGGGCTCGGTTGGGGCTTCCAAACTTCTATACAGAATTTTGAAATTCATTAATTATGCAAATTTATGCAAATTTATTCAAAATTGACAAAAAATGCTACTTCTCCTCTACTTCACATCGGATTTTGATTCCGATTGTTTTATCTGATAGGGCTGGGTGGGGGCTTCCAAACTTCTACACAGAATTTTGAAATTCATTAATTATGCAAATTTATGCAAATTTATTCAAAATTGACGAAAAATGCTACTTCCCCTCTATTTCACATCGGATTTTGATTCCGATTGTTTTATCTGATAGGTCTGGGTGGGGGCTTCCAAACTTCTACACAGAATTTTGAAATTCATTATTCATGCAAATTTATGCAAATTTATTCAAAATGGCTGAAGGTTCATAATGTTTTCATGTTTTATATTTCAGTTGTATACATGCATTGTTGGTATTCTCTTCTTTTGCATGCAGTAACATTATTATTTTATTCACTAAAGTTTTCACTGAAGTTTTAAAGTTCAGGCTAGTTAATTTCCACAGATCTGCACTTCCGGCGGGGACATTTATTACGCATTGCGTAATTTACTCATTTACTTGTTGTTGATAACAAGTTTATAAAACAGTTTGTAAAACAAGGCCGGGGGTCTTGCATTCAATTTGTATACATGTACATGTATATTCATAATTAATGTTTCCTTACTTTGCTTTCTTTTCAAGCGCTGAATGGAGAGGCTCATGCGGCCGAGGCTGTTGCCAATTTGGAGTGCAGTATAGCCCAGCTCAAAGAAGAGATTGAGGTTAGGAATATATATATTTCTGTCATGTATTCATTCTTTTGGTTTTGGGTTGTTTTTTTTTTACTCTTTGTTAATGGAAACAGCTTTTTGATCAGTAATAATGTATTGACTACACAATCAATTTTTTTCAAGTACATCACATGTACATGTATTATGCTCTGCACATGCTATCAGTATTGTGTGCATGTATTCCGTTGTTGATGAATACGATCTTTAATCTTCAATCGTATATTAATTTGTACAGGCACAGAGGCTACAGAAATCCAATCTGGTCAGAGAATGTGCATTTGTTACTGTGGAGAAAGATAAAGCAGAGCTACAGCAGCAGATTGCAGATGAAGAATTAGCCATCTTGGAAAAAGAAAAGCAAGTCAAAACATTGCAAGGTAATTACTGTTGAAGGTAATCTTTAAGTGAAGAAAAACAAACATTTTTTTTCTTCAAAGGAGCTGTATTGAGATTTGCAGTAACAAGTGTGAAATTTCTCAAATTCTTGTGTATTTCTTCTTCTTTTTTCCCCTTAAAAAAATAGTTTTCTATATCTATTAAAAAACTTTCCTGAGGTACATGTAACTCACTCACAGTTCTTGTTTAGTTATGATAAAGGTTAAAAAGTAGAAATATAAATGTGAGCTTTCTCTCTTCTTTTTTTTTTTTTTCTTATTCTAGTGTGGAGAATTAGAAATGATTTCTCTTGAAATGCCCTCTTATTTTGAATCACACCAGGGCCCTGTTGCATAAAACTTACCATTAATGGTAACTCTGCTATCAGTGGTAACTACCATAGTAACATCACTTAACAGCCAATCAAAATCAAGGTTTCCATGGGAGTTACCATTGATGGCAAAGTTGCCATTAATGGTAAGTTTTATGCAATGGGGCCCAGAAGTAGTCTAAAACATGTGACAACATTTTGATGCTGCAGGGTATGTATAGCCATCACTATTCTGAATGGAAAAATATATCTGAATTTCTGGTACCCTTTAGAAGAATTACTATAAACCTATTGTTACATAACTCATGTACCTACATGTATGAATCTGACAGTGTGCCAGAGCCTTGCTTAATTTCTTATGATTTTGATGATCCTTACTTTGTTTTGACAGGACAACTTGCTGAGTTGATGCCAGAGCCTTGGTTAATTTCTTATGATTTTGATGATCTTACTTTGTTTTGACAGGACAACTTGCTGAGTTGATGCCAGAGCCTTGGTCAATTTCTTATGATTTTGATGATCTTACTTTGTTTTGACAGGACAACTTGCTGAGTTGATGCCAGAGCCTTGGTCAATTTCTTATGATTTTGATGATCCTTACTTTGTTTTGACAGGACAACTTGCTGAGTTGATGCCAGAGCCTTGGTCAATTTCTTATGATTTTGATGATCCTTACTTTGTTTTGACAGGACAACTTGCTGAGTTGATGCCAGAGCCTCAAGTGGTCAATTTCTTATGATTTTGATGATCTTACTTTGTTTTGACAGGACAACTTGCTGAGTTGATGCCAGAGCCTTGGTCAATTTCTTATGATTTTGATGATCTTACTTTGTTTTGACAGGACAACTTGCTGAGTTGATGCCAGAGCCTTGGTCAATTTCTTATGATTTTGATGATCTTACTTTGTTTTGACAGGACAACTTGCTGAGTTGATACCAGAGCCTTGGTCAATTTCTTATGATTTCTTATGATTTTGATGATCAAATGTTCAAAAAATGTCCAATACACGACAAGTATGTTTATGCTTTTGCATACATGTATTTGTGGTGTTCCGGCCTAGCTTTGTGTGTGCCAGTGCAATTTTCCTGCCTTCATGATTATTGTCATTTTGCTATTTCTTTCTTATGTGTACTTGTCTCCTTTGGGTCAGTGCTTTTGCTGTGGCTCGACAGGCATGCTCTTTTTCTCCCCCATTTTTTAAGCTTGCCTAGCTCCTGCCGCGTTCAATGTGCTCCTTTGGGTTGGTTGCCCCTGTGGTGGTCCGCTTGCGCGATTGCGTGCTTTGATCGCCTGGAGGCGCTGAACTTAATCGGTTCAGTGCTTCCAGGTTGTTGAAGTTTGCGTGCTCGTCGGCGGATTGCGGTGGGGGCGCTGACTTGGCGGATCGGTGGGACGCGGCGGGGGTTAGGTCTTCAGGAGTGAGCATGCGTGCTGGGTCGCGGTAGGAGCGCTGTTTCAGATTGTAATGTATATTTTCTTTTTTTTACGAAGTTGAATAGTTTTAACCCTTTCAAGACAACTGACCACATTTTGTGGTTTGGCTCAATAACTTTTGATTCAGAGCTCTAAAAAATATACCAGATGCATGAGTAGAAAGAGCCAAATTTTCTACACATATTATGTCCATTTTTATTGCATGACCATATTGCGTTTGATGCCAGGAATTTTTAAAACGAGAATAAACTTTGAGATCCTTAAATTGGCAACACATTGAGAGGTTCAAAATCATTGTTTTTTCATCAAAATTGGCAATTTCTAAAACTTTACGGCAAATTCCTAACCATGTATATTTTTTTCAAAGACATTACAAGTTATTCGAACTATGTATCACTAAAAGAAAATATTATTGTTGCCAATTTAAAGAACAAAATGTGATCAATTTAACCCTTAAATAATTCCTGTCCTGAAAGGGTTAATATGTATAAATTACTTATCTTGTCTGTGATTTTTTTCACCTTAGTACTTATATTTATATTTATATGTTTTTTAAAAATTGTAAACTCACACTGTTAGTCTTCGGACTTTTTGCTGAGTCTTTTTAATAAAACCGAAATTGAATTGAATTGAATTGAATTGAATTGTTTTGACAGGACAACTTGCTGAGTTGATGCCAGAACCTTGGTCAATTTCTTATGATTTTGATGATCTTACTTTGTTTTGACAGGACAACTTGCTGAGTTGATGCCAGAACCTTGGTCAATTTCTTATGATTTTGATGATCTTACTTTGTTTTGACAGGACAACTTGCTGAGTTGATGCCAGAGCCTTGGTCAATTTCTTATGATTTTGATGATCTTACTTTGTTTTGACAGGACAACTTGCTGAGTTGATGCCAGAACCTTGGTCAATTTCTTATGATTTTGATGATCTTACTTTGTTTTGACAGGACAACTTGCTGAGTTGATGCCAGAACCTTGGTCAATTTCTTATGATTTTGATGATCTTACTTTGTTTTGACAGGACAACTTGCTGAGTTGATGCCAGAGCCTTGGTCAATTTCTTATGATTTTGATGATCCTTACTTTGTTTTGACAGGACAACTTGCTGAGTTGATGCCAGAGCCTTGCTTAATTTCTTATGATTTTGATGATCCTTACTTTGTTTTGACAGGACAACTTGCTGAGTTGATACCAGAGCCTTGGTCAATTTCTTATGATTTTGATGATCCTTACTTTGTTTTGACAGGACAACTTGCTGAGTTGATGCCAGAACCTACACCAGCACCAAAGATGACACCAGCTGACTTCAGGGAGAAAGTGGTCAAAGAACTACTGAAGACTGAAGACGATTATGTACGAGATATCAAGCTGTGTCAAGAAGGCTTTATGACAGTTCTACAAGAAAATCAGGTATGCTATAGAAGAGATTGAGAGAGAGAGATAGACAGACATACACACCGACAGACAGACAGATAGGCCGACAGACAGTCTGAGACAGCCTGAGAGATAGACAAATAGATAGGGAGAGGGAGAGACAGAGAGAGAGAGATAGAGAGAGAGAGACATGCACACACACACTCACACACACACACATGGACAGACAAAATACATACAGAGAGAGAAAGAGACAGACACATATACAGAGACACAGACAGACAGCCAGTCTGAGAGATAGAGAAATGAATAGGTACATGTACATGTGTATGTAGATGAAGAGACAGACAGACTGACAGACAGACAGACAGACAGATAGCCAGAGATATAGACAAATGGATAAGTAGACCGAGAGAGGGAGAGAAACATTCATGTAGAAAAGGGACAAAGTAAGATATAAAGTGGAAGAGCAGACAGAAAGGATACATTGTACAATTTCAAGAAAGTAAGAAAAAATTGTGATGTTCTATTTGTTAAACAAAGAGGCATGCTTTTTATTGTTTTTTGTTTTGTTTCCCTGTGTCCCCAATAAAATTACAAGATTTGCATGAAAAACCCTGATATTTTATTGTTCATACAACAGTTTGATGCCTGCTTTTGTTATTGTTATTCTTGTGCTGAAGTTCCGTATCTTATGCATGAAATTCTGTTGTACTGATTATTATTTATACAGTGAAGAATACAAAGTCCAGCATAATATAAATGTATTACTGCAGTTTAGAAATCAATTGCAATTTGTTGATTTATTATTTGTTTTAATATTGCCGTTCATTTATATGTTTAGTCGTTAGCATGTTATCATGTAACAGCGATTCTTATATGTTTTGCTTTTGATGTATATGTAACATATAATGTATCAATTGTACTATCTGATACAAGGCATGTTTGTTCTTTTAAAGCTTACGGAGTTTATGTACTACATGTACATATATGTGCTGAGAATGAGAAAGCTGTAAATAAAATTTTGTGATTTGTTCAAAATCAAAGGAAAAGAACAGGATCAATTTAGTTTAAGCTTTAATTAAATGAGTTTCTGGCTTAAACAACCCTTTTCTTTACTCTTAATACTTTGGGATTTAATTAATTTGTTCAAAAAGGAATGATTGCTTCCAATCAGAATAAGCAGAGAAAGATTTCAGATCTAAATGTATCATTGTCAAGATTCTCCATGATTCTGATGCTGGCAATACTCCAGTCCACCACGTTTATTTCTTCAAAACTTTGTTGAATTACATCGGCCCATATCTGTATCAGATCCAGGTCCTGTAACACAAAAATCATCTTTCAGTTTTGAAAATCTAAGTACTGTATCTCTGATTTTTCTGTAATTAATGAATTGTATCTTCATCTAAAATAGAACATATAGATTGTAAAGATGTAACTCAGTTTAAGGAGATACAGTCAATTTTAGGGAGATGCAGTCAAATATAAATATTTATTTTACAGAGCCAAGATACATGTATACTGTAAAATTAAGCACTTCCTTTTGTGTGAAAATTTCTCAAATTTTGTGAGTGCTTCAGATTCCTGAGCATGTCATTCCACGATATGGTTAGAATGACGGTTGAGAACTGACACATCACTGAATTTTCGCATTGCATAAATTTCAGTTTGCCAAAGTTTCCAGTTACAATATAGTACCATGAAGTTCCACAGTGAAGTAGTAATGAGCCAACTTTGACCCTTTCTTTTCTCAGCACATATTGTTCCCTATGTTGTGCATGTATTTTATCCCTTGTCTTCATTTATATCAGGTTTTAATCAGCGAGATTTTGATAGCACAGGCAGAGGAAGAAATGGACGAGTTGGAGCGAGCAGGGGAGAAAAAGAAAGCGGTTAGAATTAAGCACCATGATTTGAAAGATGCGGATGAAACTAAAAATGATAATAAGCACTTTGAATTTCAAGTCATCACTAACCAATTGGCTTCAGACTGATACATGTGCATGTATCTGTAAAAGTGGAAAATCTCACGTTTTTAATTTGGCCGACGCGCAAGGATCATGGGCAAAAAAATATGTTATAAACAAAAATATTTGCATCTTTTTACTTTTGCGCAAATTTTAAAGCCTCATGAATAGCGTGAAAATTTCCACACCGTGAAATATTCCACATTTTCAGTATTCCATTACTTACATGTATCATTTGTCCTTCTTTTCTGAATATACAATATACAATCGTACACTAAATTGAAAGTTGAATGCGCAAGAGAGGTTTTTCTTCTTGTTTTGGAGGCATAATACATTGCATGGTGTCAGGAGTGGAATTAATTGTTCTAGTTTAGTTGATATTGGTATTGGTAGATGCATCTAGATGGGTTAATCAGGATTGAGGTACTTGGCAAGAGATAAAATAAAAATCCCCAAATGGGTTGTAATAATAATAATAATAGCCTTAAAGGGATACTCTACCGCAGATTGTGGACGTTTTTATGCCGCGAGAGGGCACCGTGATCGTTACCTGATCATGCCGTTGCCCCCCGGAGCGCAAACTTCGGACAGACTGTTCGCCGCGCAACATGCACGCTCCGCCTGAGCTCGAGCTCTCGTGCGAGATTCGGTCGGCTTCGTGCAGTCCGAAAAGTAATCCCAGTAGTCCGACGGACTCGTTCGACGCACAAACTTTGTGTACGAGTGAATGGGCATACGCAATCCTGACTTTCCCCACGGCCGCCTGGTGGCGTATCCCTTTAAGAAACTTATATTGAGAGAGAATTATGGTCAGTCATGAAAGCCGGTTGGTTAAATATGATAGTACTAACTCTGAACAAGCACTGCATTTTGGATTCCTCTACCTGTTCTTCTCTTCCTAACACCTTATCCAGCTTCTGTGCATAGTGTCTGTGTCATTGCATGGTATGCAATACAGGATTTGAGTTGGTGTCAGTACTTACGGTGTACTTGTAGGTGTCAATAGGCCTGTCACTGCATTGTACACAACTGAGTGTTATGTAGCACCCCTTATTTGAAGAGTGAAGGTTCTGATTAAACAGCATATGCTTCCGCAACAAAAGCTCCACAGTCAGTATCCTGCACTAACCGAATTCTAAACTTTAAAGGGAAGGTTGAGTTCTGGGAAAGGTCAAAAATTATTTCTGAGCTTTCTCATTGTCCCATATAGTCATTTCTGGATGCAGTACATGTGTTTTTCAGCGAGATTGGGTCAATTTCTCATCTATTTTGATGATCCCAAGACAATAAAGTATAAAACAATCCTCATGTAGACATTCTCAGCCTTTCCCTGTTGCTTTGAGGCAGTTTCTTTCACAATTGCAGGACCAGAACTCAACTTTATCTTTAACGCTGGACCCAAAGTCTGCCAGACCTTAATCCTAACCTTAGCCGTGAACATAACCTGAAACCCGATGGCAACCCAAGTTCTAACCCTTTATCATTGACAACATTCTGGAGCAAATGTTGTTGGAACAAACTTTTGATCACCTCTTGTTTGCATCCCATAATACTTTCCTTTGATAACCATTCCACTTTCACTCTGCTTATTAATATGCTCTGTTGTTTTCAATAGTTTGATTCTTAAACAATTCTCGTCATTTTATGTTATGCTGTTTATTTTTTGTGAGCAAATATGTTCATTTTACAGAGCATTCAAGGAAGTTTTGGCCAGGTTGATTTCAATAAGACTTCACATTAATTAAGTTAAATATCAAAGTCTTCAGAATCTTTATTGTTATAGGAAAGCCAATCTTGGTTAATCCCTGCAGGAAATCAGAAATAACTGATTGGTCAAATTTTGAATGCAATCTGGTAAACAATGAGGTTTGAAATATTGCATTGACCTTTAAGTACATGTATAAGGACTTTCACTAAATGCACTTCCTGACCTGCACATTCATATAATATGTATGAACTAACTTTAATTGACCTTTGTGTTTTACAATAATTTCACTAACCGTATTAGACCTTTACACTTGCATGTATTTGATATGCATTTGATAAACATCAACTAATTTTAACTCTTTACTCGCCATGGACCAGCACACTGGTCTGCCACATTGTATTGAGTATATTACACATAAATACAATGTATGTGTGCCAAAAGTCAACATTGGCAGCCCCCTGTTTGTTCCATTAGTCGACCATATCCAGCAAAGAGTTACATGTAATTGCAGTTGATAATTACATTGATAATTACATGTAGTTGCTCTGACAAGTATCAAAAAGCTTATCTCATCTGGAAATGAACATATTTTGAACTGCAATTAACCATCTGTGAAATATTTTATAACTTCAATAGCAGTGTAAGATCTTATCTCTTTCTTTTTCCAATATGTCTGTATATTGACATGTATATGGTTGATTGTCTTATTAGCAAACTACTCCATTTTTCTCATTATCATATTTGCAGTGTGGACATTAACTTCTTAGATATTTCTTTTTGAAGTCACTCATTTGCATTTTACCATGGCTGTGAAAGTGGCTAAATTATTTCTCAATTAGTCAAAGAATTTACTTTTAAAAATTCAGATTTATGAGTAATGAACATTCAAGTAAGGGAAATACTAATTTTGATTTTCAATATCATTGACAAGAAATACATGACAAATAACTCTAGTCCATTGGGGAGGACTTAAAGCTGTCAGTCACCTAGTTGCTTACTTACAAACATGCACATTGTTTTGCAAATTAATCCTCTTGCTTCTTTAAATCATGATTGTCCTTACTTCAAGAAAACTATTTTCACAAATTGAGGTGATTCAAAACTGTGTAAAGGATTAAAGGGGATTTTCTTCAGTTCTTTTTGAGAAAAAATAGCAAGATTTCTGCACAAGCTTTGCCCATTTTTGTTGCTGTACATTGTCCTTCAACACAAGGAAATGTATTCAAAAAGAAAAAGAAGCATTGAAATCTTTCAGTTGCAGTGCGTTGAAAAGTTCAAATTACTATTTCACATACAATTTGACAAGTGTTTACCTTTAGGACAAAGCTAACTTCTACATGTACTTTTTGTCTATAAACTATAATCAGTATGATAGTGAAACACATGCATATCGTAATTGATTTTTTTCTTTTCTTTTTGATCAGGCCAAAGGTTTAGAGCTGGATGTCCTGTTTGGTAACATGGAGCAGGTCATAGAGGTTGCAGAGAGCTTCCTGCACGACATCGAAGCAACGTCAGAAAAGCCTGTTGAAGATCAGCTCTTTGGTAAGTCAGGATGACAGTCAGGGTTAGGGTTAGGGTCAGGTTGGGGATAAGATAAGCTCTAGGATTAGGGTTGGGATTAGCTGTAAAATTACATTAGGGTCAGGAACGGGATCGCGGTTAAATTGAAGGTTACGATCAGAATTCGTGTAAGCAGCAAGTTTAGGACCAGTTCACAGAGGTACAGTGTACATTTAGCATACAGCTTACACTACATCACCAGTACACAAACAAGGAAGGTCTGAACCATAGGCATCTAAAGCCCACCGCACACTATACGATCGACTATCTTCCGATTTTGGAAATAAAACACAATAGCATTAAATATACAGGGCATCTTAACAAAAAAAAAAACTACCTGATTCAAGTTCTGAACAATAATATGAATACTCAACATAGGAAATCGGTGCTATGTCAGCCTTATATCGGGAATAAGGGCTAAATCAGTTTCAAATTGTAGACAATCACAGGACTGCTCTGACGTTACTATGATTCAGAGCCGATTTTGCCTTTCCCCCGACTAGAGTGCTCGTAATAGATCGTAATTTCGATTTTACTGTGCTATAACTATTCAGAACTTCAATCAAAATATTTTATGCGTTTAACTGTTTATATGTAAATGCTATTACATTTTCTTTCAAAATCGGATCTTAGACCGATCGTATAGTGTGCGGTGGGCTTAAACTGTCCCAGGTAAATACCTTTGTGGATATGTTGTGGAACTGATTCCTAATGATTTAAATCTTCAGGATAATTTTTATTCAGCAATCACGTAAAATATTATTAACTTGACTGTATTTTGTTCTACAGGTAAAATCTTTATGGACCATTCCCGAAATCTTCATGAAGCATATGCACAGTATTGTAGAAATCATGATGATGCTTCCGCTCTCCTGGAAAAGGTTTGTACAGCGCAATTAACTTCTTTTTGGTCCTTGGACTACTGCATTGTATATTTTTAATAAACTGAAATTGAGTTGAAGTGAATTTTTTGCCAGCAAGTTCTTGAAATATTAGCAATAATAAACTTCATTTGTTAAATTTTGACTTAAAATACTTGGTTTTGTTGTTAAACTGGACATAAATACATGTATCTTCCATGGGAGTAAGTTTTTTTTTAATTGTTTATTACTATATTTTGTTATTACCTGTACAGGGCATTTTAGCCGCAAAATAAAAAGCCGTATTTTGCGCGTTACTCGCGAATCCGTCATCGGATCGGGCAATATTTGCCATATTCCACCCTTTCGTGTCAGTGTACTTATCAAAGTGCATATACATGTATACGTGCAGTATTGAGTAGTGTAATAATGTGTACATAAGGCTTAAACAATGGATACGCGCTGTAACAATTTACGTCACAATTGCTTGGCCAAGATTACATACCTGTATGAATAACCTGAAATCAGAGTGTCTGACAGGCAAACAGATGTGTCTGTCATTGCTACAAAATAGGCATATGCATGATATAGGTAATAATAATAATATTGACTGGCTCTACTTTCGGGGAATATCGAAAATGTTGCCCTTGAAAGAACCATATTGCCCTCGTCTTAGACCTGGGGCAATATGATTCTGTTGCGGGCAACATATTCGATATCCCCCTCGATGCCAGTCAATATCATACAAATGTTGTGGTCATGTTTTGTTCTGCATGTATATTCACTGAAGTGCATTGAATACAAATAATGAAATATTTCTTAAGGCCTATTTACGTACATGTATGCTGCGGTGAACTGCCTAAAATAAACACCGCTTTTTTGTGTGTATTATTTAAGATGAATGGCTTGTGGGGATGCATGATGCAACATAGGTCCTACTTTATGTGTACTCAATTACCTATTTGTTATTTAGATAGAAATGTGAAGCTAAGTATGCTCACCATATCTTTTTCGTAGGCAGTTTTCCACGTCATATTTGAAGGAGTCTTTATAGACAAGATAAATATCACGTGAGCTTGTTTTGTTTGTTTTGTTTTGTTTTTGCTTTTTGCAGTATGAAGAAAATCCAGAAGTGCAGGAGTATATCAACCAGGGTCTAGAATTAGTCAGGTAGGTTTAACAAGGTTCCTATTGTCAGGCAAAAACCTGGAAAGTCATTGACAGACATGGAAAATGAAGAAGAAAAAAAATCCAGTCATGGAAATATATCTTGGGTGTGAGCCGTGTGTGTGGCTATAGCAGCGTTCCATCATAAACATGAAATAATATAAATGTATATTACTGTGTGGTATTCGTATGCAGCTTGGATGCCGTAGCCCGTAACAAAATGGTACATACATGTACATGTATGTGGTCATGGAAAAAGGCAAAAATGGGTAATTCATGTTATGCAGTCTTTTGACATTTTTTAAACATGATTTTAGTGTTTATTTAAAGGAGTATAGGTTTGAGTAAGGAGTATCAGTCTCTTTTCAAACATACATATAATTTGAGGCACAATACCAGCACATGTAACATAAATAACAATCAAATGATAACTGATGTTTAGATGAGCACAGATGATACTTTAGTGTGCAAGTATCCCCCATAGAACAGACCTGATGTCTGATGTAGGTGGACAGCATTTTGAACCTTCTCTATTGTTTTATTCTAATTTTCAGGCAAAGTACCAATTGTTGGGATTTGGCATCCTTCCTCATCAAACCTGTCCAGAGGATATTGAAATATCATCTACTCATAGCAGAGCTCTACAAGGTAATTCAATTCATAGTCTGAATTAGTGTGTATCTGTACTACCCTACTTTGACAAAAGGAAGCAAGTGACAAACTATTCAAATATGAGTTATTGATGTTTTTTAGAGTGTACTTAACAGGTTTTACTTCCAGGCCAAGCTTTGAGCAGAAACTCTCATCTTATCTGAGATATTTATGTCAATACATCATAATAGATGCCCATGTATGATAGACACATTTTGCTCATTTTAAAAAATATGTCACTTTTGTCACTTCCTTCCTTTTGCAAAAGTAGGGCAGTTAGTTACATAGTATTTACTATCCATCCCTCAGATAGGATGTTAATCTATTGCTGAGCTGTATAATAAGGTAATCCAGTCTTTCAGGCCTTTACAGGCCTTGGGGAATAGACCTGTTCACAAAGTTATTCAAATTTATGGATGTTTCTTTCCTGGGGACCTAGTAACGAGGTATTCCATTGACCTGTTATTAATGAATGAACTACAATACTTGGAATCCAGTTTGCATACATTACTTGTTGCTATGTCTGACAAGCCTCTGACAAGCTTTCAGGTTGTCAAGAACAACCTTTGTTTTAAAAGTATGCATAAAATTTGAATATATTTGTGAACAGGTCTATTTAACTACCCTACACTGTGATGCATACACTGTAGTTCCATAGAGATGTTATGGTCTAATAGATAACCGACAGTATTGCAAAAGGTATGGGGTTTGAGTCCCTGCCATGTCACTACATCCTTTGGCAAGACATGAATCTACCTAGTACATGTACTTGTGCTACCCTGGATCTCCATTCATGTGAAGTAAATAGGTTCCTTGTAGCATCATTCCTTGGACAGCACTGATCATGGTTGCCAGAGCTAAAGAAGGCCTGGGTTATAATTTCAAAGCTTTATGGAAGTACGCGCTGTACAAGAACAGAACATCATTTGTTGTATCATTCTATGTCACCTTTTCAGGACCATCAAAATACTTGGGTAGTATCCAGCTGGGGTGAGTCTGGGTAGAAGTTGCTAGTCAGCTGTAATGAAAGACCCTCTAAGGGAGGTCATCCATGATTGAAATTGGTCTTGCAGATTGTCCCCAGGATACCCCAATCACCCGCATGATGTCAGTCCAAGAGAGGCAATCATGGTCTTACTCCAAGAATAATGACAAAAATTATCTCTTTTTCTCTCTCTCTCTTTATCTCAAACCCAATCTCAGTACACGGAGGAAGACCATCAAGACCGATCAACCCTAAAACTTGCTCTCGCTACCATGACAGAGGTGGCGACAGACATCAATGAATTCAAGAGGAGAAAGGATTTAGGTAAGGACTCATTTATCAGGTTTTTGCTTCCACTTTGCTTCTCTCATGTAGCCCTCACATGCCTCCAACTTCCAAATTTGTCCTCTTTTTTTTTTGTGTGTGTGTGTGTGTGTAAACATTTAAAAGGATCCCCCCAACAAATGAGCAAATACTTACGGAGTCAAATATTTTGTGCAAAACTGATTTAGCTTTGAGATTTCAATTTTTATTCTTACTTTGCGTTCCTCATTTATTTCCAGTATTAAAATACAGGCATAGAGGTCAAGAGGCCATCACAGATAAGCTAGGAAAGATCAACTTACATTCTCTCCGTAAGAAATCACAGAGAATCAACCAGAGATTCACCCAGATGACGGGACTTGGTACACAGGTACGTTACATTTCAAATTTTTATTTACTTTCTGTAGTCTATTAATGGGCCAGTCCAACATATTTGGCTATTTAGTAATTATCATTGAACACTGATCGTGATTAATATATTCTCTGATGATTGATGTGATTCAAGCTCTACAGAGGCTGTTAACAAATCATCAGGTATAGCAGGATATGATGAGGAGGAGGAGAATGATGAGGATGATGGAAATGATGATGGTGATGATGATGATGATGATGGTGATGATGATGTCAATGTCCATATTATCTTTATTCCCAGACTATTGATGAAGAGTTTGACCGGGCAGAGAGAAGGTTCCATACCTTAGAGAAAACCATCAAGATCTTCGTCAAGGATGTCCATGCGTACCTAGAACAACTCAAGGTAAAAAAATATTATTTTATAAGTTTCATAAGTTCTCTAAAACCTATGAATTTAATTGGGCAATTCCACACAGTGAAAATTCTGCACCAAAATTATTGAAATGTTGATTTAATCTTTTATGTGAATCTTGGCTTTGTTTGTTGATGCACAAAATATGCCAAATTCTGCGAGAGTTATTAAACGTCAGATATTATTTTGTTGTTTGAGCCTTCCATGTACAAAAATGATGTTTATGGAATTTTTCACATGATAGCTACTATTTTGAATATTGTTGGATGAAACTCATTCCCCTTACCCCTCTTCCCTTCTTATGACAGGAAGCCACGTCAGTAGAAGCAACAGTAGGAAGTGACATCTCTGATTATTATGCCAATCAGTCCAACCTCCATGAGGTCAACAAGTATGAAGCAGTACAGAATCATCTTGCCAATAAACTCTACAAAGATTATGTAAGTTTATAGTAATGATCGATGTACATGTAGTAGTATTATTAGGAGAAATGATGATGAGGAAGCGAGTTGGCTCAGTCTGTAAAGCATCTGCCTGTTGAACCAATAAACTAAAGGTTAATGTAAGTTGATAATAATGAGAGTAATGAAAATGATAGCGGTGATAGGGCAAGTCTAAGGGACAGGTGTATTTCACACACGTTTACCAAGTACATGTAGTATGGAATTGAGAACATGAATTGACATAAAAATATCATTTTCTTTGATATTTTGTCAGCTTCGAGCTCTTGTAGGGCTATTAGCATGACACAAGTATGCTAAAATCTTAAATGTGGTCGGTAATGTGTGAGACAAAATAATAATGATGATGAGTTGGCTCAGTCAGTAAAAACATCTCCCTGTTAAACCAAAGATCGTGGGTTCGAGTTCATGCCAGACAGGAAACTGTGATGAAATGCCTATTCGTAAGGAAAATAATGAATTTGACTTTGTTTTTTCAACAATTTGCTAATATGAGGATTGCAATATTTGATATCCTTTTGAAAAAAAAGATGTTTTTTTGTTCTTTTTCCATTCAACTGCCTCCCATACAAGTTCCAGGTAAGGGTGGGTGTCGGGCCGGTCAACCCGTACGGAACCCGGCGGGTTGGGGGGTTTTGCCGGGATCGGGCCGGGTCCGGGTTGCTGAGTGAAATGTCTGAACCCGGTAAAAATAACCCGGTAAATAATTGGTGCTGTAAAACCGTTATGAGTATTAATTAAGACTTTTTAATAAAAACTTGATAGTGGTAAATAATAGGCTTGGGCGGTTCTGCTTTTAGAGAGAACCGATTCCGATTCCGACGCAAGGTCTCGGTTCCAAAGGGAGTCGACTTCGAGGCTGCATCGCACGCATGTCACTGCACTGTAGAGTCTATTGTGTATAGTGCAGCTTTCACAAATGTCCGATTTTCATATAAAACTCCACTTTATGAAATAACTATAAAAATTCTACGTACATAGCTAGGGTAATCATAGTCCAAGCTTCAATTTCATAACTGTAATGACGAAAACCATATTGAATTCGCGCTGTAATGATGAAAACCGTTCGTCTTTTTCAAGTTTTCGCGAGCTGGCTGCTGGATGACTGTACATGGTATAACCAGGAGGTGGCGCTATACGTCATGTTCCTTTTTTTGTATTTTTCACATGGCCTGTACACGCCATGTTTTTTCTGTGGTTCCAAACGAACGAAACCCATTCTTCCGATTGATAATGGGTAGCTTAGCTCAAATTATTATTTTGTGGTGTCACTGTGGCATTAATAATATATGTTTCCTCAAATTTTGGAGGGGTTTTTACTTCAGTTTCTTCCATATTATATATTTTTTCAGTGAGATGATTTTTGACTGGTTGACCATTACTTTTGATATGTGACCAACATTTTTCTTCATTCCCTCTTACGGTAATCTTTTAAAAAATTGTTAGCATTATTATTCCTTCTCTTAAAAGACTCGACATGTATTTCTTAATTCTGAAGTACTTTCACAATTTAAAAAAAAAAATTTTAAGACATGTAAGCTCTCTTTTCATTTAATTTTTTTTTTCTTAGACTTACTTCCTTTATCGTCACTTGATTTTATTTTTTGTTAATTCTTCAAATACTGAGTTTTCATTCTGGAGTAAATTTCATTGATTTGTTTCAATTATTTTTATATCATTACACTGGATTTAAATATGCAGTAACCAGCAATAACATAATTGTATATAATTTCTGTCCCTAGTCCCTACCCTCTGAATATTTCTCTCGCGGCTTGCCATCTCTCTTTCGCTCTTTCTCTTCCAAGCTCTCCTGTTGATCCTTGCTGATCACAACGAGGTGTGCGCTACTAACAGCGTTGTACACACACAGGCAGTCCGACATACACACTGGCTTCGTTTTGCGGAGCCGAGTAGCGGAATGTCTGTTATTTAGGTCTCACACCTTCGTAACTCTTTCATAGCTTTTAGAAGTCAGTATCTTTAATGTTTAATAATTATTTATCAATAAACTATCGTGATTGTAACTTAGCAAGAAGACAAACATAAGTTGTAATCATGATTAAATCATCTTCAACTTCATTCTTTCTCGAAATTCTCGCTCAGGTAGATGATTAGGAAAACACTAATGCGGACTCGCGGAGGCACGCAAAATAAAATAAAAGATATAAATCCAAAATTTGTTATCACGAGTAAATGATCCTCAACTTGCGTCTCCCTCGCTCAGGAAGCTGAATAGGAAACACCATATTTGCGCAATAACGTACTAAAATAAAAACATAAGGAAAATATAAACAAACATAAAATTTACCGGGTTTCGGGCCGTGCCGGGACCCGGTAAAAATTTTGACATCTTTACCGGTCCGGGCCGTTCCGGGTAATTTTCTACCGGGCCCCAGCCTTAGTTCCAGGGCCTGCAGACAGTTTCATCCACAAATGCTGTAATGATTATGTCACTAAAAAATATTACCGATTTGAAAAAGAGAAAACAATTAACTAAATTATTAAGAATATCTGTGTCCGAGAAAAATTAGAAAAAGCGTGAAGTTTTAAAGAATTTTTACCAGAAACTTATCATGCAATCATGTACGTTGCAATATTCTTTTTTTTTTTTCTGCAGACATTATTTGTTCAACAGAGGGTCATGTCCCCCCTGAATAGTCTTCTAAACATGTTCCAGGGCCCCCATAAACTCATCCAGAAACGGTACGATAAGCTGCTTGACTACGACAGCTATATCAACAAGGCTGAGAAAACCAAAGACAAGGATAGGACAAAACAGGTAAACAAACTTGATCACCTATTAATCTTCATATTGGCACTCTGTAATGCAGTGGTAAAGGGCACATAAAAATATCCTTTTGATTGTTATATCACAGAGAGATTTGTCCCATATTGTCGATTTATGGAAGGCCATTCGTCAACACCTAGGTCCCGTATTTAACTGCTATATTTATGTAACAGAATAAAGAAAAAAAGTTTTGGGGTATGAAAGGAGCATAAGAAATCAATTTTATTGTCACGGTTTGTGTATTAGCATTTAGTCCCAGAACTATCATGGTGATTTTGTAGGATTAAAAGAGGTTGACGTTTGGCTCTCCATTATTCGGTGGCCTAAATCTACATACTTTAGGCAGGGGCTTAAAGTTACTAGGTGCCTCTTGAGAATACGGGCCATTATCTTTTGATGCAGCTTCATTTACCTTATCATTAAGCATGATTTCAGCTATCACTCAAATGTTTATGATTTTCTTTGGCAGAGACATCTTTAACTTCTCCTAGCAATCACTACATGTCAATTGGCAAGCGTCATTTCAATCTTAATTTGCCCTTCATCTTTCATTCATGTTTTTAACCCATTGGAGGCTGTTTCATTTTAACCTGTATTCCAAGTAAATTTGATCATGTTACCTTTCATGGACAAGCATATTGAAATCAATGCAATACCCTTTACTCAACAATAAAAGTGTATTGATATACATACATGTACAATTTTGGACAGAGGTTTTTTTTACACCAATGTACACCATGTATAATCAGTTAAGATGGTCACTGTTACAGTATTAAGCCCACAAGGGTATTACTCTGAAATGAACCCATGTTATAATAGGGTGCTATAAAGTAACCCACTTGTCCATAATGTACTTGTATGCTCACAACAACCACGTGAAGAGCGGAGACATCCTTATAGACTGACTGCCCAAAGACCAACAATGTCAGAAAGCCCGCAAAATGTTGATCTTGCAGGCCGTCAGTCTTGTAAACCCTCAGACAACTCTACAGAAAGCCAACAAGACTGACTGGTATTGGCTATTTACACTTGATTTTTTTTTTAACGCTGTACTATCCTTAAGCTAGGACTATTTTTTTGCTGTTCTCATTTGTAGTTTTAGTCCCGTACTATCTCTCTAGCAAGAGCGCCTAGCTCCACCTTTTTACGTTTAGCACCAACTTTTATGGGGCTAAGCCTGCTTTTTTTTCAGGGCTAGAATAATAATAACTGTTGTGGAGATAGCCCACTTTGGTAAAATACAGTGTGAACAGAAAGTGGGCTAAGCTTAGTTCTGTGCTATGGGTGGGGCTTAAATCCTCGTTTAGCCCCACAGATACGGGACTAAGCAAAATTTTGCAAAATTCTGCAAGTGTAAAAAGCTTATTAGTCTCGTGTGCATTCTGTCTTGGAGGCTATAGCCATGTAGAGCATTCATGAAATATTAAAGGTTCAATATAGAAACCAACTTTCTTTTGTCCCTTGTTATGTTATGTTCCCACTTTGAAGTATAAATACAAGAAGAAAGAAGGCAGCAGTGATGAAGATGACGAAGCAATTCTTACCCCACGACGGTCCAGTGCCAAAAGGTCAAAGGTCGGATGAAAGCCCGCTAGTGGGCAGTTTTTCTCTTCACTTCAGTATGCAGTGCTTCACACTTTGTATTTCATTCTTTTAATCCTCACCGTTTGATGTGATTTTATCTGCGAGCCCTGAGCCCTCTTAAATAGAAAGTTGCAATTAATCGGAACTCAAAATATTTAATGCAAGTCTTGATTGGTTAATGTGTTTTTGAGTTGCATTTAAACAAAACTTTTTATGCAAGAGGGCCCTGTTCTGACATGATGCTGTAAATCTACCTTTTAAAAAACACTGGGAAAAAGTTTGGTTGTTCATGAATGACCAGAGGCAGTTACTGTATGTTTGTGTCTTAAAAAGAATGGTTAAAAACATCTACATGAAATGTTATAAGCTGCAGAAACATGAAATGTACTATGCTTACATATTCCAAGTGATTTAATGCATCATGTCTGAATCAGCCTGTACGATTTGCTTTATTCTAACATTATCAGTAGAAATTGAGGAGAGAAGTCGGTGGAAAATAATCACAGCCACTTACTGTCCAATCATTTAAGAAAAAAGTAAGAAAAAAGAATAACTGAGAAATAATGACCTGAAAGATTTATTCATACAATTATGAAATTATATTATCACATTTATCAGCTGCATTGGGGTATCTCCTCAGTTGGAACGTGTTCAACATGGAAAATTTTTGTTCATGACTTTAGGCTCATTACATTGTGTTTGTCATGTGATCTTTCCTATCTTCCATCATCTCTCTCTCTCTCTCTTGCTTCTTGGTGTCTCTTCCATATTCTAAGCACAAGATAAAAGAACTTCAAGCTTGTTACATGTGTTTCTCATCTAATCTTCCACATCTTGCCTCATCTATTCTTCCAAATCGTGCCTCATCTTTTCCTTCCTTGCTTCCCTTCTTTAGTCTAAACACAAGAAGAAAGAACTTGACAGCGATGACGATGAGGCTACGACCGTCGGTAGCCCTCGACGGCTCAAGGAAAAGGTTTCCAAAGAGGTTGGGAAACAACTTTCAATTTGCATGGCCGAGATCCACGTTGTGTCCCAACCCTTGGTGTCATTTAACTGTTCTGTTTTTTCACCTCTCCCACCCTCGCCCCTTATCCCTTGCTTTTGGTATCTTTGTAGTCTTCAGAGTATACATGTTTTATATATTCCTTTTCAGAAGTACACCTGTACATGTTCACGGGAAATAGAAGAATAATTTTTTTTTTTTTTTTTCAATGAAAAGGAAGTTAAAATTGACAGAGTTGTTATGATGACTTAACCACATCATGTGGAGGTCTGAATACTCACTTTCATGTTGCATGGCCGAGATCTATGTTGTGCCCCAACAATTTTAGTCTTTTCAGTTTAATTGCTATCCCTCCAATATCCCCCCCCCCCCCCCTCCCCTGCCTTTGGTTCCACAAGTTTAAACTGGTGTAAATGGTTAAGAAGACTTGTAAGAAAAGTCAGGATGCACAACTTGCAGTTTGCATGGCCAAGATTATGTTGTGGCTTAACCCTTGATGATCAGTGTGGTTAAAATGATGTTCCTCCCTGCTGCCTTCTCACCCCCTCTCAACCCCCTCTTACCCCTACCACTCCCCACCAATCCCTCAAAGCTTGCTTCTGTGCATGTGTACATGTACTGTAGTCAGCCTACGTATACATGTAGCATAGATTTTTGTAGTTTAAAGTACTTTGTAACCAAATCAAAACAAAACATATAATTTTCTAGAAGTTAAAAAGCAAGGCTGAATTGCTGGAAGTAGTTCTGATGACTGGAAATAGGTCAAAAATGTTAGAGAGGATGAGAATAAGGGTTGATTTTATTGAAGATCAGCTTTCTTACATGTATGTCCTCTTGTCTTATTCATGTCATCCTTGAATTCCACCTTTTTTTTTTTAACCCTTTTCCCCAAGCCTCCTTATTGTTGATGCATTGATCAGAGAAGAAGAATGTATGAATCATAAATATTTTGATATTGCATTACCAAGATAGAACTTTTCTTGATATTCTCTAACACCTGGCTTGTACACCCTTTTTTTTTTCTAAAGCCTGGTCAGACTTGACCGCGATAACGATAACAAGATTTTTCATTAAAGATCCAGCCAACACCTGCCCTATAATTAATACACATGAGCATACTCACGCGTACAGAAGGTTGAGTTGTAACCTTGTAAAATATTTTGTGAAAATTCTTTCTCGTTCTTTTTATGTCAGTTTGGAAGAATATCATACTAAAATAGCTGCTTGAAAAATACTGCTCTTCAAATGCCCTCATATTTGAATTATGATGAGAAATAGCTGACATGTTTGGGCCGAACATTCATGGCAGGTGTGTGTGTACAGTCCCATATACACATTTCTGTGTGCAGTGCATGTGAGCTGCGGTGACAGTGGGTCAATTTCTCTTCATTTTGATGATTCCAATGCCTCAAAGTTTACACCAATTGTTATATCAACCTTTCCCAACTGCTTTGAGACAGTTTCTTTCACAATGGAATTGCATGACCAGGGCCCCGTTGCATAAAACTTATCATTAACGGTAACTTTGCCATCAATGGTACATACATGTAATTCCCATGGAAACCTTGATTTTGATTGGCTGCTGAGTGATGTTACCATGGTAGTTACCATTGATAGCAGAGTTACCATTAATGGTAAGTTTTATGCTACAGGGTCCAGAACTCAACTTTACCTTTAATTGAAAATTGCGTTATCATTATCGTTAAACATTGTAAGCCTAGTCTGTAGTAGTTTTGTTGCAGTTCTCTGTTTGTTTGTTTGTTTGTTTGTTTGTCTGTTTTTTCTGTATGATAATGAATGATGGGAAGAATGATCTCCTTCTTTTTTGTTTTCATTCAAATACCATGATCTTAATGATGTGAGGAAGATTGATGAATATTTAATGTTTGCTCATAAAACCGCTTCTTTTTTCTTAACAAGTAAGTAGTCGAGGCAGAGAGGTGGCTGTAAGGACACTTTTGAATGTACAGTGAACCCTGTCTATAAAAACCGCTCAAGGGAGACAAAAAAATAGCTGTCTTTATGAGCAGGTGGTCTTTATGTACAGGTTCCTTAAATACATATATGCTTCAATGGAAAATTTTCTTCAAGGAAAACAGAACATGTCATTTTGATAGTGGGATGATCTCTCTATGCGAGTGTATCTAGTCACCTTTTTCTGATTTTCATCTTCTCATATTCCTTCTCCTCCTACCTTTTTTCAACCCGTCCTCTAGTCCAAACATAAGAGGCTCAATGATAGTGCTAGCGAAGACGAGGCGACGACCGTGGGGGCGCCCCGCCGCCTCAAAGAGCGGCATCCGAGAGAGGTTTGGAAATTGAGATGCCGAAATTATATCTGCCTGCCAAAGTCTTGTCTCTGTCAGTGGTGGTTAACTGAAAAAAAATAAATGAAAATAATTGAAGAGTGTTTCCTTCAAAGGAATTTGAGTTATTTTACCTCCCTGTGTGTAAAGCCAGCACATGCTCTATAATTTTTTTACTGATTTCAGAAGAAATGCACCTGTGCGCAAAGATACGTTGGGATAGATTTAGCATATATTCTATACCCCATGTGAATGCCATATTCTTGGTGAACATTCTCGTGGGTTGTAGATTTTCTTGAAATTTCTCAAACTTGATTCAAACAGATAGAAGCCAACTGACATTTATTGAGTGGAACCTCGTTACAACAAACTCCTTGGATCCTTGCTATATCAGGGCTAAAAACAGTGGAATACTAAGAAGCGGGACCAGCAAATTTACCTTTTAATGAGAGTTTGTTATATCACTATTCTTTATACTGAGGTTCCACTGTAATGCAATTGTAGGACAATACCTAGCTGTGATTAGGGCGATTTTTCTGTTATGGTCAACTTTGTTGATGAGACCCCTTGGCAATTTTCTGCAAAAACGTCTTCTGTTTAGGCTTATATGTATAGAGAGAGCATTTGCTAGGCTTCAGTATTTCATACTGTGGATAAACTAAATGTCTGAAAAGAGCGCAAGTGGAACTGAATTGCTGGTTCGGCAACACATGCTCCAGCGACAAAATTTCTCCAACTCCAAACAAATTCTTAACTTTGATTCTGGAACTGAAACTAGACCTATCCCTAAAAAAGGCTGTCCCTAATCAGAACACCTATGTCTTTTATGAAATAAAACCCGGAACAAACATCGTTAGAACATGTGTTTCATATCACCAAAAATTGATATTAACCTTGTCTGTTGTATAACCATTAAAGGGAAAGTTCACCCTGAAGATTACTTGAGTTTAAAAAATGCAGAAAAAACAAAAAAAAATATTGGCGAAAGTTTGGACAAAATCCGTCAAAGAATAACGGAGTTATGGACTTTTGAAGTTTTGATTTTGTGACGTCACATGCGAGCAGCTCCTCCATTATGTAATGTGATAAATATTCCATAAAATACAGTTTTCTCAAAAAATTTAGAATATTTTCGTCTGTGCATTTGATATATTGTCAGAAATGTTATTCAATACTAGATTCTGAAAAGAAACAATATTAATTTATCGTGGAACATTAAAAAAAATGCGAATATATGGAATATTTATTACATGACCAATGGGCAGCTGCTCGCATGTGACGTCACGAATCCAAAACTTTAAATACTCATAACTCTTTTATTATTTGACCGATTTTCATCAAACCTTCGCCAATATTTTTCTTTATTTTTTCTGCATTTTTTAAACTCAAGTAATCTTCAGGGTGAACTTCCCCTTTAATGGAGCTGTATTCATATTGCCTGACTGAATGTTTAAATCTGTTTCATTGCATTCATTTGATGTCAGTTTGAATATCATTTTTAATACATAGTGTACTTCATAACAGTTGATTTCTTTCAGTTTTTGAGTGGGCATGCCTTTGAAGTGAAGCCAACACTTGTGGAGCTTGAGTGTAACTACAAATTCAACGATGACTTGTTAACCCTTTCATGACAGGAATTATTTACGAGCTAAATTAATCACATTTTGTTCTTCAAATTGACAACAATAATATTTTTTCTTTTTAGTGCTACATGGTTCTAATAAGGTGCAATGTCTGAAAACAATGGTTAGGAATTTTTTCGAAAAGTTGAAAACATTGCCAATTTTGATGAAAAACAATGATTTTGAACCTCTCAATGTGTTGCCAATTTAAGGATTTTAAAGCCTATTCTTGTTTTTTAAATTCCTGGCATCAAACGCATTACAGTCATGCAACAAAAATGGACATAGTAGGTGCCAAAATTTTTGCTTTTTCTACTCATGCATCTGGTATATTTTTCAGAGCTCTGAATCAAAAGTTATTGAGCCAAACCAAAAATGTGGTCAATTGTCTCGAAAGGGTTAACGCTGTATCAGCTGTGCGTGTGTGTGTTTTATTATAAGGGCAAGTCCAAGCTATTTTGTTCCATACGTTACCTTCCACATCTACGATGTTTAGTATTTCTGATGATTGTATTAAGAAAGGAGCCCTACATTAGCTGATATCTTTGATGTCAGTATACTGTACGTTCATAACTCCATAATGTATGTACTTGGTAACGTGTGGGATATTAGGGCCCCGTTTCTTAAAACTTACCAATAACAATTTACAATAACTGTTATAAGTTACTGAAATCCTTGAATCTGATTGGCTGAGAGCAAATTTGTCATAGAAATGGGGCAGTTGTTATTGATAACAAGTTTGATGAAACAGGGCCCTCATACCTTGGACCTTGTAACATGCATTCAATCATATTGAATACATGAAATCCAACAAAGCATGTATATACATGTACATATAAATGACTTCCATGTACAGTGTATAAGTAATAATGCTCAATACATTATTCATGCATGTTCCATTATATTTTTTTACCTACGTTGAGAGGTAGTTCTTTGTCTTGAAGGTGATTTTTTTTTTTTCCATGGGGTTAAGGGTCAGTTTTCCTTCCAGGGTAGAAGACTAAGGTAGCGTTAGCGAAATGTGACGACGCGTAAGAATGCGGGAAAGACGCGTAAGAATGCGGGAAAGACGCGTAAGAATGCGGGAAAGACGCGTAAGAATGCGGGAAAGACGCGTAAGAATGCGGGAAAGACGCGTAAGAATGCGGGAAAGACGCGTAAGAATGCGGGAAAGACGCGTAAGAATGCGGGAAAGACGCATAAGAATGCGGGAAAGACGCGTAAGAATGCGGGAAAGACGCGTAAGAATGCGGGAAAGACGCGTAAGAATGCGGGAAAGACGCGTAAGAATGCGGGAAAGACGCGTAAGAATGCGGGAAAGACGCGTAAGAATGCGGGAAAGACGCGTAAGAATGCGGGAAAGACGCATATACAGTACATGTATGACAAAATTATTTAGAATCAACATTTTACTCTATAGAGGCAGAACTGAAATATTAGGATGTAGAATTTAGTATTTAACTCCATGAACATTTTAAGCAAAATTATATGAAAACTTTTATTCAGATACGTCTGATTGTGATTTTAGATGCTCAGACAAAACCAACGATTTCCCTCTGTGCATCTTTCCCGCGTCTTTAAGCGCCATTGCGTTTCGCTATATAAGCTAAGATACCTAAAAGAGAAATAGTTGTCCTACCCTCTTTTAATTTGCTTTTAATTGATAAGTTTTGTTACTTTATCTTTTCTTTACATCTTCATTTTTGTCTATCTCTCCTATTTTCAAGTCCATTCTGCTGTAAATTCTAAAACTGGCTGCACCCTTTAACCCCAGAACAAACACTGTACATGCATACATGTATACCTAAACAGTAACCAGAAACCTTTAATACCAAGCGCACAGGTTACCTAAGTCCTTACCTGTATATTATACAGATGATACACGCAATGATTTCATTACACAATTTTCCACTTTTGAGGTAAATCTGTGTGCTCAGCCCTACGGCATCATACAATAGGTGCACAGCCTCAGTGAGAGTGGATAGATGGTATAATAAACACATGCATGATTGGTTTTATACAACAAAACTCCTAGATCCTTGTTAGTTGATTTTTGAAAGGAGTGATTTTAAGATTGGTCAATTACATTATCGATGGCAAATGAGTTGGTTGATTTCATTATCGTTAGCAAATAAATCACAATTTAAGCCAGCTTACTTTTAGCCCACACACAGTATAAGCACACTTACCTCTACGCGCATACATGTAGCTTCCCATTGCGTACTTTAAAAATCGCTGAATAGTACTAGAAACTGTTGCTCGCTTTTTATGGAAAAAACCTATAAAAGTGTCAAAGAATGAATCACACCTGACTGCGTGCAACAAATCATTTGATAAGGATCTAGGAGTGAGTTGTGTATTAAATATCTTTGAAGAAATAAATCTTGTAATAAATGCAGCCAGCACACATGTTTGATCCTGAAACTTTTTCTCCTCTTCCCTTCATATAATCATAATCAGCTGCAGTGTTCATGTGTATTGCCAATTAATTTCTTGTCACAGCATCCATGCATATATACTCAATTACTGTATTAACCCTTTCAGGACAGGAATTATTTATGGGCTAAATTGATCACGTTTTTTTCTTCAAATTGGCAACAATAATATTTTTCTGTTAGTGCTACATGGTTCTAATAAAATGTAATGTCTTTGAAAACATTATACATGGTTAGAAACTTTGTCGAAAAGTTGGAAAAATGGCCAATTTCGATAAAAAACAATGATTTTGAATCTCTCAATGTGTTGCCAATTTAAGGATTTTAAAGATTAATCTCCTTTTTTAAATTCCTGGCATCGAACACAATATGGCCATGTAACAAAAATGGACACAGTGAGTGCAGAAATTTTTGCTCTTTCTACTCATGCATCTGGTATAATTTTTAGAGCTCTTAAAAGTTATTGAGCCAAACCACAAAATGTGGTCAATTGTCTGGAAAGGGTTAATGATTTTGTCTGTGGAGTGTTGAGAACCAGTAAGGCTTTAACTCATATACTTGAACACTGAGTTAAAGCCCTTCTGGCTTTCAACAGACAGTATGTCGTCGGTCGGCTGATAAAACCTCTTAACTCATTTTCTGGCAAATTTTGTTCTTCTTAATAATTTTGTTGCTAAGAACTAATTTGATGTTCTGATAAAACTCATGTACTGCATGTATGAAAAGAATAATGCCGCAAGCAATCTGTGAAAGGATGGTCATCTATTCATTTACTGTCAGTGTTAATTACAACATTTTTCTGCTCCCATGAAAATCTAACATTTTTGAGTTACAAGGTTTTATCACCCCACAGACGATGTGCATTTTTCCAAAACTCTTTGACATTGAAAATATGCATGATTTACGTTACGTACATGTAATTGTTCATTTGTACATGTATGTATCATCCAACAACATTATTTCATATTCTGTTATCGTATCAGTAAGCTTAATTCAACTTACCGACCCTATTCTGTGCTGACAGAAAGAGTTTGTGAGGACGATCATATTATTTCAGACGTTGTATCACTAATTAGGATCTTTTCCTCACCGGAAGGCCATGCTATCCATGTTATTTTATCAATTACAGCCTCAAAGAAAGGGGTACTTCCAAGAGAAATTGGAAATTGATACCAGAATGAAATTATCTACCATTTCTTGGAGAAAGAGGCCATCACTGTACATGTTTATACAAGAAAAATCTCTAGAAATTTGGGCATCCAGGGGCCTGTATTACATAAAGAGATACAATCAATCTTACAATCAATTGTAACTATTCAGTACATGGTTTGCCATAGACTTACGATTGATTGTATCTCTTTATGTTACAGGCCCCTGAAAGGATAAATTCTACCCCAATGAACTTTCCAACTGTCTGTGGCCTTCAAAAGCTGCATAGACCCTTTCACTTAAAACATAATTCATTTTGAAAGGTATTATTTTCAAGCTAGCAATAATGATAAAATGAAGTTGTTTTATAACAAATGGGAGATTTGTCCCCGATATCACAATCACTTGACTGATTGATCAAATGTTTTTTAGTTTTTCTATGTTTGGTTGCATTTTTGTACATGTATTTGTTTTTTGTTGTTGTTTTTAGGGGGTGGGAGTTGGGATTTGTTTTGTTTTTTTTTGTGTATGCTATGATTCTATCTATAGGTTAAGAATGAGAACGGTAAAGCTGTTTTGATGAGGTTATTAATTACTATTTTGAATTGCATATTTTTCTTGGACTATAATGCTGTAGGTAAAAGACGAGAAGGAGGTTGCAAGGAAGAACTACGAGGCCCTCAACATTCAGCTGAAAGACGAGCTCCCGAGACTGTGTTCTATGTCGATGACGCTGTTTAAATGCTGTGTTATATCTTTCATTGAGGCCGAACGCGATCATATCAACTCCACACTCAAGAGACTTTATCCTTTGATTGAGGTATGACATACATCAGCATCATCATTAGGTAACTTAAGGCCACTGTACACCTTACAATCTGTCTGCAATCCGATTTGTGAAATAAATCGCTATGGCATTAAATATTGGCATTTTAACAAATGAAATCTACCCTGTTCAAGTTCTGGGCCCCATTGCATAAAACTTACCATTAACGGTAACTTTGCCATCAACGGTAACTCCCATGGAAACCTTGATTTTGATTGGCTGTTGAGTGATGTTACCATGGTAGTTACTATTGATAGCAGAGTTACCATTAATGGTAAGTTTTATGCAACAGGGCCCTGAAAAGTAATATGAATACTAAACACAGGGTTTGGGTGAGCTGTCAGCTTTCTACAGGGAATAAGGACAAAATCGGTTTCAAATCGTAGGCAGTCATATGATTTTTGTGACGTCACTGCGACTCGGAGCCGATTTGGCCATTCCACCGACTAGAAAACTCGGCAAAGGCCGTATTATCTAGTTTACTATCTGTATGACTACTCAGACCCTCAGTCAAAAATATTTTTTGTTTTTAAATGATAAATATATTTTCTTCTGAAATTGGATCGCAGACCGATCGTAAGGTGTGCGGTGGCCTTTAGCGAAATACAATGACACGGGAAAGACTTAAAGAGGAAAATTGCTTGTTTTGTCTGTGCTTCAAAAATTAGAATCAGACATATCTGAATAAAAGTTTTCATATTATTTTGCTTAAAAGTGTTAGGTAAATACTAATTCTGCATCCTGATATTTTAGTTCTGCCTCTATAAAATAAAATGTTCATTCTGAATAATTTTGTCATACATGCGTCTTTCTCGCGTTTTTATGTGCCACAACGTTTCGCTATTAAAGCTACATGTACCTTATCATTACCAAATGTTATTATCATCACAATCATCGTTATTATTGTTATTGTTGTAAATTTTACTGTTATCATTATTATCATACATGTAGGTACATGTAGTAGTAATAGTGATGGCGGTAGTAGTAGTATCGTCGTCATCATTATTATCGTTTTGTTATTGAAATGTATCATACTTTACATACCTAAATTGGCAACAGTTATATTTTCCCTTATCATACCTATAGATATGTAGCTTATCAAAAAAAAAAGATATTATCACTTTCATAAAAATCAAAAACGAAAATCACGTACAGTTCTTTTATTTCCTCATTTGATCTTTGGGTCATTCCACGGGGTTGGGGCAATTTTTGTGACATACATGTACCAGAAGTAAGGAACTATGTCTCCTATCAACCATAACAGTGGTGGTTAAAATTGAGTTCAGCATAAAAAGCATAGCCACTTATGTTGGGAAGTACTCTAGCTTCGTGGTGAATCATTATCCCAGACCAAAATCATAATGTAATGTTATATACATGTAAGTGTGATGTCCATGTAATGCATTTCAAGCAAAGCTTTGAAAGCGTACCAACTGAAACAGGAATGATTCTGACCGGACACTACTATACATATTCATTGCATAAAATTCTTCAACAGATGATTTTATCTTCCATGTGAAACAAAAGATCTCATACTACCATTACATGGACATCATCATAATTTTTGCCCCAACCCCATGGAATGACCCCTTTAGTAAATTGGCAGCTTTCGATCATCAAGTCCACCGACATGTAAAACATCATGTCTGACTTTGACAAGTAGGCATTCTCATGTTTTGTAGTTGCATTTTTCAAGATGGGAATTGAAATGTTATATTAAACATAGATTGTACACCTTTTTTCTTTTCTGGATCTTTATCAAATTGGCAGCTTTCGATCGTCAAGTCCACTGACATGACAGACATCATGTCTGACTTTGAGACAAGCCACCAGGAAGCATCAGAGGGCATGCTGGTCTATTCCTTCGTACCAAGAAACTTTGACAGGAAGGTGGACAAATCCGAGAAGAAGTCCAAGAAGCCGTACACTGAGCCGAAGGTTCCTACTAGTAAACCGGTAAGATTAGAATCAGAAAACTGTCATGATTTCTGGACCTGTTTCATAAAACTTGTCATCAATAACAAGTTACAATAATTGTTAAAAGCTACTGAAATCCTTGAATCTGATTGGCTGAGAGTGAATTTGTCATAGAAATGTGGCAGTTGTTTCTGATAACAAGTTCTTTGAAACAGGGTACAGGTGGGAGAACACAGGTACATGTATTTGGCTGGTAGGTTTAGAACATGAACTAAAATCATATTTCTCTTGTATTAGAAGAAATGATAACTGCTTACTTGAAATGTTTTAATAAGTATTCTGAAACATTCAAGAAGATTTGATTTTGGTCTAGTGATTAGCTCACTGTCTTCACTTACATGTATAAACTGACTACGATGGACCAGGGCGCTGTTTCATAAAACTTGTTATCAATAACAACTTACAATAACTGTCATAAGCTACTGAAATCCTTGAATCTGATTGGCTGAGAGGGAATTTGTCATAGAAATGTAGCAGTTGTTACTGATAACTAATTTTATGAAACAGGGCCCTGGTTCAAGAGACAGAATCGTGTTTATCTGGTGGTTATGTTTATAGTCTGTAAAAACCCACTCCCAGTTATATGCAGCATAGATTTATGATCAGTTTATCCTCACTGCCTACTATCGTTTCCATGCAATAATATGAAGTAATACAATCATGTACATGTACTTTCACAGTCAAATTTCATACCAATCATTGATGCTCTTTTACAATACAGTGGAACCTCATTATAACAAACTCCTTGGGACCAAGGAAATTACCTCTTTATATCGAAACCTTGTTATATCAGGGCTAAAAAACAATAGAATACAAAGAATTAGACCAAGAAAATTACTTTGTTATGATGAGAGTTTGTTATAACAGTGTCCTTTATAACGAGGTTCCATTGTATAACCCCTTGCCTATGGGAACCAGATAGTGACTGTATTAAGCCTATGGGAATGAAAGAATTCAGTAGTCAATGGGGTCAGAGCATGCTTAATACATGTATCTGTGCAAGTTTCAGTCCCACTATGACAAGACGACATCAGTCAGCATTTGATTTGCAGACTTTAGTCAATCGAATTTCACTCTTGATTCTACAGCCATCATCGAAAGCTCAGAGCGAGGCGCAACGTCAGAGTGTCCTTTCGCGCTACCCGACAGGACGTGTATACCAGGTCAAGACTAACTTCATCGCTCAGCAGCCCATGGACATCAGCGTGTATAAGGGTAACATTGTGGGTATCATCAAGGAACAGGACCCAACGGGAAGCTCGGACCGGTGGTACGTCGACAGCGGAGGTAAGATACCTATTCCTTCCAACCAAATAGCATGTTCCCATATCCCAAGTTTTTACTTGCAAAAAGCATATTATTTATAAATTTCCGATCCCAATTATTATACTTTGATAGATAAGTGTGTCCTTACAGACAGGTAGTCTTTATGTGCATGTTTATGTAATACATGTTTCAATGACGAATATTTTTGAGGGACAACAAATCTGGTCTTTTTAGACATGATCTTTCTACACAGGGGTCGCTTAAACAGCAGTCCACAATTTTAACATTACAGAAAGCAAATTGTCACAAAAACTTCCACGAAATGGTCAAGACTATAATGAAATGATATCTTCATATACTTAACAATTTTTGTAGTAAATATATATGTACATATAGTATTAGGTTAACATCATTAATAAATTCTAGACTTGAATCATTCACAATGTGACAGCATGAATATTACTCACCCTGAAGATCTAGAAATAATTTAAACTAATTCTCTTCCCAGCATCTCAAGGATTTGTTCCGATGGGTATCTTAGCAGCGTGTAACGAGGGTCACTCTACTAACATCTACTCTAGTGATGATGAGGCCAATAGAGGGCCTTATAGTGACCTAAGCTCACCACAGGTAAGCATCAACCATCTGCAAAATGAAAATATCAAAAAGTCATCATGTTTAACATACATGCCTACCGTTCTGTTTTTAACGGAACCATCCCATTTTTGAAGTTTTTAGAACCATAGATAACGGAACTTTTCGATTTTGGGGAAATAGTATTAATACCAATCGCCTTTTCATAGCATCCAAGTGCTGAGAGGATTACACTGCGCAATGTGCAAGCGGCGTGTTGCTGTGCGCCACGCTGATCTCTATACATGTATATGCAGTAATAATGAGTGCGCATATGCGTATAGTGCTATGCATTCGCGCTGTCGCGAGTCGCTCACCCCAGGTTGAGTCCGCAGTACGTATCATGTAAAAAGTCTTACATGATTTGTGATTTGGTTCAATTTCTGAAGAAAATCGGTCAAAATAAAAGCAACCATGAGTGGAACAGTGTCAGCCAGGGGCCCTGAGGCAGACTCCTGGACCCCCTGCCAATGGGCATTCCGTTTTCTGAATTCCAAATGTTGGCAAGTATGTATTTAATGATGAAATATAAAACCAGTCACTAGAATTCACTGCTCCTTTTTAAAAGGCCTTCTACATGTAATTTTCAAAATTTGCCAATGTCTGTCAGTGACTAACCGATTGGGTCCTAAATGAAACAAATTGAAGTGCTGCTATTTTTCGTCAGCAAATTAAAGCTGATCCATTAGCATTTAAAAATCATTTTCATTGATTAGTTTTAAAGATTATTTAATTGTTTGTCACATTAATAACCTTGTGTATTCTTATCTCTTCATCCAACAGTATTACTATGCTGAATGGGGTTTCACGGCCAGCAGTCCTAATGAACTGACCCTGACGGAGGGCGCTGTAGTGACGGTCATCGCAGCTCAGGACACGGAAGGCAACTCAGAATGGTGGTTGGTTGAGAAGGACGGAGAGCAGGGTTACGTCCCTAGTACTTATCTAGCCAAAGTCTAAAACCTCATACTGATTTGGACATGTACGTTTGTGTGTCAACCCTTATTGTCATTATTATCTAAATGTGATTAGCGAGTTTATGCCAGAAACAGGATAAAGAACTCTGAGGCAATATGGACGTATGTGAGAAGAGATGGTGAGCAACGATATACAATGTATCCAAAGTTCTTGCCCATGTAAAGTCTTCTCTTGTGCATCTAGAAATGCCACCAACATGTATTTACATGTATAGCCTCTTGTTGTATACATGCATTTACCCCCGACTGTGATTTAAAACCTTCTGCCAGTAACTTCATCAAGGATTTAATGTGGAGCCATACAAAGATATCATTCATCTAAATGTGATTTACATCCTTCTTCTAGTAAACAGTAACAACAATAATGGGGTTTTGTAGTGACCCCACTAGTGTATAATGTGATATACAGCCTTCTGCCAGAAACCAGTGGTGGTTATTCTTGTAAAGAAGACAACTCATTTGTAGATACCCGAAATATTTGCACATGGAAGGTCCAGATATGCTGCCTCTAGTATACTCTTCTTAAATCTGCTTTAACAAACCTGCTGCCAAAAGTTAGATAAAAATGCGCAATATTATTGCTCTACTTCTTTACTTGTATATAAATTTTATTATTTGTGATTGTGTTATTGGTACAAATGTTCAATATACATGTGTATCTCCACATTTTTAATGATTTATTGTAATGCTTTTGTTGCGGCATACGATGTATGATGGATTGATGTTTTAATTCAGGAAAAAAAAAAGCATCCTAATCACTAAATTGGCAACAACAAAAATGAGACCAAAGGTCACACACAGCCCTTTTTGTTGTCGTTGTTGTTTACAGCAATCAACAAGATAGCAACCAAAAATTTGAGTTGAGTTTACAGGTCGCATTTGTTTTTGTTTTCATGTCAGAGATTGTCTTTGTTTATATAGGATACATATGAAAAGGTTATTATGCATCAATATACAGTGTATTTAATAGACTTCAATATTTTTTGAGTATTTATTATGTATAAATCGAGTGAGACCCTTGGTTTATTAACTGAATATACTTTGTGTTAACTAGTATTTATTTTTGGTTTGAGAATATTGTATTTTGTGTAGCGCTTTTTCTGCCGAGAAAAAAATATATTTATCCAACTGCTGTATGTGGCCAGTTGTGCTTGTCTTTCTGTAGTTTAGATGTGTGACTAAATATTGTATTTATTTTGCTTCATTGTGCTTTTAGTTGGCTATATTATCTTCCAGTGTTTCTTTCATTGTGTAGGATAAAACTTAGTAACATCATTGTCACATTCACTGCCGAAGAGGGTTGAATCCAAACTATGTCTGGAGGGATAGCTACCCACACAATCTGCACCTAGAATCATGTGACCTTTCAAACTTAAAGCAGCTACATGTATGATGGCATAGCAGCTGCTATATGCATTAGTTTTCACAGATGCGCGAAAGGGTCAGTGGTAGAGCAGTGGTCTCGTAACTGGAGGACCCGGGTTCGAAACCAAGTGGATGCGCTAGTGCCCTTTGGTATAAAGGCATTACCATGTCCCTAGGAGAGGACTTAATGCCATTGGTCCCGTGGTTGCTTACTTACAAGCATACACATACTTTCTTAGCAGTCAGGTAAAATAAACCATCAAACCATCAAACTAAATCATAATCCACGTATGCCCAAACTTACTTCCCACCTTCCTTTAGTAGAACCTAAAGCACATCCACTAGGAGACATCTCGATCCGGATCAAGTAGTGCTTCCATTTTTCATAGTATTGAGAATCCATTTCACCCTTTCAGGACAGGAATTATTTAAGGGCTACATAGATCACATTTTGTTCCTCAAATTGGTAACAATAATATTTTTCTTTTATGGCTACATGGTTCTAATAAAATGTAATATCTTTGAAAACAACATACATGGTTTGGAAAGTTGAAAGTTTTTAAAAATTGCCAATTTTTATAAAAATCAGTGATTTTGAACTTCTCAGTATGTTGCCAATTTAAGGATTTTAAAGTTTATTTTCCCTTTAAACTTCCTAGCATCAAATGCAATATGGTCATGCAACAAAAATGGACACAGTATGTGCAGAAATTTTTGCTCTTTTTACTTGTGCGTCTGGTGTAGTTTTTAGGGCTCTGAATCAAAAGTTATTGTGCCAAACCACAAAATGTGGTCATTTGTCTTGACAGGGTTAAGGTAACGAATTGCTCTGCACCGAGACCTCCTCTCAAGGTGGCTTGTGAAGTCTGCACTGACCACACATCAAAATGATGCAGATATTTTATGTTAATTATTATCTTCTGAGACCAGGCTGAGTTTGGACTCAACCCTATTCGGCAGTAAATATGAAAGGGTAATAAGAAAACTTGTATGTATCAAGTAGTCAGGGTCCCAACATGTATATTATTAAGTCCTACCCCCTGTCTTTCACAAATTCATTTTATAAGCAATATTGTTTAAGGGGACTCTTTAGAGTCTTAAGTGCCCTAGAGGATTACAGTGGTACCACGTTATAACAAACTCCTTGGGACAAAGGAAATTACCTCTTTATATCGAAACCTTGTTATAATGAGTTTGTTATAACGGTGTTCTTTATATAAATGAGGTTCTGCTCTATAACAAAAGCCTCCAAACATTTTTAGCAATTCAGGGTTTTCACAGGTTCATTGTCTATGTGTTTGACCACAAAATTACTACTTAATTTACAACTTTTGAAAGATTACTTCCACGGATATACTTATTTTTTGCAATTTTTACAACTTATTAAAAAAAAGGACTACTTTTGGGTGATGGGGACAAAGCAGTTTAGTTGACGTAGAGGATTTTGACACAAGTCCTAAAAGATTAATATTTCAAGGATTTCATAGGCATTTGACAGAAAATAATGTAACATTTACATAATGTAGGATTTTAGCCGACAACTTTCTCAGACTTTTTTGTTCATATAAGTTAAGATAAAATAAGATTTATTAACTCTATGGACCCCTCTCGGGGTATGAGAGTACAAACAAAGAAACGTATTGACAATTATCATACATACATTATAAGTTTGAACATATAGTAGATAAAAAATTGTATAAAAACATATTTACAAGACTAGCCGTTCTGGCTGTTTGACTATTCTACCGCTATGAGTACATACAGTTCTATCTCTTACTTTCTGTACAAGGGCATTCTTCACTCTTCTCTTTTGAAGTCCGAGTAAATATTGCTATTTTCTTAAGCTGGCAAGTACTGTATTAGCAGAATTGAATAATATGCCATATTTGTAACCCGCTTGGTCTACTTTTATATATTTTTGTTGATAAATACATTCACCTTTCCCTCTGAAAAAAGGATATTTGAAGATGTAGTGAAACTCATCTCCTAAAATTGAGGTCATTGCAAAGATAGCTGTCTGTGATTACCTTCATAATACATTGCATCGTTCTTGTTGTTGACAGCCTCTGTTACTGCATCAGTTTGTTCCGGTTCGGCATTGTTTTCATGTTCCACCTGTGAGCCACTATCATCTATCGATAAAGCAGCCTCTGGATGCAAGATTCCTTTCAATAAATGCAAGTTACATGGAATGAAAGGGCTCTGCCTGTACAGTAGTGGAAGACTTTCCCCTGTAGTGGAGGCTGCGTCGTCGGATCTGACGACGGCTAACAAATGTTTATACGGCCAGTGCATTTTGCTCCAGTCACGGCAAGTACAATGGAGACGTCCATTTCCTGCATTTACATCCACAACATACATGGTGTTCTTGCTCTTGACATCAAAGGTGTTTCAGGCTGTTAAACTGTCCACAAAGTCTCCGCTTCGACCCACCGTTGCATGATATATTGCATAAATTTGGGCGGTCTGTTGTAAAGAAAAGCTGGGACCTCCGAGGTGTATGCTCTTGTTGCATCGGGAGACATCACGTTTGCCTGAAGATAGTTTCGATAACGATCGGGTAAGAAGTGGTTGACAATAGTGTACACCAGGTGGCTAACTGAGTACGTCTTCTTTGATTCAGCTCCCCACAGATAACTGTGCTTCGACAAGTTGTTGAGAAATTCCACTCCATTGTGGGTGTTGATCCTCTGAAATCGGTCTCCTCTGCAGTACCTCACCCATTTGGTTTTATTGGTCAACCACGATCTTTATTCCGCCATGGTTCACATGCCTGTAGGACTTGCAGCTTCTCTCTGTACTCCTCTTCACTTTCCTTCAGTCCCATAAGATGGACAACGAGAAAGTTTTCACAGCCTCCTTTCATTTCTTGAGCCACAGACCCTGCTCCACAAAGTATGTTGAATTCTTGTGGTATGTTCATAGGAATATGCATTTCGTCACCACCAGACGTCCTTGGTCCGAAGAAGAAATGGTCATACGGACTGTCCGATTGCCATTGTGTAACCATTTTGCCAAGGTTCTCTTGGTCAATGCAGCTATCTCTTCTTTTCAATGTGACTGACAACATCGGATTGCTAATCTGCTTAAGCGCAGGCCAGTAGCAAGTGTTAGTTTTGGGTGGAAAGGGTTTGCCTTTAAACAGGTTCTCATCACTTTGGAAAGATTCTCTTCAAGAATTATCTGAAAAACAGAAATAGTCTGGTCAGCCAATAGCGAGTGATAGTTTTGGGTGGCAAGGATTTGCCTTTAAACAGGTTCTCTTCATTTGGGAGAGTCTCTTCAAGAATTATCTGCATTGCCCGTGTACTGAAGATCCCCCTTGGTGACCTTCATATGTATCCAGTCAGCCAGTCATTGGATCGATGGGTAGTACCAAGTCGGAAAAGCCGTTGTTGAGATGATGTGTGTGCTTCTGGGGTAGTTTGACGTGAAACTGATGTTCCTCCTTACCCCCTCATGATGACCACCCAGTTCCTTCTGTAAAGAATCCCTCTTATTTCTTTGTTGATGGCGGTCCTGCACTGCAGATATATTTTTGTGGAAGGTCACTTTTGGATTGTGTCGAATGTAAATCTTTGCCGAGCAGCCTGATTTGTTAGTTGTCTTCATGTTGCGTCGTTTCTTCTTGGATGTGTAATTGTGTTCTCTTCCCTTGCTATGACAATCTGTGCTGGCAATTGGAACCTTGTTGCGTCGTGGCCCATGTTGGCATTTGAGCGTTCGTGCACGTACATGTACTATGATGAAGGGAACACTGTCTCCTTTCAGCTGGATGTGCATAGTTTCTTGGGTGTCCTCCCAGTGAACATCTCCATTCCAGTTTCTTAAGTCTGGTTGTTCTCCAAATTTTCCCTTCGTTTTGGCAGAGATGAAGTAAGAATGTTTCTCCATCTGAAAGTCTTGTGCTAGTGCCATCAAACTGTCCAAGCTTGTAGTGTATCTGGAGTACTCTGAACTGTGGCTCACAAAGTGTTGGTGTCTCTGACACCATCAGAGTTTTCTTCATTTGGAGCTTCTTCTTTCCCTGTGCCGTCCATTGCGAATTCACGGCTCTTAATTGCACGTACATGTACATGTATTAACAAAGAAAAAAATGCGCATTGATAAGTTTGTTGGGTCAGAGTTGTTCTTTTCATTTAGAGGTTCATGACCATGGTTTTTACAATTAGCAATTAGTGTTTTTGTAGGTGATGTGGGGAAAAATGCAACTAAATATGTACTTAAGGTATGATGTTTATGATACTTTCACAGACTTTTGTCCACATTTTCATTGGTCATTGACTGAATAACCTTAGTTGTCTTCACGTTGCGTTGTTTCTTCTTGGATGTGTAGTTGTGATCTCTTCCCTTGCTCTTTCCCCTGGTTTTTGCAGAAATTAAGTAAGAATGTGTCTCCATCTGAAAGTCTTGTAGTAGTGCCATAAAACATTCCAAGCTTGTAGTGTATCTGGTGGTTGGTACACTTTAATCACACATATTAACAAGGAAAAAAATGCTAATTGATGAGCTTGTGGGGTCAAAGTAGTTCTTTTCATTTCAAGGTTCATGACCATAGTTTTTACAATTATTTAGCTATTAGGGTTTTCGTAGGTGATTGGGGGGTAAAATGGAACTAAATATCGTTCATATGAATACTTTCACAGACTTTTTGTCCACATTTTCACTGGTCATTGACTGAATAATTATGCACTTAATGTATGACTTTTATTAATTAATTTCACAGAAGTATTGTATATTTTCACTTCTTATACACCATACCACCTGTAAAAGAATTTCCACCTCTTCTAAGTTTTGTGATACACATGTATTTGGTTTGGCTGTTATAATATATGTATCAAGGTGTAGGATGCATGTAAACGTCAGATAAAAATGGCAGGTATAATTTCTTGTGTCTCAAAGAAAATTTAACACATGTCATCTGTATTATTTCAGTTAGTTCTGATTATTTCCCAGCATTAAAACAGAAAGAACTGATGCTCTGTTTATTTTGATTTGTCCTCTTATGGGGGACTCTGCATAATTTTTGCTATGGACATCAAACATAATCTTTTGAGAAAAAAAAATTCTTGCATAGAGAGGATTTTAATGTCATTTTGATTACAAGTATTGTATAACACAGATTAGTCATTTACTATCTTGCCAATCCTCAAAAGAATACAACTATTTCCTCTCCTCCCTCCCCCCCCCCTTTTTTTTGAGAGAGAGGGAGTTGGGGAGGGGCTTGAGATCCACAACATACATTTCAAGAGAACCTTATTACATGTATGTCATCTAAGTATTGAACAAACCTCATGGACCACCTACCCACCTCTTAATTATAATAAGTCAATTTTTTAGCTTAAAAAGTGATAAATAGTGTAAAATATGGTTATTATAACATAATATTTTAAGGAGATTTGTGAAGTATTGTGGTATAGTCAGGAATTGTTTCGTTTCATATTTCAACTTATTCTGTGGTTTCATTTTGTATTAGACTCGATCGATGTGAATATAATCATATCAAATGGACGTGTGTACCAGTGTACTATTGGTTGTATTTTTTGTGACAGACATACGAAAATTTGAAATTATGATATTGAGGTTGTATGAATGTTATGCAAATTTGTGAACCATGATATGCAGTATATTCTTATGTAATGTAGCTTTAGTTACCTTTGCGTCCAAAACCATGCTCACTGCAATCGATGTACAATGTATACTCCAAATGCTTCGTCCATTTTGTACCCGATTGTTTTTTGGATAGTAAAATTGATGAAAATTGGAGTTGAAGATCCAACCAAAAAAAAAAAAAAATGGAGCATTGTATTTTGGCAGAATGTTTTGAAGTTTTCTCTTGTGCAGTATGTTACAATGACATTGCTAGCAATAATCTACATAATCTACATGTGTCAATGTATATGTAAGAATGAATGTGTTGTTATATCTATGATAATTCGAAAGAAATGTACATGTACAGTATGAAAACCAGTATATTTTTGTGTATGTTGGAAAAGTGATATTTCTTTGGATATTCTGTATTATTTATCATACAGTATGAGAGTATTGCAAATTGGGTAATACTGTGTTGTGAGGTTTACACCGAAGGTAGTATGCTGGAAGTTATTTTTTCTGGTATTTTAGGGAGAGATTTGTTTACTAATAATTTTTGAAGAAGTTGGCTCCTGACTTATTGGGAAATGGTAACTGTGTAATTGGTGAAGATTTCAGAATCACTGGATCGGGACTTATGCCCTTTTTCTTCTTACATGATTTTTTTGTGTGTGTGTTTTCTTTTTAGTATAATCTTATTTCAACATTAGATCCCTGGCACGGTTTTTCATTAATACTCACCAAATTAAAAATTAGTTTGTCATGTCTCTTTGCTTTTTTTTGGTGTTTTTTTTGTTTTGTTTTGTTTGTTTTTTTTTGTTGTTTTTTTTTGTTTGATCATTGCTGCTTTGTGTTTGTTTTGCTATTCACATTGATTTCAATTGATTAAATACATCCATTAGATATTAAGAAATACAGTTAATATATGGAGGTCTTGTAATTATATACATGGAGTGTGCAATTTAATATAGATATGAATATTTGATATCTCAACTATACATATTCATAATCCCAGTTGATATATGATGTGATAAATCTTTGTTGCAGTTGAGTATATCCTGGTCCGATTATTATGTATTAATGAATTAATGTAAATTGCTATTCAACATGAGGTATTTTATGAAGTATTGAAGACCTTTGTTACATAGGCCCATCTGTGTTATGAATGTTAAGATTTTTCAGTCAGTATTAGTGTTTTATTACATATTAAAGTCAAATTAATCCCAATCATGCATTATATAAGACATCAGTTAATTGAAAGCATTATCACATGTAAAGTTTGGACCTCTTTATTTTTAAGGGTCCAACCAAGTGATTCCTAATAAACCAGTTTGTAATTAGGACATGGTACATATGACCCTGAAATGACCCCAGTTTGTACACGCACACACATCTGTTTTTGATAGACATGCTACTTCTTAAAAAACTAAAATCATTATAGTGAGCACACTATGAAAGCATATAAGGTCAATTGTATAAAATCATGTACTTGTACAACAATAAATGTATGCCCTTCAGAATTTCTGTTTTGTCTTGTGATTTTTCTCACAAGGCCTGAATTCATAAACTTAACTGAAGAAAGGGCTGCTCGTATACTGTAACATGATAATAACTTTTGAGAAATCTACACTTGTCCAAGATTTAACCCTTTCGAGACAATTGACCACATTTTGTGGTTTGGCTCAATAACTTTTGATTCAGAGCCCTGAAAAATATACCAGATACATGAGTAGAAAGAGCAAAAATTTCTGCACACACTATGTCCATTTTCATTAAATGACCATACTGCAATTGATCCCAGGAATTTTAAAAAGGAGAATAAGCTTTAAAATCCTTAAATTGGCAACACATTGAGAGGTTCAAAATCATGGTTTTTTTATCAAAATTGGCAACTTTTCCAACTTTTCGACAATTCTTTTAACCATGTATATTGTTTTCAAAGACATTACCACTTATTACAATCTTGTAGCACTAAAAGAAAAATATTATTGTTGCTAATTTGAAGAGCAAAATGTGATCAATTTAGCCCTTAAATAATTCTTGTCCTGAAAGGGTTAACAACATTTTAATTTTTGTGTGAATATTTAATCAATTTGCATTAATTGTCATTCTGATAGCATTAAAATGAGATAAATATAATGCTCATGCTCATGTTGACCTTGATAGAAATTCAAATTCTACTGCCCTTTATTCATTGAAATCTGGAGTTGTGCCCTTATTGCTAACTAAAGGAATCTTTTTTTTTTAAAATGCATGCAAGAGGCTGATTATTAACACTTGGACAATATTTACACCCTTTAGAGTCTAAAGGGTGTAAGTGTCATAGAGCTTACTATGTGTAGGTGAATGTCCTTATTGCATTCAATACTGCAATCATGGGTTTCTGTTGATAGAAAAGAACATTGCTTGGAGGTACGACCTTGTATTAAGAGAACGGTGTCACATATAATAATAGGTGGGTTCGTGTATAGTGCACATGTCTGTCTGACTTGACACTCCTGCTTCATGGAGTTGTGACCTTCATGCACCAAATAAAGACCATAGACCATATATATTATTCAGTAATATATTCTGAATGTTAATTGTACAAAAAAACTACTATAGCATGTTTGAATGTATAGCAAAATTCTGTGTGTTATGCAATATTATAGGCATACAACTTATGTATGTTACCTCGCGTGGAAGCTTCTACCATTCCTATTATATATGTCTATATAACATTGAATATTCTGTGCGATAAGAAATATCTGTTCTCTTTTTCGAGTATTTACAGATACTGTGTGATAATACGTGTATTGGTCTTTTATTTGTTTCTTCTTTTTTCTTTTCTTCTTTTTTTTTCAGAGAAAGTGAAAGTGTGAATATGATTATTTATATCTGTAGTATCAGTTTTATATAAGACCTATGTTTGATATTCACTGTTATCCCGAGTCTATATAGTACCCAGTACTTACATGTATGTGCTCTCTCTCTCTCTCTCTCTCTTATTCTATATATCTCCATGAAATTCCTGTGAATAAATATTTGTGCAAATATTTGTGAAAGACCGGGTTTTTTCTTTGTCTTTTGTAAAAGAGTTCTTGGTGATTATGGATGAAGAAGGCTTGAGGAGGACTGAGCGGCATGAAATTTTAGGAAATTGCCTTGTTATATCAAAACCTTGTTATATCAGGACTGAAAAACAATGAAATACAAAAGAGTGGGGCAAGGAAAATTACCTTGTTATAATTAGAGTGTTCTTTATAATGAGGTTCCATTGTACAACATTCATTCATGCAATTAGCAATGGTTTCTTCTTTTATAGTAATACACTATTTACTGTGGAATGTGAGTGATGAGGATCTACATGTACACAAGTTTCATGCTGCGAAATGAATAATGAACAAACCTGGGGGGGGTTGCAATTTTTTGACTTCTAGCAGTGAAAACAACCATTTAGTAAATGTATTAATGAGACTGAACTTCTCTTTACCCTCTCTCTACCTTTATTCCTTGTGCTACTTGCTCTCCTCCCCCCCCCCCTCTCTCTATCTCCCTGCCCCTATCCCCCCCCCCTCTCTATCTCCCCACCCCTCCCCTCTCCCCTCTCTCTCTCCCCCTCTATCTCCCTGCCCCTATCCCCCCTCTCTCTCTCCCCCTCTCTCTATCTCCCCTCCCCTCTCCCCTCTCTCTCCCCCTCTCTCTATCTCCCCTCCCCTCCCCTCTCCCCTCTCTCTCTCTCCCCCTCTCTCTATCTCCCCTCCCCTCCCCTCTCCCCTCTCTCTCTCCCCCTCTCTCTATCTCCCCTCCCCTCTCCCCTCTCTCTCTCCCCCTCTCTCTATCTCCCCTCCCCTCCCCTCTCCCCTCTCTCTCTCCCCCTCTCTCTATCTCCCCTCCCCTCCCCTCTCCCCTCTCTCTCTCCCCCTCTCTCTATCTCCCCTCCCCTCTCCCCTCTCTCCCTCTCTCTCTATCTCCCCTCCCCTCCCCTCCCCTCTCCCCTCTCTTACTCCCTCTCTCTCTATCTCCCCTCCCCTCCCCTCTCCCCTCTCTCTCCCCCTCTCTCTATCTCCCCTCCCCTCCCCTCTCCCTCTCTCTCTCCCCCTCTCTCTATCTCCCCTCCCCTCCCCTCTCCCCTCTCTCACTCCCTCTCTCTCTATCTCCCCTCCCCTCCCCTCTCCCCTCTCTCTCTCCCCCTCTCTCTATCTCCCCTCCCCTCCCCTCTCCCCTCTCTCTCTCCCCCTCTCTCTATCTCCCCTCCCCTCTCCCTCTCTCTCTCCCCCTCTCTCTATCTCCCCTCCCCTCCCCTCTCCCCTCTCTCACTCCCTCTCTCTCTATCTCCCCTCCCCTCCCCTCTCCCCTCTCTCTCTCCCCCTCTCTCTATCTCCCCTCCCCTCTCCCCTCTCTCTCCCCCTCTCTCTATCTCCCCTCCCCTCCCCTCTCCCCTCTCTCACTCCCTCTCTCTCTATCTCCCCTCCCCTCCCCTCTCCCCTCTCTCACTCCCTCTCTCTCTATCCCCCCCTCTCCCTCCTCTCTCTCCCTTGTTTCATCTTTCTACTTTCGACCAGTTCACACTAACATCTTCCATTCAGATCAGTGGCAACTCTTTATACAACTGGACCTTGTATTAATCTAATAATGTACATGAACTCAATGTACGTATCTGACACAATACAACAATGTAAACCACACAGAAATACTTCAAATTTTTTGTTAATTTGACAATGCCACTTTATGTAAAGCTCAAACAATACTCTACCGAAAAAAGCTACTTACACATATATAATATTGCTATTGTAAATAATGTCCAATTAGAAAGTACAAATATTAATCATAAAATGAAACCACAACAAAATTGTAAACAGACTGAAAACATGTCCATTTCATATAGGATATGCTCTGCTGAGACCTTAACCTGGCAGTTAACCAAAAAGGTATTAAAAAAACCAACATCGAAACTGTAAACAGACTGAAAATATGTCCATTTCATATAGGATATGCTCTGCTGAGACCTTACCTGGCAGTTAACCAAAAAACTTAAGGTATTAAAAAAACCAACATCAAAATTGTAAACAGACTGAAAATATGTCCATTTCATACAGGATATGCTCTGCTGAGACCTTGCCTGGCAGTTACCAAAAAAGGTATAAAAAAACATCAAAATTGTAAACATAAGACAACATAGACTGTAAATCTATCTATTTCATACGAGACCTTGCCTTGCAGCTATTATAAAAGGTATTAAAAAACAAAAGAAATACCATAAATATGGGAAGCAGAAAGAAAAAATAAAGTTAACAAACGAAAAAAAAAATTGGCATGCAATTAGCATGGAATAGAGTAAAATCAAGTAAAATTAATTATCAAACAGAACCCTTAACCAGGCAAACCTATAGCATTGAAGATATCAGCCTTAAATCAAAATGTCTTCATCAAGTTTTGGACAAATCCATGTATTACATGGGCCATGGAGTACATACATGTACATATAAACACAATAGCACTTCAGTGGCATGTAATACATGTAATTTTGTGAGAAAAAAAGGGGGAAAGGTATTTCAAAGGTAAAATTAAACATGTATTTCATAAATACAATAAATACAAGAGCACTGGTCTGGTTAGTACTTAAAAGGTGTTTTAAAAAGGATGACATGTGAATAAAACAGAGTAAGTCTAAAAGCAATTGAATACATTGTTATAGGCTATAGCATGTAGATGGAAATGTTCATAAGTACTATTCACTCCTAGCTTTACAAACTTGGTGTATAGCATTATTTTACTATTACATGTAGATTAACTTTTGACAAATCCAAAAAGGGAATCAAAATCAGTCCAGAATGGCATGGAAAGCACACTCTGGGTGAAACATTTCTAGTTGTGACGTTTGGAGCAAATATTTGTTACGATATAATCTATGGATAACCAGCAAATCTGAAGGAAACTCCATGATCTTTTCTTGTGCTATGGACTTGTAATGGACACGCTGTATCAGTATTAATATGTGCTACATGTATACACACTGCACAGACTGCATGGGACTGGACATGTCCTGAGATGCACTATAATAATAATATTCTGGATTTCTATAGCACCTAATACATCTACGATGTCTCAGAGCGTTTTACAGACATATTATTACCCTGGGCATCAGATTCATGGCTTTTCCGCACACAATGTGTACACCTTCTCCACTTCCAGTGGAGCATTCCAGCCAGGCACCTTTTGCAGTAATGATCAAAGTACGACTTTCGCATCCTACCGGGTGGAGAGAAGCAATGTAGATAAAATGTCTTGCTTAAGGACATACATGTACGTAAGTGTCAAGCCGGAGATCAAACCCACGACCTTTACATCTACAGCCAAAATTTTTCAAACTACTCGACTACGAGATCTCCACAGACCTATAAAGGTGTAAAAAAAGGTTTTGGAAAAGAGTGATATAGATGTAATGGCTACCAGCAATATCTACATGTATAAACCTATGGCCTACATAAGCAATTTCTGAAACAAACAGCTCATAGCACCCTTCACTATCACAGTACAACCTCTGTCGGCTCAAAGCTCTACTCTATGAATATTGCACACATAACTTTAAAAAGACACTTGCACAAAATAAGAGTACATATGTATGGATATTGCAATTACGTCAAACAATGGACTATGTTTATATAGAATACAGTAGTTTCAGTTATAAAAGGGTTGTCTGAAATAATGGTTTCAGCTCAAATAGTTTGTTTAAAGTGATTTGGTAACTGTGTAGAGGCTTGATAAAATCTGAGCTGCCTGGCCTTACATGCTATCAGTATATGTAATAAGGTGTAAAAATGAAGCCCAGGAAAAAAAAAAAAAAAGCACTTCAAAATCATCATGTGCTTCACAAAAGTAAACATACATGTATGCAAGTGACCGGAAACGCCAGACTCATATTTCCCCATAGACTCAGTGTTAGACTAAAGCGTATGGCCATACACTTTCGTAAATGGGAGTATTCAGTCACAGATATCTTAATAATAGCATTATATCATTATATATTAAAAAACCTTTCTATGCCTGGCTATTTATTTATCCTTCTGAACATCATTATACAAGACAGATATCAAAATTCAACAATTTATTAAATCCAGCCTCCACAAAATTACTGAATCCCTGTAAGTACACTCTGAATCAACACATATTTTGCAGATTTACAACAAGGAATAATAAACTTTCACACTTTATGCACATGGAATTACAGTGATGATTATCATAATTATAACAATTATAATATTCTGGTTTTGTATAGCGAATATCACATCATGACATAACGTTTCCTGGCATTTTCTTTTTAAGATCAATTTTTTATTAACTTGCCTTTAAAAAAATTGAATCTGTAATAACAAATTGGAAATTAGCAGTGTTTACTCACTACTTATATATTTTTAAACACAAGGTTTGATAGTCCCATCCAATTATAAAAAGATATACATGTACTTTCTTAAACATCAACAAGAAAGTCACTGAAACTTTGTACATGTTTTGGCACAAAAAAAAAAAGAAGTACTTTCTGAGAGGTTCAATTAGCTATAGCAATTCTCTGTCTGTTTTATTTTGTTCATTTGTTGTTGTTTATTTATCCCCTACATTAAGTTGCCCATGAGGTGAAAGGAAATCGTTAAGTTCACAAGCTGAGAGCACAAAAGCACACTATGAAAAAAGACCACTAACAACCCAATATAAAACATCATCTTACTCTAAAACAAGAACATAAAAAGTAGTAAAAATTGCAAATTAAAACAGACACATCACTATTAATAACCAACACATTCATAAATATTCATAAATAACACAAACTATTTACAGTAAGAATGAACATCTATATACACATATAAACAGCTACATGTAAATAGTACATGATATATTTGAAGTTGATAAATGATTGATAATGATTTTAAGAGGAAGATTATTGATATTGAAAGTACTTGTGCAATAACTCTTTTTAAAGAGAAGGTTGACTTCTGGGAAAGGTGAAAAATAATTTGTGAGCTTTTTCATTTCTATTTAAATATCAGTTTGGAAGAACATCATAGCAGAAATGTCTCCTGGAAAGGATTGCTCCTTAATTGCCCTCACATTCAAAATATGACAAGAAATAGCTGAAGTGTTTGGGCCGAACATTCATGCCACATGTGTGTGCAGTCCCATATACCCATTTCTGTGTGCGGTGCTTGTGCTTTTCAACGAAATTAGGTCGATTTCTTATCATTTTGATGATTCCAAAACCCCCCAGTGTACACCGAAAGCTTCTGTTCAAAAAGAAAGAGCTATGCTATTCGTTGTCCAAATGTGCAGTACAACATCGAAATTACAGATATTTAGCAGGACTTGCCTCCCATGATGCCGTAGTAATTAAAGATGAAGCACAGAGTTTGATAAGTCAAACCTGTCACAAGATAGAGTCCATATTAAATTTCTGAATTTTTTTGATCCATACATGGATATGGAGGTACAATACAACCCCCGACAAAGATAAATGCTCAAATCCGAAAGTTCGCTCATAATGGTATATGTGTGTATGCAGTAATATACTACATGTGTGCTACTAGAATGAATATCATTTTTCAACATGGACAACAGTGCAATCATAACAGTGCTTAGATGCACGCAAAATAATTAATTTCACTTTCTCAAACCTAAAAACTCCCCTAGCATAAATTTATTGTCAACACCCAATGTGTTTTTAAAAAATTATGATACACTGAAACCTGTCTATAAAGACCGCTCAAGGGAGACAAGAAAAGTGGTCTCTATGAAGAGATGGTCTTTATGTACAGGTTTTTTTAATATATGTTTCAATGAGAAACATTTTTAAGGGAAACAAATATTGTAGTCTTTATAGACAGATGGTCTTTCTATACAGGTGGTCGCTAAAGCAGGTTTGACTGTAACTAAATAGGAAATGATCTAAATTTAGACTAAATTTAATGAGCCCCCCCCCCCCACCCCTCCACACACAAACCTATGTCCCGTACACACCTAATATTGTACATACATGTATTATGTACAATAAAAATAAATAAACAGGGTGTCATATTTGTTAGTTAATATCTATATAAAAATCATCCTTCAATGCCTATTCCCTCAGCACGATCACTTCCTTTAATGTTCCTTCTTCTAAGCGTATCTGACGTCAGTACGTCTTCTACTCCGATGTTCTCTACCTCTGACTCATCATCGCTATCCACGTCGCCGTCATCATCATCATCTTCATGGTAATCGTCTGCTTCAACGTCTACAATGTTCATCTTGTTTGGCCGCCTTCTCTCGACATCGTCATCGATATCATCTTTTGTCGTGCTGATGTTGTTTTCCTCATCAGAGCTTCGGTACGGATCCATTCTGTCGCCGACCAGGAGGTCTTCCTCGTCGCTCAGATTGTCGACATCGATATTGAGCAAGTCGTCGTCTATGACCTGGTCGTTGCCTACCTTGGGATTGCTGAAGTCAGGAAGCATGGTGGGTGGTAAAGGCTTCTCATTGGCTGTAGATTTCAGAAAGAAACAAAATGAAGGCAAAAATATCAAAATTTGTGCAAGATGACTTACGGCAATTGAAATTGATCCCTACATGTACTTTCTTATCCCTTCCAATTTCTTTTTTTAAATGCCTACCTCCATCTTTCTAAAAAAAAATTCTTTGACAAGAAAAAAAGATAAAATCTGAGAAAATCTAGACAATTATACAATTACAACATCAATCCTTTGTATAGAGGATTTTCAAATTGTTTTAGGCCTCTGGAATATACTTGAAAATCCATCATTTTTTTTTTTCATTTAATATTATAATGTTTATGTTTATAATTATAAACATAAATGTTTATAATTATATATTTTGATAAATAATCAAATAAAGAGAGGCCTTGGAGATAATATGTTCATGCCAGAAGTTCTTTCTAAACCTTGAAAACATTATTACATTAGAAAAAAAAATTGAAAATGATTTTATTTCTGATGTATTCTATTGTTTTACGAGTTTCCTATGTATTTCTTCCTTTTTTTAACTTTAACTTTTCATTGTTTTTTTTAAAGTCTGCTGTATCAGAGTATTACCTGAACCAATATTCAATTAGAATAAATGATAATTACAGCTTAAAGAAGAAATATAGGATAAAGGAGGAACATGAGGAAAGTGCAATTTCCCATTCGTTTTGTAGACCAAATTTAGATATTCTTCCGTTTTGGGGGGCTGACATGAAGTCACAAAAGGTCATGTGAATCTGTAACGGTGAGACTGATTTTTGTAAACTTGGTGTCAAAAGATGCGCAAGACTTGAAAGAAAAAGTCAGGAAGTGGAGTAGTGTGAAATGCAACAGTTCGAAATGCAGGGGGCTGGTAGGGGGGGTAAGTTAACTCCTAGCTAGTATAGTAAGGGTTAATACTTTCAGGAGACAGGAATTATTTAAGGGCTTAATTAATCACATTTTGTTCCCTCAAAATTGGCAAGAATAATATTCTTCTTTAAGTGCTACATGGTTCTACTAAAATGTAATGTCTTTGAAAACAACACACATAGTTACAAACTTTGTTGAAAAGTTGAAAATATTGCCAATTTTGACCAAAAAGCAATGATGGATTTTTCAAGTATTTTACAGAGGCCCAAAACAATGTGTTCCCAATTTAAGGATTTTAAAGCTCATTCTCGTTTTTTTAAATTCCTGGCATCAAACGCAATAGGATCATGCAACAAAAATGGACATGATGTGTGCAGAAATTTTTGCTCTTTCTACTCATGCATCTTGTATATTTTTTAGAGCTCTGAATCAAAAGTTATTGAGCCAAACCACAAAATGCGGTCAATTGTCTGGAAAGTGTTACTACTCACAAAGATGTTGAGAGACTTGGCTCATAGCTACCCCCATGGAGTTCATCATATCCATCATACGCTGCATGGTTTTCTCTGTTTCCTCCAATCGCTTCTTCAAGACATCCACTTCTTCATTGGATCCTGGAAGAAATTAATTTCACTCACAGTCAATTTAATCATCCACTTCGTAATTAGTTCACGGTACAAATGACCCTGAAATGACCCCTTGTTGAACATGTAAAATCATACTGGTGCGGGCATCCTGGTGCGTACAAAATGACAGCGTACAAAGGTCAATTGTTCTTGGTACAAAAGACCTTTATCTGTACAAGCGCAAATTGTAATTACGAACTGACTTATTATCAGTCTCTTCTAATAACTTCAAAAAGAAAACACCTGCTTTATTTGATCTTGCAGGAAATTAATTTCAGTTCAATTCAATTCAATTTGACTGAATTCTGTTTCCGTATTAATTTCAATTCAGTTTATTCCAGGTCAGCACAGCTCACTTAGATACAGTTTAGTTTAGTTCTATTCAATGGATTTCAGTTCAATTCAATTCAATTCAATTCAATTCAATTTGATTCATTTCATCTCGACTCAACTCAACTCTACTCAGCACCTCCTCCCATCGCTACTAACCTGCTGGAGCTGTAGGTGACCCATGATCCCCCATGGCAGCAGCGGCAGCAGCAGCAGCGGCCACCTCAGCAGCCCTCTTATCACTCTTCTTCAGTTCAGGGTAGTTTGCTGCTTTGAGTTCTGCTGCTAGCTTACGCTGTAGATTCTCCTGCTGCTGTCTCTGCAGGGTTGGTCCCTCCTGTTGAGTGACGTCTTCTGGGTAGCTCCAGGTCGGTCGGGTGGTGGGTGTGGAAGGCTTGTCCCGCAGGAACACCTGGTGGTGATGAATTATGAAAGATTAACCATTATTACCATGGAAGATCACCCTAATATGGTCTTAATAAAAGAAGAAGAGTGGGAGACACACATTAGTGACAGTTTGAGTGAAATCAAACGAGAAGAAGAAAGTTTTTGTCTTTGGAGGATTGGTAACTCCTGTTGGCTTGCCATTGGGCTTTAGACTAAATTTAGGGTTAGGGTTAGGGTTACACTTCGTGTTGGGTCCAGGGTTGAAGTTAAAGGAGAATGAAACCCTGGGGGAAAATCAATTTTAATGAAATGAGAGGATAGAGAGAAGCAATTCGAAAAAAGTCCCATCAAAATCGGTTACGAAATGAGAAAGTTATGAAAGCTTGAAAAGTCTCAATTTACTTTCTATGGCGATCCTCAAATTGACAATGTTGCTTCAAAGTGACAGGTTTAATAGTACGACCCTCCACATGTTTTGTACACAAAATTTCATATTTTCCCCATTATCTCTCAAGGTGCAGCTTGTCTCCTGCTTAGCTCAAGATATATCATGGGAAAATGTATTTGACACAACATACATGTATGTTGAGTTCACAAAAAGACAAGCAGCATCGTTCTCTCTATCCTCTCTTTTCATTGAAATGGATATTTCCCCGGGGTTTCATTCTCCTTTAAGAATTCAATAAGAGGCCAGGGAGCATCACCACATGCCCAATAGAAGCATACCTTGTAGATGACATAGCCAAAATAGATGAAGATCCCTACGGCGTAAACAGGAAGTACAGTTCCCATCATGCCTCTGCCTCTTGACTCCTGTGCCTGTTGACCCATAAAAGAAGACGGATCGACCCCACCTTCAAACAGAAAACAAAGATAGGACGATCCAGTGAAGGGAGATTCTGAATATAAATGTCTTACATTGTTACAACTTTTTTATGCCTACTTAACTAAAAAATAACAAATAAGTGATTAAAACTTGCTCTGTGCGAAGCTAGGAATTTTAAACAGCAAAATGAGATTTAAAAGCCTTAAACTGGCAACAAGCTGAAATTATAAAAATTAGTATATTTCTAAACAAATCTGGAAACTTTCTAACTTTTCAAAATAGTTTCTGTCTAAGTATTGTTTTCGGATTTATACACTTTTTGTTATCACAATAAATGAATTAATGTGGCTTTAACGACAGCTATTTGTGAGAGATAGTTGTGACAAGCGCAGCAGTGTGTCCTCAAAGGTCAATTCAATGAGCTCCAACTAATTCCCTCCCACATACAATCCCTATGGAAGGAAACTAATTGAAGCCCCATGAATTTGACTTTGAATGAGAGGGCACGAACATATCACTATCCTTCCTCTACTAGTGTACATGTAAGGATTTACCCATAGCAGTTTAGTGTCTCCTTTTAGAGACACTTTTTTAAAATTTATTTTGATCCAGGATGCAACATTGTAGGAATTACACATTATTCATGAGCAGAAAGACTCAAAAACAAAGAAAAGTTTGATTCCATTTTAAATGCAGTACCTTGTGCCGTTCTTGAATAAGAACTATTTTAATGAGAAAAATGAAAGTCTCTAAATTGGTAAAATTCAACTATTTTTGTGTACATACTGGCAATTTTTTGTTGGATTTAGTAATTTTCATCCAAACTGGTTTATCTAATTTAATCAATTTTTTATTTAACTAAACCTGAGTAGAAAAAAATAAATAATTGGTGCAAATCTGAGCAGGAAAGAAAAAGAAAACTCTGAACCTTTATGGCTTTAACCTACCTGAACCGCCTCCACCTCCAGCGCCACCTGGCATGGGTGGTTTGCCTCCTGGAGTAGGTCTCATCCTCCCTGCAGCACCACCACGTGGACCAGCTCCAGCTCTCATGTGAGGTGGATACTCTGTAAAAGACAATCACATTGTACTGCTATTAAATATTATTATAGGTTTCATCTTATCCATTCACATCATCATGTTTTTAGAATACTCTGAAGGACAATCACATCATTTTGTTATTATTTATAGGTTTCATCATATCTAATCACATCATCGTATTTTAGAATGTTTTTTCAGAACGTTTTAGAATTATTCTAAAGGCAAGTCAATTAAGATGCACAGCCAATATTGGAGGGGTAACCTCGCTAGTCATAAGGACCGCTATTCATAAGGACCACTTATTCATAAGGACCACTATCCATAAAGCGTAACTAATTGAATAGCAGTTTTGTATAAATAGCGGTCCTTCTACATAGCGAGCAAACCATAGACAAACTACCTCGCTATTCATAAGGACTTCCGTTCATAAGGACCACTATTCATAACTCGTGTTAAATGAATAGTGGTTTTCTATGAATAGCGGTCCTTATGAATAGTGGGTGCAAATGGGTGCAAATAAGCATAATCAAAGACGGCAGTAGCGGAGAGACTCAGCTCAATCAAGATCCACCCCATCAGTAGACCGAAAATCAGACACCAGAGTTGCCTAGCCTAGGCCTCATCATGATCTGGCCGAGAAGACTGTGCAACATAACGCGCTGGTCTGGCAAGAAGGTATTTGTGGCCTATTGACCGGATCAGTGGATCAGAGATCATACTCCTTCTTATTACCAAAAATAAATAGACCATACCGGTAATTAGAGGAAAAAATAGAAATTTATGTACATGATTTATAAAGAGCATATAAACCACAGATGCATTAAATTGATAAAAATAATAATATAATAAAAGTAAAAGGCGTAAATATTCTTATCATATGAATGAACGCCGACAACATTAAACAACAACAAACAACAACAACAGTGAGTGGACCCCACAATTATTGGTGACTTTTTCCTGATCTGCATGTAAAATGAATGAGTGCACAGACTTGGGCACCTAAATTGCCGCTTTGGTCATGTTGGTTTTTCAATGTCAAAATGACATGGCTACCTTTTCCATAGATCTAGACCTATATCATGTTTTTTGTTGAAAATGACATTGTCATTGACAATGATTGCTCTTGTTATTCGTCAAATTGTAAGAAGATTTTTGACACATTCTTTAGAATAATTTTGTCATAAGATTTGTCACAACTCGCTCACTAACATCAATGTCAACACAACCAGCGCCAGCAAAAGAAGCACAGCCATGCACAGGCCACAACAGTGTAGCAGTACAGTACAGTACAGTCAGCAGCGCGCGCGGGGGCCGGAGGCCGGGCAAACAACACTAACACCGAATGAATACACACTGACTTTGACGAGATTACTCGCATTAAAATAGTGGTCTTACCTGGGACTGCTTCCTTCTCAGGCTTCGGGGGAGGTCCTCCAAACCAACGCCGGAAAATTGAGCTGAATATCGTGGGATATAAGATTGCATTGCAGACAATCATTACAGTGATCACGAAACAGGCAGTATGATAAAACGCCATTTTGGATTTTTACAGCGCAAGCCTAGCCATCCGGATATCCGGTTAGGTTCGAGTTCGATTGGATAGTAATTTAGCAACCCAAGCTCAAGGCGGCGGCCGGGTGCCTATCTTCGTGCGATTCTTTTTTACTACATACATGTAACACAAAAAGGAGAAACCGAAGACCGACAGTTTCCGAGCTCAGTTTTTAAGCCTTTCAAGACAATTGACCACATTTTGTGGTTTGGCTCAATAACTTTTGATTCAGAGCTCTAAAAAATATACCAGATGGACAGGTAGAAAGAGCAAAAATTTCTGCACACACTGTGTCCGTTTTCGTTGCATGATAATATTGTGTTTAATGCCAGGAATTTTAAAAAGGAGAGTAAACTTCAAAATCCTTAAATTGGCAACATATTGAGGGGTTCAAAATCATTGTTTTCCGTCAAAATTGGCAATTTTGTCAACTTTTCGGCAAAATTCCTAACCATGTATATTGTCCTCAAAGACATTACATCTTATTAGAACATGTAGCACTAAAAAGTGAAATATTATTGTTGCCAATTTGAAGAACACAATGTGATCAATTTAGCCCTTGAATAATTCCTGTCCTGAAAGGGTTAAGACTGATCCACATTCTTCATCTCATATATCTCTTTTGGCATCTTTTTTGCTTCTACATGTATTTTGTTCGTGGCGTTAATAAGATACTTAATTCCTACTCCACCCCCCCCCCCCTCTCTCTCTCTCTCTCTCTCTCTCTCTTATATCTCCCTCCCTCTCATCAATTTAACTCAAAAAATTAAATCTTTTGATGTGGGAGTTCCATTTTTGCGAGCAAGAAAACTGAAACTTAGACTTTAATCCTTTCGAGACAATTGATCATTTTGTGGTTTGGCTCAACAACTTTTGATTCAGAGCTCTAATAACCAGATGCATGAGTAGAACGAGCAAAAATTTCTACACATGTTGTGTCCATTTTTGTTGCATACATGACCATAAATTGCGTTTGATGTCAGGAATTTTAAAAAGGTGAATAAGCTTCAAAATCCTTAAATTGGCAACACATTGAGACGTTCAAAATCACTGTTTTTATGAAAATTAGCAATTTTTAAACTTTTCAACAAAGTTTATAACAAAGTTCATATAGATTGTTTCAGACATATTTTATAAGAACCATGTAGCACTAAAAGAAAACTATTATTGTTGCCAACTTGAAGAATAAAATGTGATCAATTTAGCCCTTGAATAAATCCTCTCGTGGAAGGGTTAATTTCCTTCTGTGATCGCATCTAATGTTAGTACAGTGGAACCTTGTTATACAGAACACTCTCGTTATAACAAGGTAATTTTACTGGTCCCACATCTTTGTATTCTATTGTTTTTTAGAACTGTATAACAAGGTTTCAATATAAAGAGGTAATTTCCTTGGTCCCAAGATGTTTGTTATAATGAGGTTCAACTATCTTGTGGCATGTCGCATGAGTTTCATAAAACTTTTTCAGAATCTCAACAACTTGCGAAGTTCGCAAAGGTTTCAAACACAAAAGCTTTTGGCTTTAGAGTATCCCATTGTATGCGTGCATATTCACAAAGGCATATGCTCATTTTCTAAAATATGGCTTATTGTCATACAAGCTTCTAATATACAGTGTCAAAAAATAAAAAGGTAACCCATATTCAAGCCCCAGTATCTTAAAAACCAAATGAAATTGCTGAAATATATTATGGTATGGTATGATATGTGATAAAGTCTTCTTTAATATGATAGGCTGCTCACCAAAAGGCAATCATGGATGACTGAGCACTTGTCATTTTTAAAAAGTGTGTCAAAATTGTCTTTGCTCAAGTTTGGGCTGAATGATGTTCAGGAGTTACTTTCATTATTTGTGAGTGCATTCAACTGAAATGGTGATCATTCAACCAACCTTGGCTTGACAATCCATTTTATTCACAACTTGGGCAGAGGCAAATTTGACATGAATCAGGAAAAATGTTACTGTTCAGCTGTCTGGATTTTATTGATCAAGGTGTCAAATGAAAGGAAACATGATAGGCTACAATGCGAGTATCTTTGATCAAATTTATATGTACTTATGACAATGGTATTCAGGGTTGAATTTGGGTTTCCTTTTTATTGACTCACACTGTATATGGAAGAATGCTCACAGCAATTTTTCAGCTTTTCGACAAAATCCGTAACTTTGTATATGGTTTTCAAAGACATTACACCTTATGAGAACCATGTACAAAACATGTAGCGCTAAAAGAAAAATATTATTGTTGCCAATCTGAAGAACAAAATGTGATCAATTTTGCCCTCAAACAATTCCTGTCCTGAAAGGGTTAAACCTTGGTTCCTACAGAGTACAATCTTACACAGCAAAATATATTCATTATTCAAACACGGCGGTGACTAGGCTCACATATATCGTTTTATTCATTTCTTCGTAGTTCAAGACTGAAAATGCCAATTACTTTCATACATACATCATTTGTATATATATAAGGTCTTTCAAGCCCATTTAACTTCATGCATTTAATACAGTTCTCTGAATTCTGTTCACTATACTTCCAACGTTGGTATAAAACTTTTAATCGTTATTCCTCTCGATTCATCAGATATGTTCATGAGGCTACCTACATACAATGTGAATTATAAACATCCGTCTAATAACAGTAAAATTTTCTCTAAAAATTAAACAAAATAATGATTGGGGATTAAATGAAATCCATTACATTGAATCGGATCTGATTTTCTGCCTAATGTGAAATGGGCGATAGAACTTGCATGAATCAAACAATACAAAATAAAAAGACTGGGAGATAATACAACTCATCAGCTTTTTTTTTCCATTCCAAGGGAATTTTCAAACCCTATCACATGGTAGGAAAAAATACAATATCATTCTTTACATACACTACCCAAAAAAAAATTAAAATGAGCAAAATAAAATATAACACATAGTGTTGTATAAGAAATAAGACTATAACATACACATAAGTGTGATTAAAAAATACAAAGAAATGGCACAACAATATCTGAAAAATAGTGTATTTGCAAAACATTGTACATGTAATGAAGTAATTATTTTGGTCTTGACATGTAATGAGTCGAGGGGTAACACATCTTTTTTTTTCTATGACCTTATTTTACATTGGTTTAATTTGATTACATATGAATGTTTGAATTTGTGCCTTTCTAATATATATATACACACAGAGGGTTGGTTGGTTGTTGCAATTGACATATCCTTTAAAGAAGCTTCTTTTCTATGAAGTATAAATAGGATAAAACATCTGTTTGGAGCCAGAAGGGCATTAACTGTGATACTTGAACACAGAGTTAATGCCCTCCTGGCACTCAACAGATGAAAAGTAGAAAAAAATAATGCAATGGATAAATGCCTTCATGTGCCAAGAAGTTATCATTCTATAACCAAAAAGAAAATCATTCTGTGCTGTTATTTCATTTCATATTCCACTTGTATAAGAAAATAATGAAATATGGATGTATAGGGAAATAATAAAATATTGATGTATTGTATGGTAAGAAGCTTTTTTATCTGGTAGAATTCAATCGTAAGGGCAATTCAACGACTTTTATCTAATTTACAAATCTCCATACAAACATCATGAAAAATTTGTCATCTTTGTAATCTTGCACTATTATTTTACATACAAACATGCATCGAGGGGAAGAAATGCCTCAATTTCAATCATATATTAAACACCCCTATCATCTGAAAGTGGTGCTAACCCAACCGAGAAATATTCTATGCTATAAATACATTACAGGATCATTCCATTCCAAGCGGGAGGGAAGATCAAGAGCATCTACAAGAGAGAGGAAAAAGTAAATAATTACAAGAGATTCCATATAGAGATATGTACATATAATCTTTCCTACATTTGAAAGCAATAAACACAAACTACTGCACCAAAGTTCATCTTTTTTTTTCTTTCAGATATACACAAAAAAGCAAAATAATCATAATTCTGTTTCAAAGATACTCTTTAGTTCCGCGGCCAGAGGAAATGGTTGAAGTCATGACCGTGAATTCCACACAACTCCATAATAATGCCTAATGGAAGAATAGAATTGGGCAATGGGAACAGCCCTACGGCAAATAACTTTGAATGTTCCCATAGACAGTGCATGCAATACAACGCTTTTCTCTTTCTATTCTTTATAGATGCTACTTATATTTTAATATATTGTATATGAATGCTGCACATATAGTTTTTTCAAAGCGTGATATCATGCTAGAGGGTGACTGTACATTTGCTTCTGCGACATTATATTCTTGGCCCTATTTCTCCGAAGAGCTTTTACTGTAAACATGGAATATTTCACGGTGTTGGAATATTTCACGGTGTAGAAATTTATATGCATTTCGCAGAGCATGAAATTGGCACATTCTTGTTTGTTATTTTTGCGCATGAGTCTAGCATGTCGGTGAAATAATAAAAATGTGAAATTCACTTTAATCTGCAGAGTGTGAAAATTAACTCCATGAAAATTTCCACTTTTACATTACTTACACAATAGCTGGAGGAAACAGACATTGTATTCTAAACACACCATCGTCAAGCTACATTAGCACAAAGGTATTTTGTTTACCTTTATAATTAACTTAATGAGGAAGTTAGGAATTGGAGTTTCATTCAAAAGGGTGCAAACTCATAACACAGCCTAAATACTAGCTGTTTAGGTCTTCTTCTTTTTTTTTTCCTACACTGGAAACAGTAGCTTAGTCCTGCACATGACATACATTAGCATGATTAACACGTGACCCTGTTCCATGAAACTTGTTATCAATAACAAATTGCAAAAGCTACTGAAATCCTTGCATCTGATTGGCTGAGAGCAAATTTGTCATAGAAATATGGCAGTTGTTACTGATAACAAGTTTTATGAAACAGGACCCTGCATGAAAATATTACAAACTATTCTGCCTTGGTTATACATGAAAGGGTGCTTTACAGGAAAAATTTCTGAAGAGCAAATGTCCTTTAAAAAAAAAATACTAGCTGTAATCCTTGCCCCATACCAGTATTCTACTTTATTCCAACAAAACACTGGACTGAATAAGCTAAGTTTAAAGTCAAGATACCAGTAAACAAAACAAACTTTAATAGATTGAGGTATAAATTGTCACTTTTTTTTTCTTGACATAAGCCTGGTCAAACCAACATAAAACTGAACTTATTCAGTAGAACCCAGAACAGAGCATAGATGTAGCACACGATCTGAATATTAATGTGTGTTTTTGTTTTTTATAGCAACTGCTTCTTCTTAAATTATTTCCAAAGCTTGAACAAGTTTCAAATAAAGAAGAGAATATAAAAACTACATGCAAGCTGTCACAATAACCCGCTTTCTTGATACAAAAATAAGAGGTTTTAAACTGCATTGAAATATAGCACTTTCCAATTATGAGAAATTAACCAAAGTGCATTACAGCGTAGAAGGGAAAAAAGTAGAATAAATCTAATAGGTAAAAACTTACACAATACACATGCATAGATTAGTTCAATGACATTCTTCTTCCTTCCTTACCTTCCAAAACCTACCTTTCAAAGTAATGACCTTTATCTAATCGGGAGTAATGTATCCGTCATTTTACAACTTTTTGATTCTGTTTTTTTATCCCTCCCCTTTCAAGAAAATTTCCAAACCCTTCCAGCATGAATGATACACTCAATGTCTCATTCACAAAAGGCTCTTAAACTGCCTATAAAAAAAACAACGAAGCAGCAGAATAAAAATCATTTTACACGTACATGAATGGCAACTGGGGTGGAAAAAAAAATAACTGCACACAAGAAAGGGCCCCCAAGCACAATCACTCATCTGCGTTTTATATGATGTAGAAATGTGACACACATTACACTCATGTCATTTTCTTTTGCTGTGACGTTCGTTTTACGCGGTTTAGCGCATCGTGTGCGAAATAGGCCTAAGAAAGTGCATCTGGAATTGAGAGAGGAATACAACACTTCAATCATGGAGAAGGGAAAACCCCTAAACTTTCATCATTTCTTTAAATACATCATACAATACCACATCGTACAGGATCTGTCTTTCTAAAATAGACTACTGTAAAAACCAGTAACTTTTGCGAATTGTCAATGACAGCCAATTTTGCAGCAAGAAACTGTCGAGAATTACAATAATTTAACGTCATTTCAATTGTGATTTTATCATTTCACAACATAAAACTTTCTAGTTTTACATTAGAACCTCAAAAGCCTCCTGCAATGACACAGGCATATATATCGGGTATGGCACACATAGTCTGGTCCTACAATTGTTATCATTCGTTGTCTTCTTCTTTGTATTAATAACAAATGTCTCAAGAGATGGTTCATTAAAATGGCAGAAGTATGTCTGCTCAGGGTGAGAAGGGCATTAACTGGTATCATTTAACCCATAGCAGTACAATGTCTCCTTTTAGTGACCTTTTTGCATTATCTTTTGATCCAGAATGCTAGGAATTACCCATGTAAAATGAGAAGGAAGAGAAAAATCACAGAATTTTTAAAGTCTATTTCCAATGCACTACGTTGTGCTGTTCACAAATAAGAGTGATTTAATTAAACAGACGATTTGTTTCTTCACCCTTCCTGAATTTGTTTCTTCACCCTTCCGGAATTTGCACAGGACAGGGAAGGATGTCACATTACAGAGTGACATTCCAACAAGCGAAAATTTGTGAAATTTACCAGATATTCTACAAAATTTTAAAATTATCAACAAGTAATTGGTTATGTTTGAACACGACACAAGCGATTGATTTCCATAGCACCGAGGATAATTCTGAAACATTCCCGCGTACCCTACTGGTTGCGGAACAACTACAAAATAATAGTGTCTATAGATGTGAATTGCATAAAACCAAATCCTGTACAGTATTACAATACGAATGCAAGCAGAATGTATACAACTGTGGTCATGTGACTTGATGGTTAACAAGTCACATGATAGATCACATGATACTAAAAAGAGGGTAAAACATACATGCACACCAAGCAATTGCTTTGAACCTACATTAATCACAGGTTAAGCTGCAATGCAATTCATACTTTGTCCAAATAATGTAAGAACAATTCATTCCGCAAGAAACTCAATAAGCCAGTCTGTAATTAGTTCATGGTACAAATAACCCTGAAATGACCCAAATTTGTACGTGTACGCGCATTTATTTTGGTGGACGCGCTACTTGTTAACATCAAAAATCATACCAGTGCGCGCATCATGGTGCGTACAAAATGACAGCGTATAAAGGTCAATTGTACTTGGTACAAATGACCTTTATCTGCACATGCACACATTGCAATTACAAACTGGCTTATCCTTCAGTTGTCTCACTTCAGCATACGGAAAAGACGATGGGCCTTGCCTTTGGAGCTTACTTTTAATCAAATCAAATACTGGCTGTCGTTTTTCTCTTACTGTAAACCAGAATACCATTTTCTTCGTCCTTTTTGTGGATCTACACCTATTTCTTTTCAAAAAAGGCAGAGCAACAGCTGCTTAGAGGTTACCCGATCCATGTACATGTAATCAAATGCACCCTTCACCTCCCCCCCCCCCCCCCCCATTCCCTTGGAAGAAAAAAAAATTGGGGATGCCTATCTGCATTATTGTTGAAATGTTTACTACTCTGGAAATCTGCTATACCATTTCCTTACATTCTTTCCATTAACAAGTTGAGTGACAAACTTGGTGTTATGTTTACACCCATGAATCGGTGCTAACAAAGTAACAATGAACATCAATATACTGATGGAGTAAGTAATGCAGTATTTCGGTGCTAAGCAAACACCACATCAGGTGCCAACGCTGCAAAAGAAGCTAACACTGAATGCAGATTCATTAACACTGGAATAGGATGAGCCAAGTTTGAAGGTGACTAACACCAGAGCCTAACACCTAACAACCTTTTGTCTTACTGTTTGGTGGGAATCTCAAAGCTTCAATGGCTTACATGTAGCTAATTAAGCAGCTGTAAGGTTTTATTGCAACATAGGCACTACAGTGCAGATCAATCACAATAAACCTCAAAACTCATCATAAAGCACACAGCACACTATAAGACCGGTCTGCAATCCGATTCTGGAAGAAAATATAATAGCATTTGATATGAACATTGAAAGACATAAAATATTTTTGATTGAAGTTCTAAATAGTCATATAGATTACGGCTTATTGTGAGCCTTCCAGGGCTAGATCAGCTCCAGTGACGTCAGAGCAGTCCAACCAGTATCTAAAATTTCAAGCTTATTCGGCATTCATTCCGGGTAGAAAGGTGATAACCCAAACAGTTTCCTAGGTTATGGATTCATATTATGGTCAGAACGTGAATCAGAAAGATTTTATTTGTTTAAATGTCCACATTTAATGCTACTGCGATTCACTTCCGAAGACGGTTCGCAGTCGATCGCACAGTGTGCTGTGAACTTTTAACCAAAACTTGCTTCTATCCAATATATAAGAATGTACATACAGGTCAAGAGTATGTGTAGCAATTTTCACATGGTAACAATAACACAAACATTTATTTTTGATGAGAATTTTTTTCGACTGAATCATCATGTAAGTATAAACAAATCTTTTTATTAAAAAATTGTCTTTATGTATATAAGATAACAAGAAGGTAATAGTTAGCCTAGATTCCAGAGCCTGAGGTTTATTTCTTGTTCATATTCTCCAAACCCTTTAGCTCTTTGTCACTGCCGATGAAGTTTTTCGTCTGGTCTCGCGTCAGTCCATTCAGTGTGACTTGTGTATAGACACAGCATTTTTAGACTAGCAAGGACGGCATGACTCCGAGCTTAACTGTACAATAAGGGGGAGAATGTGGATTCAAAGAAATGCTCTCAGGCTGGAACCTAGGCTAAGAAAAAGTAGGCAGACTTTTGTGGTTTTTTTTAATATATACTTTTTGTTTGCATCACGGTTTATTATTGGACATTAGCCACGTAAGCCCTTCTTGGAGGCCCTCGCCCGACGTCGCACAGGCAGGCTGAACGAACCAGTTCCTGTCCCTGATCTTGGTGAGGCCTAGTCTTTCTTGGACTTCAACGGGCTTCATGGCTACAGCGAGAGAAAAAGAGGGGAGAAAAGGGAAAAATACTTAAGGTGAACTGACCACAAACACATGGTTAACATTTAACGTATTTGGCCTAGTCTTGATGCAGAGAGAGCAAGAGAAAAGTACTTAATGTGAACTGACTACAAAAACATGGTTAACATTAAACGTATCTGGCCTAGTCTTGATGCAGAGAGAGCAAGAGAAAAGTACTTAATGTGAACTGACTACAAAAACATGGTTAACATTAAACGTATCTGGCCTAGTCTTGATGCAGAGAGAGAGAGGAAGAGAAAAGTACTTAATGTGAACTGACCACAAACACATGGTTAACATTAAACGTATTTGGCCTAGTCTTGATGCAGAGAGAGAGAGAGAGAAAGAGAAAAGTACTTTATATGTGAACTGACAACACACACACACATTAACATAAAGGGCATAAGGCCTAGTCTTTATTGGACTTAAAGGTTGGTTACAACCGGTTGTGCATCTCCTTGCGTGTGGTCTGCGACGGATTTCGCAGAAAATTCTAGCGTCGCACGCACAGGTTTGCATGTTTTTTCCAAGCACGTGGGAGCACGCAGGACACACAAGGAGGTTGCTTGACATATATCCGAAAATCCGTGCATGTGGCTACACCTTCTCATGAACGCATGCAACACATGCAGCCATTGTACTTCCTGCACATGCTTCTTGCCAAACTTTCATGTCACATTTATGTGTTTGTAGTCCCATACATACACTTCTGTGTGCAGTACATGTAACTGATTCAACTTTGTAGCATTTTGATGATCTACCTAAGTTCAATTGCTCCCAGTTTCTTTCACAAAGTAATTGCATGACTAGAACTCAACTTTATCTTTTAACCCTTTTGAGATAATTGACCACATTTTGTGGTTTGGCTCAATAACCTTTGATTCAGAGCTCATAAAATATACCAGATGCATGAGTAGAAAGAGCAAAAATTTCTGCAACCACTGTGACCTTTTTTATTGCATAACTATATTGCGTTTGATGCCAGGAATTTTAAAAAGGAGAATAAGATTTAAAATCCTTAAATTGGCAACACATTGAGAGGTTCAAAATCATTGTTTTTTATCAAAATTGGCAACTTTTTCAACTTTTCGCCAATTCTTTTAACCATGTATATTGTTTTCAAAGACATTACCCCTTATTACAATCTTGTAGTACTAAAAGAAAAATATTATTGTTGCCAATTTGAAGAACAAAATGTGATCAATTTAGCCCTTAACCCTTTCAAGACAATTGACCACATTTTGTGGTTTGGCTCAATAACTTTCGATTCAGAGCTCTAGAAAATATACCAGATGCATGAGTAGAAAGACCAAAAATTTCTGCACACACTAATGTTTTTTTGTTTCATGACCATATTGCATGTAATGTCAGGAATTTTTAAAACAAGAATAAGCTTTAAAATCCTCAAATTGGCAACACATTGAGAGGTTCAAAATCATTGTTTTTCATCAAAATTGGCAATTTTTCAACTTTTAAACAAATTTTTTAACCCATGAATATTGTTTTAAAAAATATCACACCTTATTAGAACCATGTAGCACTAAAAGAAAAATATTATTATTGCCAATTTGAAGAACAAAATGTGATCAATTTAGCCCTTAAATAATTCCTGTCCTGAAAGGGTTAAACCACTACAATACTGCACTAGGTTTTTACCATCTGGAAGGTCTTGTTTATTGGCGAAGATGAGGATGATGGCTTCTTTCATTTCTCTGTCGTTGATTATCCGATGAAGTTCTTGCCTAGCCTCGTCTATCCTATCCCTATCAGCACAGTCTACCACGAAGATCAAACCTTGGGTGCCTGTGTAGTAGTGCCTCCATAGAGGTCGGATTTTGTCTTGACCACCAACATCCTGGGGGAAAAAGTGAAAAGAGGAATAATCTCTTATTACATAACAGAGGTAAGCAAAGCAAATACATGCAGATGGCGTCTTCCCAACCCACATCCTGGGGAAAAAAATACAAAACTTAAAGTGAGAGTCAAGGATCAAAATAGTCTTTTTACAGGTCAATTTTATCGTCCCCCACGCCCCCCCCTCCCCCCAAAAAAAAAAAAAAAAAAAAAAAAATCAGTACAGAAAAAAATCAAGGGAAATACAAATATGAGCTGATTGCTGTCTCTAAACACCATTTTTTCTTGCCCACTACCATCCTAAGAAAAAAAAAATAGATGAGAAGTGAGTCTATCAATGAGGTACAAATATTCTTCTCTATTACATTATTGAGGGGGGAGGGGGAGTCGAAGAGCAACAAATGCATTGGTTTAGATGTATTACAGGCTCACTCCATAAGATGTAAATATGGATTCAGGTGCATGTACAATGTATCTCTGGAACATTACTGTTGAGCCTCATCCAGATACACAGTATGTAAAACCACCTCATAAAAATACCACGGTCATACTTTGAATGTTAATGAAGGGCAAAAGGTAGCAGAGTGAACTTTGCAAACATGTACATGTAAGCCAAATCTGTTTGGACCACCAAAAATGGTTCGACTTTTGTAAAGTTTGACTTTACAGGAAATGTAAATACATGTGTAACACATATTTTGCATACAGTGTAGTTTGGTCAAAAAATTGATTTGACTTAGGAAACATTTGACTTACATGTACGTGTATGTGACTTTGAGTTATAATACAAGGTTAACTGTACATTGTATTTTATTTGGGGGGAAGTTCAAATAAAGAACAAACAAAACAAAACATAACTGCATGGAACATTGGCCTATGCATACATTTACTTCTCTATCCTGTGTGTTGTAACATAATATGTACATGTACTATGCTTGTTTGATTTTGACACATAGCTTTCATTAGGTTTACTGCACTATGGGCCTTAAAGGGGGTACCCAATGCTGAAACAATGTTAGTTCATTTAAAAGATCATGATTTTATTAGAAGAAAATCATCTGCCTTAATTTTTTTTTTTAATTCGTGTTGCCAGAAAATGCCAGAAAATCCCCGAAATATGGTAAGATTTCATGATATTTTGGCCCCTCAGCTGTGTCCCAATTTCAGCTAGGTAACCACAATGACGTCAAAGTGGTTACCTTGTCGCGCAATTATAGCAAAATGCGCGCAAGGTGTAATGCATTTTGTACAGTCTAGCGCGCAACACATCTGCAATACGCGAACCTGGGTAACCACTTTGACGTCATTGTGGTTACCTAGCTGAAATTGGGACACAGCTGAGGGGCCAAAATATCCTGAAGTCTAACCATATTTTGGGGATTTTTTTGGCAACACGAATTTTTAAAAAACTTAAGGCAGATGATTTTCTGCTAATAAAATCATGATCTTTTAAATGAACTAACATTGTTTCAGCATTGGGTACCCCCTTTAAAGGGAAATCCAACCTTAATATCAAGTTGCCATGAACGAAAGAGGAAAAATCAGCGAAGCAGATTGGTGAAAGTTTGAACGAAATTGGACAAGCAATAAGAAAGTTATGAATTTTTGAAAGTTGTAATCACTATACATATGGGAATTTCAAATTGGCCGAATAGGTAATGTCACTGTGATGTAGCTGTGGACAACTCCTCCATTCGTTCCAACACACAAAATGACTAAAATGTCACTTTTTTCAAAATGTATTACTTACAGTAGGATCTTTTTCTTTCATGAGGACCTATAACAATATGCTATCTCCAATATATTTTGAGTACTGCCCCGAGGGTAAAAGCGTCTCGAAGAAAACCGCACATTAATGATATTTTTGTGTACGACAAATTGGAGAGTTGTCCACAAAAATGTCACAATCGACTTACCAAATTACCAATTTGAGATTTGCATAGATGTAGTGATCTCATTTTTCAAACATCCATAACTTTCTTAGTCCTTGTCCAATTTCTTTCAAACTTTCACCATCCTGTTTTTCTTATTTTTCTGCTTTCACACAAATCATCTTATTACCAAGGTTGGATTGCCCTTTAAAGGTATCGTACAGTAGTGGGAAAGGTGGCACTTCGGATATTTAACTACTTTGTCAGCTGGAATGGAAATTACTACATATACTGTTGTGAAATGATTAATTTCGAACGTAGGTGACGTTTGTTTGAAGAAAAATGGTTTAGAAATGGCTAAAATATCCCAAAAAATAAACATCGAATTACAAGCGCGGTACCGCGTTGACAGTTCACACACGTGTAAACAGTGTGTACGAACCGCTGTGCGGCGTTGAGCCGGGAGCGTCGGGGTAGGTGGTCCTTAGCGAGGGTATAAGGTAACCGTTGATTTTCGATCATTTGAATTATTTTACTGAAAATCACCGGAAATCATGAATAGAATAACGGATTATCTCACCCATGTATCTTTTTATGCAAGCCGAACAATATGAGACTGTTTTTGAGCAGTTTCATGCCAACTTTCATTTTGCTACCACTACTGTTTATTACCTTTAAAGGAAACGTCATCCCTGGTATTTTAATAGTTGATTTGAATAAAAGCAGAAAAATAAGAGAAACAGATTGATTAGTGAAAGTTTGAGCAAAAATCCGATAAGAAATAAGAAAGTTATGGATTTTTAAAGCTGTATTCAATCAAACACAAATTGGCAACTCTGTGACCTACCGTTGGCAACTCTGTGACCTACCGTATCTTGTGAGCTCCTCTCCAGTACTCTCTCAATTTGCTCAGTACAATAAAATTTCATAAATTTTCATTTTCTTAGTTTCTAATGCAGGAATAGATATGCTTCATACAGGGTTTGGGGTAAAAACATACATGTATGAGCAATAATCATATCTAATGTGCATGTATGATTGAATATTTTCTTTAACCCTTTCAAGACAATTGACCACATTTTGTGGTTTGGCTTAATAAGTTTTGATTCAGAGCTCTAAAAAATATACCAGATATATGAGTAGAAAGAGCAAAAATTTCTGCACATGCTATGTCCATTTTTGTTACATGACCATATTGCGTTTGATGTCAGGAATTTTAATAAGGAGATTAAGCTTCAAAGTCCTTAAATTGGCAACACATTGAGAGATTCAAAATCATTGTTTTTCATCAAAATTGGCAATTTCTTCAACGTATCGATAAAATCACTAACCATGCTTATTGTTCTAAAAGACATTACAACTATTAGAACCATCTAGCACTAAAATAAAAATATTATTGTTGCCAATTTGAAGAACGAAATGTGATCAATTTAGCCCTTGAATAATTCCTGTCCTGAAAGGGAAAATGGAAATTCATGATTTTTCGGATACAGGGCAAATGGGAGAGGAGCTTGCAAGATACGTCACAGAGTTGCCAGTTTGTGTTTGATTGATTACAACTTCAAAAATTCATAACTTTCTTATTTCTTATCGGATTTAGCTCAAACTTTCACTGATCTGTTTCTTTCATTTTTCTGCTTCTGTTAAAACCAAGTTTATATTAGGGTGGACTCTATTTAGTGTTTCCACTTTCCAGGTTTTTAAAAAGAAAAAAATTGACTTACCCATACATTGAATTTGACATTTTTGTATGTGACAGTTTCTACATTGAATCCTACTGTTGGTATGGTAGTTACTGATTGGCCGAGCTTGAGTTTATATAAAACAGCTGTGAAAGGAATACTCTGGTCAAGGAATATAATCATTAATAATGATAACAACAACAACAACAATAGAATCTTACATGTACATGTATTTACCCAAGGTAGCCTTATCAGCAGAGGGACACATAAAAATATTAAACATATTGAATATAAAATATCAAATTTTTAAACACTGTACTTTTGAACAAGTGAATGAGTAAATTACGCGATGCGTAATAAATGTCCCCGCCGGAAGTGCAGATCTGTGGAAATTAACTAGCCTGAACCTTAAAACTTCAGTGAAAAACTTTAGTGAATAAAATAATAATGTTACTGCATGCAAAAGAAGAGAATACCAACAATGCATGTATACAACTGAAATATAAAACATGAAAACATTATGAACCTTCAGCCATTTTGAATAAATTTGCATAAATTTGCATGAATAATGAATTTCAAAATTCTGTGTAGAAGTTTGGAAGCCCCCACCCAGCCCTATCAGATAAAACAATCGGAATCAAAATCCGATGTGAAATAGAGAAGTAGCATTTTTCATATTTTGAATAAATTTGCATAAATTTGCATAATTAATGAATTTCAAAATTCTGTGTAGAAGTTTGGAAGCCCCCACCCAGCCCTATCAGATAAAACAATCGGAATCAAAATCCGATGTGAAATAGAGGAGAAGTAGCATTTTTCGTCAATTTTGAATAAATTTGCATAAATTTGCATAATTAATGAATTTCAAAATTCTGTGTAGAAGTTTGGAAGCCCCCATCCAGCCCTATCAGATAAAACAATCGGAATCAAAATCCGATGTGAAATAGAGGAGAAGTAGCATTTTTCGTCAATTTTGAATAAATTTGCATAAATTTGCATAATTATTGAATTTCAAAATTCTGTGTACATAGAAGTTTGGAAGCCCCCACCCAGCCCTATCAGATAAAACAATCGGAATCAAAATCCGATGTGAAATAGAGGAGAAGTAGCATTTTTCGTCAATTTTGAATAAACTTGCATAAATTTGCATAATTAATGAATTTCAAAATTCTGTGTAGAAGTTTGGAAGCCCCCACCCAGCCCTATCAGATAAAACAATCGGAATCAAAATCAGCCAAGAAATGACGGAGAAGTAGCATTTTCTAACATTTGAGCACACACGGACAGACGGACGGACGGACGGACGGACACACACACACACACACACACACACACACGTACGGAGCCCGTTTCATAGTCCCCTCGCGAACTTCGTTCGGCGGGGACAACAATCAAAAATAATTACAATGGAACATCTTCTTAAATCTTAAGAAAACATTCCAACAAATGTTGGGTTAACTGTTAAGTTTTAGTTTAACCCATTGCCCACGAGAACCGAGTTGTCCCTGTATTAAGCATACATGTACATGTATCAGGGTTCTCCACTAGCGGTTTTACCCGGGGGCTCCGCCCGGGTAAAATTTGAAAAACCAGTTTAGCGCCCGGACAAAATTTCCCCGCCCGGACAAAAACTTGATGCGCCCGGATATGAAAATTGACATATTTTCACGCACAGACAAGACAGCATCAAGACCGCGCGGCATTGCGCAATCAAGCATCGACTTAAAATAAAAACTTTACTCGCATGGTCATGTCGGAAACCTGCACGAACGCATTATCTGTTTGCATGAACCACGTCGAATTCTCATTGCGATCACGGCCACATATAATGCACCATCTCGACACAGTGCACTATAATACGTATGCCGTCACGAAACCGCAAATTTGACGCCGTCGCGAAACCGCAAATTTGACTTCGGAGGCCGACGAACACAAGAGCCCCCGGACAAAATACAGACCAGTGGAGAACCCTGATGTATACAGTATATGGGAATGAAATAATTCAGTTGTCAACGGGTTAACATTTAAACCACTAGGAAGTATTTCAGGCTGGTCCAGGAAAACACAATGTACAACTGTGTAATCACTACCAATTATTGATGCATCGTAGTTCCTACAATACTTAACATCTGAAAATACACTGTAAGTCATCCTTTGGCAGCCAAACTGTTTCTGATATACAGGTTTCGGTTAACAGAAATACTGGTGTACTGTACAGTGTACATGTACATGTACATGTCTACATGTACGTTGTGTACATGTATGTGTCGTTTCAAAGCACAAATTTTACTGTCCTTAGTAAAGCAAAGATATACAAAAATGTTCAGAGCACTACCCCTGGCTATTAATTAGGTTAGGTACATGCACCCTGTACATTTATAACTGATTCAAATGGTATCCTCCATACATGTACAAAAACAAAAAAAAAACACCCTTTCTTTACAATTACATGTATGTACAATTAGGTACACATTGATAAGTGAGCATATCTTTTTACAGCCCGTATCAATTACAACAATTCTTAACACGCCCTATACAAGTATACAAGTACAGTGTACATTGGGTGATTTCAAGTTCGGTGTTGGTGTTGGTGTTGGTGTTGGTGTTGGTGTTGGTGTTGAGAGCTGATTTGGCTGCTGATTCTAGCCCCAACACCGAATTTGGATTTATAAAAATAATACCAATTACATTATTGATAGCTCAACACCTAGTTATAAAGTCAATCCCAGCACCAGCTTCATTTCAGGTTCGGTGTTATGGCTGGTGCTACATGTACATGTAGTTTTGCCCCAACACCAATACCAGCTTTCAACACCTATACCATTTTTCAACACCAATACCATTTTTCAACACCAATACAAGCTTTCAACACCGAACTTAAATTCACCCATTGTACAAATCGGTATGTACATGTACGCACTCTATATTGTACATGTACTGTACAGTGGAATTTCTACACTTGTTCTTCAGAATGCTTTCATAACCAGCCAGTCTACATGTACATGTATGTCACAGACACTTGCTGCCCATACCAAGTGCATTACTAACTGTAGCATGAACACCAGTACATTGTACAGTACAGCTCAGAATTAATTACTTGAGTGAATGAATGAAGGTAATACTCAACTGAAACTACAAACAGCAATTACCCTACTTACATGTAGCATGATTAACCCTTTCGAGACAACTGACACATTTTGTGGTTTGGCTGAGTAGAAAGAGCAAAAATTTCTGCAAAAACTACAATGTATGTCCATTTTTGCTGCATGACCATATTCCGTTTGATGCCAAGAATTTAAAAAACGAGAATAATCTTTAAAATACTTAAATTGGTAACACAATGAGAGGTTCAAAATCATGGTTTTTATCAAAATTGGCTTTTTTTTTTAAACTCTTCGACAGAGTTTGTAACCATGTATACATACTAATTTAAAAGATTTTACACCTTATTACTTATTAGCACCTTGTAGCACTAAAAGAAAATATTATTGTTGTCAATTTGAAGAACAAAATGTGATCAATTTACCCCTTAAATAATTCCTGTCATGAATGGGTTAAATGGATAAATTTCTGTCTTTAATAATTTGGCACATTTACAATGAGGGATTTTACCTGAAATGAATGCACCACACTCACCAGATACACTCTCCTCTAGGCTTTTGATGAACAGTTGGATACAAAAATGAGAGGGAAAAGTTATGGTATCTTTAAGTTTAAAGTACATGTACGGTGTAAGGTCAAGGCCTAGATCTGTGCCACACGCATGCCTGTCGAGGCTTTTGAGGGATTTTACACCTTATTACTTATTAGCACCTTGTAGCACTAAAAGAAAATATTATTGTTGTCAATTTGAAGAACAAAATGTGATCAATTTACCCCTTAAATAATTCCTGTCATGAATGGGTTAAATGGATAAATTTCGGTCTTTAATAATTTGGCTATTCTTTTTTTACTGTTACCATAACATTTCACTCTCATTTTTTAACTGCCAAATTTCCGTGACGATCACGCGACTTACCCAACTGTCCATCTAAAACCCTAAAGGGTATACTAAAAATAATGTACATACATGTGTGCATGTGTGTATCCATGTGTACATGACCGGTAATCCTTGACCTCTCGAAACCACATTTAATACCAAAAACAAAAATTGAAAATAAACCAAAAAGTCCACTTGGGTCATACATTGTAAGTACATGTACATGTGTACATGTACCAGGGATGCCACTTAGAATTGATATGAAAGCCTGAAAATCATCTAGAATGAGCCATTTTGTACACAAAAAATGTGTTTTCTATGGCCTGAAAATAAGTTGCTTGGGCCTGAATTCAGGCTTTTGCCTGAAAAGTGACATCCCTGATGTACATGTACATGTAGAAAATGAAATACTGCACATACACTACATACATGTAGTACATACATGTACACATGTAAGTTAATCCTTGATCACTTAAACCACATGCACATGTACACCAAAAACGAAAACACAACAAAATAAAAAAAATCCACTTGCGTCATAATAGCCCGGGGGGGTGGGGGGGGGGGGGTATTCACGTATATTGGGTATACGGGGATGTGCCGCTGGGAAGGGTGACTTTTTGAAGAAAGATCCTTAGACATGGGTCCCCTTTTCATTAAAAAGATCCTTAGACATGGGTCCCATTTTTCCCCAAAAAATCCTTAGACATGGGTCTCTTATCCCGGCTCTTATCATTTGTTTCATTCCTCTCTTTTCTCCCTCATTTGTCCGGGAAATCCTTAGACATGGGTCCATTTTTCACAAAAAATCCTTAGACATGGGTGCCTATTTACAGCAAAAGGACCCTTGGATGTGGGTATGGGTCTGGAGTTCTCAGCCGCACACCCCCGTCCGATTATAATCTGAGTACCCCCCCGGGCATAATAGCATCAAGTATCAAAAACAGTGACTCTCCATACATGTATATCTGTACACAATGTACATGTACACTCCTTTCAAAGGCAAGGTTCATGTACACTGTACATGCACTAATTGTTAATGCAAACCTGATGACAGAGTTTACTGACTCACTGCACTCATCTTTATTCCAAAGCTCAAAATATGACAACTTCGCGTTAAGCTAAATCTTCAATTTCCTCTTTGGTAAAGTGTTAGACCAAAATGCTGCATAACTGCCAACACTAAGTGCTCCAAAAACTGCTCATGTACTGTACATGTACATGTAAGTAGCTTACTTAGACATACATGCACACTGTACAAAATGATGCTTTCTCATGAAACACTTACTGTACTAGTAATTTATTTCCCCTTCTTTTGTCAACTTTAACAATTTCTTGGAGGCTACAAGAAGTTGGGCTAGAACTTTGCAATGTAAACATTTTGAAAGTTCTCTTTCCTAATGTACGGACAAATTGCAAACTCTTTGCCATTTCGTATTTCACACCATACTGACCAATTGCTACCACTATCACAGATTTATAGAGAAAGATTCTTTTTTTTTAATACGCACATGGTTTACAAAATAAACTCTAAAAAATTACAAACTCTAAAGAAAATGTTGCCAATTTGGCCAAGTATTCTGGTGGTACATGTACATGTATGACACATGCTCAGATGGCGACAATTTCCAAGACCAGGCAAATTCCTAAATTGAACTCTGAAATTTGAATACAATAAACAGCAAAAAAGCTGATCTAGATAATCAAGTTTAGTCTCGTAAAACTCTCAAAATTTTCTTTTTGAAGATATTTTCTGGCGGTGTGAACACACCCATCTCCTTCAAACAGGGAAGTTGGCAATGTTTCCTTGGCATTGACTTCCCACCAAACAAGAACATCCAAGAAAACAGATGACGAGGTTAATACCCAAAAATGTCAAAAATAGATCAGTGACTCACGGAACTCCACGAGTCCATGTACAATGCTCTACAATGCACATCCATGATTCTACATACACATGTGTCCTCCATGCAAAATTTTCATTTTCAAACAGAAATCTACATTGTATGAGCAGTATACATGTACATGAACATGTACTCTCCAGTACTGTAATGTACATGTAATCAATCAAACTTTCCCAAATGACTTTGAAAGGGTTTCTTCACCACCCGGGGGTGGGGGGGGGGGGGGGGGCATGTCTCATTGAGACCTGAGATCATCCTATCACTTTCTGAAAAGCACCCTAAATGGGGAATGCAGCAGGAGTAGTTTTGATACCCTAACAGGGAAACCCCTCTAACATATCTCTGATTTTCATACATGTACCCTTAACAGCGATTTTACATGTACAGTACATGTATATCTTGCGTGGTATTCATATTTGAGGATTACAATGTACATCATCATCAAAGACCTTTTTTTAGCCAAAAAAGGAACCATACATGTATGTATATCCCCCCCCCCCCTTTCTGCGGATCTTCTTCTTGTCACCTCTGAATTTGATACCCTTTTTCTTGATTTTTGCTGTTTTTGACTAAAAGCGTAACCCGGGTTACACGCCTCATGCTGAAAAAGTACCCTTTTTATTCATTTTCGTGTACTCGGATGATGCACAGGTCGCAATGAGACATGCCCCCCCCCCCCCCCCAGCTTCACCATTCATCATGCCACTTTAGTTCAAGCAGATGTGTAAAGTACAAGAACAACAGAGAACTCTATGTACAGTGACATGAAAACTGGATGTAATTGGGTACTGTCATAAACAAGGCAATGTCAGCTCTATTTTGTTTTCATATTTCCTTCCTCCTCACCCACTTCCTTCCTATTTCTCTCTCTCTCTCTCTCTCTCTCTCTTAGTCTGGTTTGTGTCTCGCTCGGCACAAAACCTTCAGTCTGGTGAGTTTGAGACAGCACTGCATGTACATGTAATTCCATCTCTCTTTCTCCCCTACTTTCTCTCTTGTTCTTTATTCCTTTCTTTCTCTTTTTCCTTGTCCCGCATTCACTCCAATCTTCATCGTTTTTTGTTTTATTTCCTCTATCAATAAAATGTTATCATCCTCTCTCTCTCTGCAACCCCCCCCCCCTCCAAACTTTATCTCTCTCTAACTTGTCCTCTCTCTCTTTCTCTCTCTCTCTCCTCCCCCGTTTTCTCTCTCTCTCTCGCTCTCTCTTTCTCTCTCTCTCTCTCTCTCTTTCTCTCTCTCTCTCTCTCTCTCTCTCTCTCTCTAGCATCTCTTTCTTTCTTCAGACACTCAACCCATGGCGTACATGTACATGTATGTGCGTAAACTACTACAAAGGGGATAGCACCAGTCATGGCTAATTGAATCTCCTGTGTTAATTACTGCAGGAAAATGAGGAAATATCTTATCCCTGCTGCATACTATTTCACATGGTAGGGACACCCTCAGTATATATTCATACTACATGTATATCACTGTATACATGTACATGACTGAGGCATGTTATACTAGAGAAATGCTTAGTACATATATTCATAAGTATCATTTTGTGCATGACTGAGGGATGTCATAGTAGGGAAATGCTCAGTATACAGTATACATTCATACTATATCACTGTATACATGACTGAGGCATGTCATAGTACCTAGAGAAATGCTTCTATTACATACTCATACCGTATCATTGTGTGCATGACTGAGGGATGTCATAGTAGGGAAATGATTAGTATGACGAGGCATGTCATAGTAAGGAAATGCTCAGTGCATATTCATGATATATCATCCTATACAAGCCATAACAATGAACATGTACTTTTGAGACTATTTAAAGACAATGTTTTGGTGATGTTCACTTTATAGCTTGCATAAATCAAGTTAAGGTTCGGTTTCACTTACATTGTACATGTACTGTACGGACTGAAATAGCAAATTTAAAGAATAAGAGATAGAACAGTAGTAGCGATAAAGCGATAGAAAAGCAAAATACCAAGGTAGTCAACGGCAAATTGAAGAGCAGGTTCTGGGAAAGATGACAAACATAATTGTGAGCTTTCTCATTCTTTTTACCTCAGTTTGGAAGAACATAGCTTAGAAATGTCCCCTGAAAGGGAATTGCTCTTTTAATGTTCTCACATTCGTAACATGACATGAAAGAAACGAAGGGCTGAACATTCATACTACCTGTGTGCAGTCCCATATACCTATTTCTGTGTGCAGTGCATGTGCTTTTCAGCAAGATTGTGTCAATTTCTTGTTTTGATGATTCTAAAACAACAATTCTTAATAGGTACTATCAACCTTTCCCAAAGTCTGCTTTGAGATAGCTTTTTTTTTGTCCACAATGGAATCGCATACCACAACTCAACTTTATCTTTGAAAGTAATTCGTAGCATGTTGGATCAAAGGATAATCCAAAAACGTCTCTAAAAGGAGACAATGAGTAGCTATTTCATGAAAAGGATACTGGTCTTGCCTGCTGCATCCAGCCCCAGCATAAGTATCCTCATGTCCTTCTTGCCAAAGATTTTTGAAAATACCTTGCCCATCGTTAATGAGTCTTTATTTCCCTCTCTCTCGTACAGAAAACTTGAAAGTCTGTGCTGCAAATCCTCATAGGAATCGCAGAAAGTCCTGTGTCACGATCGTCTCTGGTCCCGTCTACCGTCTTTCATGTAGGGGGTCCACCACTACCTCCTTCACTCTCCCAGTCCCACCTATGGTATTTTGTGCGAGTCCTGACTCCCGCCTCTCACAGCCTTTAGAGGCCTGCTTGGTCCTTGGCGGTGACGTATTTTCCGTCGTAAATCCCTTTTCGGTGTTGTGCGTTTCCTTTTCTTCAGGAAAGACGCTTCAAACCTGTTCCAAAAGATAAAATGAATTATTACTATGACAACATACAGGTGAACATTAGTTACATAATAACCTACACGTCTCAATGCTACAGTACAAAAGTTTCTGATCAAATTAGAAGACATACTGGCTATGAATCAGTTTATCATGTTTCTTTTTCTTTTCTTAGAGCTTTAACACTTTCAGGACAGGAATTATTTAAGGGCTAAATTGATCACATTTTGTTCTTCAAATTGGCAACAATATTTTTCTTTCAGTGCTACAAGGTGGTAATAAGGTGTAAAAAATTTTAAATTAATATACATGTACATTGTTTCGAAGAGTTCGAAAAAATTGCCAATTCTGATAAAAACAATGATTTTGAACCTCTCAGTGTGTTGCCAGTTTAAGGATTTTAAAGGAAACCAAAACCCAAGGAGAGAATCAATGTTATTGGAAAGTGAGAATTCAGAGAAGCACTTTACAAAAAGTTTCATTAAAATTGGTTAAAAAGTGAGAGAGTTATGGAAGTTTGAAAAGTCTTGTTTTACTTTCTATGGGGATCCTCAAATTGGCAAAATTGCTTCAAAATGGCTGATTTTGTGAACAACTCTCCATTTGTTTTGTACACAGATTTTCAGATTTTCCCCATTATCTCTCAGGGTGCTCCTTGTCTCCTCCTGAACTCGACATACATGTATGTGGTGTAAAATACATTTTCCCATTATATATGTTGAGCTCAGAAGGAGATTAACTGCACCTTGAAAGATAATGGGGAAAATTTGAAAATCTGTGTACAAAACAAAAGGAGAGTTGTTCACAAAATCAGCCATTTTGAAGCAATTTTGCCAATTTGAGGATCCCCATAGAAAGTAAAATGAGACTTTTCAAACTTCCATAACTCTCTCATTTTTAAACCAATTTTAATGAAACTTTTTGTAAAGTGCTTCTCTGAATTTTCACTTTCCAATAACATTCATTCTCTCTTTGGGTTTTGGTTTCCTTTAAAGATTATTCTAGTTTTTTTTTTATTCTTGGCATCAAATGGAATAGGGTCATGCAGCAAAAATGGACATAGTTTTTGCAGAAATTTTTGCTCTTTCTACTCATGTATAGATCTGGTATATTCTTTAGAGCTCTGAATCAAAAGTTATTGAGCCAAACCACAAAATGTGGTCCATTGTCTCGAAAGGGTTAATACCTTGAGGAAATACCGTTCCTAAGAAGCTCAAGTTTAATTCATTTATTTAGTTTACTTATAAATGAATTCACTGAATTTCCAGGCAAAAAGAAAAAACGTGCAGAAACAAAGGAAATAATGAAATACCACCGACTAGTGCATGAGGATAGCCAAAATGATACTAGTCCCTATACAGAGATACTCCTCACTAGTTAGTAGTTTCCAGACATATACTGTATAAAACATAAACATCAATAATAAATCACAAATTGATTACTATCACCCCCCCCCCCCCCGCCCCACCCCTTTCAGGTCAAATAATCTAATTACCACAAGCAGTTACAGTAAGCTGTTGTCACTGTGTCTTCCAAGAATAGTTACGCCAGAACTGTTCACACAATGTGAGCTAAACTTTACGTTTCACTTGTAGTTTCTTAAGTTAACTTGAACATGTAGTTATCTTTAATGTTTTTTCTTGCACCACAAGCAAGCTTTTAGGTTAACGTTGAAACAATGAGCAGTGGGTGGTCCTACGTCTCAGTTTCGGACAGTGTGGACAGAATAAACTTTAAGTTTCACAAGCTTGTAGTTAGCAATGACCTCACTGTTCATGTTAAACTTCCGGGTCATACCCTTCGCACGAATTATGAACACAGGATCTGTATATGCACTGTACACACAATCCGTAGTTATCTACTTCCAAGGTTAACCATTACGATTGTAGTTTCAGCTTGTTGTTTCGGGCTCATGTGAACCCTCGTTACAGTTTAATAGAGAGTCGTGGTTTCCTTAACTCAAAGTTTCGCCAACTTAAAGTTTTGAAACCACAAGTCCCGTATGAACGTAGCTAATGTACAGTTAACCTTGCATAACTCGTAGTCACATAAGTCGAACTTTCCCTACCGCAAATAAATTTTTTTTACCAAACTATGCAAAAAATGCATTATTTACATTTCCTACATGTATGTCGAATTTTTCATAAGTCGTTTACTTTTTGTGGTCCCAACAGGTTCAACTTTTGCAAAGTTAACTGAATTTTGTCTTAAAGTGAGATGGGTTGTTCCACAAATTAACCCTAACCTTAAGCACAGCTCACATTTGCACTTAGGAGACCATGTTTTATGTACACAGTTTGGACAAGGAGTTCTGATTTCCCTATTTCGTAGCTTATGACCCAGCTTCGATCTATACAAATCTCATTTACTTGTAAAATTAAAATTTAATGCAAGTCAATTATTTTCTGCCATGACCAGAACTCAGATTTTAATACCTTTAAAGTGTACCAACCACCTGAAAAAAGAATTTGTATACCGCTAGGAAGTATAAAATTAATATCAAAGAACTTTATCTGAAATTCTATAGGTCAACAGTTTAAAGGAAATAAAGGATAATATGAAGGTGCTCGCGCAGAACCGAACTCTGAGTTGGGTTCCGCGCGAGCCCTTATCTTGGCGAGCGCATACGGGTGCGTTGAGTAGTCTACTCACGAGTTGCTTTTATGCTTATAGAGAGTATAATCAAACTTGTAATACCTCTTTACATAACTTGATATTCAAAGCCCATATTTGGAATATAGTAGAATGAAATGGAACCTCTAACATACAGAGTAAAATATTTTTGGGTGATTGGTACCCTGTAACGTTGTGCACATATGTGTACATGTACTGTACATGTACATATCTATGTACGTGTAGGTTCAAAATAATATGTTTGCTCTATGGGGGAAGGGAGGCTCTAACTTCGCTTGATACTTACCTTGAACTTCTCTCTTTGTACCATGGACCCTTATCAAGTCAGTTTGATGTTACAACCAAAATCCTATTATCAGAAACAAAATCAAAAGATATACACTGAAATGGTGGGTGGACTTATCAAAAAATCATAAAAACATGTACATGCAATACATATTTTACAAAGTTCCATATTATCAATGATAATAATAATCACGGGCGTAGACACACATAATTATCCATTGTTAGTGGGGGGGGGGGGGATGATCTATTCATCACCCCCCCCCCTCCCCCCACTAACAATAGAAAGTGTGTTTGTATCTACACCAATGATAATAATACATAATAATAAAACCTTAATGAAACAGAAGAAGTACATTGTACATGTATGTCGGTAAAATATGCTGGTACATGTAAATATAAAACTGTAGTCTGATTCCAACATGTACATTAATCAAATGATTGACTGAGAGGGGGAACAGGTTACATGTACAAAGTAAGTATGCACTAATATACATTGTATCAAGTTAATGGTGCATCTTTTTTAAGCATGCATAATTAGCAAAGTGTAATCGGTATAGCCACAATCAGGGTTACATTGCTTTGCTGTACATGTAGATGTATGCACTAATATCAAGTTAAAGCTCATAGACAGTCTCGGTAGCAAAAATCATACTGGCAAGAAACTTTAATATCTAACATACATGTAGTCACATACATGTACTACTCTCCTTTTATCATAAGACACATGTACGAGATTATTTAACATTCCATTCACGATTTCGAACAAATTTTAGTGTAAATATGGCATTTTGTCACAGCGATTTTTATGTCTTTTATTTTTTTTATCAGAGCTCTTTATCAGTTTACCAGGATCCCTTTGGGAGCTTGGGAGCTTTCCAGGGCTAAATCGCTCACCGCTCCAAGATGTCTGTTTTTCGCTGAACACTACATGACTGTACTTCATGTACATGTAATTCACATAAACAGGGATGCCACTTACATGTAGAATTGATATGAAAGCCTGAAAAATCATCTAGAATGAGCCATTTTGTACAAAAATAATGTTTTCTATGGCCTGAAAATAAGTTGCTTGGGCCTGAATTCAGGCTTTTGCCTGAAAAGTGGCATCCCTGCACAAAACACAGTGATTTTGATCTGAAGTACAATATCCTAATTTTCCTTCTAAAAATTCTTAGCGTTCACTGCCAATTGGTACACAGTGTGTGCTATTGATCTCTCTCTCTATCTCTCTCTCTCTCTCTCTCTCTCTCTCTATCTCTCTTTCTCTCCCTTTCTACTCATACATCTGGTATATTTTTTTAGATCTCTGAATCAAAAGTTACTCAGCCAAACCACGGAATGTGGTCAATTGTCTCGAAAGGGTAGAAGTGTTTTATAAATGGCAGGACATGGAGAGGATGCAATCAATGACTACAACCTGGCTTCCTTGATGTCAATGTATGGAAAAGAGAGACTCATCATGAGAAGGATGAATTAACATGTATCCTGTCTACATGTTAGGAGTGAAAAAAGAGAGAGAGAAAGAGAGAGGGAGAGGGAGAGGGAGAAACTGGGGGAATACCAATCTCAAGGCTTCGCACAGAGATAGCATGTGTGTCACTGTGTGCAGGTTTTGAATGTGCATATGGTGTATAGTGCACGCTGAAGTTGTTGGGAGTTTATATCCCCGACCTGGCACCTACATGTAAATTATCTTTTGCCTCTCATTTGTTTAATATGCCACTTTAGTACGTGAAATCTTCACAGCATCTCTACACTGCTAGTATCTTTATTTATCACACAAAAATTTTTAAAATCTGAAAAAAAAAATTTTGAGAGCTTACCAAAATTTTTAAGACAGATACAGTAAACAGAGAGAAAGTGTAAGCGAGAGAGAGAGAGAGAGAGAGAGAGAAACTAGGGGAATAGAAAGACAGAGACCAACGAGTTACATTACATTAACCCTTTCAGGACAGGAATTATTTAAAGGCTAAATTGATCACATTTTGTTCTTCAAATTGGCAACAATAATACATTTCTTGTAGTGCTATATGGTTCTAATAAGGTGGCTTTGAAAATATCATGGTTACAACTTTTGTCAAAAAGTTGAAAAAATTGCCAATTTTCATGAAAAACAATGATTTTGAACCTTTCAATGTGTTGCCAATTTAAGGATTTTGATGCCTATTCTCGTTTTTAAAATTCCTGGCATCAAACGCAATATGGTCATACAACAAAAATGGACATAATGTTTGCAGACATTTTTGCTCTTTCTACTCATGCATCTTGAATATTTTTTAGAGCTCTGAATGAAAAGTTATTTAGCAAAACCACAAAATGTGGTCAATTGTCTTGAAAGGGTTAAGAGAGATAAATGTAAAGTATGTAAACAGAGAAAGAAAGAAAAATTGGGGAAATAGGAAGAAAGAGAAACCTACAATGAGACAAAGACAGAGAGGTACATTGTAGAGAGATAGAGAGAGAGAGAGAGAGAGCAGGAATATTTATTGTGATTCAACTCAGACTAGTTGTAATAACATTTACTAAATTGCAGAGATCATTAAAGTGAACAGGTACCAACCATCTGAAAAAAAAGAATATATCACTAGGAAGTATAAAATTAACCTCAAAGAACTTTATCTGAAATTCTACAGGTCAACAGTTTAGGAGTAGGAAGGAAATAAAGGATAACTTGAAGGTGCTCGCGCAGAACCGAACCTCCAAGTTGGGTTCCACGCGAGCCCTAATCTTGGCAAGCGCGTACAGGTGCGTTGAGTAGTGTACTCTCGAGTCGCTTTTATGCTTATCTAGGGAATAATTAAACTTGTAATATCTCTAATATATCAATGACATGGAATCTCTAACACACAAAGTAAAATATATTTTCGTGATTGGTACCCTTTAAAGGTAAGAGATAGTTTTGGGAAGCTCTCAAAAACTTTTCGTGAGACTTCTTTGATTTCACTTAATAGCAGGGTAGTAACATGACTAAGATGCTGTGAAGTTTTTTCCTCCTCAAGTGAAGTATTTATCGAATGAAAGGTGAAAAGTAATAAAAATCCCTGGCCCAAAAAAGAGGGGATGTAAATTCAAACAACGGCCACACACATTACGCACATGGGGATTGCCGTGTGTTATAGAATACGCTACACACAGTGTGAAGCGCTGGGTTTATTGTGCAGGGAACCTTCGGGTGGATATGGTTTTAGCGTGAGGCAGTGAAAAGCCGTTACCAAGCGTTTCTTACAGATATTTACACTAAAATTTGTTCGAAATCCTGATTGGAATGTTAAAATAATCTCGTACATGTGTCTTATGATAAAAGGAGAATAGTATGTGACTATGTTAGATAAGTTTCTTGCCAGTATTTTTTTTGCTACCAAGACTGTCTGTGAGCTTTAAAGCCTCCTGTGTTAAAGTATAATATGTGTTAACGCCCTTCTGGCTCCAAACAGACAATATGATGCAGTAAACAGCTTTTTTTATGACATACACTGTACCAGTGAAAAAAATAAGCGGGGGCTTAAGGCGGTTAGCCCCCGAAACTCTTGAAAAAGCCACCGTAAATGAAAAAAGGGCCACTGTCAAATAATACTTCTGCCCATGGGTTGTAGTGCATTAAAATCTCTGAACACAATACATGTGTAGGTGGACTTCTAAGTACTTAGCCCTCGCGAAAGAAATTTTAATTTTTACACTGTACTGTACAGAACATGTGCACGTAAGTGCAAAGTGCTTCTTGTTTTCTTTATCTCACAACACACAGATAAGTAAGTACGCATGTACTTGTACACTGTAGCGCTAGCCTGTACCTTTGAACCAACACATTATGTATAAGGCCAATAAAGCTGCTTACCCCGCTAATATTTCAATATCACAAGTGATATGGACATTACATATTATTTAATGCAATTTGCAGGAAACAATGACATAAATTCACTGACACATCATGCACATGTAGTGTACTTTCATTTCATATATCAGGGGTGTCGCTAAAAGCCGGTAACCGGTAAAACTTGCCGCCTTTACACTCATTTCTTACCGGCTGTAATTCCTATATACTGATTTAAAAAATGTATTAATGCAAGCCCATTTATAGGCATTTTGCTTGAGCAAATACTAGCCCTCCCCAAAAAACATGGAGAGCTTATGATGATCGGAAATTCCCTCGATTTCGTTCATAACTTCTACCACACATGCACAGCCCATCGATCTATCTTGATAGTCGTCGACGAACGCGATTTCCGACAAAAATGAGTGTGTACGTAGGGGCTATCGCTCTCATGCACACTCAAAAAACTGAATGCTAGCCGTGACCAAACTCGCTATTGCCGATTTGAAAATTCGTGCGCGCATCACGGAAACCCATACACATACACACACACGTCCAATGAAGCGTAAATGTTTTATTTCCGGGATGCGCAAATCTTCAAATCGGCAATCGAGAGTTTTGTATTGGCTGACTTCAGTTTTCGAGGACTATATTTACTCCAGAGCGGCCGTGGCAGTGCAGCGGCGCCGGTTATGCAATCGCATGCGTATGCATCCGCCGGAGCGCTACAGCTGAGCTGGTAGTGGTGGTACGGTGTGTACATGCGACTGTCACTGGTCGACCAGGAATTCGTCGGTAGGTCTACAATTTTTTTAAATTTTATTTTATATTCGGAGCAAGTCAATGCAGTGCATGTTGGATGGGTAAGATCAATGAACAAACCAGTTTTATGGTCTCTCTCGTGTCTGTTCCGAACTTCCGAGTCAATTTCCCCGAATAAAGATGGTCTCTTCGCTCTTGTCTTTCGTCCGGGGGCACTGCCGTGCCTATGACAGTCGCACACGGCTTCCCATACTTTTATCCATTGCTTTTCATTTATTTCCTCAAATCTGAACAACAAATAATATTGCAATGCATAAAGCAATGTCATGATATACATTGAAACAAAATGCAGAAATTATTTTCTTGATTGAACACAACATCTGTGATCATAAAAGGATATATTTTTAATTATTCCATAGAAATAACAGCACCTGAACTTCTTGTACATGTAGTACATGTAGTATGGAAATGTATTCTCTCTGCATGTACAAAATTATGTGGGGAAACTTAATTTTAAAAAAATAAATAAAACTTGTTAATGTTAAGCCCCCCCCCAAAAAAAAAAAAAATATCAAAATCTAGTCTTATGGGCTATCATGGCTATTAAGTACATTATTTATATAATATGGTATGTCAACAGTCACTGACTCCTGGAATTCCAATTCCAAAATAATACATCACTTAAGCATTTAATTCCCTTAAGTTTCATTATAATTCATTCCATGCCATAACCCAAACCTCTGAGCTAACTTGCCTTTGTCTGTAAAATGGTTAAAGTCCCCCCCCCCCCCCCAAATGACTTGGGCCTAATCTAATATTAGACATCATGATCTAAAAAGATAAATGTACCCCCAAAGAAAAAGGGGTATCCTTTTAATAAAAATTACAAAGTAAGTAACCATACAAATTGATGAAAATAATAATCTAGTCTTATTGTTGTAATCATTTGAAAGTGAATGACAAAACAGTGGAGGGTGGTGTGAGAGACAGAGTGGTGTACTGTGAAAAGTGTGAATTTCATAATACATGTAACATGATTGAGATGCATATGGCAGTACATGTAGGTCCTCAAAATTATGACCATTTCATACAAAAATCATCATGCAAGGATAAAAGTAGACCCTAGCTCTTCATGTCAAACCATGAAAAATCTAAACATTATGATTAGATACAAGAGGTTTTTTGTTGTTTTTTTTTTTGGGGGGGGGGCACAATATAAAAAAAAAAAGTTCAGAGAAGGAGTCTAGAGTAATGTGTTTTTCATTTCTGCTGTCTGCATTCAGTTGTGATTGTTCATGAATATATATGTTTAATATATGGAAAGGTAGAAGAAAAGATTAATTCAAATTTTGTTCATAGGTATGCACCAGATTGCATGATTTCAAGTTTAAAAATGCAAAAGCTCCCTACCGTGGGAGGGGGGATACCCCCCTCCCACACCCTCCCCCCCTCGGTCGCTTCGCTCCCTCGCAATGATGGTACCTCCTATAAAATAGAAGTTACCTCCTTCAAGAAAAATTAGCAACACCCCTGATATATGCATGTATATATCTTATTTAGTGATCGATGCAATAAAAACATAAAACAAATACAGCTCTAGTAAATGAGTGGAAAAGTAATTACACAACAAATAACTTACACGTACATGTACAATGTAGTTCATTTCAAAACTCCCCTAAGATGACAGTGTAAGAATACATATGCACAATTGTATGTACATGTACATGTACATATATGCCATGATGTGCATGGCATACAAGATCTAATGAATGCATTGTACACTGCTGCAGATCACAAGTGAGTAGGCATGTACAATGCGGGGTCTCAATCTTTCATAAAACTCCTGCATTCTTTGAGGTTTGTTCATTGAGGTAATTTGCTTTCATTCAGCCCCGCCCGCATTGAATCATGATCAGGCTAGTCTCAGTCACAGACATTGGAGCACCCCATGAATAAGAAAAGAAAAAAAAGTCCAAAAGAGCAAATTCCATGAAAAATTAACCTGACTTTACTGTAGGTTCAGGTTCACTTATTTCATATTCACATTTCACATTTTATTTTTTAAACAGATATTGTCACTTTTGTTTACAAGAAATAATAATGATTAGAATAATACGGATGTATGACATTTGCTCCTGCGACAATTGCTCCGGTCTAACTTTGCCATGTTAATCCTAAACCTAAACCTAACCCTAATCCTAACCGGGTAACCCTAATCTTAATCTTCACATCGTCCTGAACAAAAAAAATAAATCATGACCTTGACCTTAACCTCTGACTTTTCGGTCAAGATATGGACTGTGGAGCAAATGTCACAGGAGCAAATGTCGGCGCCTTGAATAATACAGAGTTGTTTCAATAAACGTAAGTACACAGAAATATATTACATCACTTTGGTTTACTTGTCGTTACTTGTAAATGCATGACTAACAAAATTGGAAATGAGGATATAGGAGCCTAAGGTAAAAGCAAAGCTTGTTGGTTATATGCTCCAGGATGTGTACTTCTACTTTTGTTAAAAAGCAGTTAGCAATTAAACATGTATCATTATCAATCTGACACAGTTTACAGTCATCACAATAATACAAGTAGTAGTACACAACAGTTCCCAGAAGCATATACATGTATGCAGGGCCAAACATTAATTCATTCTACCACCTGGAGCATAGACTAGTGACACCAGTATCAACCTTGAGTGGGTTGTATCTTTCAAAGTTGAAAGTTAATCAAGCGAAAAGTTCAAATGAATCAAACTTGTATACACACACAAACAAAAAAATGAGTAGGTGGCACATATGTGTGTCAAGCAGTGTTATAGCTAGGAACTTTTTAGTGGTGTTCAAATTTCACTGACTTGACAAGCAACAAGTCGTTCCAAAGAGATCGATGGTATGGCGACAGTACAGCTGTCAGAACAGCAGCTTCCGGTATACGCTACGTAAAACATGATATCTGTATGTACATGTACGTGCAAATTACGGACCGTAGTACAGTATATTGCGTAACAAAAGACAATAAAACTCGGCAAATCTTTAGTAAATAATCATTTATTGTCAAATTGAAAGCATGATTCTCGTAAAATTGCAAATAAAACATGATTAAAGATGGAAATATGAATTAAAGTACCACGTTTCTTCACAAAGTTACGTTTAATGCAGTTTCTTATGTGAAATTAGTTCCGGTCGGAAGCAGTGTTTTTCACCCAAAGTGGTGGACGGAAATCCACCGTGCTGGACGGGCCCGTCCACCGCCGACCACCGTAGCTATAACACTGGTGTCAAGGATAACATGCTAGGCCCGTTTCATAAACCTTGTTATCAGTAACAACTGCCATATTCCTATAACAAATTTGCTCTCAGCCAATCAGAAGCAAGGATTTCAGTAGCTTATAACAGCTGTGGCAACTTGTTATTGATAACAACTTTTATGAAACAGGGGCCTTAAGTGATAGTACATGAACAGTTTTCATTGCAGCTGTCACCAATATCTGTCGCTACTTTAAAACCATAGACATTGGTACGCATTTAATGTTCGTGAATTTCGTTCGTGAATTTCGCGTGCGGTTCAGATCCGTGAGTTTCATGCCGCAAAATCATTGAAACACAGTCGACATTTACACTAATTTTTTGCAAATCGGGAAAGTTTTTTTGCTGTGAGAATGTCCGTCGTTTAGAAATCGTGATTGTTACACGTAGAAAACGTTTTTGGTTTTACAGTATTAGGTCTGATATTTTGATAGTATTGAAATATCTAAATATTTCCGCTGCCGTCTTCTGAAAGGTTTTGTTTTCATTCCTTCATCATGTTTTTTTCCTGCTGAGAGTGAATGTACATATTCTGCGATTTAAAGGGACGGTTTAGTTCTGGGAAAGGGGAAAACTAATTTGTGAGCTTTCTCAAATCCTGTCAGTTTGGAAGAAAATCATAGTACAAATTATGTCCCCAGAAAAGGAATACTCTTAAAATGACCTTATATTTGAAATACAACGAAAAAAGTGTTTGGGCCGAACATTCATGCCACATCTGCGTGCAGTCCCATATACCCATTTCTACGCGCGGTGCATCTGCTTTTGTATTAATTCCTGTATTCTATGCCTTGTTTTTTGTTTTTAAATGCTTTTTAGACCTATATTGGTTTGTATGTTGTTTTTTTGTAATTGGAGAAGAAATAAAGACTGATTGAACGTTAGATTCACAGAAAGGGAATATTCGGCCACTTAAGAAAAAATTATTTTTCTATCACTCTCTCTTTCAGTTTCACATCTATTTTCACTTCTTACTTAAATCATGGAAGCCTATACTATCTATTTCAACAACTTAAACTTCACTCTAGGAAAAATGTGGCATTAGCGTGGTTGAGGAAGCCACCATTCACTCCATACAGAAGCACTTCACTGCATCACACGCATTGGTTTCTTGCTTCCCCCTCATACTCAGTCTAGGGTTTCTAACATGTCAAAACATCTCTTCTATGCTTGCTGCAAACAACCCACCTTCGGTCAAGTCATTTGCAGTGGACGTATCTGCGGACAACTTCCTGGTCTAGATTCTATCCATTTTTTAATATTTGGTTTATTCCCCTACGCTGCTCTTTCTCTACATGCATATCACAGAGCGCGACTCTCCACTAATCGCACGATCCCCAAGATTTCACCCATCGAAAAAAGCGAGGGTGGAATTGCAAAGAACTGTTATTGTCGGATCGCGCGATACGGAGACAGTCCAGGCAGTGAACTACTGTTGCACATGTGAATGATTTCGTTTTCAGGCTAGGCCACTTGTTAAAAAGAGAAAAAGAGAGACATCTACATGTAGCTTCTGATTTGTCAAGAAAATTCCACACATCTATCCCCTCACATCGCGCTAGTGTGTCCTCTTACATGTATGTACAAAATTGTACGGTGTAAACATGTATAAAATTGTCCTCTTCCAGAAAATTTGGTGTGACGTGGATGCACTGTTTTTATGTTTTTGTAAATACATGTACCACAACGTTCTGTTCATTGAATTACATGTAGATGAAACTGCTTTTTTATTTTCTTATTGCTGATATTATTTCTATTATTTCTGTTATTTTCTTTCTTTTATGTTCCTTATGTGCTTTGTAATTGTTAATTAATTTGCTGTTTGTAATCATGAAAATCAATAAAACATATGAATTTAAAAAAAAGAAAAAAAAGAAGAAAATTCCACACATAGAATATTCATTTTTACCAAATGATCTTCCAAATGGCTAGTTGTAATGTTTTAGGCCCGAGTCGAAACGGTTCCTCGACCAGTCCCCGCCTGTCGCGCTGAAACCCGGGTTTTCATTTTCAGATTTCGGGTATTTCCAAACTAATTTTAGCACTAATATATTGCAATTTACAAACTGAATTTCAATGTAATCCAATTATATTTGCTGCAGTAATAAATGGAAATCATTTCAGATGACGATAGGTCTTTTCATGAGTCTAAAAAAAATAAGAGCTGCGAGGAAGATTCAAGCCAGGCGGTACCGTGCGCGTTCAGAAATGAAGTCAGAATGGGAGTCACCGGTGCTCAGTGCGCTCGAATACAGCCTTATACCGTAATACACACAGACGAGGGTCGAATATAACTGATGTGATCGTGCCAAAAGTAAGCTTGAAAACAACCAAAAATACCACATAAGCAACAACGAAAATACAAAATTACTGTTAAACAATTCTTTTCTTTGGCCCAAAATAGTATGGGTATCCATAATATCTCAAAGAAAAAAAGATGGTGGAGGATTACGAGTGCACTTCATATAGAGATTAGGCAGCCATATTTGACATTGTTCTGCGTAGCAAGACCGCAGATGGCAGAAGAGAGGAACAGTTGTGGCCGATCATCTGATCTAGTGCCCACATTTATTTTCCTCTCTGCTGCCATCTGCGGTCTTGCTAAGCAGAACAATGTCAAATATGGCTGCCTAATCTCAATATGAAGTGCACTCGTAATCCTCCAACATCTTTTTTTCTTTGAAATATTATGGATACCCATACTGTTTTTTGCCAAAGGAAAGAATTATTTTACGGTAATTTTGTATTGTTGTTGTCGCTTACGTGGTATTTTTAGTTGTTTTCAAGCTTACTTTGATCCGATCACATCAGTTACATTCGACCCTCGTCTGTGTGTATTACGGTCTAGGGCTGTATTCGTGCGCACTGGGCACAGGTGACTCACATTCGGACTTTATTTCTGAACATGCACGGTACCACGAATCTTGATTTCCTCTTTCAGCCCTCAATTTTAGGTAACAAAGAGACGTTTGGCTGTACTTCTTAATGTTTTATTTTTATTCTGAAATGTTATTTCTCTTGGGAAAAGCATTGTTTTATCGATTTGGATTCAGTAACTGTCCTCTATGCTGCATTTTAGTTTAGCAATTTTACCTTCACTGTTGACTCCTCCCGTCACTACACACACTCAAATTTTCTGTTATAGGGAATTCCCGTTCGGGTACCCGGTCCCCGCTCTAAATTTTCGAGTCAAACCCGGGTTTGGAAAAACCCTTGATGACTCAGGCCTACACAGAACCGAATTCCTACATATAGGTTTAGTATTCATATTATTGTTCAGAACCTGGATCAGGAAGATTTTTATTAGTTTAAATGACCACATCAAATGCTATTACATGTACATTTATATTGCAGACCGAGTGTGCAGTGGGATTTACAAGTAGTCTAAGTTTTCTGTCAAAAATATTGGCTGCTGTTTGGATTTTTTCGGATGCATTGAGTAGAGACACCAACCCGCTTTTCGAATTCACATGTCAGGACTGATAACAGCTAAATAGTAGGAAAATACGACAGGAAAAGACTTCCAAATCAAAGGCATACCAATAGCTTGATCTGACCTCCTTTGCTAAAAGTGTAATTTTCCATTAAATACGCGCGGTTCAGCTACAATTTTGACCGTTTTGTGACTTCACCTTGGCATCGAATTTTCAACATTTAAAAAAAAATACATTCTCGTGATTATCTTTTAAAACAAGTGAATGAGTAAATTACGCAATGCGTAATAAATGTCCCCGCCGGAAGTGCAGATCTGTGGAAATTAACTAGCCTGAACCTTAAAACTTCAGTGAAAAACTTTAGTGAATCAAATAATAATGTTACTGCATGCAAAAGAAGAGAATACCAACAATGCACGTATACAACTGAAATATAAAACATGAAAACATTATGAACCTTCAGCCATTTTGAATAAATTTGCAAAAATTTGCATGAATAATGAATTTCAAAATTCTGTGTAGAAGTTTGGAAGCCCCCACCCAGCCCTATCAGATAAAACAATCGGAATCAAAATCCGATGTGAAATAGAGGAGAAGTAGCATTTTTCATCGATTTTGAATAAATTTGCATAAATTTGCATAATTAATGAATTTCAAAATTCTGTGAAGTTTGGAAGCCCCCACCCAGCCCTATCAGATAAAACAATCGGAATCAAAATCCGATGTGAAATAGAGAAGCAGCATTTTTCGTCGATTTTGAATAAATTTGCATAAATTTGCATAATTAATGAATTTCAAAATTCTGTGTAGAAGTTTGGAAGCCCCCACCCAGCCCTATCAGATAAAATAATCGGAATCAAAATCGGCCAAGAAATGACGGCGAAGTAGCATTTTCTAACATTTGAGCACACACGGACAGACGGACGGACACACACACACACACACGCACACACGAACGGAGCCCGTTTCATAGTCCCCTCGCGAACTTCGTTCGGCGGGGACAAAAATATAATCACAGTAAAAGAATATTACCAATAATCACAATTCCTATCTAGACTTACTTGCTTGAAGCACAATTCTTTCGAATTTGGCGAATTTCGATCGAAAGATCGAGGCAGCAGCCGCTAGAATTCATAGGAATAACAAGCTTCGGAAATCGCAGAGGGCGTGAGATTTCGGTCGCTAAAATTCTTTCTATTGGGCAACGGGTACATGCGAAAAATCTGTCAACTATGTTCATCCATAGACATTTTGATAGAGATTGTTTTATTAGGTGTCAGTCATGTGTATTTTTTTTTTTTTTAAATATCGAAAAAAATTGTAATATATTTTTTATTTCAAAATATATTTTCTTTGACAGACATACATATGTAAAACATAATTTTACAAACATTTTAATGTTGGTTTGGACTTAATCCTTAAACAGGCATCACCTCTACATAAAAAAAAATACCAAAATGACGTCATTTCTCCTCGTGGCTCATGAATATATACATGTAATAGGACGCGAGCGTCACCACAGTGCAGCTAGAGGTTTTGCGCAGTCGTTTTTACAAATTTTTGCACACAGCTGCGGACACACACTATGCACCCACATGTTATGCATTGAGATTCATACATTCGAACCTTTTGGAAGATTATTTAGTAAAAACGACTAGGGTATATTCTAGAGGTAGAATTTTCTCAACGAATCAGAAGTTAGATGTCACTCTTCTGTCACGAATCGATCACATGTACTAAACATGCATGATCATGAGATCGAGAGTTAGAGAGAGAGTGCAAGAAAGAGAAATGAATGATACACTGTGTGTACATTGGACGTGGTCATGACTACAACTATATTATGAATGGACTTTTGTGAGTGTGAGGAGAGAGTGAAAGAGATTTAGGGGTTGTTGAAGCTCCTTGTTTTTATGAACACGTGCTTTTGGTGACATGGTCGCGTGTGTGTTGATATGATGGAGAGAGGGAGAGAGAGATTGCTTTGCGTTAATGTTCCTTTGTTCGTTATGTGTGTACCGTACCTGTGTACAAGTCTAGGCAAGCGCATTGCGCAATCGATCGCGCGATTTTCAAACTCATTGCCTACATAAATCCGAACGTAAATTTTTGGTTCAAGCCGAGCTCGGCCGAGCGAGAATGAGTGGCAAAACGCGTAGCCAGCACTCTGCGACGTCTTGGTGTCTCTACATTGAGCTTCAAACAAGTAAGAATTAGACTCTAGATAAGAATTGTGATTATTTAATAATTTTGTTACTGTGAATTCATTTTTTGGAAAGATAATCACAAGGATATAGATTAGACCCCCATTTTTTAAAGGCAGTGTATACAGCCACACGTGTGTGGCCGTAAGGTAAAGACACACGCGTGTGGCTGTACACACTCGCCCGGCCTGCTGATACACACAAAAGCTTAATCATGTTAATTGGAGCCTATTCACCAGTAAAAGCTAGTGACTGGAGTACAAGGTTATCTTCAGGAAGTTCAGATAAGCTTGTACATGTATAAGTGAGCAACATGAGCAAGGGCCTAAGTATGAGTGGATAAAAATAAAGCCAAAACTGTCCCTGAAATAATTAGTTTCACAAATTCACTTTTTCTTCACTAAAACATGTAAAACTTAAGTTGGGCTCTGACTGCAGATATCTAGACCCAACAATCTTAGACATACATGTAGACAGGACAGAGTCCTACTCCTAGTCTACATTCAATTCACAACAGCAGGTTTAACTAACAGTAAAATCATTCTCTCTGGTCCTCGCTGCCGCTGCTGCCAATGCAATGGCAATGCATGCAAAGCCAAGCTGGAGCTTACGAATTCAATGGGATTTGTATGGCGCGCATTAACCGCTTGTCACACTCTACCATACAACACACGAAACATGCACCGCATATCAGACTTCCGGGAATAAAAAGTCTGTAATTCAAACACCAGCAAATCTAAAATACTTAATACTAACCACAAATAACAGTAATTTACCTAAAATGGTGTTAAACGCAACATTTTGATGGTGATAGATAAGCACCGTTGGCAAAAAGATGTATTTTACACTCCCATAGAGTCCACGGGAAATAGCAGATGATTGCTGTATAGTGCAATACGCGGTCAACTGAAACCGCATTACAATGCATTACCTTTGAGCGATTAAAAATAAAGTTCTTGTTTAGCAAGAATTTATGCTATTCATTAATTCATTAACCAACATTAAAATTACATATTACACTCGTAAATCGCCTATTCTACTGAAAATTTTAATTGAATTGTGCTATTAATGGATCTTTCATGAAATACGTAAAAGAACATGAATATATCAAAAACTTTTTGGTAAACCGCCATGGGTGTGGTGACGTTATCGACAGGCTCGTTCCAAAACTGTTATTAATTATGTAGTCCCACGTGCTGTAAATTCTGTATTTGTGCCAGAGCACACTCAAAATTAAGAGTTTCTGGCGAATAATGCTTAAATAAAAAACGAATGCACCCTAAATCTACTTAGAATATGTCAGATATCTTACCCCTATAACGAAAAATATATGGTTTGAGGATGAGAAATGGTTTATGAAAATGCTGACGGTTAGAAACAGATTTCATGGCGGGAATTCCCCCCTCGTGAGTGCATTTTTTTTCCCCCGGGAGGGCGGGTGGTCACGATGTGTGTGGAAAACAATCACCAAACGATGCTAACAAAAGGGTACATTGAATAATTTGAATTTCTCCGAGGGAGCATGGCTCTAAAAAGGGCTAGTGACAAAACAAGCACAACATTTTTTAAAAACTACGGTAAGCCCATAGCTACTAGGCCTATATGATGGAGAGCGGCAGCCCCGGGGGGCCACTCAGGTATATTGGTGTACACATGCGCGTCCAAAAAAACGCGTAAAAAGGGGTCTTTTTTTCATCCAGGACGCGTAACGCGCGTTACGTGTTAAGGGGTCCGAAAACGCCGATTTTCAACAAAAAGGGGGTGCTGAACGGATCGATTAGGGGGTCATTTTCATTCCGGCGGCAATGTCTTGTGTGAAGAATTTATCCACCAAAGGTGAAGAATATGTCGGTTTGCAAAAGGTGATCTTGAATTCAAGTGGTGTATTTTTTATGTTGGTTAAGTTAATCTTGTTTAGGGAGTAATATTTAAGACAAACTTATTTAGGGGGTAATATTTCAATCAAACCTGTTTAGGGGGTAATATTTCAATCAAACCTGTTTAGGGGGTAAGTTTTATGAAAAATACGCAAAATCCTCGTTAAGGGGTAATTTTAACCCAAAAAAGCACGCGAAATCCTTGTTAAGGGGTGTCTTTTCACTAAAGTATGAAACTTGTTTAGGGGGCATTTTTTAAATCCATGGACACGCATGTGTACACCCATATACCTGAGTGCCCCCCCCCCCCGGGGCGGCAGCTAGGGCACGTGTCCCTTAAGCAAGGGTTACACCGGAACCGAATCAGCTGCGAATACACCCGAATTTTCGAATTCGGGTGGATTCGGGAGCATTCTGTTCTCCCTCCCCGAATGGGCAAAAATTCGGGAGGTATTCTGAAACATTCGTGGAGGGATTCGGCTTGTTTTGAAATGTTCAAAACCATCCGAATACGCTAAAAAATGGTCCCGAATGTGGCCCCGACAAATTTCATTCGGGCCATATTCGGGATATATTCGGATGGAATTCGGCCGGATTCGGTTGGATTCGGGGAGGCGTTCGGGGCATTCTAGGCAGATTCGGGCTTCGACCCGAATCATCTAGCCAAATAGACCCGAATAACACGAATAGAGCCGAATCTGCCCAGAATGCCCCGAATAGCTCCCAGAATCCATCCGAATCGCCATCCGACTACAGAGCAGAATACAGGCGAATAAGCCGAAGAGGCCAGAATACAGCCGAATAGCAGACGAATAGGTCCGAATGAGGGGCCAGAATAACCCGAATAGCCTCGCACACCCATATATACCTCCGGAAAAATCATGTTTTTTGAATTCGGCTATAATTCGGGTCCAAATTTGGCCAAAATCCAACGATTCTATGGCGAATTCGGGTAATTCGGTGGCGTATTCGGCGCATTCGGCCATATTCGTCCCGATTCGGGTCGACATTCGGGTCATTATTCGGGTGTAATCGGGGAATTCGGGCCATATTGGGCTCAATTCTGGTCACATTTGGCTCGATTCTGGCCTCTATTCGGATTGCCATTCGACTTTATTCGGGATGCCCAAAATCGATTCGGGTCAATTCTTGGCGATTCTGCTTGATTCGGGACCTATTCGGGACCTATTCGTGTCTGATTCGGGGAGCTCCCCGAATCAGAGACGAATAAGTTCCAAATCAACCGAATCCATCCGATTCAGGCCATTTTCGGGCAGAATCGGTCCGAATTTATTCGGGAGAATTCGGTTCTGGTGTAACCCTTGCTTTACCTGCGCCGTCCCCCAAGTCCCCCGCCCCCCCCCCCCCCCGCACACACCATAGGTTTCATTATAATAGTTTTTGGGGAATCATCAAAAGTTTGGCAAAAACTTTGGACCACCCAAGCCATCGAGCTCCGGACATTCTAGATGCCACGAGCCGCCCCCCCCCCCCCCCTCCCCAAAGTCCAGACATAACTTTCTCCTCGGGTATAGACAGATGCGCTTATGACTTTATCAATCCAGACGTTTCTTTAGTTAGTTTTTTTTTCTTTTCTTTTCTTTTCTTTTTTTACACCAAGGGTTATCTATTTTTATTATTATATTTGTTATAGGCCTATTCATGTCAGGGGCCACGGAGCATTTTTGAAATTGGGGGGGGGGGGGGTGGGCTGATTTGATTTCACTCATGAATGACAATTTTCTAACGTTTTTTTCCGAGGTTATATGACACGTGTCTACTCAAAAAAAAGTGGGGGGCTGCAGCCCCACCAGCCCCCCTCCCCCTGTTCCACGGCCCACGCATGTGGCCAGCATGATTGCAAAGTCTAGTTTTTTTATGTATTGTATTTATGATTTACCTTTTGCCAGGGACCAGCTCTGCTTCTATGCTGGTCTCTGTTTTCATCCTCATTTTCAATTATAATCTAAAGTGTTCATTTCTTTTCTAACAACTCAAACGTTAATGCTCTCTATTTTGCTGCTAATAATCAAAACTGTTTCTACACTTAATTTTGTTGTCAATTATTTTGTATATTGTTAATTGCACAATTATTCGTCGCCAGTCTTACGAACCGGCGAATAGCCCACCCTCGCGTAGAAACACAGTTCAGAGAAAAACGCGTTCAAAGTTTTCTACTTTTTTGAGCGGTGAATACATATCCTTTTGAACGTTGTTTTCCAGCAATTTTGCAAGACGAAAGAGTATATATCCTGCTCTTCGATATCATGTATGTATCAAACAACATATATAAAGAAAAATCAACTTATAAGCTTTCAAACCTATTCGCCGGTTCGTAAAAACGAAAAAGTGGTACCCTCGGTCAAGTATACGCTATTCGCCACTTATTCGACGGTTCGTAAGAACGAAGAGCTAGTACGTACGCGCGGTCAGCGCATACGTATTCGCCGCCTATTCGCCGGTTCGTAAGAACGAAGGCTGTGTGTGTATAACACGTGCGTCTATGTGTGTCAACAAACTTTTCATAATTTGACGTCACAATGGAGGGTGCGTGTGAATTAATTTTGTATGTCAAAGTAATATGGTAGATAATGTTTGATTCGCAAAAGTACAATAAAAATAAATGAACAAAACTTTCTTGTTCCATTCTGTATAGTATGTGTTAGTGCATGCATTATTGGGTATTCATTCGCTATATTGAACGTAAATTTCCTCTCATTTACAGCTTGACAGTCGATTGAAATCTGTCAACCAAATAATGATATATTTCGATTTTTTAATTGAACATTTTCTCCACCAATGCTACGACTGTTCTTTATCATTCTTTGTTTTAATCTTCATTCTAGCTCATTCAGTAATATTTTCTATTCAATAACTCACACTTCATTAACATCTTCTCATTCCTTTCTCATCATTCATAACTATTCTCCCAAATCCACTTTCATCCTCTTTCACACGCCTGTTTTAAGATAATTATGATAATCACTTTCAAAAAGATGAGATGAACTAGAAAGTATACAGAGAAAGTCTGTTTATTTCAAAATTGCAATCAAATTAAGTTAATTTCAAAACAGCATTCATATCTTTTCAATCCATCAATTTCTATTTATTTCATAAGGAGTCATTTTAAAATTGATAAAAACATCATCCAATGAGTGTAAGTACTTCAAGCTCCCAATTTAATCAATTAAATTCATTACCATATATTCAATAAGTTTGGATACATATGATTTTGAAGTACATAACTTGTTCCTACTGTTAATTTGTAATACAATTTTATTTAATTCAATAATAAAATGATAATCTATTTGACTTTTTACTTATAGTTTCAAATTATCATTGTACAAATGAAAGCAGAAAGGAGCTGTATAGTTTTTTTAATGAAACATAAAATTTTACTTAGAGTTTCAAATGATCATTGTACAAATTACAGCAGAAAGAAGCTGTATAGATTTTTCATGAAACATCAACATATTTGACTTAGAGTTTCAAAAAAATCATTATATAAATGACAGAAGAAAGAAGCTGTAGCTTTCTCATCAAACAACCATTTTGATTTAATCAACATTGTATTTACATTACCACAAAGATGGAGCTTTGCTAATAGGTTATTAATACTGCTCTTATTTGGCACCAGTGTAAGAATATAAGAGCCACTTCATATGTAAAATGAAAAACTGCAATCTCCTAAATTTCTAGAATCATTCTGTTTTCCGTTTGGATTCAATATTTACAAATAGCAAATATGAGTATGTATACTTTTGAGTTCATTAGAAACGACACCGGAATGAAGTTACAGAATATCTATTAAACATCAAATTTTTAAAAAGTCATTGTTCTTTTTATATAATTCAATTATATTCAGATTTATTCGTCATAAACAAGGAAACAATATATTTGGCATAAAATCCTTTTCCAACTTTTTCAGCAAATATACAAAATATCAATTTAACATACTATAAAATTCATATAAAGTCAGAAATAGATATCGCACATTATACATAAGACAAGAATACAAACGATTCGACATAAAATGTGTATGGCAAAGAAAAGGGAAACACACAACAATAGAAGACGTCATAAGGCAGAGGAAACCAGATGTTGAAAAGTTGGAGATAAAGGAAAAGCACATAAAAAGATTTGAAGCAACAGAATCAAAGTAAAGGAGGTAGAACCAAAGGCAAATGTAGGAATGAGAGAGGAAAGACAAACATAGAGTAAAACAAGAAGGTGATGGATAGAGCAGATGAAATTAGGTTGTGAAAGATATGAAAGGGAGAAAGAAAAAGATTAGTAAAAAGAGAATGAAAGGAAGAGGATGAGGGATGGAAAGTGCCAAGACATACATATGATATATGATACATATTAATAATATTAAAATAACTTAGACTTCTTCAATTTTAGAATATTTACATATGATTCGAATATATTTCATATATTTAATACTAACTGGTTTAAAATGAAATTATATGGAAGAAACCTCTTTTCTTGGAACTATCGATAGCCATTTAGTTTCAAAGAACTATATCTAAATAATAAATAAGTGTGAAGGTAAAAAAGTAACTATTTTATCTAAACCAAGACATTTTGTTCACTGATATGTATGGACACTATTATATCAATCATTCAGATAACCTCAAAATTCTAGCACTGAGGTATGGGGAAATACATATAATCTAATTTTAGTTGTAAATGTATATTGCTATGTCAGAAAATGGAAATGCGAGCCATATCTCTTTTGTGCCAAAAACGCATAAACGCATACACTTGCCACTAATTTATTTTATATTACTTCCCAGTAATTTACCTAATTCAGCACTAGATTATTATAATTTAATTCAATATCATAATGAGACAAGAGAGAAAATGAATGGATTTCTATGTTTACCAAAATGTAGATCAATGTACGACTAATTTTCAACATCCTTTGTAAGTTGGATTAATATCACAAAATAGTAAAGGAAACACAAGATTTACTTCTATGAAGCTGAAATGTAAAGTGAATATGTTTTCTTTCAAAATTATACAGTATGTTTATATCAAATTTTATACTTCCAGATGTGAACAGAACAGACCAATCATGACAAACATGTATTTTCCTTCATTTATTTTTATTATTTTAGCCTTTGATGGAAGGCACTTTTTTTGTTTAAGTAGTTAAAATGGATCAATATCTACCAGTACGTGTGTTACCTTTTTATCCTCGTAGCAACTGCGTCGTGTCCAAGCCAACGTTACATGTAATTTAGCTATTGAATCATTCATTCTACATTCATTCTACATTTGTCAACCCTGTTCATCTATCAGTATTCATATACATATATACATATATACATATACATATATGTGTTGTTAAGAAAACCTCAAACTTCATCAAAGCAACAGCTATGCATGTTTGTACATTGAATAGATGTCTGAATCCTAGCTGCTCACATTTAAAGAATTCAATCCCCTGATTACCATAGAGACAATCATACCTAAGTGTAGATACATGCTCTAGCTTCCCTAGCAAGAACATTCACTAAATTTAATGAATCTGAAAGTAGGAAAAAAATCTGTATCATCAATACCTAAATCAAATTGCACTTGTAGTTCTTCAGCTGTGATAAGACAGTTAGAATAATATTACAAAGGGTTTTCTGTTCAAGTTGGAAAAGAAATCTGATTCTGAATCTGGAGAGACAAACACCTCAGGTAATGTAATAGAAAGGCCAGAGTCTTCCAAACTCCAGGATCTATTAGAATAGGACCATCAGACATAAAGTAACAATTAACAGAACACATGACAACCACTGCCACATAACACACTTGCTATACTTACCTGTCAATCAGAATCTCTCAAAAACTTGTTTTCATTATTAAGTTGACCATCCGTGAAGCATTCTGAAATGTAAATGAAAAGTGTTAGTATCAAGACAAAAAAGACAAATTGACGCCTAATATCCATCAGCCATGTGACCATTACCAATCTGATTACTCAGTTATGGGGAAGATTTTTGTAGAAGTCCATAAGTTCTGGATGAAAAACCACAGGGGTTGGTCTTTCACAAGGGCTTACGAGATCTTGATACTTGCCCCCCGAAAGCTTGGGCCTACACAAATACAGCTTCTGGAGAATCCCGACTGCCTGCACTGGCCTACGTCCGTGACCTATTGTTATTGTGAGAAAGTCTTCCTGGCAGTGAGAAGCCTTAAAGAAGACTTTGTCTGGGCAGTCCTTGTGTAGGCGCACTTGCTTGAAGGTCGTCCAGTCAACATATCCCAACCTATTGTTATTGTGAGAAAGACTTTCTGGCAGTGAGAAAACTTAAAGAAGATTTTGTCTGGGAAGTCCTTGTGTAGGCGCACTTGCTTGAAGGTCGTCCAGTCAACATATCCCAACCTATTGTTATTGTGAGAAAGTCTTCCTGGCAGTGAGAAACCTTAAAGAAGATTTTGTCTGGGAAATCCTTGTGTAGGCGCACTTGCTTGAAGGTCGTCCAGTCAACAGATTCACCTTCATCGGACGATCTCGTCCTCAGCATACCTAGAGCCTGAGAATACGATTTCCAGTCTAGGATATCTGAAGACTGGACACACTTCACAATGTAAGGTCCTGGGACATATCTGGCTCCCTTAATGAGACTTGCCAGATGAGATGGATGCAGAATCTCAACGGTTTGGGAAACCTTCTTCTCAATTACAGAGTGGATAGCATCACACTCACTCTGACCATGATTTGTCTCAAAGAAATGGAAAGTTATACAATTCACATTTACTGACTCCCTCAAGAAAGCGATCGCCATGGATGGCAAAACCGAGTTCTTGTTTTGGCCACTGCATCCATCGCTAAAGAGGTCTACTTCCCTAACACCCATGCTATCTACATCACGAAGGTAATCAAGAAGATATGATGCTACTTCACATGAGCCCCTCTTTGTTATCGTCTCATTTGAGAAATAGCAGATGCCATCCCTTGTGCGTAAATCATACACTGTAAGGTTGTAACAGGCCAATCTGCGCTTATAGAAAATTTCAGATCTGTTAGACTTTGGAACATATATGACCTGCTGAAGATCAAATATGGCAGCTGCAGATGAACGTGGATTTGTTTTTGATTTTTGCTTACTCTGATTTTTGATGCTCCTAACTCGCTCAATTTCAGCTCTATGTTTCATGTATACCTCGTTCATACAGTCTTTACCCGCACTGTGTGTATTCACGTTGTCTTCACATAATCCACACATATCCTTTTTTGGCCTATGGATTTTGTACTGAAGCATTTTGAATACTCTTTTGTAGGTACTCAAGGATGCACACTCTCCATATTCTTCTACAAACATTCTATGCATTTGAGCCTGTGTCAAATCAGAAGCTAAGTATGTATAAGAAGAAGAGGCACGGCAGTAGTGTGAGGGAACCCTGGGAAATCTTGTTAGATGCTCGACAATTTTTTCCTTTTGGGTTGGATCAAGTTTTTGTTTTCCTCCTCTCTTTTCACCTTTGAGCACACCGGAGTGATTGTTCCTCTTCTCAAGCACTGTTTTCACCTGTCTGTCAGAAATCCCCAATGTTGCAAGGAACATCTGCCTACACACTGGGAATTTCTGTCCTTCTGGTGAACAACGGGGCAAGAAGTAGGAAATTGTCCGTTTCTTACGACCCCCCTTACCACAGGGCTTGCTCTCAAGATACCTTGCAAGCCACTCTCTTTGTAGATTCAAACTTCTATGTCATAAAAAGCATTCCCGATATTGAGCATCTCCTGATCGCTAATCAAAGAACACTTCAGATTTTTCATTTCACAGGGTAGAGTATTAGTATTGCATCGAGAACGAGAAAGATGCCTTCTACCATTTACAAGATTCCCAGACTTCTCTGACCGATACCCTTCACCCTTGTTACGCATTTGCTTTACAATACGGTTTTTAGATCTTATGCTTTCTGATTTCTTTGCCAAAGGCTGCTCAAGCTGTTCAACTGTATCACTATTAAACCCATCAACCTCAAAATGTTCAGGGAAGAACACTTTCATGTGATCTGCACATGGCTCACTACGTTCAAAGTGGTCAAAACAGAGCAACGCTAGGCACCTATGGCATGCAGCAAATACCTCGATGTTGCACATGTGGCTCTGGCAGTGAGCTGGACCTGGAGGGATGTCATCAAGTGGTAAAGCACACATTCCTGGTGCCTGAGTTGCTAGACCTGATGAGTAATACAAACAAAAAATCTCAGTCATTTCGACATGTGGCTGGCAGAAGATCTTTGAAATGCTTCAAGAGCATTTCCTTATTTGTTACAAAATTACTAAAATTAGGTAGCGAAGATCAGTTTTTATCTTTTTACATGTATTATTCGATAGGTATAAATCCATGTTGTGAAAAAAAAAAATTAGTATAGCATGTATTTAGCAATCAAAGCAGAAATTTAGTTAATGGCAAGCGAGGGTGTTAACGCCCTTCTTCTAGCCATATGATGAATTGAACCATTGACATATAAGTAATTAAAGATTAAAGATACTTTTCTACTCCTGCTCACTAAACAAAAAAAAATTAAGAATACGCTATATGGCATGCAACAAATTTCTCACCATTGTGATTCTGGCTTTGGCAAGAAGCATGGTCTGAAGGGATGACAGTAGGTTGCATCTGCAATCCTGATGCCTGAGTTGGGAGGGCAGTAGGTCGCATCTGCAATCCTGATGCCTGAGTTACTGGAACTGTTGAATAATTATAATGAAATATATTAGCCAACTAAATCATGGACATACAAAAATATTACAAATATTGTCCACCACCCGGTCACTGATTGAAAAACACAGTTTTAAGATAACATTATGGCATGCAGCAAATTTCTCACCATTGTGATTCTGGCTTTGGCAAGAAGCTTGATCTGAAGGGATGGGAGTACATGTAGGTTGCATCTGCAATCCTGATGCCTGAGTTGGGAGACCAGTAGGTTGCATCTGCAATCCTGATGCCTGAGTTGGGAGAGCAGTAGGTTGCATCTGCAATCCTGATGCCCGATTTGGGAGAGCAGTAGGTTGCATCTGCAATCCTGATGCCTGAGTTGGGAGAGCAGTAGGTTGCATCTGTAATCCTGATGCCTGAGTTGGGAGAGCAGTAGGTTGCATCTGCAATCCTGATGTCTGAGTTGGGAGATTAGTAGGTTGCATCTGCAATCCTGATGCCTGAGTTGGGAGAGCAGTAGGTTGCAACTGCAATCCTGATGCCTGAGTTACTGGAACTGTTGAATAATTATTATGAAAATATATAAGCCAACTAAATCATGGACATACAAAAAATATCATCACAAATATTTTCCACCTCCGAGTCACTGATTGAAAAACCCAGTTTTAAGATAACATTATGGCATGCAGCAAATTTCTCACCATTATGATTCTGGCTTTGGCAAGAAGCTTGATCTGAAGGGATGGGAGTACATGTAGGTTGCATCTGCAATCCTGATGCCTGAGTTGGGAGAGCAGTAGGTTGCATCTGCAATCCTGATGCCTGAGTTTGGAGAGCAGTAGGTTGCATCTGCAATCCTGATGCCTGAGTTTGGAGAGCAGTAGGTTGCATCTGCAATCCTGATGCCCGAGTTACTGGACCTATTGAATAATTATAATGAAATATATTAGTCAACTAAATCATGGATATACAAAAATATCATCACAAATATTGTCCACTTCCCTGTCACTGATAGAAAAAAAAAATTGAAGATAACATTATGGCATGCAGCAAGTTTCTCACCGTAGTGATTCTGGCTTTGGCAAGAAGTTTGATTTGAAGGGATGGCAGAAGGTTGTATCTGCAATCCTGATGCCTGAGTTTGGACAGCAGTAGGTTGCATCTGCAATCCTGATGCCTGAGTTGGGAGAGCAGTAGGTTTCATCTGCAATCCTGATGTCTGAGTTGGGAGAGCAGTAGGTTGCATCTGCAATCCTGATGCCTGAGTTGGGAGACCAGTAGGTTGCATCTGCAATCCTGATGCCTGAGTTGGGAGAGCAGTAGGTTTCATCTGCAATCCTGATGTCTGAGTTGGGAGAGCAGTAGGTTGCATCTGCAATCCTGATGCCTGAGTTGGGAGACCAGTAGGTTGCATCTGCAATCCTGATGCCTGAGTTTGGAGAGCAGTAGGTTGTATCTGCAATCCTGATGCCTGAGTTGGAACAGCAATATGTTGCATCTGCAATCCTGATGCCTGAGTTGGGACAGCAGTGGGTTGCTTCGGAAATCCTGATGTGTGAGTTGCTGGACCTGCTGAATAGTTATAATGAAAGTTATTAGTCAACTAAATCATGGACATACAAAAGTCATCACAAATATTGTCCACCTTCTGGGTCACTAATTGAAAAATACAGTTTAAAGATGACATTATTGCATGCAGCAAGTTTCTCACCATTGTGATTTTGGCTTTGGCAAGATGCTTGATCTGAAGGGGTGGGAGTACATGTAGGTTACATCTGTAATCCTACGGTATGAGTTGTGACGTGATATGTTATTCTAGGAGAGCCACTCAAAAATTGGTTGTCAATTAATGCAAATGGTCTGTTATCTTTAATCCCTTGAAATATGCACAAAAGAATAAAATCCTGTCATACTTACATTTCTTTGTCTGCTCCTCAGAAAGACTGCAAATCTTGGGGATTGAATTGATTTTCCTAACTGTAACAAAAGAATTAATCAAGGAAACACAAGAGCAATACCATACTGATTAGAACTTTAATTTTATCCATAACATATTAACATATCATACATTTTATAGTGGATTTATTTCAACCAAAACTTTCCCAAAATAATTTTTCTTCATTCTGCATGATATTATCGTAAGTCACATAATCTTATTCTTTAGTATTTAGAGTTTACTAAACAACAAAAATCTACAATCACATGGAAGTCGAAATTGAAAAAAAATGCTTTGTGCCATCCATCAAAACTACACATTGTCCAGTTTTGAAGAGGTCAGGTAATTACATTTTCAATTGTATTCTTTTTAATAAGTAAATAAAAATCAAGTTCTTTTTTGGATTAATTTACCAAAGTTAGCCAACGGAAGATTTTCATCCTCGTCACTGTCATCTGCATCTCCAGCATTGTCAGTGTCATCATCTTCTATATTCAAGTGAAGCTCCTCGTCCATGGGCTCCTCATCTGTATTTTCTTCAACCATCAGAATTGTGCCCCGCCACCAACCATCTGGCCACTTCATTTTGACTATAGTCCCTTTACGTGGGGCACTGCCTTTCCGAAATTTTAGCTCTGACATACTAACAACATTGGAACTACCATCCTTGTCCCAACGGACAAGGCAATCCCTGCTTGGTTCCATTGTAGGCCCCTTTTAAGATTAAGGAGAGAACAATTTAAAATACAAATTTCATAAGTCATTAGGGTAACTTTGCATTAATCCCACCTATTAATTCCCAAAAGTGTTTCACATTGGGGCAATTTGCGAGTGCACATATTAGATCTATATTCCATGAACTCTCTTAACAGCAAACATTATGTAGATGTATACCTTTAGGTTTAGTATGGTAAGATTATTCCAAATAAGCAATTCCTCAAAACCCCTTAATAATGCTATCAAAATGTATATTATTCGGGTACAGATCTAGGTAAGATATAAACTTTTTGTGAGAAGACTGTAATTGTAAACTGTGTAGTCTGTTCTTCCCCAATACAGAAGTCATTCTACCTTTCTAGATTTCTAGATTCAACTATTAAGTTAAATCTAATGTTAACTGTTACTGTTAGATCTAGATCTAGGCCCGGTCTAGATTTATATTTATAACAGTTAGAAATTTATGAGTAATAATGTCAATCTGAACAGTAGCAGTAAAAGAAATCTAGGTAAGATATGAACTTAATATCAACTAGACTCTAACGTTAGTCATATAGTCTAACTTGTTAGATAGACCATTTCTAACTGCAGAAGTTAGACTAATTTGGCCCTGGCCTAGGCTAATAATGGTATTGTTATATACTTTGAAAAATGAAATTGTAATGAAATAAAATTTAAATGTGAAAATCTGAAAAGTATTTTACATGAATAATTATTAATGGTCTTCATCATCCTCTCTTTCATTCCTTTCACTCTCTTTAACTATCTCGGCTCTCCTTCTTTTTTTTCTCCTTCTTTTTTTCTGATCAACACTCTCTCTCTCTCTCTCTCTCTCTCTCTCTCTCTTTCTCGGTAGTGGTCGCGGGAGGGGGGTATATGCATAGGCCTATATTTTTTCCTTTCTTTATTCTAATTGTATATTTCTTATCACCTTTTTTGTCATTTCATCGTCTAAATTCTTTCAGCTTAAGCCTTCCTTTTGTTTTACCCTTTTTTCCATTTCTCCATTAATTTCCACTCTTGAAAAATAATATAACGTTTTCAAAATATTCCATAAAAGTTGTCTATTTCTACCTGTGGTATGCCTATTTCTATGTTTCTACTATTTAGCAACACCCATTTGTGATGATAGGCCGACTGTTTTGACCACTTATCCAGAAGAGTTGAAATATTAAAGGGGAATGAAACCCTGGGGGGAAATCCATTTTGATAAAAAGAGAGAAGTAATTAAAAAAAAGTTCCATCAAAATTATTTGGTTAAAAAATGAGAAAGTTATGAAAGTTTGAAAAGTCTCTCACTTTACTTTCTATGGCGATCCTCAAATTGGCAATGTTGCTTCAAAGTGACAGGTAGAGTAGGACAACTCTCCATGTGTTTCAACACAAAATTTCATATTTTCTTCATTATCTCTAAAAAAATGATGCTGGTCTTTTTGTGAACTCAACATATGTTGTGTCAAATACATTTCTCCATGATATATCTTGAGCTAAGAAGGAGACAAGCTGCACCTTTAGAGATAATGAGGAAAATATGAAATTTTGTGTGCAAAACATAAGGAGATTTGTCCTACTAAAGCTGTCATTTTGAACCAACATTGCCAATTTGAGGATCGCCATAGAAAATAAATTGAGACTTTTTAAACTTTCATACATTTCTCATTTCCTAACCGATTTTGATGGAACTTTTTTTAAGTAGCTTCTCTCTATCCTTTCTTTTCATTAAAAATGATTTCCCCCCCCCCCCAGGGTTTCATTCTCCTTTAATTTCAATTCTGATTGGCGATTGATTGCCAATTCACGAATGATAGCAAAGAGAATTACGCCAGCTGTTGGTGATTGCATGACCAGGCCAACAGGGGCCAACGGTGGCTCGCTTTAATAGGTTGAGAGTTCCGCTTAGTAATAAAATGATTAAATCGAATGAATATGAACTATTTTGAATTATGTGTATTTATAATATAATTAGATTAATAAATTTATGAATAAATGAATTAACATTAGTTTACATATAAATCAATCGATATCACTATACAGTGCGTCCCCCAAAAAAGTTAACAGTCAGAAAAAGTCTCCCCAAATAAATATTTCAAAATATTTGAAGCAAAATTTCATACCTGTGGATAGCTTAGGATCTCTTCTATCAAATGACACCAAAATATGTGATAATATTTTACGCTCGATTGAGCAAAGACCACTTTTGTGAAAAGGTGCAAAATCCAGACTTGACAAGAATTGGTATTTCTTCTGGCTGATATCAGCAATGTTGAGTGTCATGAAAAGGCTTATAAAATATTAATATTTGATCAATAATAGACAATTTATCAAAGAAGAGGTTCTGTTCTCTGTATGTCCTTACGTATCTCATCAATATTTTCATGTTTCAGTGAGCAATTAACTGCTTTCCTTTGTATTTTTAAATATTAGTTTTGGCAAGGTAATAATTCAAGCGGGTTTTCTCAGTCAACCATAAAGTTTAGATGGGATATGTCAAGACATACAGAAAACAAAGCCTAGTCTTTCATAAAGTGCCTTTTAATGATCAGAATATGAAAGTTTCTAAGCCTTTTCAAAACTCTAAACTTTGCTGATACCAGACAGAACCAAT